>CM066042.1:86365188-86965188 GCA_033557465.1 Ichthyophis bannanicus
GGCCTAACAAGGTTATGGTGCCCTAGGTTAGCGTGGCCTAAGGTCTGCAAGGTGTTTCAGGATGACATACATGACCCACAGAGACAGACGTAGCCCTAACACTAGATAGAGCACTCAGGAAAGGCAATGAACAGGTGAGTGAAGGAGGTAGAGCTGGGAGCCGCTGCCATATCTGAGGGCATCCCATGTGGCTGCCAGTACTGATGACAAACATGGTGGGGGCAACTGTACCACAGCACAGGGTATTGGCAATGTAAAGTACTGGAAAGACAGTTGGTGGCAGACGATGGGAATACCTGTCCCCTGTGATAAGGAAGCTTATCATAGCTCAGGAAGGAGCTATAGAAAAGGTGAAGTGACTCTGAACAAGCAACCTGTCAGTTCTGGTAGAAATAAGAAAACAGAATTTTCCCATAAAAGACTACCAGTCCCAGAATGCACCAGGTTTCCAGCAGCCATTAGAGGAGCTGAAGTGGGGAAACGTGTGTTCTATCAGGAGGGCTATGAGGTAATCCCTAAGCACCCATCTCAAAGGGCAGGGCCTGATTCAGCACAGCTGCGCTGTGTTAGGGAGGAGCACTCATCTAAGCAGAATGAAGGTAGAGTTTATTCTATAGAGAATTATCCTCATTATCCTGAGAATCAGCTTGAGCTTGATCATCAGTTTCATCTGAAGGATCATCAGAAGCAGAAGCCAAACCGGACGGACAGAGAGGGAAAGAAACCCTTTGGAAGAAGGAAGAGAAAAGCCTTTGAGAGGTCTAGAAGAGTCCAGAGCAGTACGTATACTGGGAGGCATTTCAAGGGCCAGCATACACCATTGGACTGGGGAAAGCCAGAGGAATGGTGCTGCAGAGCTAGGAAACTCCAGACGCTACCTGTGAGGGAGACGGCTGCACGTGGAAGGGACCCTAAGACCTGTGCCAGAAGGTATGTGAAGAGAGATCCAGTGCCCAGGGATCTGGATTGGAAGGCTGGACATAAGAACTGGACTACATACTGGCCAGGCTATATAGAGAGGAATTCTAACAGCAATGGAAGCTCAGGTATGAACACTGATCTATGCCCTAGCTATAACCTTGAAAGACAGCAGGGAAACAAGTATTCTCCTGAAAGTGCTCCATTGAGAGATTCATCTGTGCCAATCCATGATATTGAACCCATGCTTGTTGAAGAAAGGGGAATGATTGCAGATGAAGAATGTGTTTATATGGACTGCTCTCTGTCCAAACTCCTTTGGTGATTTTCTGTTATAAAGTACAGCAACCATCACAAAGAAATACAAACTTGTTCTTTAATCTACTCAGAAAAGCTCCTGAAGCAGGATTTGACCCACACAGTAGAAAGCAAGCCAGCTAAGGGGTTTCAGCTGGATAACTGCTAGCAATTGAGCCTTACCTAATTGCTTGTGAGTTAGGAGAGAATCACTTCTGAATCTATGTGGGAAGTTATCAGAAGTTAACCTGAAAAGAACAGTTTTTTTCTTTCTTTGTGGCTTTTCGTTTGTTGTTTGATATATGCTAAGAAAACATTAGCTAATGCCTGACAAGTTTGAATGTTGTTTTCCTGATTCTTATTTTGTTTTTCCAAGTTAAACACTGGAAGCAAGTAACCTGATTTATGTGCTACCAAGCATATCTGTGTTGGGAGAAATAACCCCATAAATAAATATCTTATTGGCTTTACCCAAGAGCACAACTAAATTATTGTTAGCAGCTGTGTCTGGTGTGAATGAATTGCATTGCCCATAATCCCTTGCAAATCATATAGATATATGCACTTGCCAAGACTGTGAGGATTCTCACCCAGGCAGCCGTCTGACAAATGGCGCAGTTTTTCGGATTGCTTTTGCACGAAGGGATTTACTTGCTGAGGATTGCAACTAAAGTTCAAGTTTAAAGCTGGAAAAAAAGATTTTCCCTCAACTGCACTTTGGAGGAGAAGTGGATGTCCAGGTAGCTGTCCCAGGAGGAAAAGACCCTGTGCAGAGCTGGATTCATCACCAGCACAAGGTAATAAGTACCTGGGCATGTCTAGTGGTGGATGGGAGTAAGGCACAGGGGTAATTGAAAAAAAAAAAAGTAGGAAAAAAAAACACACCTGTTTGGAAGGTGGTGCACTTTGGTTTTTTTCTTTGTTTCTTGCAGGGATCAAGATGGATCCAAAGGAACTACCTCAGTGGATGGCAGCCCAGTTTAGCAGGCAACAGGAGCTAGCACAGCAGGCTCAGGACACTGCTATGAAAGCCTTAATGGAACAGCAGAGGCCAGTGCTTGATCTGGTGCAAGCCCTAGTTAAGCTGCAAAACCAAAGTGGAACAGATGCAAGACCAGCAGTAAATACTGGTACACCACATGTGGACAGTGTGGGACTCAATCAAGGAATTGGGGCATTTAGTTTTGGGAAGCTAACTCCAGATGATAATGTTGATGATTTTCTAGAGTCTTTTGAAAGAGTGGCACAAGCTTTAGCATGGCCAGAGACCCAGTGGGCAGTAAGGCTGGCAGCCTCATTAACTGGAGAGGCTCTTGCAGCTTACAGAGCAATGCCAGCAGCCCAGGCTTTGAATTATAAGGATGTAAAGGCTGCTATTAGAGATCGCCTAGGGTTGTCTATTTCAGAGTATAGGCGAATGTTTAGAGCTACTACATTGAGAGTGGGTGAAACACCCAGGGCTCTGAGTCAGAGAATCAGAGGTTTAGCTGTAAAATGGTTGGAGCCTGAGCAAAAGACGGTAGAAATGTTATTAGACATTATAATGCTTGAACAATTTATGTCTGGGGTGCCTAAAGATTTGCACACTTTCCTTATACAGCAAAATTGCCAAAATCTTGGAGAGGCAACCATGCTAGCAGAGAGATTCTTGGAAGCCACGCAGGCTTGCCATAGAATGGGTGGCCCTCTGAAGATTGGTGCTGAGGCAAGAGGTGCTGTATCAGAAAATAAAATAATTAAAAATGTTTCTGAAAATGAATGTACTGTATCAAACTAGATGACACAGTGGAATAGAAAGAAATGTTTCAAGTGTGGAAAATGGGGACATTTAGAAAAGAGATGCCAGACACACACTAGTTTAATGGGTGTGGATTTAAAACAGCCCAAAGAAGGATTTCTTTTGATGGTTGATGTGCAAGGAATTACCACAAATGCTTTGTTAGACTCTGGGGCAGACCAGAGTATGATGTCAAAAAGGCTTTGGAAGAGGATAGAGGCCCAAGAAGGATTTGTGCCTAGAACCCCTGAAAGCCAAGTTCACATCAGATGCATTCATGGTGCTGCAACATCATATCCCACCTATAGGCTAAAGGTTAAGTACCTGGGGAAACAACAGGAAGTCCTGTTAGCAGTGGTGCCTAGGCTACCCTTTGATTTGGTTCTAGGAAGAGACTGGCCAAGATTTAAGCAGGGTCTAGTGGAAGGACTAGGAAAGAAGGAGGGAGAAGGTTTAATGGTAATAGCTCCCGGGCCTTTATTTGGAAGTCCTCAGACCCCAGCTAAAAAGATGGTTAAGCTTCCAGAAGACCAAGCTACCCCAAAGCAGACATTCGTCCTAAAGTACCATAAGGTCACAGAGAAGGCCCAAGCTCCTAAGCGGGCAACCCCTCAAGCTGCTGGGTTTGACCTGTGAAGTATAGAAAATGTGACTGTACCTAGCCAAGGGAGAGCCCTGGTTGACACCGGTCTCCAAGTGGAAATACCTATTGGATGCTATGGGAGAGTAGCCCCAAGGTCCGGATTAGCCCTTAAATATTTCATCGATGTGGGTGCGGGAGTAATTGATCCCGATTACAGGGGCAATATTAAAGTTCTGTTATTTAACTTTGGACAGAATGATTATCACGTGAAGACAGGAGACAGAATTGCCCAATTGATCTGTGAGAGGCTGGGTTATCCACCTGTGGAGGAGGTCACATCCCTGGAAAATTCTGAGCGTGGAACCAAAGGCTTTGGTTCTACTGATGTCAAAGGGGTTAAAAGCCTAGCTGCCACCTGTGCCCGAGAGAGGGAGGTGAATGAAGAGGAAGATTTGGGACCCCAGGTATCTGATTGTAAAGAAAAATCAGAGCCCCAAATAGGTGAGGACCTGACAGTGGTACAACAGGAAGAAATTAGGAAATTGCTTAAAGAATTCCCAGATGTGTTGACACCCATACCTGGGGAGACACATTTGGTTGCCCATGAAATAATAACTCCACCTGGGAAATTAGTTCGTCAAAGGCCATACCGCTTGCCTGAAGCCAAGAGACAGGAAGTAGTGGCACAAGTCCAGGAGATGTTGGGCATGGGAGTAATAGAGGAGTCAAAGAGTCCCTGGAATAGCCCCGTAGTCCTGGTGCTGAAGCCTGATGGATCTTTAAGATTTTGTATTGACTTCCGGCAGGTAAACGCCATATCAGTTTTTGATGCATATCCAATGCCAAGAATTGAAGAGCTGTTGGACCAGCTGGGACAGGCTCAATACTTCTTAACCATATGACTTTAATATGAAATGAGCAAAATTGCTCTGTGAACTGTAAAAAAACTGATGTTTAGAAAGATTTGGCCTTCCTGAAGACTTGGATTGATACGTAGTTTATACTGGAAGCACTTGAGCATTATCCACAAATATTGCTCTCAAGCTTTGGGACCCCATACGTTTCTTCTTTAGCTGTCATAAGCAACAATCCCAGCTAATATTTATTATTTAAAAACCTTGACTTGAAAAATAGAATATTGTAGCTTGCAGTTCTAAGTTGTCATGCCAGCAATCACAGTTCTCCTCCTTATTGATTTTAGGGACATACCTTTACACCTTTGCTGAAACAAGAAATTTAGAGGAGGATAGTCCTTTCTGGGGGTGACACCATGAGTAAACTGGGCAGCGTTGATATTCAGCTGCTGGTTGGTTACCCTAACTGGTTAAAGTTAGGACAGTTGAATGTCATCCCTAACGTTAGCCAGTTTTACAATCTGGCTAGAGGCTGTATATCGCTACTGACCGGATTACAAGATCGCAATCCGGAGCAATTCAGATATCCAATGTCGAGCCCTGCATATGGCCCCGACATTGAACATCTGGGGCAAAATTGAAGTGGCAACAATCAGCTGCTTTAACTGTGCTGGCCACCATTGTTGAAAATACCTCCTTATTTTTCATATACCATTGTGTGTATTTGTGTGTGTGTGTGCACACGCACAGAGACATAGCAATAAGAAATAATTCAGAAAAGTGGATTTTAGAATTAGTTTTGAAGGAGGGTACTGAGGGAACTCGTGGCAAGCAGAGAAGGGTGAAGGGGTCCAGTGGTTGTGGGCAGAAAAACAGAGATAGGAGCAGCATGTGCAAAGGGAGTAGTGAATTTGTATTAAAAACAAGATATTTTAAAATAAATTTACAGAAACATGTATTTAAAAATGTTTCTTGAGTCTATTTATTTTTTTAATAGGGAATAATAATTTTCCATGCGATTAAATCACACGTCTAGATGCACTTGACAGATGGAACAGTGAAAAATGTAAGGTGGCCTGATTCTTTGATCCTTATCCAATGCTAGACATTGGCAAAGAATTCCAGAGAATAGAACATAACATTTTCAGAAGACAATCTTTTAGCTTAAGGCACCGATGAGTTAATTATGATCTTGTCTACATTCTGCACCTTGCAATTTAGAAAGATTTTGTTTGTCCAGATCTGTTTAGCAGCCTTGCAGACCGGTTTCCAATTATTTGACCTAATTACACTTCATATACCCTGGACAAATGGATCCATTGTGCCAAAAATTGAAATGAGATGTACTGAAGGAGTTTGCACCAAGTAGCATTCCTACAGTTCTATTAGCCTTTAATTGTTTTTACCGTTTTCATTATGCCAGGGCACAATTGCTCACTGGTCTGCCAAGGAAGAACAGACGCAAGAATAAGAAGGAGATGGTGAATAATCCCTTGTAGTGTTGCATAAATTTCAGAGTTTGGCATGAAGTTCAGAAATAAAGTTGCATTAGCATTAACCATTTCCATGTACATTTACGATTACAAAATCTGTCTGAACGACTGCAATTGTTCTTGGAGTCGGCATTGACTCGATGGCACCCATTGCCTTTTACTTTC
The DNA here is from genome assembly GCA_033557465.1 of Ichthyophis bannanicus. Lineage (NCBI taxonomy): Eukaryota > Metazoa > Chordata > Amphibia > Gymnophiona > Ichthyophiidae > Ichthyophis > Ichthyophis bannanicus. Next base: position 86,371,276 of record CM066042.1, read on the forward strand.
CTATCCTAAGAGGCGAGATCGTTCTATACAGTAGTACCTGCATTTATCTTTCAAGTGCAATAATAGTTTTCCAGCTGTGAAACAAGAGTGGGTTAATATTATTCCTTTCACTTAATTCCTAACTTTTGATCCTTGTTATTTCAAGCAACAGGACAATGAATAGGAAGAAAGGATTTCGGAAAACAAGCCTTTTTATATTGGCTTACAATTTTCTATTGTAGATCTAATAAATAGAATACTTAAAAATGCTATGAAAAAACAGGCGTGAATGCAAATACTGCCATGAAAATGAACATAAAAAGACTTTAGGAGGTTTTTGAAACCTATAATAGAAAAGTATAAGCCTTTGTGAAAATATCATAAAATTTTATGTTGAGTTTTCTTCCTGTTAATCCTTCTTTTTGATTGAAATAATTTTATTTATTTATTTATTATTTTCTTCTATACTGCCCCTTCCAGAGATCAAGGGCGGTTTACAGGGAACAGTTTAACAATTTTATATACTTTTACATGGAACAGTAGATTTTAACTATGTACAGGTAACATTGCATGCAACTGTGTCAAAAAAACTATTTACAGAGGATAATAAACATATGTTACAATGGTCTTGTGTGCATATAATAATAATAATAAATAATAAGGATCATTGGAGAGTGAAAAGTGAAAGGTAATTAGCAATTCTGGTGATTTTGGTAGTTTCACAAGTAGATATAGTAATATCTTTATTTAAGATTATATCTTACATCCATGATTTTTCTTTTATTGCTTATCAAGTGACTGGGTAGATCTCTATTTTCATCCTGATAAGAACATAAGAATTGCCATACTGGGAAAGACCAATGGTCCATCAAGCCCAGTATCCTGTTTCCAACAGTTGTTAATCCAGGTCACAAGTACCTGGCTGAATTCCATGCTACTTCCTGCCAAGGATAAGCAATGGCTTTCCCCAGGTCTTCCCTAATAGCAACCTGTCGACTTTCTTTCCAGGAACTTGTCCAAAATGTTATAAATCCAGCTATGCTAATTGCCCTTCACACAGCCTTCAGCTATGAGTTCCAAAGCTTAACTATTAATTGAATGAAAAAATTAGTTTCTCCTATTTGTTTTAAATGTGCTACTTTAGGCTGAGCATGGGAAGGATGTGATTTCCAGTGCTTGCAGGCCCAGCTTCCCCTGAAGTGTAATTGATGGCATTATCCCAAGTGTGAGGCTTTGGGTCCTCCCGGAAGGCTTGCTGAATCCTTGAGAAGGAGTCTGAAGTGGTGCACAAGGACATAGGTAAGCTGCAGCCTTTGGAACCCTGATGGGGATGTGGCTTGCAACAGAGATTACCATGGAGGTGACTGTGGCAGTAGAGGCGGCTTTGGATGGCAAGTTTGATCGGGTCTTTGCAAAGCTGGAGTCTTTGCAGAGCAGATTGGATGGCTATGGTAAAGAGACAGGGAAAATGGGCACAAGGCTGTCAACAGTGGAGGATTCTGAGCAGGTCTTGAGTCCATGTGTGCCTGATTGCAGTCCCAGGTTCAAGCCCTCGAGGAGCAATTGGATGACCAGGAGAAATGTGCACGGCAAAATGAACTGCGATTCATTGGCCTACCAGTCACTAGAGGAATGAGACCTCTGTGGTTTCTTAGGAGCTGCAGCTGGTGAGTATGGTTGGTATCCTGAAATTGAGAGAGGGCAACAGGGTAGCAAAGACAGTAATCATCAAACTGCTTAATTTTGTGCACAAACAAGAGATCCTACAACCCTTAGAAGAGGGGGCTCCTTGGAGTATCAAGGAAAAAGAATTCTTTGCTTTCAGGATTACTCTACCTGGGTCTCTCAGCTCCATAGAGTGCTTTCTCTGGTGTTCTCTAAGCTTTTTGCACTGAAAATCAGGTTTGCTTTGCAATATCCTGCTTGCTTCAAGGTGTACCATAGTGGCACAGTGTGATCCTTCATGGCCCCTCAGGAGACTGAAGATTTTCTGCAATAATGCAAAAAGGACCTTTCTATGGAGTCCCAATGAGCCTCTGTCCCTCAACGTTTGGATAGCTTGCCTTGAATTTGAAGTGCCACCCTTGGAAGGGGACATATCCAGAGAGCCTCTCATGTCCCCTTATGCCCTCCCTTCTTTCTGTTGTAGGTTGCCCCCAGCTTGGTGGGGGGAGGGGGGGTGGGGGTTCCTGGGCCTCTCCCAGCCTACCCCTCTGCTTCATTGTGGGGGTTTCATTGACACTGTCAGGAACAGACACTGAAACATACTGCACAGATATCAGAAAGGTTGCTATGATGAATCCCTGTCAACAAATTTTGTTTAACTTAGGATATGTTATCTGACATTAATCATAGCAACCTTTTGATATATGTGGAACGTGTGTCCAAGTTTAAGATGGCATTGCTTAGGTATGCAGGTGCTAGTATTGGTAGATGCTGCTCCGCGCAGGGCACAACAGCCTGACTCTCCATGAGGCTTTGGATAGTGGAGCCTGTGGGTGTGGGTGTTTGTGCCCCTGTTGGCTGCTGCTCTAGGGCAGAGGGTCCCAACTCCAGTCCTGGTGGGCTAAACACGGTTCAGGTTTTCATGCTATCCCTAATGAATATGCATGAGCTACATTTGCATAAAATGGGGGTGGTGCATGCAAATGCATCACAGGCATTTTTATTAGGGAAAGCATGAAACCTGAATGGTGTTTGGCCCTCCAGGACTGTAGTTAGGAAACTCTGCTCTAGGGATTGCACATGTTTATGGTGTATGTGCTCTGTAGGATAAAGTATAGGCATTTATGGCGTGTTTATTTTATCTGCAATAAAGGTTCTGTCTTTATTACCACGCTTTAGTACTGGGTAAAACATAGGGACATGGTCTGCACAACTGGGAGTTGAACCTGTGACTTTCTGCCCCTGAATATCCAGGCTGTGTGTAGTGCACCAAACTATTGTTACAGAGGCAGGTCATTCCCTGGGGATACCAGGACTGTTCGTCAAACAGACCTTGTCTGTTGCAGTGCACAGCACCCACCTAAACAGAGCTTGGCTTTGGTCTGCTGTGGGAAGATGCCACTGCCCCCTCCACCACCAGCACCCCTCCGCCACCATGCTGACATGCCCTTGTGCCGGTGGTGCTGGTGGTGTGCAGTCCCAGGCCATCCAGTGTGCCGGTAGGTGGCTGCCTATGGTGCGTCATATGGGGTAGGGGTGCCTGCATAAACATCCATGCTTCCCCCCGGCAACGCCTGCCAATGTTATGTGCCCTTTGGCGTACTTGCTGGGTACTGTGTCCTGGGACCCTGTGGGACACACACTCGTGGAGATGTTTGCCCTTGGTCAGTTGCTGTCTTGCTGGTTTTCTGTTTCAACATTTCTATGTGTCACCTAGGCATATGCCTAGTCCACCCTGTGCCCCAGCTGCCCCACTGCATGTCCCGCCTGCAGCCCCCTGTACCCCCTGTACCCCATTTACACCCTCACCATAGTGCCCTTTCCTACATGGCCACTCTGCTGTTGCTGCACATGTGAGTGCCACATAGGCAAGCTGCCCACTATATACCATAGCTAACCCTCATCAACACTATCTTTGTTGGAACATTCACTTTGTAGGGGGAATCAGAATTGACCCTTCCAAAAGTGACATCTTTCTTTTTATTCTTTATGGGTAGTGTTGATTACCGTTTATCAATGTTTTTTCTATTGGCCAGCTCAGTGTTTTGTATTTCTATTTTGGTTCTGGTCATTATCTCTCTGGTTTTTGCATGTTTTGTTACTGCACATGTATCACTATTATCACTTATTTGGGTCTCCCTGCCTTTGCTGTACATTGCTGACTGAACTGGCTTCTCTCTCCTGAAAATGTGCCTCTAACGCAAGGTTTTCATTGGCGTTAATTTTAAGACCCTGATTTCACAGCGTTAGTGTGCCTGGGGCCTCTCCCCACCCACTCTCCGCCCATTGACACCTTATCTCCACCCTCTGGGGAGCCTTACTCCACCCTCTGCGTACCTTAATGCCGTCAGAGACATTATCACACGATACGTGATGTTATCGCGCGATAACGTCGCCGCTGCGACGTTAGCTCTGTTTAGTAAACATACACCTAAGATTATGGAACATCGCAGCTGACTCAAGAGAAAGTTAGAACAGAAACCACTGGTCCACCATTGGTTGGACAAGGATCATAAAATCTCTGATCTCCAATTTGTTATAATAAAAGTTGTGAAACCTAACTTGAGGGGTGGCAACATTGACACTACTTTACTTTGGTTAGAACAGAGATATTTTCCAATTGGATTCCCTATGTGCTAGTGGACTCAATTTGGACCATGACCCTTCTGTGTGCCTATAAGATATATTTTAATTTACCAAGGATTTCTGCTCATCTATGGCTCTTACAATTTAATATTTTTACTGTTTTATTATTTTTTAACTACTGGCAATTTTAGATCATATTACTTTTACATTTTTGAATTGTTCTATTTACATTCTTTTTCCCCTTACCTTTCCCCCTCCCCCTTCCCATCCCCCTCTCCCTTTCTCCTTTCCCCCTTTCCTTCTTTTTCCCCCTCACACCTTACCCCTCCCACTCCCACCCTCCCTCTCCATTTCTTCCTCCCCCTCCCTCTCCTCTTCTCCTCCCCTTTCCTCTCTTTCTTCTTCCTCCCTCCCCACTTTCCCCTATCCCCACCACTCCCTTCTCCTACCTCATCTTCCCTTTCCCCTGCTTCCATTTTTATTTATTATTCTTTTAATATCTATATATAAATAAAAGTAAAATAATAAAATATCTATAGATATCTATAGATATCTATAGATATCGATATATAGATATATATATTATATATATATATAGATATATAGATATATAGATATAGATATAGATATAGATATTGTTTAATGATTGGTTTTATCTTGTTCTTAGCCAATCACATATTCTACAATTGTTTTTACATATTCACATATTTAATCCTTTTTTTTATATACTAGTGGAGGAGGAGTATCTTGTGGTTATGGTTAGAGCACAGGCTTAGGAACCAGAGACCAGGGTTCAATTCCCACCAGCACTCCTTGTGACCTTGGGCAAGTTACTTAACCCTTCATTGCCTCAGAAGAATCCAAGTTATCAATGTCCCTGTTTAATGTACATTACCAAGTTTAAGTTACAATTTAAACCACTTTGACTGAATGATAGAGTGCTATAAAAAACCTATTAAATAAAGAAATACTTTTACATACTCTACATATCATTTTAATGTTCAGTCGCTATCAATATTTTTTTATTTATTGTGTGCCCTTGCATAACACCTTCCCACCTTTGGCTGATCCTGCACCTTGACCTATAGTTCTTATCTTTTTTTGCATCACATTTTTTGTTTTGTTTTTATCTTTGGGGCTATTCCCCCCTTCTTTAACGATACTAGAGATCTTTACATTAAATATTTATATTTTAGATAGATATTTTAACAGCTTTTATCCTCACACTTTTATCACATTTTAAGATCTGTTTATGGTAGTGATATCTGTGTGCTGGGAATATATATGGACACACTCGCCGGAGCAGTTTTTAGGGTTCCTTCTATTAGTTATTTTTTACTTTTATTTTTACTTAATTGCCAGTTCTACTTTCCTCTTCCTTGATGGCAGAGATGTCTTTTAGGTTTGGTTACCTACAATTTCTGTACATATTTCTATACCCTTAACATGTAATGGTAGCAGTGCTTGTGCGTTGCGAACAATTTAAAAGCATGAGATACATCATCATAGTACTTTCCTAAGTGGGCTTTCCTATAGATTATTTGCATCTCTAGACCCACATTTTTAATTCCTTTTAGGTATCCTTTATTGGTAGTGACATTTGAGTGTTTGGGAAAAATTGACAATATGGAACATAACTTTATAATTCCCTTCAATCCTAATTCTCGGACACACACAGGACTCCGTTCTTGATTGGCATTTGTTTTTCTTTCTATCACTGGCTATATCTGCTTCTGTGGATATCCCCCTTCTCCTTTTTTTCCCTTTCTTCTTCTTTTTTCCTTTCCCCTTCTTCCCTTTCCCACCCTTCCCCCTCCCCCCTCCTTTCTGCCACCTCTTCTTTCTTTTTTCTCTATACACCTTTTAAGTACAATCTTTTCTCTTATAGACATATTGTATTCCTGTATTACGTTCTTATAACTACCTATTGGTCAGACAACAACAGTAAGTTCAATCCTCCCGAACGGTTGCTCCTTCTCTTCCCTTTGCAAAACATTAGTCTTTAGATCCTACAAATAACCTGCTCTATTGCACGTACTCTGTCCTCTTAAAATATGATTCTATAATACCTCCTCATTCCTTATCTTAGTCTATTTTCTTAGTCTATTTTAACTCAATATGTGTTGCATGGTCTTTAAACACACTGGGTCCGATATTCGAAAGGCACTTGCACAGTTTACAGCCCAGTAAACCACGCAAATGCCTTAGATGGGGATATTTAATGGCACTTACACAGTTAGTGCCATTGAATAGCCCCTGCTAACTCCCCTACATGCCCCGATGATATTTATTTTATTTTATTTATTTAAAGTTTCTTTTATACCGCGCTATTCGACATCAGCGCGGTTTACAGTGAACAGAAATTACACTTCACAACATTGATCAGTGCTTACAATGAACAGGGCAATACATTAAACAGGTTTACATTAAACAGGTTTCTTAAACAGCGAACATAATAAACTATGTACAAAAGGCAACTATATACAAAGCCGCTAAGTGCAGCTATATGATTCCTGATGAGAGCGGAAGCAAGGTGAGATCTGGTTAGCATCGGGGTATGTTGAGGCATTCCGGGGCAGAACGAAGATGGAGATTGTCGCTACCCGGTTAGCAATCTGTGGCTAAAACAAGGCCAGCTTTTGGCTTGCCTGCTTTTAGCCACAGGTACTAACCGGATACTACCTGTTGTCCTCTTCGCACTGAATCTGGATATTCAATGCCATTGCCGTGTCATTGAATATCCAGGGTTAGGGGTGAGTGAGTAGGGCTATGTGCCGTATGTGCCAGGTTTAGGGGTGAGCAGGCAGGGCTATGTGCCTAGTTGAATGTTGGGCTCACTATATTTACATTTAGTTGTAATTTTCATTTCACGTATGGTTTTATATATTTTTAAATTCTTTGTCAATATTTATGTTTGTTGACTTTTAAGTTGGTAATAATGATATCTTAATATATTTATATATTTTTATTTTTCATTTAATCAATTATATTGTTTCCTTAGTCCTTTATTTTAGATTTATGTTCTTAATATTATATATATATTTGATGTTATTGAGTTTTTATGTTTTTGGATTCATATAGTTTTCTTTGGAGGTTCCTCCCTCCTTTTATGTTTTTCAGTTTTTAATGTTCATATTATAGATTTTTATATTCCTTTAAGATCCTTTATAATTTTATATTATTTAGATGTACCTTTTTGTCTCATCTTAAATTGTCCTTGATGGTTTTAATTGTTTAATTGTCTTATAGCGTATCATTTTTTTGTCATTTTACTAATCCATTGTTTTAATGCTTTATGTTATGATTGTTTCTTATTAAGAGTTCTATACTCCCGATGAAGTCCTAAGGCCAAAACATGGCTCATATAGGGTAGAATCTATTGAGATGCCAATAAAGGTTTGAATTTCACCCATTGCCTTCTCTGATCTGTTTTGCCTCACTCCACATTGATTTCAACGTCCTGCAGGACTTGCAGAGGTGTCAGACCATTATTACATTGATCTAAGAAACACATTTGTCTGATATGGAAAATGTGAAATAAGCTTGGGACTGGGTGCAGGAGGTGTTTTGGGCTTCATCTGGGATGGAAAACGCAGGCGTGGGCATTTTACTGAGCAAAGCCCTGCCACATAAGACTCTCAAAGTAGTGGGGGGTCCAGAGGGTAGATTTGTGGTTGTTCATGGGCCACCGTTTGGTGCTCTATAGTTTGTATGTGCCTGTTTATGATGGTTCTCTCTATAAGCGGGTGCTTAGTGAACTGTAGGAGTGGTGGGAGGACCTACTGATTGGCGGGGTTTCAATGCAGTAGGCAGCCCACAGATGTACAGATGGACAGATCTCATAATCTACTGTAGGCAATAGTAGGACAGATCCAAAGTGGGGAGTCCCTTTGGTGTGTGAATATTTGGATGTTATAGATACCTGAATGGTGTTGCACACTCAGGAGAGGGACTATACACATATCTTGAGAGTCCACACCACCCGATGCCTGATCAATTACCTTTTGGTATCTCAGCCTTTGTTTTACAAGGTGCAGGTGTTGGTGTGGGTGGATGTGGAGGGGGGCGGTCTAATATGGGCAGGCAGCAGCAATTTCCCCTGATGTTATATGAGGATTTGAAATTTCGGGAGTTTCTTCAACAGGAGGCAGTACATGTAGTTTAATTTATTATGTATTTATTTATTTAGCAGCATTTGTATACTGCTGTATCTACAAGCCATGGTGGCTTACATGGAACAGTGAACTAAACGTATTACATAGAACATTTGTTAAAGGTTAAATTAACTAAACACATCATAACTATTGTCACACCTCATCCGCCCCAGCCGTGACTGCTGGTATTGTTGGGCTATTATGAGGGTGGTAGTTGTGCCTTGCTTCTATATATAAATCACACAGAAGAACTTTCTTTTCTTTTTGGGTTTTATTCCCCGTCCCTTGAGGTTTCTTCTTTTTAAACAACAGAAATTAACAGCTCACTTGGCTTCAAACAAAAGATAACTATGTAACAAAAGTAGCTTCCTTCAGCTGATAACTTTAAACCAAAAGTAAATAATAAACAGCCTAGCTGACTGCTTGGCTTGGAGAGAGGGAGAGAGTTGCAGCTCTGCCACTTGTATATTGGAATTTAAGGTTACACAAATCACATTTACCTTAATGATATCTCTGGCTCTATCACAGAGAAAGAACAGTCCATCAATTCTGTATTTGTTAATACTTCAGAATTCTCATATTCCATTATTTCCTGCTCATTGGTATCTCCACTATCCACTTCCAACGTGGAATAAAAATATGGAAGGCTTGCCTCGTCAGTCAAGAAGTTTCTCTTCCTGTGAGCTGCACTGCCTCTCTGGGGAGTATCACCAAACTCTGAGTGATGTCTTTCAGAGCCCTGCCCCCGCTGGTGCCTCAATGCATAGCTCAGGTCCTGGTTTGACCTGCTAGCTGGGTAATTTTGATAGGGTCCCTGCCGGGTCTGCCCTAGCTGTCCAGGCCCAACTGTGCCTGATTGCAACCGGTGTAACGGTGTTTCCCTAGAAGCTGGGAACTCACCGTGAGAAGGGATTTCTTCAGCTTTTCTAAGTAAGTGAAGCCCTCTTCTTTTAACACTTCTATAATCAGGAGAAAAGCTATTATTAGCCTCTGAATATCTGGGCTTTATATGGCTATTTCTAAGCCTCCAGGGCCCTTCCCTTTCAAATGGCAAATAGCCCTTGTATCTACTCTTTGCCCCTGTACCTGCTGTTGCAGTCTTCCTGTATTCTTCTTGCTTTCCAAACACATTCACGCTGTCAGGGTGTTGCCTTCTCCCAGAACCACACAGGTCTCTGGACTCTTTCCAACATTCACACCGGCTCCCCTGCTGCCTTTCAGCTTGTGACCTCTGCTGCTTTAATTCCTCTCTCAGGGATTCTCTCCTCGGCTCATCCCTCCAGGATTCCCTCCTTGACTCCTCTCTCCAGGATTCCCTATCTCCAAATGTTTGGTAGCCTGTTTTATCTGTGTATTTCCTGACTCCACCTTCCCTCAGGTGCATTCTATTAGGTAAAGCAGACTCCCTTGCTTTGCTCTCTGGGTGTGTCTTTCTGGGCTCTGTGCACGTGTGCTTAGGTTGTCCCTGGCAACCAATAAACATTCTCCTGTTTATTCTGTCACTTTCACCGTGATCATTCACACTGCTCTGCACCTTCTCAGGCTGCCCTATGTCCACCCTGTGACACTATTTACATCAAACTTGATTGACTGTGGCAAGAGTATATGAAGAGTTGTGTTGGTGCTACAGAGGTTTCCTACAGGGGTTTCTGGTGTGGATCTGATGAAGGGAGGTAGATCAGAGTCTCTGCCAAAGTGTTCCAAGAAGAGGGTGGTTTTTAACTTGTGCTGGAATTCGGTGAGGTCTGTGAGGGCCCATATTTCTGGAGTGAGGGCGTTCCAACATCAGGGTCAAGTCTTGCTATTTTGGGAAATGGTGAAAGCTGCCCTGTGGGGGCACATTTTAGTGTGCGGAAGTGCAGAGATTTAGATAAGCCACTGCTTTGTCTGGAAAAACAGCTGTGCTGGGATAGACAGAGAGCCAGCCGCCAGTAACCCCTCCAGGGAAACCTGTGTGCAATATCTGGTGATTCAGGTGGCCTTGAAGACCCTTTTGCACCAAAGAGCTAAGAAATCCTTTTTGTATTGTTGGTGTACATTTTTTTTCCATGCCAATAAACCTGGGCATCTCTTGGTGCATCTGACACAAAAGGGGAAGGGGACCTCTCACATCACTGCAGTGTGCCGGTGGGATGGTATGATATTGAACTCTGAGAAAGACATTGGGCAGAAATTTAGGGCTTTTCTGGAGAATTTGTATGAGCATACTGAGGGGGAGGAGAGGGAGTGACTGCCTATCTGCAGGGGGTAGACCTTCCCAGATTAAGTGAAGAGGCACGGGAGCGACTGGATGCCCCTGTCACCCTGGTTGAGGTCATGTGGATGATTAAAAAGGCAGCACGCTATAAGACACCAGGACCCAATGGGTATAGTGTGTAATTTTATAAAATACTGGGTGTGGGGATCTCCTGTACTTTAGAACATCTGTACAATGAGATGGTGCAGACTTCTGAGGTGACACCTATGATGACTATGGCCCATATTACCTTAATTTTAAAGCCTGGGAAAGATCCAATGGATGTAACTTCCTACCGCCCTATCTCCCTCCTAAATTATGATTTTAAGTTTTACTCAAAAACATTAGCAGACCGCCTGGCAGTTTATGCCCCAATTTGGTCTCGGAATACCAGATTGGATTTTGACGGGGGAGGTATGGAGTTAGGCATTTATGGAGAACTTTGACTCTTTGGAGTAGGTCCAGTCCCAGCCCACACCATCATTATTGGTTAACTTTGATGCCAAAAAGGCCTTTGATCGAGTGAACTGGGACTTCTTATTCATGGTGTTGGAAAGCTATGGGATCAGGGAGGTTTTCCATGGGACTGTGTGGGTCATGTATGGGGGACCCTGTGCATCTGTTCTAATCAATGGTGGTGTCTCTGACCATTTTGAGCTTCAGAGGGGCATACAACAGGGATTTCCCTTATCCCACCTGCTGTTTATTTTAAGTTTAGACCTGTTGCTATGTCGCATCCAGGCGTGCCTGGGGATACGGGGATTACGGATCAGGGCACAGGAATTTAAAGTGGCTGCCTTTGCCAATGATATCTTGGTCCACTTGCAGTCTTTAAAAGCATTATTGGACGAATTTCAGAGATTTGGCACCATTTCAGGGCTGAAGCTCAATTATTTAAAATCTGAGGCATTGGCTTGGGCGGTGAAGTTCGTAGAGAATGGAGGGGTGATTTTCAGCTTTATTGGGCGGAGGGTTTTTTCCGCTATTTGGGGTACAGATCATGGGAGACCCCCAGGATCTGTATGATAGCAATGTGCAGCCCCTGCTGGAGCATTCCAAGGAAATCTTGGGAGTTTGGAAAACTTACCCTCTGTCACTGTTGGGGCAAATTAGTTTGTACAAGATGGTCCTGTTTCTGAAGTGGTTTTACATTTTGCAGGTGTTGCCCTTGTACCTACTCTCTAGGGAACTGCAGGTTCTAGGCCATTTAGCTTGGCATTTTGTTTGGGGGGGAAGGAGGGCCCGCATTCCCTTACATCTTTTGGGAGGGGAGGTGCTGGACTGCCAGATGTGCACCTTTATAATACATCCTGCTTGAAGAGACATATGTGGGACTGGGTGGCCAGGGCCTTGGACTATACTCCTCTTGAGTTTGAATCAGCATAGGGACATCCCCTAAACTTGATCTCTTTGCTGCATGCTCCCCTGGGTAAAATCCCACAGCATCTGAGTTCCTCTTGCATACTGGTACCAATGTGGAAAGCATGGCATTATTGGTGTCACTTACTGAACCACAATTCTAGAGGGAGTGTTTACTTACTCTTACAGGGCAATGTGGAGTTTCCCCCAGGGTGGAAGACCAGAGGGTTTTAGGTATGGGTGGAGAAGGGGGTTAAACAAGTGGATCAGGTGTTAGATGACCAGAGGAGGTTGGTCATCTGAAGATGGAGTATGGGCTGCAGGACAGGGATGCTTTTGCATTCCTCCAGTTGCAACATTATATCACTTCTGTGTAACGAGAGGGTCTTCAGGTAGAGTTTGAAGAGAAATTACAACAGGTGTGGGGATTAGAGGAGGAAGATTGGAAACTGAGTATTTCTGCAGCACCTAAAATAATACAATGGGAAGCATCTGTAGTTAATTTGGACACCCCTAAAGCGCGATGGTGGGTGGAATTGGGGGACTGGGTGGAAGTGCATGTTTGGCTCATTTTCTGGGAGTAGTTTGTTGTGTGAGATTACAGGAATGATGATATAAGCTGCTGCTGGGGTGTATTTCTCCAAGGCCAGGGCATACTGGATGAGGTTGGCGCCCTCACTACTGTGTGCGAAGTGCACAGTTGGGGAGGGCACTCTCGGGCACATGGCCTAGTCATGCCCGTGCATTCAGAAGTATTGAGATAAGGTCCTAGCCTTTATTGATGTTATTGTGGGACAGGAGGTTCGGGTGGAGGCTAAGGTAGTGATATTTGGCACCCCTGGAGTTAGTGGTATTAAAGGGAGGTCTGAAATGCTCTGGGTCAGGAAGGCCCTTTTTGTGAGGAAAAAAATGATCATACAGTATTGGCTTTCTGCAGATGGTCTCTTGGGTTGGCACTGTCGGATGCCTTACATGAGCTGTTGCACATGGAACAAATGGATAGGGGTGAATCTCAGCATCGTAGGACCAAATTTGTGCTGGTATGGGAAATGTATCTGCAATCATTAACCCTGCATGCCCGCAGCTTGGTGGTGAACACATTTTGAAGAGCCTAGGCTTGAGTGGGAGGTGATCAATGAGCAAATGGAGTGTGAATGGGCTGCACTAAACACCCTGGGGGGGGGGGCGGGAGAGAGGGATGGGCGGGGGAGGTGGATCCCACTGAGTCCATCAGAACCACTGGATTCCATGGGGGAATGGAGGGGGGGTGGTAAGTGGGGGGAGTTTTGGATAGGAGAGGGGGGATATGATAGTAAGTGGGGAAATTAGCAAGAATTAAATAATTGACTGTTATAAAAAAGTTGTTTTCATGCCTTGCTTTAATATTTGGAAATCTGTTATCACGCTGCTGTTATCTTGTTGATATAACCTTTCAATGTATATAATGGAGTCAATAAACAGATTCAAATATAAATGTACTACTTTATAACTTCGTGGCATGTCCCCTAATCTTTGTACTTTTTGAAAGAGTAAACAATCAATTCACATTTACCTGTTCCACTCTCGATATTATAGACCTCTTTTATGTGTCCGCTCACCTTAAATGATAGGATGCCATTTAGGATCACTCATCGATTACTCTCCTTTCTACAGTGACCAGTCATGCAGCTCCCATATTGACTACATTTTGGATAAATTAGAAATGATATTCTAGTTCTCTAGAATAAGATTGTTCCCCTTCTACTTTTGTCCTTTAGCTCATGCCTTTCCAGGAGAAGATCAGGGTGAGTTACTGTACAGAAGGAAGTGCCCCGTGGGCGCCCCGGCAGAGCTCTCTTCTCTCCCTCTGCGCCACCGGCTTTACAGAGCTGCAAAGGGAGAGTTTCCCTTTCTCGCGGCTCTGCTAAGCCCGCCGGCGCAGATGGGAAAAAGGAAATGCCGTTTCCCATCAGCGCCTGTGGGCTTAACAGAGCCGCGAGAAAGGGAAACTCTCCCTTCATGGCTCTGTAAAGCCAGTGGAGCTGAGGGTTCTGCTGGGGCTGCCGCAGGGCACTTCCTTCTGCCACGGTGGCAGTGGCTACAGCAGCCAGTTTCTTTTAATTTCAATTTCCCTGGGGTGGGGGAGGCTGGGACTGGAAATGGGCTGATGGGGGGGGGGTTTGGAATGAAAGTGGGATGATGGGGGTTTTAGGAATGTTAATGGGATATGGGGGGATAGAACTATAAATGGGCTGATGGGGGGGTTAGGACTGGTAATGGGCTATGGGGGGGCTAGGACTGGAAATGGGCTGATGGGGGGTTTAGGACTGGAAGTGGGCTGATGGGGGGGGGTTATGACTGGTAATCTGCTATGGGGGGCTAGGACTGGAAATGGGCTGATGGGGTGGTTAGGACTGATAATGGGCTATGGAGAGGGTTAGGGCTAGAAGTGAGCTGATGGGGGGGGGTTAGGATTGGTAATGAGCTATGGGGGGGGGCTGGGACTGGAAATGGGCTGATGGGGGGGTTAGGACTGATAATGGGCTATGGAGGGGGTTAGGACTGGAAGTGGGCTGATGGGGGGGTTAGGACAGGTAATGGGCTATGGGGGGCTGGGACTGAAAATGGGCTGATCAGGAGGGGGGCTAGGGCTGGTAATGGGCTATTGGGGGTGGCTAGACTGGAAATGGGCTGATGGGGGGGTTAGGACTGGAAGTGGGCTGATGGAGGTTAGGACTGGTAATGGGCTGATGGGGGGTTAGAACTGGAAATGGGCTGATTGAGAGTGGGGCTAGGACTGGAAATGGGCTGATTAAGGGGGTTAGAACTGGAAATGGGCTGATCAGGAGGGGGGCTAGGATTGGTAATGGACTGATTGGCGGGGTCAGGCCCAGACCTGGGCTGATTAGGGAGGCTAGGACAGGAAATGGACTGATTGGGGGCTAGGACTGGAAATGGACTTATGGGGGGTTTAGGACTGGTAATGGACTGATTGGGGTTCTAGGACTAGAGTGGGCTGATAAGGGGGATAGGACTGGAAATGGACTGGCACTGGAAATGGGCTAATGGGGGGCTAGGATTGGAAATCGGCTGATGGGGTGGTTAGGACTGGAAGTGGGCTGATGGGGGGGGGGTTAGGACTGGCAATGGACTATGGGGGGTTAGGACTGGAAGTGGGCTGTTCGGCAGGGGGTTAGGGTTGGTTATGGGCTTTTGGCGGTGGCTAAGGCTGGAAATGGGCTGATGGGGGGTTAGAACTGGAAATGGGCTGATCGGGAGGGGGGCTAGGACGTAATGGACTAATGAGGGGAGGTTAGGATTGGAAGTGAGCTGATGGGGGGGGGTTAGGACTGGAAGTGGGATGATGGGGGTGAGGACTGGTAATGATCTATGGGGGCTGGGACTGGAATTCGGCTGATGGGGCGGGTTAGGACTGGTAATGGGCTATGGAGGGGGTTAGGACTGGAAGTGGACTGATGGGGGGGTAGGACTGGTTATGGGCTATGGAGGGGGTTAGGACTGGAAGTGGCCTGATGGGGGGGCTAGGACTGGAAATGGGCTGATGGGGGGGGGGTAAGACTGGTAATGGGCTATGGGGGGTTAGAACTGAAAATGGGCTGATCGGGAGAGGGGCTAGGGTTGGTAATGGGCTATCAGGGGTGGCTAAGACTGGAAATGGGCTGATGAGGGGCGGGGTTAGAACTGGAAATGGGCTGATCAGGGGGGGGGGCTAGGACTGGAAATGGGCTGATGGGGGGTTAGAACTGGAAATGGGCTGATCGGGAGGGGGGCTAGGACTGGTAATGGACTGATTGGTGGAGTTATTTTATTTTATTTTTTAATTATATTCTCTTATATACCGCGCTATTCTGCATCAGTGCGGTTTACATTGAACAAACTGAAATTACATTGAACAGGGCATTGTAACTTGGAGATAACTATTTTACAGGGAACATGAGTTAGGCCTAGAAATGGGCTGATTAGGGAGGTTAGGACAGGAAATGGGCAGAATGGGGGACCAGGACTGGAAATAGACTTTTGGGGGGGTTAGGACTGGTAAGGGGCTGATTGGGGGGCTAGGACTAGTGGGTTGATAAGGGGGATAGGACTGGAAATGGGCTGGGACTGGAAATGGGCTAATGGGGGAAGGGAAGAGAGTGCTGATGGCCCTGGAAGAAAACTAGAGGCTGGGGCTACAAAAGGGCTGTTGCAGGAGGATGGTAGAATAGGACTGGAAGGGAGCGGATACTGAGAGGGTCTGCCAGGGGAAGGAGGGGGCAGGATGGGAGCTGACACGGGGAAGGAGGGGGCTGGAAAGGAGCTGACACCTGGGATGTACTGAAGGGGGACTGGAAGGGATCTGACACTTGGGGATGGGAGTGGTAGGTGGTTGGGTAATGGGGAGGAGGTTGGAAGGGAGCTGACATGCAAATGGCACTGGAAGGGGGATGGAAAGAGGGTAGGGTAACTGGAAGGAAGCTGACTGGGGAGGTGGCACTGAGAGTGGACGTAAGCTGATATCTGGGATCGTATTTGGACTAGAAGGGGCTGGACAGTGGGGAAGGAGGGGGGCTGGAAGGGAATGGACACCGGTGGCAGTCATGGGAATGCAAGGGGGTTGACATTGGAAGGTACTGGGAGGGGAGGACTGGAAAGGGGGCTGATACTGGGGAGGGTTACTTGAACTGGAAATGGGCTGATGGAAGGAAGTGAAGAAAACAAAAGAAGAGATAAGAAATGGCAGATGGACAATGGACCACAGAAAGAGAGCTAAGAGAAGACAGGAAAGCAGAAGTCTCAGATCTGGACCAGCATGATCAGAGAATAAAATGGTCAGACAACAAAGGAAGAAAAAATAATTTTGTTTCATTTTAATGATTGGACTTTGTGCTATTTTTATATTTTACACAGTACTGGGGAACTGCATCTCTTATGTATCTGATGTTGCACTGCATGTGGACTCTGGCTTCTTGGGGTTTCAATTTAAATTTTGTCTACATATTTGCATTTTTACTTTAGATTGTGGTTACTTATTCTGTACTTGGTGAGGGTCGATGTTGTGAGTGTGTGACTGAGGTCAGGTGTTCTGTTAACATGGAGTTTGTACATAAAGGTCTATACTGTACTGTACTAATTTGACTTGTTCAGCTTTTCAAATAGGTTTATGGATGTTCCAGGGCCCACTGTAATATTTACAGTGACACCTTTTTTGGATGGACTCCTTATGTGAGTTTTGGAGGTTTGTACTGATATGGTATGGTAGGTTTGTTCTTCGTTGTAGGGTTTTGTATTAGTTCACAATATGCCTGGTACTGGAGAATAGTGGTTGTTGTTGTTAGTGAGATGATCAGAAGCAGATTTTTTTTTTTAAATATTGAGTTCTGTGGGTGAATGTCCTGGTTCTGCTCTGCACCTACTGTGAATGCAAAATATATGTTGAAAAAGAAAAAGCAAGAACCATAAAGCAGTTAATAACAACAAAATAAAAATTAGTTATAATTTAGTTTTCTATAAACTGTGCTGTTGGTTCTTGCTGTCTTTTAGTTCCATGTTGTACAAACGGGACCATACCTAGACCTGTGCAAGCGGTGCAGCTGCACAGGGCGGAAAGGCTTGTGGGGCACGTTTCGGCTGTCTGCTGTTGCCCTGCCGCTACTGGCAGGACAATAGCAGGCAGCCGAAATGCACTCCCCAAGCCTTTTTACAGCACTTTAAGCAGGTCTGGTCCCTCCATCCTCCGATGCGATGTCAGAGCAGGGAGGGACAGATCTGCTTAAAGTGCTGGTGCCTTTCAGATCGGGCACATGCCCCCCTCCTCCTCCCCCCCATACCTCTGTCCAGCGCTGCCTGCTCTTTTTCTGCTGCCAGTGCCGCCATGAAAAAAACAGAGGGCGGCAGCAGGCAGTGCTGGATGGAGGTATGGGGGGAGGGGGGCTTGCACTTGAGCTGCAAGTTGCACAGGGTGCGATTGCAGCTCGATACAGCCCTGTGTGCAAACATCTTGGATTGGATTGGATTTCTGAAAAAGCCCTGCCCCCTCTAGGGTGTGTGTGTGGGGGGGGGGGGGGGGGGGGGCCATTTCAGACTTTGCCTCAGGCAGCAGATTGCCTTGAGCCACCCCTGATTATACATTACCCTCTCCCCAAAGAGCTCATGCTCTGTTTATGCCTGAGACAATGAAGGGTTAAGTGGTTTGCCCAAGGCCACAAAGAGTGCCAGTAGGATTTGAACCCTGGTCCTTCTAGCTCTAGGCGTTTGCCCTAACCACTAGACCATTCCTCCACTCATAATAGCTTAGATAAATTAAGTCCTCTGGATTTATCTCTTGCTCCTTAGTGCATGTCTTCATACTCGTATTATTAGTTATGTTGATTACTTGATTTTGTTTTAATTTAACTTGAAAAAATTATCAGCAGGGTTTTTTCTAAGCCTTCTTGAATAAAGAATGACTGCTGTGGGTAAAGCGTATTTAGGAACATGAAAAGACACTTATTTAACAGGAAGAGGGAGTAATAGAAGAAAAGCAAGTGAAGAAACTTGACCCCACTTCCCCCCCAAAAAGCTTTTATGGACATGATTGGATTAGCTTTAGCAATTGTCTTACCCAGAGTGTTCACAATTGATTCAAGAAGGCCATCCTGTGAAATGGAAGTAGCCCATAGATTTTCCATGGAGCCATGCCTCTTATGTGGTTTCATTTAAGTTTTATGAGTGGTTTTGCAACTCTTGTTATTTTTCAGGTGAATATCTTTTTTTGACTATAGATAATTCAGCAATGAAAAGAGGCATCTCCTGGTATTTTCCACCTGTGTGCCAAAAATAATTTAGATAAATCAAGCCCTCTGGATTTATCTTTTGCTGCCTAGTAGATGTCTTCATATCAGTTATGTTGTTATAAAACCTCTAAAACTATCTTCATCAAGGCAGGGAACATGTGGGAACATTATTTTTTTTGTTGGCTCTCTTCCAAAAACATACGGCTGGAAGCACGGCAACAAACAGCAGAGTTCCCAGTCGAAATTTATAACATTCTAAAAAGCTGGGCATCACAGTTATCCTGAACATAAATATACTGGTGTCTAGACTATAATGCTCACCTATCAATATGTCCCTGGGTCTAATCCTTTTCCCTTTTGACAAATATCCACTGAATATCTCCACAGAACACAGGAAAGATGCCCAGTTAATTCCTGGTTGGTCTGTGAGCAGAGCTGGGGTGGTCCCAACAGCTATCCAGTTAACGGTGATATTCAGCCGCCGACTGGATAGCCAAACTGCATAAAGTTAGGATAGGTCAAAGTCTATCCTAACTTTATGCTTTAGTGGCTGAATATCGCTGTTAGTCAGATAATAATAGCCCTGGTTGGCAGAACTGAATATTCAGTGTCAGATGCCAGATAGGTTCCAGAGCTGAACATCTGGTTTTAATTAAAGTAGCGACAGCCAGGCGCTTTAAATACAAGTAGATGGCAATTTTATAACGTCATGCCTTGTTAATGGGTTTTCATGTGACTATTTTATGGCTATTTTATAAAGTCGGTTACCCATGTACTTGACTTTATGAAATATTAGCATAAGCAGCACAGGATACGTCTCATATTAAGGCATGATCATTTACACCAGCCCTTGAGCTAGTGTAAATGACCACGTCTACATTTTGCAAGAATGCGCATCATTTATCATAATCTAGTATCAATAAGTATATGGGCTGGTACTGCCCATGTTCTGCTCAAACTCCTCTCATGTGCATGCCACAGTGAAAGGATGCACCATGTAAACAATGCTCTTACCTTTATGCAATTTGTTGTTTTATAAGAGGTAATTTTCACCAAAAAATAGGTGATTCCTGATAAAATTACCCCCATAGGGCCCGCTTCTATTCACAACGTAGATCTCTTTTGTACGTCTGGGCTGACCTGGACATACAAAGGAGATCGTGATTCTGATCCCGCGGGACACATCCAGCGATTCAGTCCCAGCCTGCACATACAGTGCTAGCCTGGCTAACTCAGCCTGGGCTTTTAAATGGAACCGCGGAGCCATGGAGTCCTGTTGCCACGGCACCATGGCTCCATTTAAAAGCCACAATGCTGGCCGCTGCCCCAAAACGTTAATTCCCCACAGCCCGACCCCCGATCCGGCCTCCTAAGGCCAGGGTTGGGCTGCATGGGATTAACTTTGTCCCCCCCCATCCCCTTCCGCGCCCCGAATCAAAAAGAAAAAAAAGGCCAGGAAGGTTATTCCATCCCGGGGGTGGAATAACCTCCCTGGCCAATTCGCTGGCTCTGGATGAACAGGGCTGACATTAGAATCGTCCCTGTATGTCCAGGGCCGATGACCGCCCACTGCCCGGCCCACTCTCCGCTCCCGGGACATCTCTTCCCTACTCCTGACTAACTTCCCCACAACTGGCATGGAAGTTATTCGGGGCAGGAAGCCGGCATGAATAGCGGGGAAGGACGTCCCATTGGGACGTCCATCCCCACTATTCGTGCCTCGGAATGACCCCCATAGAGAATAAAGTATAAACCATTTCGTACCTTAAATACAGTTTTAGGCACATAAAATGGCTTTATAGAATTAGGTCATATCTAAAAGTATGGGTGGTACATACCGTGACTTGTATAGTAGGTGTACTCGGGAGGCGTTTGGGTGGATCATGGATGGAGTCATGATTCCTGTGCATATGCATGTAAAGTCTACGCTAACATTTATGCTCGAGCAGGCATAATATCTGCACCATCAATCCAGGAACAAATCTTGCTGGATTTGTGCTAGTATTTCATAAAGTCATGTGAATGTACATTTTACAAATGATGCCCAACTGCAATCTGGGACGTCCATGCCAAAACGTCTGAAAAAAAGCAGGCAGGTCCATGTTCAGGCATGATTTCACAAATATGGACGTGCCCGATATGGATATTTGTGGGGTATCAACATACTGATGTCCCCGGAAAAGTGTTTACACTTAGAGACATCTAGGAATATCCTAATGGTTAGAAGAATAGGCTAGGACCAAACTTGCCAGATTTTGAATCCCACTGCTGCTATCAATTTGATTGTGGAGGATACTTGAGTGCCAACTTCTCTACGCCTTCTGGATGTTTTACAGCCAAAAAAGCATTTCCCCAATGCCTATTCCTACCTGGAGCAGGTCTAAATGTGGACAAGCTCACAGACGTCCCCGACTTTTCTAAAATCGAGCGAGGATGTCTAAGTCCATTGCACTGCCTCAGACATGCCTCCACCATGCCCCCTGCCTACTTGGTGGTCCCCACACCAGAGACGTCTTTAAAAGCCATTTGTTCAATGGCTCCAGGGACATCTCCATGATTTGGATGTCTGCATGCATGTTTTCAGACTTCCAAATCGTAACCAAAGCTTTTAAAATGATCCCCATAGGTGTCTTTGTGTTTTTATAAAACAGGCTTAAAATAGGTGCCTGTTCCATTCCCAAATATATGGAAATTGTGCACTGTCTTTTACATGATCTGCATGTAAGTATCCCCAGGGACATAGTTTGCGAGAGCTGGTTTGGAGTTGCAACATGCACACCTATTTTGTAAAATACACATGCATACGCGTAAAGTACATATACTATACTTGCCATCTTTGGATGGGTGTAAATTTGTGTGTGAGCATCAATGCAGTACTGTGGGTCATTATGGGAGCCTATTTTATGAAGGCATGTAAGTGTTTATGTTGCCTTTATCAAAGAGATACCTTTTGGACTTTTAGCATAAGCACCTTCTTTTAAAATAACCTCCTTAATTGAGCCATATGGAACCTATATCTTTCTATAAAGATTTTCCATGAAATGCCAGATGTCTGTGATAGAAAATGGTCTTATTGCTATTCCTTGCATCTAGGGGAAAAGTGCACATGAACAGTGTTCTGTGTTTACCATTAAGCTGCTGATTACTTGCGCCAGCTCTTAATTTCAGCAGCCAGGGCAATTTCTGTTCTGAGGTTTGGCTATCAAGATATTGTCAGGCCTGCTATCGCTTCAAGTAGGAAAGCAAAATAAAACACCGCATAATAATCTCTTCTGTTGGTATGGGATTTAAAATTAGTCCACTAAGTTCCCGTTTGAAGCAGATCTTTTTCATTAGCATGCTAAGAGTGTAGAGCTCATCGCCTTACTTCAGCTTCTACAATGCAACTATCTTTGAAATGACAGTAGCATAGTGCATTTCTTTGCATTATCCTGTTTTGGGGTATTTGGACTCTTGAAGGGTACATTCATCATTGGCTGCCTAGGTGAGAGGTAAGCATGGCGTGCGGTGGGAAGGAGTTTTCTTCAAATCACAGACAACAGTTCAGGGAAAGCCAAAAGCAGTTTTTATTCTGTCCCAACTTCTTAAACCTCCACAAAACAAAACCCAGAACAGAGAGCAGTTCAGGGAAAACAAAATCAGCTTAATTTTGTCCCAGTTTGTTAATTCTCCACAAGCAGTCATCCCAGCCCTTTCTCCATCCCCTGTTAAAGTTCCTATCTCAGAACCTCTTTGTATGGCTTGCCTTGGAATGACTCCTGGCTCCATGGGCCTTTCTCACACCTGCAACCTGCTGGGTTCTTAACTTTGCCCTCTGAGCCTTGCCCTCCCAGCCCTGAACTCTGGGATGCAGACTCTCTTCAAAGGGGACTGTTGATAATCCCTTTGAAGAGGGACGGGTAACATTCTATATAATTATACACCCTCACCCTCAGCTCATCCTTGCCCTGTTGAGTGCCTGCCTCACCCAGAACTCCCATCATGTTCAGGTGAGTCCGTCCAGCCCTTTGGCGAACCTGGGACTGGTAGGTTTGGAGATTCAAAAACCACCACATAATACGGCCATTGGACTCCTTATTTTGAGCCAGTCACTTGAGGGAGTGGTGGTCCATTTTTAGTGTAAATAACTGAGCAGGTAGTATTTGAAAGTTTAAAGTACCCACTTGACAGTCAGTGCCTCCTTCTCGATCACCGCATAATGCTTCTTCCAAGAAAGCAGTTTCAAGCTGATGAATGCTATGGGATATTCTTCATCCCTGACTTTCTGGGCAAGAACGGCTCCTAGACCCACCTCTGAGGTATCAGTTTGCACAATAAACAATAGAGTGAAATCAGGACTAATTAGGATGGGTTCAAAGCACACGGCCTTCTTGAGATACTGAAGGCCAGGTCCAGTTCTAGGTTCAGTGATCAATGGATCTGTTCGGGAGGTCTCTTCTGGAGGAGATTGGTTAAAGGCTCCGCCACCTCTGCAAAATTAGGGATGAACCAGCAGTAATAGCCAATCAATCCAAGGAAGGCACAAACCTCTTTCTTCAATTTTGGGATGGGGACCTGAGCAATGGCATCCACCTTTTGTAGTTGGGGTCATATCTGCCCATTCCTGATTAAATACCACAGCTATTGAACGTCCCGACCTCCCAGAAAACATTTCTTGAGGTTGGCCATCAGCCTGGCCTTCCACAGGCTGGTCAACATAGCTTGTACTTGGGTTAGATGGGTGGTCCAGTCTCTGCTGTAGATGATGATGTCGTCAAGGTAGGCAGCTGAATATTCCTACCATGCGGTCTCAGTAGGCGGTTGACTAGGCATTGAAACATGGCAGGAGCCCTGTGAAATCCAAAGTGCAGCACTGTAAACTGGAATAGACTTTGCAGTGCTGAAAAATCAGTCTTCTCCCTGACAGCTGGAGTTAAGGGCACTTGCTAGTTTCCCTTGGCCAAATCCAAGATTGATATAAAGCATGTTGCACTGAGTCACTCAATTAGATCATCTACTCCAGGCATGGGATATGCTTCCAGTTTAGAAGCTGCATTGACCTGCCAGAAGTCAGTGCAGAATCTGATGCTTCGGTCTGGTTTAGAAACCAAGATGATGGGTGATATCCAGTTACTCATGGACTCTTCTATAACTCCCAGGTTAAGCATCTCTTCCAACTCTTAGGCGAAGATCTGTCGCCGGGCCTCCGGAATCTAATAGGGTCGTTGCTGGATAACCATTCCAGGGTCAGTAATGATATCATGACAAATGAGGTGGGTTCGAGCTGGGCGGATTGAGAACACATTTAGGTTCTGGTGGATCAAACCTTCTAGATCTCTTCTCTAGGAAGCAGGAAGCTGGTCTCCACTTGGGATTTGAGCTAGATCCGATGGGGCTGATAATTTCTGGCCAAAAATCATCTCTGTGTACCACCATAGCCCTCACTGGAGTCCACTTTTTCAACAGGTTAATATAGTACATTTTGGTTTTCTTCCATTTATCTGGCTGGGCAATCTTGTAGTTAATAGGCCCTACTTTCTCTTCGACCTCATAGGGCCCCTGCCATTTACAAAGTGGTTTGCTCTCGGATGAGGGCATCAAGATTAAAACTCTGTCTCTTGGTTGAAAGGTGCAGTGCACAACTGCCTGATTGTAGCCCCTGCCTGCTCGACTTGGGCTTTTTCCAGACTAAGTTTGGCCACCTCTCTGACTTTCCTCAGTTGGTCTGGCATTTGTATATTGTATTCCACCAAATTATGTCCTGCACAGGGTTCTTCTTTCCAGGTTTCCCTTACCATGTCTAATGTGCCTCTTGGCGTCTTCTGAGAGCAACTCAAAAGCTGAAAACCCCACAGAATTCTGAGGTACCTCGCGGATGGCAAACATCAAATAGGGTAGGAGAATATCCCATTTCTTCCCATCCTCTTGCATGAACATTTTTAACATCAATGTCAGATTTTATTGAATTGCTCAATGAGGCCACCCATCTGTGGGTGATATACTGATGTTCGCACCATCTTGACCTTCCCCAAGGCACACACTTGCTTCATTACTTTGGATACAAAGGGTGTTTCTTGATTTGAGGATCTCATTGGGTATGCCCACTCACAAAAATACTTCCCAGAGGGCTTTCATAGCCTTCATATTCCTTAGAGCAATGGCCTCCAGATAGCGGGTAGTGTAGTCTAGTATGATTAAAATGTACTTTTTGCCTTGGGTGGTTCACTCCAAGGGACCTGCCAGATCCATGGCCACTCTTTGAAATGGTGTTTCAATATTAAACATAGGCACTAGAGGGGCAGGTCAAACTCTATTAGGGTTATGAAGTTGGCAGGTGGGGCATGACTGGCAATATAACTCTGGACCATGGGCAGAAAATTTGGTCTAAAACATGTTTTAGTGTTTTCTCCACCCCCAGGTGTCCTCCTAATAAATGACTATGAACCAACGATAACACCTGC
This sequence comes from Ichthyophis bannanicus, assembly GCA_033557465.1. Lineage (NCBI taxonomy): Eukaryota > Metazoa > Chordata > Amphibia > Gymnophiona > Ichthyophiidae > Ichthyophis > Ichthyophis bannanicus. Next base: position 86,396,450 of record CM066042.1, read on the forward strand.
TGAGATAGATTCTTGTTTTATTTCTCCTCTAGGGTCCCCTTGGCCACTCTGTATAATAACTCTCCCTTTAGTACAAAATAGGGGAAGGTTCTTGCAGGGGATTCTCTGTTACCTGCTCTCAGTCATGTTTGAGGGACTCATCTTGCTGGGCCCTCTTGAAGCTCCCTGGGTCTTTCTCCAGTCCCCATTCTGGAAAGAGGACAACATATTTGGGTCACTACTGCTAAGCCCTGAGCTATCCCCAGAGGTTTCTTCCTAGGCTTTCCCTCCCTGGATTCCTATCTCATAGCTGCCCCCAGATTCTGTTGGTGGCATAGCTTTCCCTGGCGATGCCGACTCTGAGACTAAGCAGGTTTGGGAGTCTTGACATATAGATCGGGGTCTTCCAGGGGGAAGATTTCTGGGAAACTGTTCTGGGAAATCTTCTTGGTCTGACTTAGCAGAGTCACCAGCTGGGCCGATATTGCTCTGAGGTTTAGGTAGTCTCGGCCGGTTTCCACTGGATACGATAGCTACGACAGCACCATGACCTTGAATGTGACTTGCCCTGCTGGAGTCTTAAGTGAAACCTGTGCCATTGGATACTGCCTCTGGTCTCTATGCACACAGGCCAATGTTACTGTCTTTGCATAGTCTATTTTAAATAGGGTTATAGTTTCCCAGCGAATGAGAGTCCGCACACTCCTGGAGTCTATCAAGCCCTGGAGGTGGGTCCCCTTGAGTTCCACAGGAATGACAAAGTTCTGGGCCCCTGGTTGAGGAGTGTCTATAAGAGCGCAGGTGTGAGGGGTGTGTAGGCTGACATCCATGGGTTCTTCCACACCCAGGGGACATTTCTGAGTAAAGTGTCCCCAGGCTCCACATCCAAAACAGGTGAAGGGGTGGTGGCTGGGGCCATGCCCTCACCTAGGAGGTGACTTTGGGGGTCAGAACATGGGAGCCAACATCCATTCCGGCTTCCCTTTCCATTCTCCTGGGCTAACAGGTGTCTTCTTCCCCCTCTCACTGGCCACTTCAGTCATTGATTGGTCTTCATAATACTCTTTGGTTATTTCTAGTGTAAGCTTGGGGTGCCGATATGCCTACTGTTTCATTAGGGCGGTCAAGCCCTCCAAAAACTGCTCCAATAGCATAATCTTGGCTATCTCGGGCTCGATGTTTCCCTCAAGTTGCAGCCACTTCCATGTGAGATCCTTCAACTGATACAGGAACCTCTGAAGGCTCTGTTTTATCTGGACCTCCACCTTTCTAAATCACTGGTGGCCTTGACAGCTGCATATGTAGCTCACCCATCTGGGTTGGCATCCTGCAATGCAGCCTGACTGCTGCTCATCAGCAGATTCCCCAAACAAGTAGTCCATGTCTCCTTTGGCCACCTGGCCATGCATGTAGTTCATTCAAAGTTCACCAAAAATTGGTCTGGTTCATCTTCTGCCATCATTTTAAGAAACGCTTGTGCTGGAGGGTAGAGTTGCGGTCTCCGAGGGCCTGAATCAACTGTTGCTGCTGTTGTTGCTGCCCTTCCAGCAGGGCACGTTGGAACTGTTGTTGTTACACCCAATATTGTTGTAGTTGCTGTTGATACTGTTGTTGTTGCTGCTGTCTTTCAGCACCATCCTGGCTTGTAACTGTTCTCTTGCAACATCACCATAGTTTCCTCTTCTGCAGCTGAGTTAGCCCTGCAGTATTCTGGCTCCAACAAATTTTTAGTGGCCTCTAGTGGCCAAAACAAAGCCTGCCTGTCTGGCACTGACTAAACCTTCTTTAGGCTCCCTAACTAGAGTGAAGCTAACCCTCTTAGCCCACACAAACAAACAAAAAATCCTGACCTGATGTAGAGGCCCAGCCCTGGAGGGATGTGGATTTGCCCTCAGTCACATGGTAGAGGAGATTCCTAAACTGCCACCATATGTGGTAAGCATGCCACATGGTGGGAAGGGATTTTCTTTAAAACATAGGCCAGATAGCAGTTCAGGGAAAACCAAAAGCAATTTTTATTCTGTCCCAGCTTGTTAAACCTTCACAAAGCAAAGCCCAGAACCAACAGCAGTTCAGGGAAAACAAAAGCAGCTTTACTTCTGTCCCAGCTTGTTAAAACTCCACAAGTTGATTCTCCTGATCCTTCTTCCAGCACCAGTTAAAGTTCCTATCTCAGAACTCCTTTGTACGTCTTGCCTTTGGAAGGACTTCAGGCTCTATGGGCCTTTCTCCCACCTGCAACCTGCTGGGTTCTTAACCTCGTCCTCTGAGTCATGCTCTCCCAGCCCTGAGCTCTGGGCTGCAGACTCTCTTAGAGGGGACAGTTGATAATCCCTTTGGAGAGGAACAGGTAACATACGATATACCCCATTACATATATATATAATATATTTTTTTTAATTTAATTTGTGCATATAACCATTATGTGATGACATTCAAGATATAATGGGGGGAATACTGTATTCAAAGGCATTTAGGTGGGTTGCAGATTCGTAACCTGCCTAAATGCCTCTTCATGGAATATTCAGTGGCACTAATGTGGGTAGTGCCACTAAATATCGCCAGGTGCAGTCACTAAACACCCTGACACTAGCCGGCTAGTGTCAGGGCATTCCAGGAACAGAGCGGCATCCAGGGATGACCAGCTAGTGGCTACATACAGCCATTAACTCATTATCCTAAAGTGGCTAAAGTTAGGACAGCTTAATGGACGCTTTTGCAATCTGATCAATTATGGAATTTTAAACTCCACACGATGACAACCCAGGAGTTAAATTTAGATATGGATTGGTGGAGTTTACTTTAATATATTTGGGGTAATATATAAATATTGTGAAACGTCAGAGGGCTTTTTTTGCTGCTATTTTGTTTTCTTTTTTCTAGCCTTCAAGTTTAAAGAGGAGGGAAGATAGCAAATACTCTGAAAGCAGTGCATTGCTGAGGTGTTAGATCTCTCCTTTCCCACCCCAACTCCCACCTACTCCACTGTTGAACCTTGCTAAAAAGACTGTATGGGGCTAGATTAGCTTTATGTTTGGGTAGGCAAATAATGAAGTTATGGAAATGGGCTAAATTTAGGTTCTCTGTGGAAATAAATCAATATGGTATATTTCAGGTGTCTTTGCTAGTAATATCAAATCCTTGAGGTAATTCTACAGAGGGAACACATTATACTATACGCCCCAGATAAATACACATTTTGTAGTCTGAAGAAAAGATAAACTACTGCAGACCCCAATAATCAGTGAGTAAACAAATAGAATTATATGCATGGGATCTGAAGAAAGATATTAGCTTTACATAAAAAGGCTAGTTATTTTTTAATGACAGGACAGCTGAGGACATGGTAAGGATTTTTTTGGACGTTTTTGTCAGGTGTTTTTGCTAACATACCGGAGCTAGAACAGCAGAAATATGGAGGGAAAACATTGTGGTGCCAACACTGTTGCACCTATCACCACTTCTATATCCGTCCAGAAGGATAGACAGAACCAGTGCATGGAACCGGTTCAGGATGCAAGATGCCTGCAGGTTGACTTCCATGGGAAAGAAGTTGAGGAACTGAGAGAGGAGGTGGCGAGACTAAGAATCATCTGTTACAATGAGATGTGCATTGATGAAATGCTTTGAGAAGCATCTGATACTGTATGAAAAGGTGACAGCTGGACGCAAATCACCAGAGCCTGAAGATTCATCACTCCTTCTCTATCTTCCCTAGAATTGAGGAATTGTTATGCATCCCTGGAAGTGTAAGAGGTAACAACATCCTAGGAATAGGGGGTATCAGAGCTCAAACATCCTAAAACTGTAGGATCGGCAACCAGTAGGAATGGAAGGGAAGTGGTGGCTGGTGACTCCCTTCTGCTGGGTTCACAGGCATTCATCTGCCATCCAGACATGATGTTCTGTGAGGTATGCTGTCTGCCTGGTGCCATTATGAGTTTTCTGGGGCTCCTCAAGCCTACAGACTATTATCTGATGCTGCTTATTCATGTTGGCACAAATGATACTGCTAGGTTCCCACCTGAATATATAAAAATGGACTTTTTGGCTCTGGGAGAGAAGGTGAAAGAGTTAGGTGTGCAGGTGGTGTTCTCTTCAGTTCTCAATGTCAAGGGTCAGGGCTAGGGACAAGAGATTTACATCATGGAGATGAATGCCTTGTATTCATTTTGGCTTCCTGATGTTATAGTGGGTGATCATCTTGCACCCAGTATGGCAAATCTTATGTTCTTATGGGGGGATACCTCAAAGAGTCATTAGCTGGATGGGAACATCTGGGGAGAGGAGAATAACAGTGTGCAAAACTGGAAGGAGATATTTTAAGGGCAACAAACCTTTTGTTAGGAAAGTAAATAAAAGTAAGAGGAAAAGGAGACCATCATGGTTTCTGAAAGAAGTAGCCAAAGAGGTAAGAAAAACCAGGTTAGCCTTCATAAACTATAAAAGATCGCAGAAAGAGGAAGGCAGACAACAATATCTGGAGAAGTTAGGATCAGCTAGTAAAATAGTCAGGAAAGAAAAGATGCTAATGGAAGGAAAAATAGCACTACAGTAAAACATTCGGACAAGACTTTTTTAGATATGTTAGTGACAGGAAAAAGTACAAAGGCGGCATCATGCGAGTCAAGGGTGAAGGGGAGGAATACAAAAAGGCTGATGAGGCTTTATAAATATTTCTGTTCTGTGTTCATAGATGAAGGACTGTGACCCCAGAAAACAAATACAAATAGGAATGGAAGTGAAGTAGAACCTGAACGATATTCAGAAGACTGTGTTCATTAGGAGCTAGCTAAACTAAAACTGGACAAAACATTGGGGCTGGATAGGACTCATTTGAGGGTATTGAAGAAACTTAGGGAAGTACTGGTGTCTCCTCTGTCTAATTTTTTCAGTGCTTCTTAAGAGTTGGGAGAGCTTGAGATGGGCGAATGTGGTTCCTCTCAACAAAAGGGCAAGTAAGGAAAAGTTTGGTAACTTCAGACAGGTTAGTCTGACCTCTGTGGGGAATAAATTAATGGAAACGTTGCTAAAGCAGAGGATGGTACAGTTTCTGGAATTCATGGGATAACAGGATCTGAGACATCAAGACTTTACTAACGGTAGGTCTTGTCAGACAAATTTGATTGATTTCCTTGACAGGATGACTAGAGAATTAGAGTGAGAGAGAGCTCTAGATGTTATATCTAAGATTTCAGCAAGGTCTTTGACACTATTCCTCTCTTGTGACTTATAAACAAACTGAGTATCCTTGGGATGGACCCTAAAGTGACTAACTGGGTAAGAAACTGGTTGAGTGGGAGGCAACAGAAGGCAGAAGTAAAAGGAGTTCAATCTGATTATAGGATGTTACCAGTGGTGTGCCATAGGGATCGATTCTTGGTCCTGTTCTTTTTAACATTTTTGGAACTGATATTGCAGAAGGTCTGTCAGGAAAGGTATGCCTCTTTGCGGATGATACCAAAATCTGCAACAGGATAGATGCCCTGGAAGGTGTGGATAGCATGAAGAGGGATCTGGAAAAGCATGATGAATGGTCAAGAATCTGACAATATAATGCATTTGTGCTGCAAAAGCTCAAGGGAGAAGTACAGTATAGGAGGTGAAGTACTTCAGTGCATGAAAAATGAGTGGGGTCTGGGGGTGATCCTATCAGGCAATCTTAAAATGGCTAAACAGGTAGAAAAGGCTATGACAAAACTAGAAGGAAGCCTGGCCAACAGGGAAAAGGAGGTGATAGTGTCTTTGTGTAAGTCTCTTGTGAGACTTCATTTGGAGTATTGTGTATGATTCTGGAACCTGCACTTTGAAAATGATATAAATAGGATAGATTCAGTCCAGAGGGCAACTACTAAATTAGTCAGTGGTCTTCATTAGGCATATGGGGATAGGCTTAAAGATCTCAATATGCAGGGCTTGTTTTGTTTTGGTATATCATACGCCATACTGTGATACACCATACTGACATCTTTCCTTGACTATCCAGAATGCCCTGCATCAACTAGCATATGTGCAGCTGCAACATGTGTTGGGTTGCCATTTTCCCAGCTATCACTATATTCAGCAACTATCTCCAACCAGAGATCCCCCTGCTGCCACACACAGCAGTGATGCCTGTGTATCCAGAGTCTAAGATCCCTGCTTTGTTCCTTCTATCTCCCAATCTGCTCAGGGAGCTAATAGGCCTAGTGGAAGGCCACTGCCTCCTCTGCTGCCAAACTGTGATAACTCATCCCCCTATCCCTTTCAGCTGCCTATAGTCCCTTGGTATCCTCATGGCTTGACTGGCAGGCAGGGTAGGAGGTGGAACTCTGCCACTGCACCCTCAGCCCTTCCCCCAAACACAATTTGAGTCCTCCAAAACTGCCTGACGGTCTCACTCCCTAACACCTACTGCTTTCGCTTCATACCCTTGCTCTTTACACTCTTAACCCTTGCCTTCTCCAACCCTACCCTCATCTCCCCTGTCCGAGAACATGATGATTTTGTGATTAGGGGCCATGTTATGTCATGTTATGTGCCCCCTCTCTAATCATGGGAGGCGGGCATTACTTAATGGGAAAAATCAGTGGGTGTATTTGAAGGCCTTTGAAAAACGTTTTGCCATGTTCTTCAACCCACAATATGTTGCGGCTCTACAGAGAGTGGCTTGGTGATGCTTGAAACCAATCTGAGCCCTCATTAGTCTGAGGAAGGCTTGATCCACTTTAATGAATATGAAGCAAATGACAATTAAAATAATTTAGGGATGGCTATTTGTCATGAAGTTCTAGAAATAAATATCAGTCTTAGCTGAAGGCACCTGAATTATTGCAAAGGAAAAGATCTATATATTCTCCTGAATGATATGATACAGCAGAAATCAGTAATTGCGCTATAAACAATAAATTACTAGCTGATTTATTGCGCTTTAAATTTTTCATGAGGCATTTGTCACTTGGAAAGTCAAGTTTCGTAGAAAATATGAATTGCTGGACTATGACCAGTCTATGCATTATTTCAATCTGTAATTATTCACATTGAGACAAAAACGGGTTGAGAATCTCTCTATCCAGATCCAGCTGCTGGGGACTGTGTGATCTTATCACAAGAGTCTTTCACCAGTGTTGTTTTCTTAGATTTCAGGGCTTCATCATTTTCAAATTCTCATTTAATAACTCTTGTTTCAAAAACAGAAACCAAGTCTATTATTGGAAGCTTAGGTATATTGTAATTTTAAATAAGCAATAAGGCATAACAGGATATGTGTGGTAGGCACTTCAAGTACTGACAGCTTGCAGTAAATACACACATTATTCTCCACTAAGGGCTTAATTCACTAAGCTCTTTTGTCACAGACCTAGAATTTACTACAAAGTGCCTTTCACTCTGAAGATCCTCATTACCTCTCCTCCCTTATCACCCTCGGCATGGCCATTGTTCATAGGACAAGCTGCTATTGCCTGTGACCTTCTCCTCCATTGCCAGCTCCTGACTCTACTTTCCAGCTTGTTGCCCCCTTCCTGAACCGCAATGGTTATATTTAAATCCTATCTGAAAACCCACCATTTCGCAGATGCTTTTACATCTAAAACCATCCCCCCAAAATTCATTGCTTTCTTAATTGAAATCATTTGAAAATTAAGAAGCATTTTGGATCAGACACACAAAAGCAGGTGATGTACGAGGTGTGACAAAAAAGAAACAAGATTGTCCCATAAATGTTTTATTACAAAATCTACAGAGAAATTATGCATTATCCCCTTCAAAGTAATCCTCCCCAGAGTTAATGCACTTCTGCATTCGCTTCTGCCATGTACGGAAGCACTCTGTAAAGTCCTCCTCCTTGAGGTCCCACAGCTCCTTCGTCACCGTGGCCTTGATCTCTTCTACAGAGGCAAAATGAGTTCCTTTGAGCACAGTCTTCAACCTGGGGAAGAGCCAGAAATTGCATGGTGCGAGATCTGGGGAATAACGAGGGTGGTCGAGAGCTGTGATCTGTTTGTTGGCCAAGAACTGCCTCACACTGAGCACGGTGTGTATGGGTGCATTATCGTGGTAGAACAGCCATGACTTGTCTTTCCACAGAGCCCGCCTGCTGCGCCGAACACAGTCATAGAGGCGATTGAGGACCTGCTGGTAGAAGTGCTGCTTGACTGTCTGACCTTCAGGCACAAACTCATGATGGACCACTCCCTTCTGGTCGAAGAATGCGATCAGCATGACCTTGATCCTTAATTTGGACATGCGTGTCTTCTTGGGTCTGGGTGACAATCGAGCCTTACACTGCAGGCTCTGTCTCTTGCTTTCAGGGTCATACTGGAAGACCCAAGTCTCGTCTCTTGTGATGACCCAGCCAACAAACTCTGGATCTTCTCCAATCTTCTCTAGCATGTCTTGACAAACATTGACCTGGTGCTCCTTCTGGTCGTCCGATAAAAGCTTGGGCACCATCTTGGTGCACACCTTCTGCATCCCCAGCTCCTACACCAAGATGGTCCACACTGGCTCCCTGTTCAGGCTGAGCTCCTCAGCTATCATCCGCTTCGTCAATCTGCAATCACTCCACACCAGCTGGTTCACTCTGTCAATGTCCTCAGCTGTCTTTGTCATGGAAGGCCATCCTGACTTGGGCTCATCCTTCACCTCCTCGTGGCCAGTCTTGAAGCGTTTGTGCCACTCGAAGGCTCATGGCCTTGACATTGCATCTTCTCCATAAGACTTTTGGAGAAGTTGGAGACACTCAGTTGGGCCCTTCTCCAACTTAACCAGAAATTTCAAATTGATTCTTTGCTCCATATTTCTACCACCTCCAGTTGCGTGACAAAGTGATGGAGTAGTGTGCTACAAAAAAACCTGAAAAAGAAAAACAGAGTGAGAGAGATGAAAAATATTATAGCAGAATAGTGGTGAGATGTTGCACAACACAGTGACATAAGTGGTTAACCAATTGGTATTGAGTCATGGGCATGGCTGCCACAGTCTCGTTTCTTTTTTGTCACACCTCGTATATTGTATTCTGCTCTATCAGGTAGGACTTTGGGCAGGTTTCATTGTTGTGTAATTTCACTCTGATGTATGTGTCATTCGGATTCTCCTTCAGAAAAGAGGCAGGTTGCCTCAAATGGTAAACAATTCCTTTCTTGAGCTTCTCTTTACCTCCACCTGCATCATGGCCATACCTTAGATCTGGTCATCACACCAGCAAACTCCCCAGTTCAGCCCTTATCGTTTGTCCACATGCCAGTTCCCTGGTCAGACCATTCCTGCCTCACCTTTTCTCTACAACCTATGCAGCCTAGCTCTGTTCCCTTTCTGCCTCCTTCTGGTTCTTCCTCACTGCCAATTCGGTTTTCTCGCCGTATCAATTCTGTAACATTACAGAACTTTCCCACTGTGCACCAGCTCCTCCCTTCTGACTTTTCATCCTTCTCTCCGTCATCTCAGGTTGCCTCATGGAATTCAGAACTCTCCTGTGCTCTGCACCAGGTTGCACCTCTACAACCCCGCTACTCGCTCCGCACCGCTCGCCACCCCTGGTTCCATGCAGGACTTCGATTACAGCATTCGCATCTACATAGAGCGGAACATCTCTGGAGGAAAACTCATTCACCAGTAACTTACCAACATTTCAAATCCTGCCATTTACAGTATTGCTCCAGTATACACCAAGCCAAGCGTACTTTCTACTCAGAAGCAATTGCCTCCGCCCCCAACAGGTCCCGGCACCTATTTTCTACTCTCCAAACTCTCTCTCAATTGCAATCTCGCCCTTTGTGCGATGCTGCCACTTCTACAGTACTTCGGCTCCTAGCCCTACCCAGTTGGCTTCCTTCTTCTCCTCTAAAATTCATGACCTACGCTTATCTCTTCCTTCCTGCCCTCAAGCATTGTCATCCCCTCCTCCTATCTCACCTCCTCCGTCTTCTCTGCTGTCCCATTCCTGGGCCACCTTCCATTCTCTCACATCCCCAGAACTTCTCAAGCTTCTTTCTACAACTCATAAAACCACCTGCTCATTAGACCCTATACTGTCTACTTGGCTATCTGAGCCTTCACTTGGTCTATTCTTACCATTGCTTACTATCATTAACTCTAGCCTTGCCTCTGGATCCTTTCCCCACCTATGGAAACATACCCTGGTCCGCCCCCTCTTGAAGAATCCCTCCTTAGACTCATCCATTCCAGCAAACTATCGCCCTGTTTCCAATCTACCTTTCTCTTCAAAACTCTTGGAGAAAGCAGTTTTCTCTCAACTCTCTCATCATCTCGATTCAACTCATTTCCTCCAACCCCATCAGTCCGGCTTTTGGCCAGGCCATAGTGTTGAATCCATTACCACTGCTGTTATGAATGAAATACACTCCTCGCACGACCGTGGTGATATTTCGGTGGCGGTATCTCTAGATATTTCTGTTGCTTTTGACCTGGTGGACCACTCTCTTCTTCTCTCTAGACTGCGGGATGCGGGTCTTCGGGGTAACGTCTATCACTGGTTTCACTCTTTCTTGCACTCCAGATCTTCTGCTGTCACTTCTGATTCCTCTACCACAGATCATCTTCCTCTTGTCTGCAGTGTCCCACAGGGCTTGGTGCTGGCCTCTTTACTGTTTAACATATTCCTGGCTCCTCTGGCTTTGTTAATTCAACAATCAGGCATTTCAGCATATTACTATGCTGATGATATTTTTCTCTTGCACCACACCTCCTCCTCTCATCCGTACATCATCCCTCTCAACGAATGTCTTTCTTTGGTCTCTGCATGGTTCTCTATAAACTGTCTCATCCTTAATATCTCCAAAACTGCTGCTATTTGGTTCCCTCACAGCTCTACTTGTCCATCGCTTGCTCCTTCTTTTTCAGGTGTCCCGATTTCTCTGGTGTCTAAGCTCCATTATCTGGGTATCCTTCTTGACAGCGCTCTTTCATTCAATGACCACATTTCTCAAGTCTCCCGGCGTTCCTTCTTCTGCCTTCGTCGTATTTGCGCCATCAGACCATTTCTCTCCCCTCAGGCTTTGATCACTCTCCTTCTTTCACTGGTCATCACTAGATTCAATTTTTGCAACTCCATCCTTGCTGGTATCCCTCAATATCAACGTCGCCGATTACAATTATTACAAAACACTGCAGCCCAGATGGCATCTCATGCCTCTTCCCGGGATCATATCACTCCAATTTTACAAGACTTTCATTGTCTGCCATTAAATTTCTGCATACAATTCAAGATCCTCACTTTGGTGCACCATGCTATCTACTCTCACAGACCTCAGTACCTAGCTGATTTACTAACGTTCCATAACCTACTCTTAGTCTACGCTCGGTCCACATTAACCGTCTATACCTCCCTTCCCCTTCACAGGCCCACCTCCAATCAACCAGACAGTCAGCTTTCTTTTACCTCGGTCCCTCCCTGTGGAACTCTCTGCCCACCGCCCTTTGACTGGAGGAGTCCTACCCCAAATTCCGCTCCCTCCTGAAAACCCACCTCTTTTTCTCTGCCTTTAACTTTCGCCCCTGATTTCTCCATTCCCTACTCTGTACCTTTACTAAATTTCATTGACTGTTTTTCTTTTCTCCTCTCTCCCTTTTCTCTATATTGATTGTAATTTCCTTTTCCTTTCTGATATGTATTTTATTGTATTGTAAACCGCCCCGATGTAATGGGGGGGGGGGGCGGTATATCAAAGGCTTGAATAAACATAAACATAAACACCTAGATCTCTATCTTGGTTCAGTTATCGTGCCACTTATGAATCCCTAAATTCTTATAACAGACACACTGATATTTATCATTCATGACTGGTACCTCTTCCTGGTGGGATATCAGCTTTGTTTGACTTAAAGCCGTGAATCCTAAGAAGCAGAGAATGAGGAAGTCCAGCAATACTGCAGCCGCCACCATCAGCCCTAGTTAGCCACCAGTTGCAATGCCCTGCTCCATCTCCATCCCAGCTGCTGCCACCACCACAGCAGTGATGAAAGCCATCACACATTACAGGACTTGATGGACCTTTGGTCTAACCTAGTATGGCATTTCTTGTGTTCTTTTAAACTTTGTGTATTAGCTTATTATATTGCTATTACAAACATATTAAAGATCCAAATATGTATACCTGGGAGGAAAGGTGGGTCCTGCTAACCGGATAAGCTCTTTTGAATATAGACCCCTCTGTTTTTTCACAGGCCTGCTGTAGAGCCTCAGATCTTTCCCAGCCCTTTATGCCACAGATTTGCTAGGTGCCAACTCTAGGGAAAAAGTGGAAGTAGTACCTTCTGTAATGCAATAGAACATCCATTGCAAGTTGTAAACCTCTCAAAGAAAAGGGGGTGCCATATTCACTCTCAGGTGCAGCTGTTTGTCACCTGAGATTAATTAAGCTTCAGGTGAACAAAGTACATTAAACATATTAGGTGTAGTTTTATTAGTATAAGTATCCCTACCAACACTTAGTAGGTAAAGAACTTAAATTCCTAAACACAACCTTAAAACTAAGATGTGGAAGCAGTCCAGCAGCAAGATGGGGGATTTCCAGTCTTTTGCACTGAGTGTCACATGTATGATTTTCTCCCAGTTGGTGAGGGGTCTTACATTTGCACTAGGTGCAAGGAGCTCTTTGCTCTCAGGGAACGAGTCCGATCTCTGGAAATTAGAGTAGCAGACTTGGAGGACATAAGGAAGACGGAGAGGTACACAGACGAAACCTACAGGGATATAGTACTGAAGTCCCACTTCCAGTCTGGCAGCATCCCTATTGCCGTGGAGGGGAGAGGTCACGTGACAGGAGAGCATCACCTTGGTGTGGCAGGAAGTGATTCTGTAGCTAGGACCTGTCCTCCAGGTGATGTAAGACCCTCTCACACTGAGGAAGCTTCTCCAGAGCCATGTGCCCATGAGGGAAGGGTTAGGACAGCTGTTATAGTTGGTAATTCGATCACTAGGCATGTAGATAGCTGGGTGGCTGGTGGGCGTAAGAATCACTTGGTAACATGCCTGCCTGGTGCAAAGGTAACGAACTTCATGCACCACTTAGACAAGGTCTTAGATAATGCTGGGGAGGAGTCTGCTGTCTTGGTACATGTCGGTACCAATGACATAGGAAAATGTAGTAGGGAGGTTCTGGAGGCTAAATTTAGGCTTTTACGTAGGAAGTTGAAATCCAGAACTTCCAGGGTAGCATTCTCCAAAATGCTTCCCGTTCCACGCGCAGGACCCACAAGGCAGGCAGAGCTCCAGCATCTCAATGCATGGATGAGACGATGGTGCAAGGATGAGGGTTTTGGATTTGTTAGGAACTGGGGAACATTCTGGGGAAAGGAGGGGCTCTTCCGGAGGGATGGGTTTCACCTTAACCGGGATGGAACCAGGCTGCTGGAATTAACCCTTAAAAAGGAGATAGAGCAGCTTTGAAACTAGATAATAGGGGAGAGCCGACAGTCGCCCAAGAGCGCATGGTTCAGAACAATGTATCCTTGAAGGATATTAGCAAAAAAATGAAGTTAGGGCATATCAGCAGAGAGGTTCCAATAAAGACAAAAGTAACCCAAATTCCCTCGAGTACAGAGCAGACAGAGCTTAAAGATTCCAAATTACCCCTGTCTACCAATAGCCAGATTAATACGAATAAAATAGTCTCTAAAATGCTTGTATGCAAATGCTAGAAGTCTAAAAAATAAGGTGGAGAGTTATAATATATAGCACTAAATGAGAGGTTAGATATGATTGGTATTTCAGAGACATGGTGGAAGGAGGACAACCAGTGGGACACTGTGAGACCTGGGTATAAAGTATAAAGTATATCATAATGATAGAGCTGATCAAATTGGTGGAGGGGTTGTACTCTATGTTAGAGAGGGCATTGAGTCACAAAGGATTACAGTTTTGCAGAAAACAAAATTTGCTGTAAAATCTCTATGGATTGAAATCAGGCAAGCTAACAAAAGTTACAGCACAGTAATAATAATGGGTGATTTCAATTACCCTGATATTGACTGGGCCAGTGTCACGCAGTACATGTTAGGAAGATAAAGTTTCTAGGTGAATTAAATGATTGCTTCTTAGAGCAGCTGGCTCATGAACTGACCAGAGGGGTAGCCATTTTGGACCTAGTCCTTAGTGGTACATCAGATCTGGTGCAAGAGATAAGGGTGTTGCGGCCACTTGGCAATAGTGATCAAAGCATGATCGCGTTTGATTTAATTAATGAGGAGAGATGATAAAGAAATCCACAGTACTACCTTTTAACTTTTGAAAGAGAGATTATGATAAAATGAGGAAAATAGTTAATAAAAAACTAAAAGGAGCAGTTGCAAAGGTTAAAGACTTACATCAAGCTTAGGTGTTGTTTAAATATACTACCTTGGAAGCCCAGACCAGATGTATTTCACGCTTTAAGAAAAGTGGAAGGAAGTCCAAAAAACTGCCAACATTGTTTAAAGTTGAGGTCAGAGAGGCTATTGTTACCAAAAAAGCATCTTTCAGGAAATGGAAAAAAGAGCCAAATGACAAAAACTGGAAACAGCACAAGCACTAGCAAATTAGATGCAAGGCATTGATAAGACAGGCAAAGAGAAAATTTGAGAAGAAGCTTTCTATTGAAGCAAAAATATGTAATAAAGGCTTTTTCAAATACATTCATAGCAAAAAAACCTGTGAGAGAGTCAGTTGGACCATTAGATGATAGAGGGGTAAAAGGGGCACTAAGAGCGGACAAGGCCATAGCGGAGAGACTGAATGAATTCTTTGCTTCAGTCTTTACTGAGGAAGATGTAGGGTTATTACCCATGATTGAAGTGGCATTTAAAGGTGATACTGCAGAGGAATTGAAAGAAATATCGATACACCGGGAAGATGTATAAACAACTAATTGATAAACTGAAGAGTAGCAAATCACCTGGACCGGATGGTATACATCCAAGGGTGTTGAAAGAACTGAAATATGAGATTGCATACCTGTTATTAGTAATCTGTAAATTGTCATTAAAATCATCTGTAATACCTGAAGATTGGAGAATCGCCAATGTAACACCAATTTTTAAAAAGGGTTCCAGGGGTGATCCGGGAAACCACAGACTGGTGAGCCTGATGTCAGTACCGGGAAAAATGGTAGAAACCATCATAAATAACAAAAGTACTGAACATGTCATGGCTTTAGACAGGGAAGATCTTGTCTTACTAATCTGTCATGTTTTTTTGAAGGTGTGAATAAATAGGTAGACAAAGGTGAGTCGGTTGGTATAGTGTATGTGGACTTTCAAAAAGCCTTTGACAAGATCCCTCATCAGAGACTTTTGGCAAAACTAAAAAGTCATGGAATAGGAGGCAGTGTACTATTCTGGATCAGGAACTGGTTAAAAGATAGAAAGCAGAGGGTAGGGCTAAATGGCCAATTTTCCCAATGGAGAAAGGTGAATAGTGAAGTACTCCAGGGATCGGTGCTGGGTCCGCTGCTTATTAACATAATCATAAATGACCTGGAAATGGGAATAACGAGTGAGGTTATCAAATCTGCAGATGACACAAAACTATTTAAAATTGTTAAAACCCACGAGGATTGTGAAAAATTGCAAAAGGATCTTGATAAATTGGAAGACTGGGCATCTTTATCTTTATCTTTATTAAAACATTTGATAAACCGCCCAGGCCGAAGCATCAGGGCGGTGTACAATCATAAAAAGGTGACAGCTGCTGAGAAAGGAAGAGAAGAAAAGAACGCCAAATAATAATAGGACAGTAAAAGAAATAGCAGAAAATAAAGAGGGGCAACAGAAAGCAGCAGAGCAACAGAATTTAAAAACCATAATAATAATAATAAAAACTTAAAAACTTAAAAACAATAAAAATTAAAGGAGTGAGGAGAGGAGAAGGAGACTCGAACCAGATATAGGTGAATGGCAGATGAAATTTAATGTGGACAAGTGCAAAGTTATGCACCTAGGGAAGAACAACCCAAACTATGGTTACACGATGCAAGGTTCTACATTAGGAACCACCACCCAGGAAAAAGATTTAGGCGTCATCTTGGATAACATGTTAAAACCCTCGGCCCGGTGTGCAGCGGCGGCCAAGAGAGCAAATAGAATGCACTGAAGCACCACCTATTCTTGCAGTACTACCCGAAAGACAGCACACAAACAGACACCCCAAGCTTCAGGACTTTACCAACAGCACACCCAACACACTCTCCTGCAGCTAACCCCTCAAACACCACTCCACGTAAAGATTACGAGGTTCAGACTGTTACTAGTGTATATACTTTGTAGATTGTTGCCCCAGTTATGTCCAAGTTATAGTTCCTGTTCATTGTAAATACAATGCAGCCCGACTGCCTTGTATATGTTTTGTTATATGTAAACCGCACTGATTTGAATAGCGCGGTATAGAAGAGAATGTAAATAAATAAAATAAATGCTAGGTATCATAAGGAAAGGAATGGAAAATAAAACGAAGGATATTATAATGCCTCTGTATCGTTCCATGGTGAGACCGCACCTTGAATATTATGTGCACTTCTGGTCGCCGTATCTTAAAAAGGATATAGAGTTATTACAAAAGGTACAGAGAAGAGCCACCAAATTAGTAAAGGTAATGGAAGGATACCCCTATGAAGAGAGACTAAAAAGGTTAGGGCTCTTCAACCTGGAAAAGAGATGGCTGAGGGGAGATATGATAGAGGTCTATAAATTAATGAATGGAGTGGAACGGGTAAACGTAGATCAATTGTTTACGTCATCAGACTATAAAAAGACTAGGGGACATGCAATAAAGCTATGAAGCTACAGGGTAACCTATTTAAGACTAATAAGAGAAAATATTTTTTTCACTCAACGTGTAATTAAACTCTGGAATTTGTTACCGGAGGGTGTAGTACAAGCTGTTAGTGTAGCTGGGTTTAAAAAATGTTTGGATAAGTTCCTGGAGGAAAGGACCATAAACCATTATTAAATATCACTGCTTGACCCAATACAAGCATTGTGGAACCTGTGTCTTTTGGGGAAACTGCTAGGTACTTATGACCTAGATTGGCTACTGTTGGAAACAGGATACTGGGCTTGATGGACCTTGGTCTGACCCAGTATGGCATATCTTATGTTCTTATGACCCCCAAATGAAGGGTGGGGTGTCTCCTGGTGACACTTTCATTCAAGGCCCCACCCATGCTGTGGAAACACTGCTCTCCTATGCCTTCCCTGTTTTTGTTGCCCCCAGCCTCTAGGCCACTACTGCTCAGCCCTTTCCTCCAACCACTTCTAACTTGAACTCATCATCCTCACCATCCCTCCATCCCCACCCAAATAGCATCCAAGATCCTCCTGAACATCATGAGTCCCCTCCACTCCAGCCATATCTACACTAACTGTCTCAGTGTCTGAGTTCCTCTGCAGTAATCACTAATGCCAAAACAAGAGGTGCTAGGACCCAGAGGAAGGCTTCAGTCGTGCAGGCCACATCCTTAGAGAAATCATAGTTTTTCTTGTTTTGTGTCCTTTGCAGCCCCCAGGACAACATCCCTATGCTCTGCCACCATGATCTACAGCTTTCACACATCACTACTGGCTACCTGTGCTCAGTATCTACTGCCCACAGGCTTCATCTTCATAACTGGGTCTTGGATCACCTCAAGGCAATGTGGCATGGAACACTACTGCTGTAGCAAAGTGCAATCAATAAACAAATCCAGGAGTCAATTGACAGGGTCCAAGCCAGTTTATTGTGCACTGGCCCAGTCAGTCAAAGCTTCAAAAGGAACTGAGCAAATGTTTATACAGAGACATAACCATTTATACCTCTTTTTCAGTTTGATACATGGGAACTTTCTATTGGTTCCAACTCGATACATGCAAACTTCTCATTGGTTTCACATTCCCTGCACCTGTCCAATTAGAAATCCCTCCGGAGCCTAGCAACCGGCCCCCTCCCTTAGGGTTGCTCTAACAATGGTGCAGTTCTTGATTTTGTTACTGCTCTACTGCAAGGTTATCCCTAGCTCCAGGAATGCATATATTGAAACATTTCTGTTCTTTCACACACAAGAGAATAATGGAAGACTTATGAATTCATAAAAACTTCTTATTAAGCAGTTTAAAACAGTTTTCTCTTGTTTCACAGATTTTTGGTTCTTTTCTAGCTATAATGGGAGTTAGGATCCAGGCCTAATTTACAGGCCTTTCATAGTAGCAGGCCATGCTAGGCCATAGCCTACCACATTCCCCCCTTTGATTATTCTTACTCGCAAGTGAGAAAGGGTGAGAATTAAATCACTCATTGGTCAATTAACATATTATACTGGCGTAATAGCATCATCGTGGGATATAGGGTAATATTGCCACATAGCTAATACCTTCGCAGCTGCCTTCCGCTCTATAGTGTTATCAATTGTTGAAGTTATCATACGCAAGCAAAGGGGTAGGAGACAAGGGAGTAATAAGCACATGGCTAGTATGAACAGTACAATAAACATAAGGGCTTTTAGACCACCAATCCATGAGAATAATGAACCAAACCACCCATCCATCTTCAAACTGTGCCAGGTCTGGACAGGCACAAATGTCTGCTCTCTCATTTGGGTGGCTAGATCTTCAACTACATCCCCTTTATTATCAATCTGTAAACAACAATTACTTAAATTCAACTTCCCACATACCCCACCTTCAGCTGCTAACAAATAATCTAAAGCCAAACGATTTTGATAAATGGCTGTGCGCATTTGCGTACTTTGCTTAGCCAACAGAGTTAGTGCTTTACTAGTTTCATTGGTTATTATTTCAACAACAGCTTGCAAACGTATTATTCGATTAATCATATAAACAGGAGTACGATATCCCCATGTCCCATCCTGCTCCCAAGTAGCAGGTCCATAGTATGAGATAATTCTCTCAGGTGGCCATTCTTCAGATGTTGCATCCCATTTGTCCCATTGGCCTATTTTCAAGGCCTCCTTCAGCTGTCGACTTCTGTACACAGGATATCCCAGTTGTTCTCCCTGGGATGTAGGCAAAAGGAAAAAGGAAGGTTGTATGGTTCCCAATACACATGCGCCTCCCCAGTGGTGAGGGAGCCTAGCATATGCTCGGGTTCCGCAAATCCAGTACAGTCCAGGTGGTGCTTGCCAGGAATTATATGCTGCTAAATTAGTCCAGATACTGGCAAGTTTGGGGAACTGAACTAGAGGATTGGAAGGTTCAGTAGCGTTGACTCCTGACCACCAAGACATCTTCTTAGTGGTACTGTTGTCGAACTTCTGATTGAGACAGACCAGCTGCCCCACTTCCATATTAAACAATGGTCCATAGCGAGAAAAACATAAGTTACCCACAATGGAGTGGGCCAATACCCATTCACTTGTGGTATTGTGTATATTAGTCTGATTATATGGAATAGAATAGTTCAGTTCTTGTGCCTCCCATTGATCTCCCATTGTTATTCCTCCACAAAATAAACAGTCTGAAACGTGGAGACTAGATGCAACTGCTCCCGCTAACTCAAGAAATAAGTTCTGGGAGGCAGGAGGAATTTCAAACTCTGCTTTCATGGCTTCATAGAAGGAGTGATGTATATGATAGGGTGAGGATACATAGGTCTTGGTGTTTAATTGCAGATATAAGATAGTCCCAGGATCTATACCTCCTCCTGCTATACGCAACCCAAACTTGTATCCTTGCTTCCATTGGCTGGGATTGACTATGAGAAGCTGCAGGGGATTACAGGCACCTTTCTGGCATTTCTTGGGCTCTGGTAGTCTAATCTTTGTTAAGCTGCCTTTGCAGTGATCACCATCTCGTCCCATAGGTGCATTCTTCCAGGTAGCAAAATATACACAGTCCCATTTTGGGCAAAAGTAATCATGTTTAGATGTAGTGGTGTAAATGGTGGCTGCAGAACCTTTTCCTGTACACCATCCCCATTCGTAGGCTCCTTCTGGACACATGTATTTATCATCATGGTAGTATGCTCGCTCCCATGACCCACATCTGTGGTAAGCATTTCTGTTGATTGCATCACAAGCATCAAAGTTCAAGATAATAGGTTTTGTGGGATTTGTAAGGGGTTTTGTCGCATTCAGGATGGCTCCATCTTCATCATTCCAGCGTATCTCAAATGTATAATATGAAGGATTTTGTCGAGGATTATAACAAGTCTTACTTTTGCCCTTTGTGCAAATATTCAGTTCGGTGCCATTATAAATACACCGGCTGACTGTACCAGTGCAAGTACAGTAGGAGTGATAGAGCAAAGTCTGAGTAATCTTTTGTCCTGTTCGGGTGGTGGTTATGCAGGCTGCACAAGGGGGTAGGGCAAAAGTCTTTTCCAGGATTCCCAGGATCACCACTCCCACAAGGCAATAGTGGAAGAACATTGTGATTACAGTCTTTGGGAGTTATCTTGAAAGTTGGGTATGATGAACTTGTTGAGTTTTTTCTGTTGTTGCTGAGATGGTCACTCTTGCGTGACAAAGGTAGATTCTGAAGATTCTCTATAATGCTGGCTGTCTCCTCAAGGTGAGTCGCAATGGAGTCTCGGGATCATTCACTGACGTCCATTGGCCAGGATCAGGAGCAGCTGCCGGCTTCACTCGGCTGTGGTGGATCCAGGGTTCAAATTCTGCAACTTTCACTGCAGTGGGGGTTGACAGGATGACGACGTATGGTCCCTTCCAATGCGGCGCCAGCGGGGTCTTTCTCCACTCTTTCACCCACACGGACGTTCCTGGCTTGAAGGGATGCAGAGGCTCAGTCAGGTTGATGGGTAGTCGATCTTGCACCCACGTTTGGAGATTCTGCAAGACAGAACCTAAAGCTAATAGTTCTTGTCTAGTTATTTCAGATCCTATCTGTCTCATGTCTCCCTTTATTCCCTGCACTATGGGTGGAGGTCGCCCATACAAAATCTCAAAAGGGGAGACTCCTAAGGATCTGGTGGGAGCTGAACGTATCCTAAGAAGGGCTATGGGGAGAACTTGGAGCCACTTCAGGTGTGTTTCTTTGCAAAGCTTGGATAACTGAGTTTTCAAGGTTCTATTCATACGTTATACTTTCCCTGAGCTCTGGGGTCTGTAAGCAGTGTGTAACTTCCATTTTATTTGCAGAGCTTGAGCTAACTGTTGGGTCACTTGGGATACAAATGATGGACCATTGTCTGACCCTATAGTTGATGGTATTCCAAATCGGGGAATGATCTCATGAAGCAATACCCTAGTGACTTCTCGGGCTTTCTCAGTTCGGGTGGGATAGGCTTCTACCCACCCTGAAAATGTGCAGACCAACACTAACATATAGTGATATCCATTTGCACGGGGCATTTCAGCAAAGTCTACCTGTATATCACTCATTGGGTTCACCCCTACTGACTGAACTCTTGGGGGTGGAACAGGACCTTGCTTGGCATTATTTTTGGCACATATCAGACATTGCTGTGCCACCGAGGTGGTCAGGGATCTTAGCAGTGAAATACAGAAATGGGGTCTCAGGGCTTTTTCCATGGCTGTTTTTCCATAGTGTGTGGCTTGGTGAAAAGCTTGAACAAAGACTGGCCCTAATGCTTCAGGGATGACTGTAGGACCTGGAGGTGGACTACCTTCTGGAGGTGGCAACATTATCCAACCTTGTTCTGTCAAGACTCCTCCCTCCTTTTCACAATAATAGTCTAACTCTCTTGTAGTGTATCGGGGTGCCCAGGAACTGAGGGGCACAGGGAATAGGGCTGCTTGCATTACAGTATCTTGAGTCCTAACTTGTCCTGTGGTGGCTGCCTTCCGGGCTGTGGCATCTGCAAATCTATTCCCTCAGGTAATTTCTCCTGCTCCTGCCTGATGACCTTGGCAGTGCATGACTGCCACTTGTTTGGGGACCCACACAGCATCTAATAACATCAATATCTCAGGCCCATACCTAATGGCCTTACCCCCTGAGGTGATCAACCCTCGCTCTTTATACAAGGCTCCATGTGCATGCAAAGTAGTGAAAGCATATTTGGAATCTGTGTACACATTTATGCGGAGTCCTTCTCCTAATGTCAAGGCTCTGGTGAGGGCTATCAATTCAGCTTTCTGTGCAGAAGTTCCTGGGGTCAGGGCTGAGGACTCAACTACCAGATCAAGGGTCACCACTGCATATCCAGCACAACGATGTCCATTGATGACCAAACTGCTTCCATCCACAAAGAAAGTCCATTCAGGATCCTCTAGAGGGACATCGGTCAAATCAGGGCGAATTGAAAATACAGTGTCCATGGTTTCTAAGCAATTATGATCAGGTGGCCCAGGACCAATTGGAAACAACGTAGCAGGGTTCATTGCTTGACTGACTTTCAACTGTATCCGGGGGTTTTCGCACAGCATGCTCTGATATTTCAACATTTGTGCATTGGTTAGCCAAATGTTTCCTTTGTGTTCCATGAGTCAGAACAGAGTGTGGCACAGTGACTTGAAGAGTTTGTCCTAGTGTGAGTTTATCTGCTTCGCCCACTAGGAGAGCTGTTGCTGCAACAGCTCTCAAACAAGGGGGCCATCCTTTTGCAACTACATCCAATTGTTTTGACAGATAGGCTACTGGTCGTTGCCAGGATCCAAGAGATTGAGTCAATACTCCCAATGCGTTTCCTTGTGGCTCATGGACAAAAAGATGGAAAGGCTTCTGAACATCTGAAAGACCTAAAGCTGGGTATGACATCAGGGCCTTCTTCAGGGACTGGAATGCTGCATCTTGCTCAGGTCCCCATTCTAGTGGGGATTTTTACATTCCTTTGGTGACTTGGTATAGTGGTTTTGCAATCAGCGCGAAGTTGGGGATCCATATGCGACAATATCCCGCGGCCCCCAGGAAGGCTCTTACTTGCCTCCTAATGGTTGGAATGGGGATATTACATACAGCTTCTTTGCGTTCTGGTCCTAGACGTCGGATCCCACTGGACAACTTGAATCCTAGATACTTGACTTCAGTTTGGCATAGTTGTGCTTTGGCTCTTGAGACTTTGTATCCGGCTTCTTTGAGAAGGTACAAAAGTTCACTAGTAGCTTGTAGGCATTCACTTTCTGAGTTGGCTATGAGAAAGTCATCTACATACTGAAGAAGAACCCTCTTTCCTGGGTCCACTGGATAACTTGAGAGATCTTGATTCAGGGCAGCACTGAAGAGAGTAGGTGAATTCTTGAATCCTTGGTGTAATCTGGTCCAGGTGAGCTGGCCCCGCCTTCCTGTTGTGGGGTCTTGCCATTCAAAAGCGAATAAAAGTTGACTGATGGGGGCTAGGCGCACACAGAAAAAGGCATCTTTCAGGTCCAGGACGGTGAAGTGAGTAGCCTCAGCGGGGATCAGTCCCAATAGAGTATAAGGGTTTGGTACTACAGGGTGTATAGTTTCAACTGCATCATTTACTCGCCTTAAGTCTTGTACTGAGTGGTAGTCCCCTGTCCCAGGCTTCTTTACTGGGAGAAGGGGGGTGTTCCAAGGTGACTGGCATTCCTTGAGAAGTCCGTACTTCAGCAGTTTCATCAAATGGCAGTGGATTCCTTCTATGGCTGGTCGAGGGAGAGGATACTGCTTCAAATGCACTGGTTCCACTCCTGGCTTGAGGGTGACAATGACAGGGGCTATGTTTTTCGCTAGGCCAGGTGGATTATCTTCTGCCCATACTTCAGGTGGGGCTATGAGGTTGGTAGGTATACAGGGACTAGTTGACTTTATTGGAGGTGCACTATAGAACCGCCACTCTTCTTCTCGGGGAACAGTAAGCACCATCAATCCAGCAGGCTTTGGGTTCACAGTCATTTTCATTTCTCCCCCTTCAGCAAAAGATATTTGTGCCTGGAGCTTGGCAAGCATGTCTCGGCCCAGTAGTGGAATAGGGCACTCAGGCATATACAAGAACTGGTGCGTTATCTTCTGTCCCCCTAGTTCACACATGCAGTTCTGTAAGAATGACTTAGTGGCTTTATTTCCAGTGGCTCCAACAATAGTGACAGATCGTGAGGACAGAGGAGCTACTGGCTTGGCTACTACTGAATGTTCTGCTCCTGTATCTACCATAAATTCCATGTATTGGTCCCTATTTTTAAACTGACCATAGGCTCCTGGGGACCCAGGGTGAACTTGGAGCCCGGTCTGGCCTAGTCTTCATCTATGTCGTCCAGGTCATAGCCCGTTGCTACTGCCACTCCCTCAATGGCTTCCTCCCTCTCTTGCTGGAACTGTGTTCGGTTCATTCCTCCCCTCCTTCGAAATCATCCTCCTGGCCTCCAGGGACTCCCTCTTCCCCTTGCAGGGGCGGAGTCCAGATGCGGGCACTCATTTCTCCAATGTCCTTCTTCCTTGCAGTAGGCGCACTGATTTGCACCCAATTGAGGCCTGTCGCTTCCGCGGCCTCTTCCACGTCCTCTGGTCCTTTGATTAGGAAAACCTCCTCCACGTCGTTTGGTTATAGCAGCAGTAAGAAGATCTGCCTTCTTCTTCATCTTTCGTTCACTTTCTCTGTCTCGTTCATTTTCACGATTCACAAATACTTTCTGAGCGACTTCCATTAACTGAGCTGTATTCATGCCCGCAAATCCATCCAATTTCTGCAATTTTCGCTTTATGTCTCTCTAGGACTGACTAACAAAGGCCGCATTTACCATGCGTAAATTTTCCTGAGCGGTGGGATCATATAGGGTATACAATCTATAAGCTTCAGACAGCCGCTCATAAAAGGCCGCTGGGCTCTCATCTGGACCCTGGAGAACTTCCGATACTTTCCCGATATTCATGGCCCTCTGGCCTCCCTTCTTCAGGCCCTGCAATAAGGCCTGGCGAAATCTGGTTAGGGCCGCCGCCCCCCTTTCATCATTCGGATCCCAGCCGGGATCTTCATTGGGATATTCTGCAACAGCCGCTTGTGGAGGATTTATTCCTCCCCCTTCTACAGGGTTTTCTTCTAACCAACGGAGGGCTGCTTGCCTGATTTGCCCTCGCTCCTCAGTAGTAAAGAGGGTAGACAGGAGCTGGCGACAATCAGCCCAGGTAGGCTGATGGGTTTGCATAATGCTAGACATTAATTCTGTTAATTCCTGAGGCTTGGCTGTATAGGATGCATAATGCGTTTTCCAGTTCAATAAATCTGTGGTGGAAAAGGGTACATAAACTAAGCTGGTTGGTCCTGGTGCCATCTGGCCCTGATCATTTAAAACAGGTATTCCAGGCACTTGGTGTAATGGCATTAGGTGCCCTGTTTCTCCTTCTTCTTGGGAGTTACGCTTCTTAAATCATAAGGCTCCCGGACACAAATCTCCTTGGTGGGTGACCCTGAACTGGCAGGAGAGCCTCCGCTTTCTATCTCGTCAGAGGACTCAAGTCCCCCCGACGTGCTTGGGCCTGACTCGGGACTATCACTCGGGATAGGGTGCTTCTTAGGCTGCTGCAGCGGTATTTTCTGGGGCTCCTCTTCTGGCTCTACTTCAGGTCGTGGTGCTGTGGGAACTAACTTCTGTGGGTGCTGGGGTAACCTAGCCAGAATATCTGGGGACTCTGGGGCAGAATACACAGGCGGCTTCTCTTCCTTAGCTTTTCTAGTTCCCCTAGTAGTAGCTACAAATATTTTACAGTGCTCCTCATAACAGCGCTTCATCCATGAGGGCTGCTGTTCACACACACTTAACCAGGAATCTATATAGGGGAACTGGTCAGGATACACTCTTAGTATAAGCTGATGAATTCGTAAAACTGTTTCTAAATCAAAGGTGCCCCCACGGGGCCATGAAGCAGCTAACGCGGGCCACTCCCTTTCACATAACATTTTTAATCTGGATGGAGTCATTTTCATTCCATAATCACCCGAAAATCCTTTACGGAAATTCTTGATCATACATGCCAACGGAGTTTGCGTGGACTCCGTCCCTCCCATAATCTAAACGTACCTACGTACACCACCTACGTACTCTACTAACTACGTACGCTACGTACTCTACGTACACGTAATGACGTACAAGACAACGAACAATAAGGATAGGTAGTATGGCTGTAGGTAAGGGGTCCGTACAGCCCACAGAACACTGGGGGGGACAAACACCACTCGTTTCCTCCTGTTCGCGACCTGGGCGCGGTCGCCTGGCCAGGAACTGCGCTACTTAGGAGTCCGCTCTCGCTCGGTCTGTATTTCAAGACCTCTCACTCACACAAGCAAGCATATTTCAACAGGAAATCATATTTCAATATTTCAAGTGCCCAGGTTTTCTGACTAACTGACTATTTCAAACAAGAAGGGTCAATGGCTTCGGCTTCCGCTTTCTCTTACGCGGAGCTTACTAGGACCGCCCTTATGGGAGGTGATAAGGCTCCCTTGTCTCGCCCACACTCATGCGAGATTTCCCAGTTAGTCTATACCAAATATATCAAATCAGTCCTGCGCATGCAAGACGTTGTCCCAGGCTGTTCTTTCTGACTATTGAATCACAAAAATGTCTACTCACCGGATCCGGTCCCCCGATACCACACCAGCTTCTGAGTTGGAACCTGGACTCCCCCGGGTCGGAGGTGTTGGCCAGCTGGACCCGATGGCCTGCTGAGGCAGGCGGAACCCTCTCCGGCACAAAGGGGCCGGCGGCGCCTGAGGTTTCCCCCGCGGTCGGACAGACACGGTTCCAACCGGGCCAAACCTCAAGGCGAATTGCGTGGATTATTCACTTGAATACCATTTACCATTCGCACTTCCCGGCCAACGCACCAAGAATATGCTGTAGCAAAGTGCAATCAATGGACAAATCCAGGAGTCAATTGACAGGGTCCAAGTCAGTTCATTGTGCACAGGCCCAGTCAGTCAAAGCTTCAAAAGGAACTGAGCAAAGGTTTATACAGAGACATAACCATTTATACCTATTTTTCAGTTTGATACATGAGAACTTTCTATTGGTTCCAACTCGATACATGCAAACTTCTCATTGGTTTCACATTCCCTGCACCTGTCCAATTAGAAATCCCTCCGGAGCCTAGCAACTGGCCCCTTCCCTTAGGATTGCTCTAACAATGGTGCAGTTCTTGATTTCGTTACTTCTCTACTGCAAGGTTATCCCTAGCTCCAGGAATGCATATATTGAAACATTTCTGTTCTTTCACACACAAGAGAATAATGGAAGACTTATGAATTCATAAAAACTTCTTATTAAGCAGTTTAAAACAGTTTTCTCATTTTTCACAGATTTTTGGTTCTTTTCTAGCTATAATGGGAGTTAGGATCCAGGCCTAATTTACAGGCCTTTCATAGTAGCAGGCCATGCGAGGCCATAGCCTACCACACTACTACTACAACTACTACTACCACTAATGATTTGCACAATGCTGTAAGGTGTATACAATGCTGTCCATGTACAAGTAAGAGACAGTCCTTGCTCATCAGAGCTTACAATCTACAGACCGCACAACAACTGGAGACTAGGGTAAATCAAGAGGAATGGCAAGTTACAGATAGCTGATAAACACGAGAATAAGGGGATCAGAATCCAAATGCAGCCTCAGAGATGGGTTTTTAGCCTGGATTTGAAAAGAGCCAGAGGAGGAACATGGCATACTAACTCCTTCATGGCTCTGTGTCCACACTGCAATGACTGACCATGTACCCTACCAGACATGCCCAAAGGGGGAGAAGCCTTGTATCCTGCAAACCACAGCCCACTCAGAGCCCTAGACCCACCAACTCCTATCAGGTAAAGCATGAGGTGAGTTTCCAAACTATAATGGCACACAAGCAAGGAATAGGCAAAGTGCACTTTGGCAATGTGGCCAGAGACTAGAGAGACCCTTCTCAGTGCCACGTGCACTGCCTCTGTCTACCAGGATGTTACCACGGTCATTCGCCATTTTTCAAGTGCACTTCAGAAGTGTGCAGACAAAACCATTTCATTTCATTGCATCCGCTGCATTGTTTGCAGATTTGTTTTTTGTTTCATTTTAATACATTTTTGTTTTGTTTTCATATATTTGCATTTCAGGGCAATTTTGTTAATTAAAGAGATATCTGTGGCTGCTCCCTAAAAAGAAACATAGCTGAAAGGTTACCAGCAAACTAAAACCCCATTTGTTTTTTTTTTTCTCAGTCAGAGGCTAGTCTTGAACCAGTGGCCTTTGGTTAGAAGGCAGACATGTTGCACAAGAGCCATCATGTCTGTATGGTGGGGGGGGGGGGGGGGGGGGGGTGGTTGGTTAGAGTACATGCACACATTTACATCACCTTCAGAGAAGGTGCCAATGCTGTATATGCACCGGCATTTGAATGCTGTTGGGCCTGGTTCTGGGAGCTTATTTTATAAAGGCACATTGACATCTATATTGCCTTTATAAAATAGGCTTAAAACAAGTGCCTTTTTCAACTTCTCACATAGGTATCCTGTTATAAAATCAGGCCCTTAGTGCAAATGTAATGAGAAATGGTGGTGGACGTAAGTGGCAGAGCTAGGAGTTGGGAATGGTTTCTTGGTTTGATCTCTTTGCATGAAGCAGTGAATACAACCCTTAACAAAGGCATGGGGGGGGGGGGGGGACCTGCATGGAATGGCAAGTGCAACACTAGACAAAGGCATGGGGGAGGAGGATTTGGGTAGACTGGATGGACCATACTGGTCTTTATCTGCCATCAAATACTATGCTAAAAGGGCATTCCACTGCTCCTGGATGCTACCACCTGTCCAATTGATTCGTTTATTTTTCTTGATATCAACTAAAATAGCCTTTCAATTCCTCTCTACTTTTTCCCTTTCTTTCTTTTGTTTGTTTGTTTGAAATTAAGGCATCATAAAAGACAAAGACAGACTTGAAAAATCCTCGAGTATCTTCTTCTTTCCTACTGAATCGAGGAAACCTTCAATCAGATAAAGTAAATTAAAATAGCATTATTTGATAGGACTGTAGGGTTCCCTGCAGTGGGAAAATCAGTAATGTTCTTAAGTCTTCTTCTCACTCAACATTTCCAGATGTAACTTTTGGAAAAGAAAAAGCATAAAGTGACTGCTCTGAGAATGCTGCATGTTTCTTACATGACACGTTTAATTATGACAATTAAAATATCTTGAGTCACCAAGGGCTAAGGGATTTTGGAGTATGTTGTTAGGAAAAGAAAACACCAAAAAATGATTAAGATTAGGTTCCACACAACAGGAAACAAGAAACATTTTTAAAACAAAAATTTGATTAGCTGCCAGCAGGATGCTTAACCCTGGAATTAACGAGATTTTTTGCACACACTGAATACCGTTGGGGTCATAAATGACCCCACGATGAATTTTAATTATTAACCATGAAAAATTTACACTAAACAGACAAAATATTATTCCAAATTAATTATTTATTATATGAAGGTTAAATGTTTTGAAATTTAATGCTTTATCATAAAATTACATGAAGAAGAGTTGCCGTGAAAGCAGTTTTTGCATGCACTTGATGAACACAGTAAAGTACTACAGTCATTTGCATGAGACACAGACAATTTCGGAATGTTCTTTGCAAACATTGCGCTTGCAGGAGGTGCAAACTATGTTGCTTTTCTTGTCTTTTTCTCTGGAACAGCAGTGACACCTTGCCCTTTTCTTTGGGATCCCGACATTGCAAACAGCATCAGTGGCTTCTTCAATGCTGGAAGAAGTCTCGCTGCAATTACTCTGAAGCAGATGCTTTCCTAATTCGAAGAGGAATAGACAACGTCTGTGCTTTGACTTGGACTGCCATTCTGGATTTAGTGACATCCAAACAATGAAGGCGTTCAAAGCACTGATGTACAACATGTTGTAGAAGATTGTCACTGACCAGCGTCTTGTCATTCGTTTTGTGGTATACATGCACAACATTTGATCTGCCGTATCTACTCCACCTTTACTAGAATTATAGTCCAAGATCATGCGTGTTTTTTTGTCTGGACATGTGTTATCTACTTCTTCTTGATCATGCAAACTACTCAGAAGAACAACCACTTTTCCTTTCTTCGGGCAATAGGAAACCAGAGTGACATCATCGCGAAAGGCAAACACTGAAGTGAATACCTCTCGGCCCTTTGCTGTTACAAATTCTGGAGGTAATTCTTTTGTGTTCTTTTGAATTATCCCCAAAAGTGTCATTTGTTTTTCTAGCAATTTCCGTGACAGAGATAAACTGCAGAAGAAATTGTCAACAGTAACATTTCTGCCAGAACGCGTCAATCCTTCAGTGAGTTGCAGCACAACCCTTTCACCCTGATTCTGTTCCCTGTTTTGTCCGAGTTCCCTTCCTGTATATACTTGAAGACGCAGAACATATGACGTTGCACTGTCACACAACATCCATAGCTTTATGCCATATTTCCCAGGTTTGCTGGGAATATATTGTCTGAACGGAACACGGCCACGAAATGTAAGCAGTTGCTCATCCACGGTAACATTTTCACCAGGAACAAAGGCGTCACTTAGAGTTGCTTCCCAGGTATCAAAAACATGTCTGATTGGAGCAAGCTTATCCACGTCTCGTTGTTCACGTCTGTTGGTTGCATCATCAAATCTGAGAGCACAAGAAATTTGCTGAAAATAGAACAACCATCTTCAAGGTTCCACAACTGAACTATGGATTCATTTCGTGACTTGTACACGCCTGAGAGGATCAGAAGTCCAAGAAAACGTTGAAATTCTCCATCTGTCAAATCTTTCCAGGTGTCGTCATAAATGTGTCTTCCTTGTTTGCTCGTCCACATCATGATTTCATTCAATAAGTTCTTCCTCATGAACAAGTAGAATGCTGCAAGAGGGCCATCAACATTTCCTACAGCATACCTTGTAGGACTTTGCTGTACGGGCATGATATTAGCTCTGGTGTATCTTCCAGCAGCTTGCTTTATAGGTTTCCTGTTCCATGATGTGGCATCCTTAGATACATAGGCTTCAATGGCAACATTTGTGCTTATAGTTGATGATCTCATAGCTCCTCTATGACCACAACTAAGATTCCTCACAGATGATACTGACACCGAGGACTCCTGCCTTCTTCCCCATCCAGCACAGCCTCAACCTTTGCCTCGACCTGTAACTTAACTCTTTGCTGCAGGCGATGTTACCGGCTCAACATCAATCTCACATTCACTTGGCGACCAATTGCTGTCGCCATCTGAATCATCCAAATTAATATGTTTCGTTCAACTCTAACAATACAAAAATGAAAAGGAAGCTTCTTTATCACTGTTTTTTATTAATCACCTGGTTTCCAAGGTCTCAGACTCCTTGTAGCACCGCTATTGGACTATCGTCCTACTGCTTGTGCTTAATCGCATCAACGACCTTTTTTAAAGAAACCGGCGTATGCTTAACCCTAACCCAGCTTCTGCTCCTCTTTGCTGACTTAACTTTTCAGTGCAAATGTGTAGATATAAACTGCTTATTTGTTAATTCCATCACTTAGCTTGTAAAGCTTATGCATATTAATTTGGATTTCATACGTTCACTAAGAGACCAAGCACATTTGTAGTTTTGCCATCTGAATCATGACTGTCATCATCAGATTTATCGCCCGAACTTGGCTGATATGCTTCTTCGCTTGCTAAATATGCTGCATCATCAGACGACTCAGAGCCGTCACTGTCAGCATCTCGTTGCAATATTTCTCTTACTTGGGCAGCTGAATAGTTTTGACATCATAAACAATAACCTAAAATAAATAAACAAAGATAAAGTTGAATAAAACGCAAAGCAGTTTTACTATAGGTGTACAATAATCGTGATGAACGAGCTGAAAACCTTTAGATTTCATTGTAAATAATGAGAGAATGTATGATACCAATTACAGAAAATGTGTAATTTTCATAAAATAAGTACAAAAAATAAATGATACATAATTAATGATAAATACTTTTGTCAGATCAAAAAATTCACAAAACTGCAAACTGTATCACGATCCAAACTGGACGTAAGCAACTGGGGTCAAAAATGACCCCACTGGTACTCTGTGCTGCAATTCATCACTAGCGTCACCTAGCGGATGAAAATGATTCCTCTCATGATGCAATATAAAGAGAATATTGACATGTGAAAAGTCATAAAAAGATTGTATTCTTGAACAACTAGTTTCCGAGATACGTGTTGTGAAACTTGCAATGGGGTCACTTTTGACCCCATCGGTACTCCCAGGGTTAATGTGCAAAACATTCACTGAGCTTTGGAGTAGGCTTCTTGTTTTTTTGTTTCCATCTGTGTGTAGCTGCGTGTGAATTCTAGATTGGCAGTACAAATAAATTATCAACTTTTCACATTTTATGAGCAAGACTGTCAGTGAAACAATTCTATATTACTGCCTATTATTATAATTCATGGAAAATAATCTACAAAGTGATATTCACTAGGGGGATAAGAGAGATAATTTAACTTAAAAAAAACCCACCATTGAATAAACATATATTTTGTTCCCTAGTGTATATTCTGCAGAGCTGTTTCGACTGCAACCGTTCTTGTTATGAGCCATCAGGGCCTGAATTTTCCTAACCAGGCAATTTGTAAATGATTAGAATACCTAAAATGACTCTCTACAGTGCTTTGCTGTAACCAGGCAATTTCCTACATTTCAAGCAAAAGCAAATAAGAAAAGTCACAGCACTGATCTGTTACAGATAAGTGCTTAGGATTGCAGCTCATATTAGGTTATTTTGGAAGAAAGATGCCGAAAAAACATTTGCAGATTTAATATTGGGAATATTTTTATAAGTTATATGGTGTTGTAGCATCACATTAAATAGTTCTATGGGAGAGGAACTTCAGCAAAGGAATATGAAACAGGACTGCAAGATGACAGCAGGACACAGATTGCCAAAGCCAGGAGAATCTACACCCTGAGTTGAATGACAAGTATGTAGTCCTGGAAGAAGAAACCATCCAAGGAAGAGGAGGAATTGAGCTTGCAAGCCCCAGAGTTGTAGGATTAGTGAGCATCGTAACTACAGTAAAAATGTGAAGAGTAGTGAAAGTTGATGATTCCTTAATGAATGTCACAAAGGATTGGCAGAAGGATATTGTGAGATAGGAAACTGGACATCTAAATGGCAGATAACATTTAATCTGTACAAATTGCTAAAAGATGAATATAGAGGAAAATAATCACAACTACAGGTACAAATTGATGGGTTCTGAGTTAGGAGTCACCATCCAAGAAAAATATCTTGGAATCACTTTGGATGATATGCTGAAATTTTCAGCCCATCGTACCATAGCTGCTGAAAAAGCAAATATAATATTAGGGCTTTTTCAAAAAGGGGTGGAGAACAAAACTGAGAATATCATTATGCCTCTTTTTAGTCCTGTTCTATTCACCCCATCTAGAAGACTTCAGGCTGGTAGGGGGGCAGGGTCCCAGCCAGCTGCTATTAACTGGGCACACGGCTCGGTGCTGGATCCCTCCTCTGCGGCCTAGGGTCAGGTGGAGACAGTGGTGCACGAGGTCTCCTGTGGTGGGGGGAGGGAAGCGAGCCTGTGGGAGAGGAAACGTTTAAATTCGTTGGCTCCTGGTGCGGGAATGCACTGGGAGCCAATGAAAAAGCATGCGGGGCTGATGGGAGGGATGGGAGGGGGCGAGCATCCCCTTTTGTACTGGGCATGTCAGCCTCCTCCCACCTCTCTGGTACCTCATGGCGGACAAACAGATTGTGCATCTCTCTCCTTTCTCTTGGGCAGTGGGACATTCTCTCTTTCGGCATTGCTGTGCTCTGGGGTCCTCCGTGGTCACTGGAAGAAGTTTTTTTTATAGCGCGAGGGCCGGGGTTTCAGTGCTGGTTCTCGTTAAGGAGTCCCACAGTTTGTCGGCACGGAAGGGGAAAAAGGCAGCGGCAGCACAGGGGGCCTCAGCTGCCCCACACACAGTTCATCCCAGTCCCAGTCATGCAGAGGACTGGGTTGCTTCTAGGCACACCCCTGCAGGACCTCCTGGGGCTTCAGGGCTGGAGCTGCAGGAAATGGTAAGTTTATTGCATTCCTCTGATATGGTGGGCACAGATGGGGGGTACGGGCAAGCTCAGGCTTGGGCAAGGGGGCAAAAAAGAGGCAGGGGAAGGTCCAGTGCTAATCCTCCCTGGGGTAGAGGCAGAGGCAGGGCTAGAGACTTGCCTGGCACTGGGGCAGCAGTGGTACCTGGCCCAGGGCAGAGATTAGTTCCGATGGCAGAGGGAAATGGTGGTGCAGGGGCTCTGGCAAACCCAGAGATCTCTATGGCTCCCTCCAGTATGGGTGCAACTGTGGCGGGAGGTGAGGTAAGGGAAGTGACTGGGGCCGCCGCTTCAATATGGGCAGGGCCTACTCCATTTTCCAGCCCAATTGAATAGCCTTAGGGTTTGACTGTTATTAAATTGTGGTTGTATATAAAACTGCAATCAGTTTATTGCCAAACCTGTGTCATTGTCTTGGGGGATGGTGGCACCAGATCCTGCTGCCTCGGTTAAAGGGATCTAGTGGAACTAGAAAGGTTTAGAGAAAGGTGTCAAAAATAGTAAAGGAGATGGAACAACTCCCTTATGAAAAAACGCTAAAGAGGTTAGGACTCTTCAGCTTGGAGAAAAGACAACTAAAGGTGGGGGTGGCGTTCGAATAGTTAAATAGGAAATGGCTGTTTGACCTATCAAACAACATGAAAACAAGAGAGCATTCCATGAAACTTATAACCAGCAGATTGAAAACAAATCATAAAAAGATTTTTTTTGTGCAGTACATACTGTAATAGAGCTGCGTAATCTGTTGCCAGGAGATATGGTCAAGGCTACTAACATAGTGAGATTCAAAGGGGAAAGGGGAATTAAATTTAGTTCATGCCTTTTCAGAAGTTCAAGCTGAATTGCATTTAGGTACAGTGGGTATTTCTCTGTCTTCAGAAGGCTTACAATCTAAGTTAGTACATGAGGCAATGGAGAGTTAAGTGACTTGCCCAAGCAATCGGATTTGAAATGGACTTCCCTAGTCGTTTAATGTTTATTTATTTAATATACCGCCATTCGTAGTTACAACAGAGCAGTTTACAGTATTCAAATTAGAAGGAAAAGGCCACTGGCCAGAAAGAGGAAAAGAAATTACAATGTTGACAAGATAGTTAAGAGGACAGAAATGCATATGAGATAACAGAGAAAACTAAGACAAGAAGGGGAAATGGTAAGGGTGATATCACACAAAAGGAGAGGGGAGGTCAAAGGCTTCGGAGAAAAGATGGGTCTTCAGGTGAGCTTTGAAAGTACTGTGATGTTGCTCGAGTCTGAGTGAGGTGGGCAGGGAATTCCATAGTGCAAGTCCAATGAAAAAGAAAGCAGAAGTGTGGGTGGACTGGAGGTGAGCGCGGGAGGGGGAAGGGAGGTGAAGACGATTAATGTGTAAGGACCGGAGGGAGCGACTAGGGGTATGAAATTGGATAAGATCTGCCATATATTGTGGTGTGTGTGTATAGAGGACTTGATGGACTAGAGTGAGGAGTTTGAAACGAGTGCAAAAGTGAACGGGCAGCCAGTGAAGGCGAATCAGTAGTGGTGTAATATGGTCACGGGGAGCTGAGTGTTAGATGATCCGTGCGGCCGTATTTTGGATTCGCTGTAACCTATGAAGTTGGGATTGAGGAAGACCTAAGAAGACTGAATTACAAAAATAGACGCAAGACATTACAAGGGACAGCATGAGGTAGTGAGTGCTTGGGGGGTAAGAAAGGGGCGAATTGCTCGAATCTGGCGGAGAAAGAAAAATGAAGTTTTTGTGATGTGAGAGATATGGTCTTGAAAAGAGAGATTTGAATCAAAGAAAACCCCAAGATACCGGAAAGTGGACACCATAGGAATGGGGAAATCATCAAAAGAGGGAGACAACAGTGGGGAGGGACTGCCGTGCATGAACCAAATTGAGAGCATTTTAGAGATGTTTAAGTGAAGACAATTTGATGTGAGCCAACCAGTTACAGCGGAAAGACAAGACTTTATTTATTTATTTATTTATTTACAGTCTCTTTTATACCGCGCTATTCATCATCAGTGCGGTTTACATGAAAAGAATGACAAGCACAGTGCAGCAAGCTGATCTGTGTTTACAAAGAACAGGTACTACAACTTGGATAAAACTGGGGTAACTATTTACATCTAGGCGACACGCTATGTCGTGTCAAAAGTAATCGTAGTCATGGATGGCTTGCGGGGTATGTTGCTGTGGTTGTACTAGATGGGGAGGAGAGAGGTCAGGATGAAGAGAAGAGGTGTGGTGTAAAAGGACAAGGTCGTCAGCATAATAGAAAGCAGAAATCCCATGTTGTTGAACCAGAAGAGCTAAGGGTATCAAGAAGATATTGAAAAGAAGGGGGGCTAGTAAATACCCCTGGGGGGCACCACAGGATAAAGGGAAAGGTTCAGAGGAAGTCGTTGGGGTGGTAAGAGAGAGAACAGTATAGGAGTGGGAGAAAAGATAGGAATGAAACCAGCGGTATACTGTGCTACAGAGTCCAGCTTCCCCCAAGCGTGAAAGGAGGAGGGCGTGGTCAACTAAGTCAAAAGCTTCAGAAAGATCGAGAGAAACTGCCACCAAGAAGTCACCATGATCGTGTGCCAGGTGCAGTTCATTAAGAAAGGCAAGAAGGACAGTCTCTTCACTATGACCCGGGCAAAAACCTGATTGACGGGGGTGAAGAAAATGCGTAGAATCCAGATGGTGGGAAAGCTGAGAGAAAACTGCTTTTTCAAGTATCTTAGAGAGGAAGGAGAGATTAGAGACAGGACGATAGTGTGCAGGAATAAGAGGATCAAGGGAAGGCTTTTTAAGTATAGGGCGTACAAGGGCGTGCTTCCAAGAATGGGGAAAAATGCCGACCGAAAGACTTGTATTAACCATAGTGAGAATGGAGGGGATAACAGCAAGAGAGGGTGTATGCAGCCAGGAAGAGGGTATAGGATCATGTGAACAACATTAGGTTACTCCTCAATCTTTTATGGATTTTTCCTCCAGGAACTTGTTTTGACATGAATCTGGGAGAGAGGGTGAGGCAGCTAAGTGTGTGGATGGTGTTCTCCTAAATCGTAGGCTAAAGGCCAAACCAGGGAAGCTTGCATTCTAGAGATGAATAAATGAATGGTTGGATAGATGGTATTGGTGAAATCCTTTTGGCTTCCCGGAACATGGGATGATATTCTAAGGGCTGCTGAACAGATATGACATCCATCTGTCAAAGAAGGGTTGAAGCAGAACAGGTTGACTAACCTCCTGAAGAGAACTTAAAACCAAGATCTTCAGTAAATATAATTTGTAAAAAAAAAAGGAAAAAAATAGCAATATCTGGAAAGCTGTGTATTCTAATGCACATAATATGGAAAATGAAGTCCTGGATCTAAAACTGGTCTTGAAAGAGGCTGACTTGGATTTTGGGTGGCACTGCCTCTAGGTGAACTAGGTGACTGCAGTAGGGGCAGGGGGAATTGGAGGGGGGGGGGGTGGTAGGATGGAGGACTCACTTAGGGTGTCTTCAATCCTTGCACCAGCCCAGGGTATAGTTATACTGGCTACCATCTACTCGGGAAGGACTGGGTGGCAAGAAAGGGAGAAAGAGTGGGACTATACATACAGTAAAAAATGTTAAAACAAAACTGTGGGACTTAAAAGATAAGGGGGAGATACTGTAGGTAAATTTGGAAAGAGGGAATAGAACATCTAAACATCTATTCATATTGGTGAAATATACAGATGTATTCAGATCTCCTATGGCAGCATAATTATAGCAGTGGCACTAAAGGAAAGTCAGTGTAGCCAGCATGGGACCTTGAGCACATGTGTGCTCAAAGCTGACCATATACCACCCCCTCTATTGTTAGCAAGTTTCTACAGATTCATGATTGAATAATTTAATCTATATATTCTGTTTATTATCGAGACAAGTAAATCTATGAACGCAGTGGGCCTTTGTCAGGTTTATAGGGTTGGCTTTCCCTTTTTTTCATAAAGAGAGCACAAATCATAAAAGAGAGGTTGTAACAATAATTTATTATCATTCTATCTGCCTGGAAATTTTGGGCCCAATATTAAGCCTATGGTGGTCATGGCTGCTGTGGGCAAAAATGAAACCAGATATTCAACACTGAACATTGGATATCGACTGGCACTGTATACCAGTTTCATTACCGACTTTTGTTGCTATCCATTCAACAGCAATATTCAGCCTCTAACCACATAAGCTATCCTAACTTTATGCGGTTACCTATCTGGTTAGCAGACTGAAAATCACCGCTAACCAGATCGATGCTGTGATCACTCCAGCCCCGGCACGATGGATTGTGTCAAGGTGGTCTGTGGGGATATTCAACAGCACCAGCTGGTTAGTGTTGCTGAATATTGCGCTTAATGGTGTTATATGGTTAGTAGGTACAAGTGCATCAACCTTTTTGAATATCGGGCCCTTTGAGATTAGACATCTGATTGTCTGAATGCTTGGCTTTGCATATTTTGAATGAGATTACTATCAATTTCTTATTAGTGTATCATCCACTTAGCCGCGGTTTATCTTAGTTATCTATATTCAGCTATATTCAGTAGTCAGTACTAGAGGAGATCAAACCTAAGCTTTCTTTAGAAGATCAGATGACAAGACTTCGACTTTCATACTTTGGACACCACATGCGAAGAGAGAGATTGGTAGAGAAAGACATCATGCTTGGCAAGGTTGAAGGTCAACGCAAAAGAGGAAGGCCATCAATGAGATGAATTGATACAACAACAGCAGCTATGGGTATCATTCTGTCAACAATGAGCTGCCTGACTGAAGACTGAACACAGTTTAGGACAACTATCCAGAGGGTTGCCATGTGTTGAAAATGACTTGATGGCACTTAACAACAACAAGTTAATCTAAAAACAATTAGTGGACAAAGATCATTGGATTTTATTAGGAGAATTTAATATACAGATGGGCTCACTGAGAGTAGGTAAAAAAAGAAATAGGATATACACAGTTGGTTAAAGCTTCCATGTAAAGTCTAGACCATATTCTTGATTTAATTTTTTATCAGATAATGTACAGAGAAAGTTGGTTCTCAAGGTTTGTCTGCAATCTTTATCTAATTACTTCATTATTACTGGCCAGTTATTACACCAATTTGAGAGTTCCAGAATTAGTTCAAGGATCTTTAAACATGCAACTGCAGAACAAGTGATTGCATAATATATGGATTTTCTACCAGATTTTTCAGACTTATCATTTGAGCAATCATATTCAATGGAACTATTAAATGTCTTGATGCCCCAAGGGGCTCTAGTGGGAATGTGGAAGGGGATTTTAGAAAGGACATCCAAGTGCAATCTGGGAGAGTTAAGCCAGAATGTCTAAAAAAATCAGGTATGTTCAAGTGCAGACATGATTTCACAAACCTGGACATGCCTGATATGGACCTCTGAGGGGGTGTCTACATAGGCATCCACAGAATAATATTTCAGAACCTGGCTGTCTAGGAGTAGCCAAATTGTTAGAGTAGTAGACTAGGAACTAGGTAGCCAGGGTTGAAATCCTATTGCTGCTATCATTGAAATTGTGCTGAGTACTTGGGATGGTGGAGTGTTTTCTTCTCTACAGCCTCCTGATGTTTTTCAGCCAAAACAAGCACTTTTCAGATGCATGTTCCTGCCTGGACCAGTTCTAAACTTAAATCCGTCTCCAGATATCGGTTCCTGGGAATAACAGCCACATCTGCACTATGCCCCCCCCCCCCCCCCACACACACACATTCAGGCATGGAGATCACAAATAGAGTTTCCAAATTGTCAGTAATCCATATAGTAGCATGCCGACCACTGTGACAAAATATTGAACCCTGAGGTCACTGATCTTTAATGTCTGCTGAATATTTGAAGGATGTTCTTATTAATGATCAGTCCATTAGATTTCTTCAACCTACCCAAAATTCATTGTTGTTGGTGCCTCCCTTGTCTGTTGCCAAACTCTTCAATATCTAGCACAGGGGTCTTCAACCCAGTCCTCGGGACACACTTAGAGACTGATTCAGAAAGAGGCACATCTGGGCCATCTGGATGACCCCGAGCAGGATGGGCCCGTTAGGACCTGATTCTGTACCATGAGAGCAAAACGGCATGGCGTGTCCTGCATGCCTGCATTCTTTCTGCAGGCACTTCTGGCTCCCGCGGCGCTGACCCTCTTCTTCCCTGCTGCCTGACCTATGACTGGGCATCCGGGGCCTGGATAGGGTGGTGGGGACCTACCTACGCCCAGCCCCGGCCTCTGGAGAAGGAGTTCCAGCCTCGATCGCCAAGTACATGCTGCTTATTTCACCTTCGAGGTGGAATAAGTAGAACATTCCCCCTGACCCTGCAGGACATACAGGGCTGTGACCAGACTCCGCCCTTTCCTGTCCCCCACCGGCTCTCCTCGTACTGCTGCTCTAGACTTGCGGGGAGGGCCTAAGGGGGAATAGGGGCAGGACAGCTTGTGGGGCTGCACATCCCACAGGGACATGCAGCCCTGCAAGTCGCATCTCTGAATTGGGCTCTTAGCCAGTCAGATTTTCAGGATAACCACAATGGATATGCATGAAATAGATTTGCATGCACTGCCTCCATTATATGAAAATCTTTATGATGCATATTCATTGTGGTTATCCTGAAAACCTGACTGGCTAGGTGTGTCCCGAGGACAGGATTGAGAACCCCTGATCCAGCACATACCTTTTAGCTGTTCTTCCCCATCATTTTCATCTGCTTGATTTAAGGAACAAAATCAGGGTTGGCTTTTTTGCAAAGCCTTTTTTGGTTTTTAATTTTTGATTACTGTTTTTGGGTGATACATATTTATCTAATGGACAAGAGTTAGAGGACAAGTGCTATTTGATTAAATATCTTGAATTTTTATATGGAATCTGAGGGATCGATATTCAAAAGGTTTTATCTGGTTTGCTAGATCTGAAAACCGCATAAACCCCAGCGATCCTGATATGCACCGGCGCTATCCAGTTAGAACGCCCTGAAAACGTCCAGCTAGTTTCAGGATGGTCTGTGAACCGAGCTGGTTCTGCGACTATCTGGTGAATGGCGATATTTAGCCACTAACCAGATAGCCACTGCATTTGGTGGTGAAACAAGATATTCAAAGCCAGATGCTGAATCTAGTTTTATATTTGACCACAGTGGCCAAGCACTTTGGCAGCACTGACCACCGTGTCCTGAATATTGACTCCTTATTGTGTTATAGTTTTATTG
Organism: Ichthyophis bannanicus; assembly: GCA_033557465.1. Taxonomy (NCBI): domain Eukaryota; kingdom Metazoa; phylum Chordata; class Amphibia; order Gymnophiona; family Ichthyophiidae; genus Ichthyophis; species Ichthyophis bannanicus. Next base: position 86,437,570 of record CM066042.1, read on the forward strand.
GGGCTAATATTAAAAGGAAAATTTTATGTACACTGGCAGCTGTTGAACATATAACTTTCTTATCCATGGTGTTTGGTAACTATATGGATAGTATAAAGCTGAAAATCCTTCTAACTGGCCTGATATTGTCCATATAACGAGGGACCAGGTTGGTTCAAGGAAATTATCCAGATAATGGCGATTTCCAGCCACTATCCTTATTGCTATCCATTTGGTTTAGGCCTGCTGATAGCACTGGTGGTAGCCACTGCATTCCACGTATATTTAGTGCTGGTGACCGTGGGTAACAGAGCTGAGTATATGCATGAATTTAAATGTTGGTGCTGGCATTGAAATTAAGATAGTGGCCACTGCCGCTGACTCTCAGCCCACGTTTTATAATTAGAGCAGGCACCCTACCTTTTCACCCACCTTGGTATATTAAAGAAAAGGTAGGTAATCAAGTGTTAATGAATAAATAAATACATTGAATCGATTATTTTGATTATCTTATTGTCGTGGCTTACTCTGTCCCTTCTTTTTTCCTGTGCTCTTGAGAGAAATATATTTCATTTTCTTTGAGCAAAGGCTTTTGTTATTCAGTAGAATGCAATAGTGAACCCTCCTGTTGTGCATGGGCACTGAATGAATGGGAATGCCGCATTTCCCCCTAGAATGTAACTCATTGTGTGTAAAGGTCAGGATTTTGTATTCAGCATTTCTCTTGAATGCCTAGTCCATTGCCTGTGTAGGAAGGAACATGAAGAGGATTTCTTTCATGGCTTTTTTGTATTCTCATACATATGGCTTTTTTTGAGAGGGTATGTGGTGATACAGAGTATCGGCACCTTTTTGATTGCCTGCTAAAATTGACCTATCGTCGTCATGTATCAATGAAGGAGCCCAGTAAGAAACGTGGAACGCAACAAAAAGACGTGAAGTAAAAATCTTTATTTCTTTATTCCACTTCAGCCACCGGCCCGACACTGGCCGTGTTTCGTAAAAGCCTTCCTCAGGGGCAAAAGATGGCTAAAATACATAAAATACACATTTAAAAAATAACACTATATATTAGAATGTGTTATGAGGAAACGAGAATGGACCAAAAAACATATAAATAAAATCTGCCAATGTAACATATACAACAAAGCCAAAGTACAGCCAATAAACGGAGCATAAACAAACAAAAATAAATAATAACTTACAACCCACCAACTTATAATTGCTGGCTAATTTTTATATTTCATCCTATAGGATTAACATTGTGATACTATAAGAAAGCACTGAGTTTAGATGTCAATTATCATACAGGTAAATTTATTAATTTATTTATGATTTTAGGTTCTAGATCCTTTTGTTTACTAGTTTTGATGGTTCCCCCATAGGATTAGTTGGGTCTTTTTTAGGGTTCGTCCTCATCCCTCTTCTTTGATCCTTCTTTTTGTTTATTTTTCTTGTTTGTTGTTGATATTGTCATTCTTAACATCCTAGGCTCTCCTATGATTCTAAAGGAAGAGCAATTCACAATAGTAGAAACACACAATACACAGGTATGATTTTTTGCTCTTAAGCATGATCACATCCTTTGTAGCGTACTCTTTCAATTTCATTTGTCAGTTTTAGATGTGTATTTATCATTTTTAATGCTGACGTGTCTTAAAATGAATTTATATTTGTGGCAATTCTTTTATATTTATATTTATTTATTTATATGTATAGTTTTATGGTTAAGTCATAATATTGTTTATATAACTTATTATTATTTTTAGAATAATTATATTTATTTATATTATATGCATTATTTATACATATTTATTAATATTTATGTTTTTAGCCAGCAATTATAAGTTGGTGGGTTGTAAGTTATTATTTATTTTTGTTTGTTTATGCTCCGTTTATTGGCTGTACTTTGGCTTTGTTGTATATGTTACATTGTAACAAAAAGTCAAAACATATAAAGCCTGGAAAAGAAAAGTTAGCTTAGATAACCAATAATCTTGTGTTTTTATGTTTTCTGTCGGCGTCCACCGACCTGAGATGGGGAGAGGAAAAACCTCCCCACTCGTTGTCGGCAGAGACCTTTTATTGCTTTATTAAATACATCAAAATATCAAAACTACATAGAGTGAAAACATCACTTAGCTGAGAGCTGGCGAAGGGGGCAGCAAGAAGGGGGCAGCAAGAAGTGTCATCTAGAAGTAGGGAGATCCTGGATTCTTTACAGGGAGAACTATTCCAGCAACTGGTAACAGAACCCACACGTGAGGGGGCCATACTGGACCTGGTGCTGAAAAATAGGGAGAGTGTTTCTGATGTTATAGTGGACAATCATGTCATATCCAGTGATCATCAGATGGTGTGGTTCAGTATTAGCACTAGGGCTGATAAAGTCCAGTCAAAAGTGAGGGTCCTAGACTTTAGGAAAACTAACATTGCCAAGATGGGACAATACCTCAAGCAGTCGTTAGTGGGATGGGAACATCAGGAAGATGTAGAAAAGCAGTGGGTGAAACTGAAAGGGGATATTTTAAGGGCAGCAAACCTTTTTATTAGGAAAGTAAGTAAATGTAAAAGGAAAGGAGGCCAACTATGGTTTTTGAAAAAAGTAGCTGAAAGGGTGGGGTGGCCTTAATAAAGTACAAGAGATCAGAGGAGGATAAACATCAATATTCAGAAAAGAGAAGCTAGGAAAGTAGTCAGGAAAGCAAAGATACAAATGGAAGAAAAAAATAGCCAATGCAGTAAAATGGTGGGGGGGGAGGGGGAGGTGGAGAAACAATACTTTTTCAGATATGTTAGTGAGAGGAGGAAGTGCAAAAGTGGTATTATCAGACTGACAACACCGACAAATAGGAACAGAAGTAAAATGATTTTCAGAAGACTGTTTGCAAGGAACTAGCTAAACTGAAAGTAGACAAAGCAATGGGACTGGATGGGATAGATTGATTCTTTATAGCATCAAAAAGTAGAAAGACTAGGGGACATGCAATGAAGCTACAGTGTAACCCATTTAAGATTAATAAAAGAAAATATTTTTTCACTCAATACGTAATCAAACTCTGGAATTCATTGCTGGAGGATGTAGTAAAAGATGTTAGTGTAATTGGGCTTAAAAAAGGTTTGGACAAGTTCCTGGAGGAAAGGTCCATAAACCATTATTAAGGAGGACCCAGGTAATCCACTGCTTGCCCCAATACAAGCATTATGGAACCTGTGTGTCTTTTTGGGAAACTGCTAAGTACTTGTGACTTGGATTGGCCACTGTTGGAAACAGGATACTGGACTTGATGGACCTTGGTCTGACCCAGAATGACATTTCTTATGTTCTTATGTTTTTATCTGAAAGCGCTAAAGGGACTTAGGGAAGTTCTAGTGGCTCCACTGTCTGACCTTTTCAATGTTTGTTTGGAGTCAGGTATGGTTCCAGAAGACTGGCGAAAGGCTCATGTGGTCTCTTTACACAAAAGCGGAACTAAGGATGAGGTTGGGAATTACAGGCTGGTTAGTCTGACCTCTGTGGTTATTAGACTAATAGAAAGGCTGCTAAAACAGAGGATAGTGAGGTTTCTGGAATCAAATAGATTGCAGGATTCGAGGTAGCATAGTTTTATAAGAGGCAGGTCTTGTCAGACAAATCGCATTAATTTCTTTGACTGGAGAGAGTTGTTCCAAGGGGAGGGGGGGGGGCTCTAGATGTGGTGTATTTAGATTTCAGTAAAACCTTTGACACTGTTCTGCACAAATGATTTATAAATAAATTAAATGCCCTAGGAATGTACCCTAAAGTGACTGACTGGGTTAGAAATCGGTTGAGGGGAGGCGAAAAAGATATGGATAAATGGTGCTTACTGTGAAGAGAAGGATGTTACCAGCGGATGTGCCACAGGGATCTGTCTTTGTTCCGATTCTTTTTAACATTTTTATAAGTGATATAGCGGAAGGGCTGTCGGGTAAGGTTTGCCTCTTTGCGGATGATACGAAAATCTGCAATATAGTATAGACCCAGGAAGGTGTAGAAAACATGAGGAGGGATTTAGTGAATCTTGAATAAAGGTCGCAAATCTGGCAGTTACGATTTAACACTAAAAAATTCAGGATCATGCATTTGGGCTGCAAAAATCCAAGGGAGATGTATAGTATGGGGGCAAAGTGATTCTGCTCATGAAAGAAGAGCAGGACCTGGGCATGATTGTTTCTGATAATCTTAAGGTGACTAAACAAGTAGAAAAGATGACAGTGAAAGCCAGAAGGATGCTTGGGTTCATAGGGACAGGGGCAGCCCAAGCAGGGTGGGGGGCCATATGCGGAGAATCATTGTGGGGCCTCATTTGCAGAAGGGGCCTCATTTGCATAAATATTTGCATAATGTTAACATGCACTAAATTTTAGTAAACTTGTCTCTTAATGAGTGTATGGATAAAGAAAGACTACCAGATTTCTACATTACTATACTCCAGTGCCAACCACCAGGCACATTAGAAAGTACTATAAACACTGCCCATTTAGAACCATAGCAAACCCGCCTTTCATAAAGATCACTACCAGGACTGACAAAGCACCATACCCTGCCTATCAAAAGGCAACACTGCAAATATTAAACCAATACATTTCAGAGAATACCAATACATCTCCTACTGGGGAAGGATAACAAGTGGGACTGTCAAATAGAAGCCACATAAACAGAATACCTCAGCTCGGTTACACATGCAGAAAATAGACCGTAAACAAACAAGAACAAGGGATCACAATTTAGAAATAGGAAGACAATAATTAAACTGGGAACCCCAAAAGCCAAAGTTGGAATGTATAACACTGCAGAAATAAAACTATAAATTAATTTCCTCTTGTACTAAACAAAATGCAAAGATGTTAACGATGCACATTTCCCAGAGCTGATATATTCCAGTTAATAAATTCAAAATAAAAAAAGTATTTTACTACCTTTTGTTTGGGCATTTTATTTTTCAGTTGCAATTGCTCCAGTCACTTTCTTCTGGTTTCTCCTTGTCTTCTGCTAACTCTCCGTCTGCTGTTCATTTGTCCTTCCTTCTCTCTTCTAATTCTTTTCCATTCTCTCTCTACATCTGCTTTAACATACTGATCTTTCCCCTTTTTGCTATTTCTGCCATTTCTTTCTTTATTCCTTTTTCATCCACTCAAATGTCACCCCTCTATCCTCAATCCCCACTTACTCTCCCAATACCTGGCCGATGGTAGATTTTTCTTCCCTCCCACACAAAATATATTTTCCCTTCTCCATCCTCACTCCCACAGCCCCATCCCATCCCATTCTAGTCCTCCCCCCAACATCAGCTCCCTTCTAGTCCCATTTTCCCATCCCCCTGCATCAGCCCATTTCCAGTCCTAACCCCCCCCATCAGCCCATTTCCAATCCTAGCCCACAGCCATTTCCAATCCTAGCCCCCCATCAATTATTTCTTGTCCTATCCTAGCCCCCCATTAGCCCATTTCCAATCCTAGACCTCATCAGCCCTTTCCAGTCCTATCCTAGCGCCTCTTCAGCCCATTTTCAGTCCTATCATAGTCCCTCCATCAGCTCATTTCCAATCCTAGCCCCCCATCAGCTCATTTCCAATCCTAATCCACCATCAGCCATTTCCAATCCTAGCCCCCCCATCAGCCATTTCTATTCCTATTCTAGCCCCACATCAGCCCATTTACAATCCTAACCCCCATCAGCCCTTTCCAGTCCTATCTTAGCCCCTTCCATCAGCCTATTTCCAGTCCAAGCCCCCACCATCAGCCCATTTCCAGTCCTAGCCCCCCATCAGCCCATTTCCAATCCTAGTCCACCATCAGCCATTTCCAATCCTAGCCCCCATCAGCCATTTCTAGTCCTATCCTAACTCCCATTAGACCATTTTCAATCCTAACCTTCCATCAGCCCTTTCCAGTCCTATCCTAGTCCCCCTTCAGCCCATTTTCAGCCCCTCCATCCGCCCATTTCCAGTCCTAGATCCTCCATCAGCTATTTCCAATCCTAGCCTCCCCATCAGTTCTATCCAAGCCTCCCATCAGCCCATTTCCAGTCCTAGCCCCCCCATCAGCCCATTTCCAATCCTAGTCCACCATCAGCCATTATCAATCCTAGCCCCTCATCAGCCATTTCTAGTCCTATCCTAGCTCCCCATCAGCCCTTTCCAGTCCTATCCTAGCCCCCTCCATCAGCCCATTTCCAGTCCAAGCCCCCCCCATCAGTCCATTTCCAATCCTAGCTACCATCAGCCCATTTCCAGTCCTAGCTCCCCCATCAGCTATTTCCATTCCTAGTTTCCCCATCAACTATTTCCAGTCCTATCCTAGCCCCTCATCAGCCCATTTCCAATCCTAACCCCCATCAGCCCATTTCCAGTCCTCCTCCCCCCTCAACCATTACCAATCCTAGCCCCCATCAGCTATTTCCAGTCCTATCCTAGCCCCCCATCAGCCTATTTTCAGTTCTAGCCCCCCCATCAGCCCATTTCCAATCCTAGCCCCCGATCAGCCCATTTCCAGTCCTAGCCTCTCCCATTCAGCCCATTTCCAGTCCAAGCTCCCCGTCCACTCAGCCCATTTTCAGCCCTAGCCCCCCCCCAAAGAGCCCCGCAGTTGTCTGACTGGCTTTAGAGGTCTCTTGGCAGGCCCCAGCTCACCTCTCTACAGCCGCTGAAGTGAAGAGCGCCATTTTTCTTCACCTCGGCAGCTGTGTTCTAATGTAGGCCGCTGGTGTGCCAGAGGTCAAAGGACATTTTCTGTGTCCCGACACCCAGTGCGCCAGTGGCCTACATTAGAACACAACTGCTGAAGTGAAGAAAAATGGCGCTCTTCGCTTCAGTGGCTGTAGAGAGGTGAGCCGGGGCCTGCCGGGAGCCACTGTAGGGGGGTGCATTGGGGCCTGCCAGGAGCCAAACAGCATATGCGGGATGTTATTGGCACAAGGCCCTCTGAAGCGTGGGGCCCTGTGTGAACAACATTCTCGCACAATGGATGGGCGGGCCCTGTATAGGGAGAGGCATGGCCAGGAGGAAAAAGGAGTTGATAGCATCTCTGTATACGTCTTTGTTGAGATCTGTTCTAATGCTGCTCTGTTGTTATGAAGAGCAGTATATCAAATTTTAATAAACCTTAAACCATAATTTAGAGTATTGTGTTCAATTCTGGAGACCACATCTTCAAAAGGATATAAACAGAATGGAATCGGTGCAGAGGGTGGTTACCAAAATGGCCAGTGGACTTCGCCATAGGGCACATAAAGAAAGACTTTAAGCTATCAGTATGTATACTTTGGAAGAAAGATGGGAGATGGGAGATATGATAGAGATGCTTAAATACCTCTGTGGCATAAATGCACAGGAGGAGAGCATCTTTCAGCTGAAAGAAAGCTCTGCAACGAGAGGTCATAGGATGAAGGTGAAAGGAGATAGGAGTAATTTGCGGAAATATTTGTTTACGGAAAGAGTGGTAGATGTGTGGAATAGTCTGCTAGTGGAGGTAGTAGAGACAAAAACTGTATCTGAATTCAAGAAAGCATGTGACAAACATAGAGGATCTCTAAAGGAAAAAGAACTGTAGAGCTTAGTGGTTCATATGGAAGTGCACGTGGTCTTTATCCGCCATCGTGTTTCTGAGTTTCTAAATTAAATATATATTGTGCTGATGATAACTCTTCAAGAAGGTGAATGAGTGGAAAAGTCTGACGAATGAGAATTTTAGGAAATTTTATTGCATTTCTTTCATGTTACATGTTGGAAAATGACAAACAGAATTTTGAAAAACAGTCCCCAAAAGTATTCGAAATAATCAGACTGAGGAATCCAAGTTGTACCAGTATGAAGGGACATGTTTTATCTAGGGGGCTCTTTTACCAATGTGTGGGAAGTGGTTTCCATGGACTTAGCACGCGTTAAACCCCCAGAGTGACCGCAACTGCAGAGCAAGCACAGACAGCGCAGTAAAAAAAAACATGCTGTCTGCACTTGAGGAGGGAGGGAGGGATCGGGGCAGGATCAGAGTGTCAAAGGGATGTGTTGGCAAATGACAACTAGTGTGCACAATGCTGTGCGTTAGCTGTTATTACTGGTGATAGAGCATGGTTGCAATCGCCGTCACCCATAGAGGTGGCAGTAATTGCAGCCATGCCACTATCTCTGGTGGTCTAGGAGGGATGAGGGCAAGAGTGATTAGGGATCCTCCTTCGCTCTTGCCCCCAAAGTCTTCAAAATGGCATCGGGACTCATTGTACTGGTCTTGCGACTCCTAGTAGTAGTACCGCAAGACTACCTAGGTGGCCCAATATCATTTTCAAGAATGTAAAGTTCTTCAGTAAAAAAAAAAAGCACTATATAAATTTAAAAAGAAATAAAATATATATCTCTGATATATTTACTATCTCATACAGTAATACTGTGGTAGGCGAAGGCCTATGATCCATGCTGCTTGAACTAAACAGACAAGCCTAAGCAGCTTGACCTGTAAATGAAGCCTGTGGTTAGGCCCAGAGGAATGAACCCCCCCCCCCCCCCCGAATGCAGCTTCCATAGAATTAGAACTGATAAGATGTGTGAAGCTTCTATGGAATGAATTAACTCTGCTGAAAGAAAAGTTACAGTGCCCTGCTTTCCCATATGTTTTGGTTAGCCAGCGACCTGGGAGGAGAATTGTATCAAGAGTCTAAGAACTGACCATTGTAATGAGGACAGTAAGGGGGGCAAGCAGGTGCTGAGCCCAGACCAAGGTCCTCATTGGACAACTACGTAGTGGTGCCGGGACCAATAGATGGGATAGAAGGGGTTACCGGGACCAATGAGAAGTTTGCCTATATCTAGAATGGAAAAGAACAGTATAAAAGTTGTTGTTTTACTAACAGCCATTGCTCAGCCATTTTGAATGTGATTCTGCTTGAGTCTTGTGCACAAATAAATGATTTGGACCTTCTGAACAGACTCCTGGTATTATTGGATTGTTTGCGCTCTGCCGCTACATATTCTTGGTGCGTTGGCCCGGAACGTGTGGTGAGTAGAGGGTATACAAGCTGATATACCACGACTTTCCGCCTCTATAGGTTTGGTCCTGCCGGGCTCGTGCCCTTCCGACGTGGGCTCGGCTCCCAGGCGCCACCGGTCCAGTTGCATCGGAGGGAGCTGGGCCAGGCCTCGGCGGGTGCTGGACCCGGTCGGAGCCAACACCTCGAACCCGTGAGGGGAGTCCGAGGTCCAACTCATGCGCTTGCTTGGGAACGGGGACCGGATCCGGTGAGTATAGTTTTGGGAAATGTCTAGACAGATGAGTCAGTACTGCAGTTTGGAACTTGTGAACTTGTAAGCTTGGAACTTGATTTTGGTAAAAGAGCTCTCAAGACGGTCCGATTAACCCTGCATAGTGTATTCGCGGGGTGAAACCATCGTCTTCTTGATTTTGACTTTGATTTTGAATTTGGTATAGCCTAGTCAGAAAAGACAGGCTTGGGTTATTTGGGAAATGCTAGCATGTTTGTCGTTCTGTGTGTCTTTGTTTTTTGGTATTTGTTGAAACTACGAGTTTCCCTTCTAGTATAATGTATGATTATATTTGGTTGGGTAAACGCCTAGAGTCACTGTAAAATCCAGAACATGTCTCACTCATCCAGCCTTCCTACAGCACAGAGTGAGACTGACAAGGGGCGTGTCTGTGCAGAGGTGCTTTTTAACCCTATGAAGGCATGTTTTCAACGTTCTGCTGCTGGGCTAATTGGAGCTTATTTTAGGGCAATTATACCTGATTTTATTCACTTTGTTTTAATAGTGATGTTCATTCTACTATGGTCATGTATTGTATACCATTCGATAGGAATATTTAGTCAGAATTTTAGTTTTGAAGGTCGTATTAACCTCATCGGAGCTCCGTAAACTGTTTTTAGTTATATTCTCTGCTCTGTCTGTATTTTTACGTCAACTGCTCCTGTCATATTATTGTTACCTTTCAGAACTATCCAGGAGGTGAAGGGTCTAGTTTAGTTTTAGTGTGCAGGATGAGATTACTTACTCTGGTCAGATAGGCTGCTAGGTATCATTCATACATTTGTGGGCTTAGCTTTGCCCTGTGTTTTATGGATCGAACAGAAATGATAGAGAAACTAAGCAAACTGTTTTTTGGTTTTTTTTTTCCTTTGACCTACAAAGTAATTATTAGATCACGACTTGACACTGATTTAAATGATTCTTGCTAGCATGTCTCTGTGTGCCTGTGAAACTAAGTTGTTTCATTTCGTTTCCAGTGAACGAAGGGGTGTGGCTTTCACACAGCTTGCTAGGAGAAAAAAAAATGAGACAGCCGCTCCCGATTGAACTGTCTCTTGCTTGTTTAAAATAAAGGACTCATTCAATCAAAGTGTGATAGGAGATTAATTTATAATTAGTTTTCTAGTTATTACTTTACAGCTGTGATAATTACAGTGACTCAGAAGTTCTTTTGTTTTTGAAGTATATCTGTCATTTCAAAAACTAACTGACACGGACAAGAGGGAGCAAATAAAGTGTTTTTCCCTTTGACCATTAAAGTAGAGGTTAAGAACCATGGGGGACAGTGCAGCATTCTGGGTTGGAAGTGTACCAGATTGCAACCTGAGAATGAATGGTTTAAATTCTGAGTGAATAAGAAATTGTGTTAGGATTTTATCTTTGAAATCTGAAAGTTTAAAAAAAAAAAAAAGAAGAGTTTATCTTGCGGAGTGTTTGCATTCCAGATATTCACCAACCTTTTTATGAACAAGTATAAGTCATTTGAATGCATGCTTCCCCATACTATAAGATTTAAGGTAATTACTTTGAATTATTAAACTCTGTACTAGTGACTAATGAAGACCTTTACAATTCAAGATAAATTCATTTGTTTTTCTGTATTTGAATTTTGTGTATCTGTGTCCAGAGGAAAATGGGGTATTTTGTTTTTTTGAAAGTCTTTTAAATTTCAAGACGTTATTTCCTGATATACTGTGGCAAGCACCTGATAGAAGACATATTTATTGTTAAAAAGGAGGGTGTATATGCATTCTAGATATCCACCAACGCTATGGAAAAGTATCCGTTTCATGTCTCTTGAATATCTGCTTTCTGAAATGTAAGATTTAATAAAAATAAAAAAATAAAATAATAATTTCTTTTGCAGAGACATGCAGACTACGGCTGGCAGTTAGTTTCCATGCTAAGTAATTTCATTCCTGTTATACGTAACAGATAGCTATAGTTCTCTCTATAAGAATAGATGTTATAACATGTTGCAAAATAATAGTTTTATATTTTAAGAACTGTATCTAAATTGTCCCTGTTTGGGAAAAAAGTTGCAATAAGCTTGTTTTCTGCCTGCCCTATGTTTACAGTAATAATAAGGTTTTTTTAATAAGTTTCTTTTCAAGTATGATCAAGAATTTCAGTAAGGGATTTACTGAAGACTATGGTAAAAAAAGATGGGAGATGAAATAAATGACTGCTTCTTGGAGCAGCTGGTTCATGAACCAACCAGAGGGGAAGCCATATTAGACCTAGTCCTTAGTGGAACACCAGATCTAGTGCAAGAGATAAGGGTGTTGGCGCCACTTGGCAATAGTGATCATAGCATGATCACCTTTGATTTAATTAGTGGAGGAGGGATAGTAAGGAAATCCACAGTACTACCTTTTAACTTTCGAAAGGGAGACTATGATAAAATGAGGAAAACAGTTAAGAAAAAACTAAAAGGAGCAGTTGCGAAGGTTAAAGACGTACATCAAGCTTGGGTGTGGTTGAAAAATACTATCTTGGAAGCCCAGACCAGCTGTATCCCACGCTTTAAAAGAAGTGGAAGGAAGTCCAAAAAACTGCCAGCATGGTTTAAAGGTGAGGTCAGAGAGGTTGTTGTTGCCAAAAAAGCATCTTTCAGGAAATGTAAAAAAGAGCCAAACGACGAAACCTGGAAACAGCACAAACATTGGCAAGTCAAATGCAAGGCATTGATAAGGCAGGCAAAGAGAGAATTTGAGAAGAAGCTTGCTGCGGAAGCAAAAACACGAAATAAAGACCTTTTCAAGTACATTCATAGCAAAAAACCTGTGAGAGAGTCAGTTGGTCCATTAGATGATAAAGGGGTTAAAGGAGCACTAAGAGGCGACAAGGCGATAGCAGAGACTGAATGAATTCTTTGCTTCGGTCTTTACTGAGGAAGATGTAGGGATGTTACCCATGACTGAAGTGGTATTTAAAGGTGCAGAAGAATTGAAGGAAATATCGATACATCGCGAAGATGTCTTACAACTATTAGATAAACTGAAGAGTAGCAAATTACCTGGGCCAGGTGGTATACATCCAAGGGTGTTGAAAGAACTGAAATATGAGATTGCAGAACTGCTATCAGTAATCTGTGAACTATCATTAAAATCATCTCTAATAGCTGAAGATTGGAGGATCGCCAATGTAACACCAATTTTTAAAAAGGGTTCCAGGTGTGATCCGGGAAACTACAGACCGGTGAGCCTGACGTCAGTACCAGGAAAAATGGTAGAAACCATCATAAAGAATAAAATTACTCAGCATGTAGATAGTCACAACCTAATGAGAGACAGCCAACATGGCTTTAGACAAGGAAGATCTTGTCTTACTAATCTGTTATGTTTTTTTGAAGGAGTGAATAAACAGGTGGACAAAAGGTGAGTCGGTTGATATTGTGTATCTGGACTTTCAGAAAGCCTTTGACAAGGTCCCTCATCAGAGACTTTTGGCAAAACTAAAGAGTCATGGGATAGGAGGCAGTGTACTATTGTGGATCAGGAACTGGTTAAAAGATAGAAAGCAGAGGGTAGGGCTAAATGGCCAATTTTCCCAATGGAGAAAGGTGAATAGTGGTGTACCCCAGGGATCTGTGCTGGGTCCGCTGCTTTTTGACATTTTCATAAATGACCTGGATAGTGGAATAACGAGTGAGGTTATCAAATTTGCAGATGACACAAAACTATTTAAAGTTGTTAAAACCCAAGAGGATTGTGAAAAATTGCAAGAGGATCTTGATAAATTGGAAGACTGGGCATCAAAATGGCAGATGAAATTTAATGTGGACAAATGCAAGGTTATGCACCTAGGGAAGAACAACCCAAACTATGGTTACACGATGCAAGGTTCCACATTAGGAACCACCACCCAGGAAAAAGATTTAGGCGTCATTGTGGATACCATGTTAAACCCTCGGCCCAGTGTGCAGCGGCGGCCAAGAGAGCAAATAGAATGCTAGGTATGATAAGGAAAGGAATGGAAAATAAACAAAAGATATTATAATGCCTCTATATCGTTCCATGGTGAGACCGCACCTTGAATATTGTGTGCAATTCTGGTCGCCGTATCTTAAAAAAGGATATAGCGATTTTAGAAAAGGTACAGAGAAGAGCCACCAAAATGGTAAAGGGGATGGAAGGATACTCCTATGAAGAAAGGCTAAAAAGGTTAGGGCTCTTTAACCTGTAAAAGAGACGGCTGAGGGGAGATATGATAGAAGTCTATAAATTAATGAACGGAGTGGAACGGGTAAACGTAGATCGATTGTTTATGTTATCAGAATATAGAAAGACTAGGGGACATGCAATGAAGCTACAGGGTAAACTATTTAAGACTAATAAAGGAAAATATTTTTTCACTCAACGTGTAATCAAACTCTGGAATTTGTTACTGGAGGATGTAGTAAAGGCTGTTAGTGTAGCTGGGTTTAAAAAAGGTTTGGACAAGTTCCTGGAGGAAAGGTCCATAAACCATTATTAAGAAGTGACCGAAGATATCAATGCTTGACCCAGTACAAGCATTGTGGAACTTGTGTCTTTTGGGGAAACTGCTAGGTACATATGACCTAGATTGGCCACTGTTGGAAACAGAATACTGGGCTTGATGGACCTTGGTCTGACCCAGTATGGCATATCTTATGTTCTTATGTAATAAAATGTCTCTGTCCCAATTAGGAATGCTATGTGAAAGGGAGTGGCTTCTGCTAGTTGCTCCATATTTCCTTAGTTCACCATATTTTGCCCCAGAATCTCTAGATATCCCGTCCCATCAGTTTCTCTCCCTGTAAGCAGCTCCCCAAGAAGCCCGGCTCCGTTCAGAGTGCTTAAGGGGGGGGGGCCCTGTGCACCGATGATGCCACCCCCCGGTAGGCGTGAACTAATGAGCCCACAGCAAAAAAAACAAAACAAAAAAAAACCTCCCGGATAGAGCGTTGCTAGGAGAAACAGTGTGGGCCTAGGGCAGGGGGGGGGGGACTCCTCCCTGCAGATTCCCAAGTAGTTTGCCAGCCAGTCAGCTGACCAGACTTGTTTAGGTGCCTTTCCCTCTGCCACTGATTTACTGAACTGAAAGCTTTAGGATTTAATTGAACTAATGAACAGTATTATTCAAACCCATCAGTCTTGATAACCCCAAGTGGAATCCAAATAGTGCAGGCAGCCCTCACTATATGCCCCAATGGATCCAGCAGCCCAGGAGAATTTGCATTTTTGTCAGTCAGTCCCATAGAGATATAAAACAGAAATTACAGAAACTGGATGGATTTGCGGGCATGATAGTTAATGGAAGTTGATCAGAAAGTATGTGAATTGTTGAATGTGACAGAGAAAGTAAGTGTAAAGATGGAGAAGAGAACAGATCTTCTTGCTGATACTTTAGTTGAATGATGTGGAGGAGGTTATCCTGATCGAAGGAGCAGAGGAAGTAAAAACTGGGTGCGAGTCACTGCGCCCATTGCAGAGAAGGACATTAGAGAAGTGAATGCCCGTATCTTGACTCCACCCCAGGGGGGGAGGAGGGAGTACTTGATTTAAAAAAATAATATTAAACCGAGCACAGTGTTCTAGCAAGAAAGGGAAGCAGCTATGGAGTAAGCGGCAGCCGGAGAGGGCTACAGCATGAATGAAGACTAGGCCAGACCAGACTCTTAAGTTTTCCTGGGTCCCCAGGAGCCTATGGTCAGTTTGGAAATAGGGGACCAATATATGGACTTTATGGGGGATACAGGAGCAGAATACTAAAGCCAGTAGCCCCTGTGTTTTTTCTCGATGCATCACCATTATCAGAGCTACTGGGCTAAGGCCACAAAGCCTTTTCTGCAGAACCGCATGTGTGAACTAGGGGGACAGAAAATAATGCACCAGTTCCTGTATATGCCTGAGTGCCCTATTCCACTTTTTGGAGCCGAGATCTGCTTGCAAAGCTTCAGGTACAGATATCCTTTGCTGAAGAGAGAGAAATGCAAATGACTGTGAACCCAAAGCCTGCTGGATTGATGGTACTGACTGTTCCCCGAGAAGAGGAGTGGCGGTTCTATAACACACCTCCAGTCAAGTCAACAAGTTCCTGTATACCCGCCAACCTTATAGCCCCACCTGAAGTATGGGCAGAAGATAACCCACCTGGCCTAGCGAAGAACATAGCCCCTGTCATCGTCACCCTCAAGCCAGAAGCGGAACTAGTGCATGTGAAGCAGTATCCTCTTCCCTGACCAGCCATTGCAGGAATCCACTACCATTTAATGAAACTGCTGAAGTATGGACTTCTCAAGGAATGTCAGTCACCTTGGAACACTCCCCTTCTCCCAGTGAAGAAGCCTGGGACAGGGGATTATCGTCCAGTACAGGACCTGAGCCCAAGACCCCACTACAGGAAGGCGGGGCCAACTCACCTGGACAAGATTACCTCAAGGATTCAAGAACTCGCCTCACTCAGCAAAAGATTTGACAAGTTATCCAGTAATTCCAGGAGAAAGAATTCTACTTCAATATGTGGACAACTTGCTCATAACCACCAACTCAGAAAGTGAATGTCTACAAGCCTCCAGTGCACTCTTGCACCTTTTTAATGAGGCTGGATACAAAGTCTCAAGAGCTAAGGTGCAATTATGTCAAACAAGTTAAATACCTAGGATTCCCGTTGTCCAATGGAATTCGACGCCTGGGACCCTTACCAGAACGCACAGAAGCTGTATGCAGTATTCCTATTCCAACCACCAGGAGGCAAGTGAGAGCCTTCTTGGGTGCCACAGGGTACTGTTGTATATAGATTCCCAATTTTGCGCTGCTAGCAAAACCATTGTATCACATTGTATCAAGCTACCAAAGGAATGGAAAAGTCTCCATTGGAATGGGGACTTGAACAGGATGCAGCCTTTTGATCTTTGAAAACCACTCTGATGTTGTCACCAATTCTGGGTCTACCAGATGTCCAGAAAAACCTTACAGTCTCTATGTTCATGAGTCGCAAGGAAATGTTCTAGGAGTGTTGACTCAATCTCTTGGACCTTATTTGAGAAGCTGTTACAGCTACAGCCCTCCTAGTGAGCAAAACTAACAAGATCACTTTGAGACAGAATCTTCCAGTTACTGTACCACACTCTGTTCTAACCAATATGAAATACAAAGGAAACTACTAGCTAACAAATCTACGAATGTTGAAGTATCAGAGTATGTTGCGTGAAAACCCCCAGATACAACTGAAGGTCAGTCAAGCTTTGAATCCTGCTATGTTGTTACCAGTTGGTCTTGATCCCCTGATCATGACTGTTTAGAAATTATGGACACTGTATTCTTATTTATTTTATTTATTTAACAGTATTTCTAAACCGCCTTATCTTAATAATCAAGGTGGTATCACAGCAAGCAATCAGGTAAAGTGTGTGTGTTGTACATGCAGTGAGGATAAAACTTAGTTGTGTGAGGGATGTGTTGGGTGCTTGATTTGTTTGAGCTATATACAGGGTGGGCTATTTACAGTGGTGCTAGAATCATATTTTATATATATTCAGTTGTTTGGGAGGATTGGAGTGCTGTTATCCATTCTCTTAGGTTATGTGATGTGACCATAGTGCTCTATGAACAGCATGGTTTTCAGTTGTTTTCTGAAGTCTTTGAGGTCTGGAGTTGCCCTTAGATCGTCCGGTAGATTGTTCCATATTGTTGGAGCAGCCATGGAGAGAGCTCTGTCTGTTGTGTCCTTGCGTGTGTGCTTGTACTCATTTGGGGTGCTGACTCGGTTGCGTGTTTGACTTCTTCTGGGACGTGCGCTGGTTTCCGGTTGTATGAGCAGGTGGAGGCTGTTGGCTGATGTGTGTTCTTTTATCTTAAATAGGTTTATGATAGTCTTGTATCTGATGCGAGCAATGATTGGGAGCCAGTGTAAGTCCTTTAGTGTAGGTGTGATGTGCTCCTGCCTTGCGGCTCCGGATATGATTCGAGCTGCAGTGTTTTGTGCCAGCTGTAGTGGTTTGAGAGCTTGTTTTGGTAGTCCGAGGTATATCGGATTGCAGAAGTCCAGTATTGGGGTTATCAGTGCTTGACAGACTGTACGGAAGTGTTCTGGAGCGAGGAGTGGTTTCAGTCTCCTGATGATTCGCATCCTGTAATATGCTTTTTGGATTGTTTTGTCTATGTGTGGTTTGAGGTTGAGTTTACTGTCCAGAGTAACCCCAAGGTATCTCACCTCCGATCTTATCGGTATCGTGGTGCTTTGTATCTTTATGTTTGGTGGGTGTGTGAAGCTTTGGTTTCGAGTGATGATTAAAGCTTCAGTCTTGTTGTAGTTTATAGCTAGATTGTTGTTTTGGCACCACTTCGCCATTTGGGCACCACTTCGCCATCTTAAGCTGCCTGGATTTGACTGATGTCCCTCTGGAGAACCCTGAACAGACTTTCTTTGTGGCTGAAGGCAGTTTCATCATCAATGGACATTTTTGTGCTAGATATGCAGTGGTGACCCCTGATTTGGTAGTTGAGTCCTCAGCCCTGGCCCCAGAAACTTGACCACAGAAAGCTGAACTGATAGCCCTCACTAGAGCACTAACAATGGGAAAAGGGCTCTGTCTAAATGTGTACCCAGATTCTAAGTATGCCCTTACAACCTTGCATGCACATGGGACCCTGTACAAATAATGAGGGTGGATAACCTTAGGAAGCAAGTCCATTAAGTATGGCCCCAAGATATTGACATTATCAGGTGCATACTACCTACAGCTTTCAAAACTTTAGGAAAAGTAGACTGTATGAATAGAACCTTGAAATCTCAGTTGTCCAAACTTTGCCAAGAGGTTTACCTGAAGTGGCCCCAGGTTCTTCCTATAGCCCTTCTTAGGATATACTTAGCCCCTGCTTGTCTTTAGGAGTTCCCCCTTTTTGAGATTCTGAGAATCTATAGCCTATTTATAGGGAATAAAAGGAGATGTGAGACAGATAGGATCTGAAATTATTAGGCATGAACTATTGGTTTTAAGTTCTGTTTTGCAGAGTCTTCATACCTGGGTATACAATCGATTACCCATCAATTTGCCTGAACCCCTGCATCCTTTCAAGCCTGGAGTCTCGGTGTGGATCAAAGAGTGGAAAAGGATACCGTTAGCCCTGCATTGGAAGGGACCCTATGTTGTCATCCTGTCAACTCCAACTGCAGTAAAAGTCGCAGAATTTGAACTTTGGATCCATCATAGTCGAGTAAAGCCAGCAACTGTTTTTGAACCTGCTCACTGGACTACTGTACAGCATCCTGAGACTCCATTGTGCCTCACCCTACGACAACAGCCACGGACCTAAGACTTATTGGTCCCTCGGAAACTGCACTATTTCAAGACTGTCCGTTTATCTGAAGGTAAGCCTTACATCTGGAGAAAACTGCAATCATCAGAAATAGACTGTGTTGTGTTAAGAAATTGAGTCTTCTAAGAGACTGTGTTCAAATGCTCTGAGAACAAAACTGTTTTGATCTCCTAAAAAGTGAACTGCTCTAAGGAGGCAATAATAGCCTGAGAGACTGTACTATGATATTTTAAGAACCTGAGACATCCCAGAGGACAGTGATACTTTGGAATCTACAGCCCTACTCCTGCCACAAAGCTGGTAGGTCTACGTATGGCAGAAGCTCGAGGATCTACAATCAACTCTACATCTGTTATCTGTTGTGGATGCCAACAGTTCCACCAATTTTCCAGAGACTATGCCCATTATGAATTCTTATTATTGCTTTATTTCGGCAGCAGCCTTGGGGTGCTCTGAAATAACTTTTGCTTTAGCTCCCTGTGCAGCCTGTATAAGTACCACGCGAACTGGGCTGAAGGTTCTTCATGCCTCCCAGAACTTGTTTCTTGAACTTGCCGAAGCAGTAGCATCTAGTCTCCACATTTATGACTGTTTCTTTGTGGAGGAACCAAGATGGGAGATCAGTGGCCTTGGGAGGCTCAAGAACTGAATTATTCCATCCCCTACAATCAGACTGATTTACATAATACTACTGGTGAGTGGGTATTGGCCCACCCCATTGTTGACAGTTTGTGTTTTGTTCGCACCGGACCACAATTTGCTATGAAGATTGGACAGCTGGACTGTCTAAATTAGAAGTTTTACAACAGCACAACAAAGAAGACATCTTGGTGGTCCGGCATAAATGCTCCTGAACCTTCTACTCCTTTAGTTCTTTTTTCCACTCTTGCCAAACTATGGACTCTGACTATCTGCTTGTTGCTCCCTTGTTTCTTGCCACTTTGCTTGCGAATGATAACTTCTGTTATTAATAACACTGTAGAGCACAAGGCAGCTACAAAGATACTAGCTATGTGAAACTACTACCCTATACCACAGAGTGATACCTTTACCTAGTATTATGTGATTTGATTCTCACCCTTTCTCACTTGCGGGTGAGAATAATCAAAGGGGGGAATGTGGTAGGCGAAGGCCTATGATCCATGCTGCTTGAACTAAACAGACAGGCCTAAGCAGCTTGACCTGTAAATGAAGCCTGTGGTTAGGCCCAGAGGAATGAACCCCCCCCCACCCCCCCCCCCCCGAATGCAGCTTCCATAGAATTGGAACTGATAAGATGTGTGAAGCTTCTATGGAATTAATTAACTCTGCTGAAAGAAAAGTTACAGTGCCCTGCTTTCCCATATGTTTTGGTTAGCCAGCGACCTTGGAGGAGAATTGTATCAAGAGTCTAAGAACTGACCATTGTAATGAGGACTGTAAGGGGGCAAGCAGGTGCTGAGCCCAGACCAAGGTCCTCATTGGACAACTACGTAGTGGTACCGGGACCAATAGATGGGATAGAAGGGGTTACCGGGACCAATGAGAAGTTTGCCTATATCTTGAATGGAAAAGAACAGTATAAAAGTTGTTGTTTTACTAACAGCCATTGCTCAGCCATTTTGAATGTGATTCTGCTTGAGTCTTGTGCACAAATAAATGATTTGGACCTTCTGAACAGACTCCTGGTATTATGGGATTGTTTGCGCTCTGCCGCTACAATACCACTTTACTTGCAGAAGCTTTTCCGCTGATGACCTGTGGTACCACAAACTTGCAATGGAAATTTAGGGGTATGTTTACTAAACTGGGCTAACTACTAAGGGGCATGTTTACTAAACTGGGTTAATGGTTAACCCGGGCTATCTGCCACTAGGTCCAATAAGAACATAAGAACATAAGATATGCCATACTGGGTCAGACCAAGGTCCATCAAGCCCAGTATTCTGTTTCCAACAGTGGCCAATCTAGGTCATACGTACCTAGCAGTTTCCCCAAGGGACACAGGTTCCACAATGCTTGTATTGGTTCAAGCATTGATATCCTGGGTCCTTTCTTAATAATGGTTTATGGACCTTTCCTCCAGGAACTTGTCCAAACCTTTTTTAAACCCAGCTACACTAACAGCCTTTACTACATCCTCCGGTAACAAATTCCAGAGTTTGATTACACGTTGAGTGAAAAAATATTTTCTTTTATTAGTCTTAAATAGTTTACCCGGTAGCTTCATTGCATGTCCCCTAGTCTTTCTATATTCTGATAAGGTAAACAATCGATCTACGTTTACCCGTTCCACTCCGTTCATTAATTTATAGACTTCTATCATATCTCCCCTCAGCCGTCTCTTTTTCCAGGTTAAAGAGCCCCAACCTTTTTAGCCTTTCTTCATAGGAGTAGCCTTCCATCCCCTTTACCATTTTGGTGGCTCTTCTCTGAACCTTTTCTAAAATTGCTATATCCTTTTTAAGATATGGCGACCAGAATTGCACACAATATTCAAGGTGCGGTCTCACCATGGAACGATATAGAGGCATTATAATATCTTTTGTTTTATTTTCCATTCCTTTCCTTATCATACCTAGCATTCTATTTGCTCTCTTGGCCGCCGCTGCACACTGGGCCGAGGGTTTTAACATGGTATCCACAAGGACGCCTAAATCTTTTTCTTGGGTGGTGGTTCCTAATGTGGAACCTTGCATCGTGTAACCATAGTTTGGGTTGTTCTTCCCTAGGTGCATAACCTTGCACTTCTCCACATTAAATTTCATCTGCCATTTTGATGCCCAGTCTTCCAATTTATCAAGATCCTCTTGCAATTTTCCACAATCCTCCTGGGTTTTAACAACTTTAAATAGTTTTGTGTCATCAGCAAATTTGATAACCTCACTCGTTATTCCACTTTCCAGGTCATTTATGAATATGTCAAAAAGCAGCGGACCCAGCACAGATCCCTGGGGTACACCACTATTCACCTTTCTCCATTGGGAA
Source organism: Ichthyophis bannanicus (assembly GCA_033557465.1). Taxonomy (NCBI): domain Eukaryota; kingdom Metazoa; phylum Chordata; class Amphibia; order Gymnophiona; family Ichthyophiidae; genus Ichthyophis; species Ichthyophis bannanicus. The sequence continues at coordinate 86,459,078 of CM066042.1, forward strand.
AATTGGCCATTTAGCCCTACCCTCTGCTTTCTATCTTTTAACCAGTTCCTGATCCACAGTAGTACACTGCCTCCTATCCCATGACTCTTTAGTTTTGCCAAAAGTCTCTCATGAGGGACCTTGTCAAAGGCTTTCTGAAAGTCCAGATACACAATATCAACCGGGACCTAGTTGCAGATAGCCTGGGTTAACAGTTAGCCCGGTTTAGTAAACATGCCCCTTAGTAGTTGTTGCCAAATTAGAACAGCTTGGTCTACCCAATAAGAGCCATTGCATCTTCTGCAATCTATTAAAAAGTCTCTGTTTTAGGGGATGAAGTATTGGATGTTGGTTGCTTTCTGTTCAGTTCCCTTTCTCTCCGATCCTTCATTGAGCAGATGTTACTCAGTCTCTGTCTCGGGCTATAAGAAGATTATAAGTTGTTTGTACTAAAGGGGTTAACTTAGAAGCTCTAGTCATGATTTGCCTGTGTATAATCCATGTATAAAGCATATGCACGTGTAAATGCCCATTTTAGAAAGGATCGAGTTTACACATGGATGTTCTTAGTATGTGAACGTTTTAAGGGGTATGGTCTTGGCGGGACAAAAATCTACACATGCATTCCCCATTTCGTAGATGGAATGTAAGCCCCAACTTCTCCACTTCTGGATTTACACCTACTCTCTGGCATGCGTAGGTTTTTAAAACATGTGTGTTTGCAGGAGAGATTGAGGTAGTTATCCTCCTTAATGCCCCTAGTTTATTTTCCCTTTCAAATTGAAACAAGTTTAAGATAGCATCCTGTGTAGCAGCAGTAATATGTCTAAGGAGGTTTCTAAGTAAAGGGCGTTAGCTGGTAGCACATGTTCTGGCACATGCTGAAGGTGCGTTGGGGCGCACATTGCCAACTGTGCGGGAGCATGACAGTTCCTACGCTAACTGTGCAACCCATGTTAGGTTTGTGAATGAGCAGGTTAGGGGTGGGGAGTGGGCATTGTGAACTCAGAGCAGTTAACGCTGGGTTCACACCACGTGCTAATTGTATTAGTATGGGTTCAACTAACGCCACTTCAATATGTGCAGTTGTGTGCACCCGTACTAATGTGGCTCACATTAGAGGAAAGTTGCCAGGTTTCCTCTGTTGGTCTTTCCCACATGTAAATTTGTAAAATAGCGCCTCGCGCTGCACGTGGATGTCAATCTGCCTTTGTACTTCCTTCTATGTACTTCAGAAACAGCTCCATGTTTAGATGAGCTGTTTCTCAAATACCATCGTAATTCAATACGTGCCATCTTCCATGTTTCAATTCCAATCTCCACATACTATCTAAAATGTGCCTTCAGTCCTGTTTTAGACTCCTCTTGAGTAGGTTAAATCAAGTTCAAGCTCTAACATCTTTTAGGTCAATGCAAGCTACTACTTGATTTCCGGTTCCTTCCCTTGCCTTTATCACTGTCTTCCATGTTCCGCCTAGGTACTCTCTCAAATTCCAACCATAATTGTTTACTTGCATTACCCTGGCACTACAAAATGGCCAGTTTTTAGTGTGCTGTAGATTGTTCTCCCACCATGAAATAAAATTATTGTAGCTCCAGTAAATATCTTAACTTCACATAGCTTTTCATGGTGCCCTATTGCTTGATTTATAAGTCTGACTTTTCTGGCAGTACACGTCGAGTCAGATTTACTGAGCCATTCAGAGCTGTTCCCTCTGGGAGTCTCCTTAAAAGGGACCATCACTCCAGTAGGCACGTAACTCAGAGCCCATGCATTAAAAAGGAACTGTACTTATTTTCTTGTCAGGCTTGAAGAAGTAGCATGAGAAATCCCATCAAGATGATGGACCCCTAGTACATTTCAACTACTCAGAAGGATGAACTGAAAAACTTTTCTGAAGGACTGTAACATTAACTATTTTTACACTACTTTAATCCTTATTCAAAAAGGACTTTTCTGCTATGGAAAAGCTATTATTAAATAAGAAAAAAACCTCCTTATTAATTTTTGTCTCTTCTTCACTATTTCTGTTTCATTTTATTCCCCATTCCCCCTCCTTTGTATATACTAACATATTGCTTGATATTCAAAATAAGTCATGGTGGGTGGAAAATGCATATCTTGCTTATCCACAGATGGAGAAAATTAGCCACGTAAAAATGGGCCATCCAAATCTGTAAATGGACAGATTTTATGCAGATAATAAGGGTCTGAGTTAGAAGAGGAGCAAGGCATCACCAGAAAGTATCACCAGAACAGTGATATCCGCTTAGGGGGGGTCAATCTGAACCACAAATAGCAGATGGACATCCCAATGGGACATCCATCCTGGCTATTTGTGCCGGCTTCAGCCCCCGATTAACTTCCCCTCCAGCTGTGTGGGGAAGTTAATTGGAGGTGGGGAAGGGGTGGCTTGGGGCTGGAGAGTAGGCGGGCAGTGGGCGGTCGCTGGCCCTGGACTTACAGGGCGGATTCTAATGTTGGTCCTGTACATCCAGAGCTGACAAAATGGAATTTTTTTTTTTTTTACATTTGGGGTGCGGAAGCGACTGGGGGGGCCAGGGGACTTTCCCTGCAGCCCCATCCTGGCTGTTGGAGGCTGGATCGGGGGTCGGGTATTGTGGAATGTACCATTTTGGTCAGCGGCCGGCATCGCAGCTTTTAAATGGAATCGCGGTGCCATGGCAACATGACATCATGGTACTGCGGCACCATTTAAATGCCCTGATTGAGTTAGCCGTGTGCAGTCCTGCAGGTGCAGGCCAGATGGAATCGCTGCCCTAGCTTGCATGTGCAGGACTGTTTGCAATTCTGATCCTGTGGGGCAAGACATGCCCTGTGGGATCAGAATCGCGATCACCTCTGTGCATCCGGTTCAGACCAGACGCACAGAGGGGCTATATGTCCGGGACAGAATCAGGCCCTTACTGAATGGAAAGTTAACCATCTAGTTTAGTCCTGCTCTCCAGAAGAGCGCTGGCACAGTCACCACTGAATACCTAGATTCAGCACAGCTGCTTATACGGACAGTGGTGCTGAATGTATGTATTAAGACTTAACCTAATACAGTGGCCATGATGGCTTCATATCAGGCTCATAGTAGATAAGAGAGAATAAAGACCTATTGGCTCATCCAGCCCTCTGAGTTACTCTGCTCTATGCTGCTAAGGATATACCCTAGTTCCCACCCATAGCAGTGTAATGGGTTGTAGGATATCACTTATGCAATGTTTGTGGTCTTCCACTTTGATTTTCTGCCATTCTGGTATATAAATATAGATATTCTCAGACTTAATCCAACACCCAGCCAACCCTCTTCCTCCAGTTCCTTCACCCATGTGTAGGCATCAAAAAGACTGTTTTCTGGGAAGATGTAACTTGCTGTTTTTTCCCCTGTTACCCCATAACGGTGCTTTCTTTATCTGTCTCATCACTTTTCTAGAAGAGGGCCAATGACCCTCACCTACGGGCATCAAAAGAGATTGTTTTTTCTGGGGAGCTGCAATCTTTTTTTTAAAATTCCTATCACCCCTCCTCTTACCTCTGGAGGGAGTAAAAAGTGGGTCATGTGCAATATAGGCAACTTCCTAATTGTCTTTGCAAGGTCTGTTGAGTGAAGAATACAAACGCGCTTTCAACCAACGTGGGAGTTATAAAATTTCCTCCATCGCGATTGCATCTGCTGGAAGTGGAAGAGTTTCATAGGAAAAGAATCTTGAAAAACTCTGATGACTTTTCCTGATTCTTAAATGTACAAAATACAGCAAATACCTTAAAAAAACCTATTTCATGTTAAAGAAGGACCTCAAGTACTGTGAGCTGATAATACCTCTACAGTGAGAGCCAAAAGAAAATTAAGGCTACAAAACCAGAGCTGCTCAGATGTCATCATTGGTTCAAATAAGCCGGATGACTAAATATCATCAAACGGGCATTCAATTTAGTACATTTTAATGTCCAATATTTTTTATATTTATAATTAATAGTGTTTTCATTATATTATAATAATAATCAAAAATGTAGAACCATATCTGACACAATATTTTAATTTAATCAGACATTTATATTCCGCTCACCCAACAGTTCAAAGCAGATTACTAATTAAAAGCAGAGCACAATCCAATATATAGTTCAGAAATATACAATACATAAAATAAATCCAACAAAAACTGTTTAAAAAAACAGGGTTTTAAGGTGCAGTGAAATAGTCTATAAGATTTAATCTGAGCAGAACCAATGGAAGCAAATCAACAGTCCAGGACCCCTTCCCCCAACTGTCCCCTTTCTTGGTTTTGGCAGGTGAAAATCATTTAAAAGGGGTAACGCAACCATGTTCTTGTGAGCTGATTGCAGACAATGTACTGGTTCATACAAAAAAACAAAGCAATTCATATATTCAGGAGCTAAAATCTTAAAAATAAATAACAGTTTAAACTTGAACACAAGCATAAACCAGAAGCCAGTGTAAAGATACAAGATAGGGTGTTCTACATGTCTTTAAATGACTAGACTAGCAGGAAGCAGTTCCAAATTCTAATAACAATAATATCTGCTGTGTTTGAATTCTGTCACCGTGTTTGCCCCCACCACTTCCATCGGGAGGGCATTCCAAGCATCCATTCCAAGCATCCATTCCAGGCATACACAGCGGATCCCTTTACAGCAACAGGATAAAAACAAAATAAAACTAAACCATCTAACTTCTCAACAAATAGGGGTGTCCTACATGGAGTGGTGGGTTCACCCCTAAACAGACATGGGGAGGGGTGGCCTGCACAGAGAGACAGGTGCACCTACTCTTACCATATTGCTGGGCAGACAGGATAGACCATGCAGGTCTTTATGTGCCGTCATTTACTATGTTACTATGTTACTATGGTTTAAATGTGAGGTCAGAGAGGCTGTTGTTGCATATTTCAGGAAATGGAAAAAAGTGCCAAATGAGGAAAACTGGAAACAGCACAAGAACTGGCAAGCTAAATGCAAGGCATTGATTTCAGTGAAAAAATATTTCCTGACATTGCCTTTCAAATTTCCACCTTGCAGCTTCATGTTATGCCCTCTATTTTTACAGCTTCCCCGTCTTTGAAAGAGATTTGTTTGTTCATTGTTTCTCTTTAAGTATTTAAAGGTCTGAATTATATCTCCCCTGTCCCTCCTCTCCTCCAGAGTGTACATATTTAGGTCTTCAAGTCTCTTCTCATAAGGCTTCTGATGCAGGCTCTAAATCATTTTGGTCACCTTCCTCTGAACAGTTTCCAGTCTTTTTACATCTTTTGCAAGATATGGTCTCCAAAACTGAACACAGTATTCCAAATGAGGCCTCACAAGTGACCTGTACAGTGGCATAAGTACCTTTTCCTTTCTGCTGGTAATCCCTCTTTGTATGCAGCCTAACATCCTCCTGGCTTTTGCCACTGCCTTGTCGCACTGTTTTGCCACCTTGAGATCATCAGAGATAATCACGCCAAGGTCTTTCTCCTGAACCGTGCACACCAACCTCTTGCCCCCTATCGCGCACAATTCCCTTGGATTTCTGCTACCTAAGTGCATGACACTGCACTTTTTTTGCATTAAATCGTAATTGCCAAGCATTAGACCATTCTTCCAGCTTTTATAGATCTTTCTTCATGTTATCCACTCCCTCTGGGGAGTCTACTCTGTTGCAAATTTTTGTGTCATCTGCAAAAAGACAAACTTTTCCATTCAGTCCTTCAGCAATATCACTCACAAATACATTGAACAGTGCCGGGCCCAAGACCGAACCCTGGGGCACCCCGCTAATCACCTTCCTTTCGTCTGAATGAGCTCCATGTACCATCACCTTCTGTCATCTGTCAGGCAACCAATTTCTAATCCAGTTTACCATCTTGGGACCCATTCCCAAGCTACTGAGTTTATTGAGAAGCCTCCTATGAGGAACAGTATCAAAGGCTTTGCTGAAATCCAGGTAGATGACATCCATCGCATGACCCTGATCTAGTTCCTTGGTCACCCAGTTAAAGAACTCAATCAGATTTGTTTGGCAAGACCGTCCTTCGGTAAAACCATGTTGCCTCGGATCTTGCAACCTGTTGGTTTTGAGAAAGTTCGCTATTTGCTCTTTCAGGAGCGCCTCCATTACTTTTCCTGCCACCGAGGTAAGGCTCACGGGCCTGTAGTTTGACACTTCTTCCCTTTCACCACTTTTGTGTAGGGGTAGAACATCAATCATTCTCCAGTCTTGAGGAACCTCTCCTGTTTCCAAGGATCTGTTGAATACATCCTTTAACGGCCCTGCAAGAACCTCTCTGAGCTCTTTCAGTATCCCATCCGGTCCCATGGCTTTGTCCACTTTCTGTTTTGCAAGTTGTTCTAACACCTCATCTTCTGTGAATGGTGAGGTATCTACTTCATTCCCATTTTTATATTTGGGAGTCACAGCTGGTCCATCTCCAGGATTTTCTTTGGTAAAAACAGAGCAGAAGTATTTGTTTAGCAATTTCTCTTTTTCAATGTCACTTTCCACGAGTCCTTTCCCAGCACTTCTGAGTCCTGCAATTCCAACTTTGATCTTCTTCCTTTCCCGAATATACCTGAAGAAAGTTTTGTCACCACCCTTAACATCTTTAGCCATCTTTTCCTCTGCCTTTGATTTTGCTATCCTTATTTCTCTTTTTGACTCTTTGGGGCATGTTTACTAAACACCGTTGCTGTGCGGGTTCCCGTTAGTGTGCTGGTGCCATATAAGGAGTGGGCGGGCCAGGCAGAAAAAAGGAAAAAACCGGACCGTACGTGTGTGCGTCGCGCTAATGTGCGGGGCCCACATTATCGCGTGGAAAGGCTAAGTGGGGCGCTGCTGCATAACCAAGCAACAGAGCCGTAGTACAACGGTGAAGCCACTGACCTATGGTGCAGGGGCCAGGGGTTCAAACCCCTATTGCGCTCAATGAAAAAGACCAGCTGAGACATCAACTTTTATGGGCAAAAGTGGTGTAGGAGGCATACTGCTTATGGGCGGCAGAAGGCGGCGCACTCTTTTTTTATACGGCATGAGGCGGCACACTGTTCATTGTGGGCGGCAGATGGCGCGCTGTTAAGGTTGGGCGGCAGAGGGCGGCGCGCTGATAAAATCGGGCAACAGAAGGCAGCGAGCTGGTGGGCAGAAGGCGGCGCGCTGATGTGTGAGGGGGCAACCCAATAGTGGGAGGGATAAGTGGCGCGCTGATGTGCAAATAGCAGGAATGGAGCCATAGCACAATGATTAAGACACTGACCACTCGTGCAGGCATCATGGGTTCAATTCTCCACAATGCCCATTGAAGACAGCTGGCTGAGGCATTATTTTAGGAGGCATGCCCATGTTGGGCGGCATAAGGCGGCACGCTGTTAATGTTACGCTGCAGAAGGCGGCGCGCTGTTACTTTTGTGCACCACAAGACGGTGCGCCGATGGCTACAAGGCTGCGCACTGCTGCTCTAACACAGGAACAGAGCCACAGCACAATGGTGAAGACACTGACCAATGATGCAGGTGTCAGGGGTTCAACCCCTCACAGTGCCCAGTGAACAAGGCTGGCTGGGGCAGTATGTATTATGGTGAGGAGTGCTGTAGGAGGCCTTCAAGGTTTATTTTATTTCCCACTACTAGTAAACCCGCTCTCACAGTGTGTTAACATACGGATGCCCGTAAGGCACATGTTACAGTGCACTGTCCGCCAAGGCACCCTAGAATGTCCCCTATAGGGCACCATGTATGTTGCGACACAGGACAATGTATAGTGCACTCAATATGGATGGCACCCATAAGGTGGCCTATAGGGCGCCCTAAAGAGCACCCTCAGAGGCACCTTATGGGTACAGTATGCCAAGGGTGTGTTTGCTGTCATAAAAATATGTACAGTAAACAAAGATAATGCTCTGGACAGCCCTATCACAGAACCCCACAGTGGGCTTGAACCCATGACCTCTGGCTGTAAAGGTAGTGATGTAACCATTGGGCTACAGCACTATAGCTGTCAGCAAGCCCCTGGCTGGCTGCAGAGAGCCTGCACGTCACCTCACAGACAGTCTGCTGTTGTAAACAAGATAGGGTTAGGCCACCCGTATCCATGATGCACTGCACATGCAAATCAGCTGTCCACAGATGCACACAAGATGGGGAATGCACCCCAACAGCTACCCGGCCTGGTAGGGGGAATTGTCCGTGTGCACCCACACAGCACCTCGGCCTGGTAGGGGGTCCTGAGCGGGTGGACTACCAGCAAAGAGTAGCTACACACCGTCACATTGTGCGGGTACTGTGCTCACCCTGAGGGTGTGATGTGGTGCCCAGGACCAGGTCCACAACACCAGCCATAGCTGAATGAGGCCATGACAGAGCTCCAAAACAGTACTAACCTGTGAGATAGGAAGGTGCTGCAGAAACATCTTGGATCTCTCTGTCTGTCTGTCTCAGTTAGTGGAAACCCCCCATGGACCCCTAGGTGGCCAAGGTACACCACCACCACCACCCGGGTGGCAAACAGGGCCTCCCACCAACAGATCCCCATCCTACCCCCACCCCCTGCACCAATGGCAGCAGAGTGGACCATCAAACCCCAGGGCAGTCCAAGCAGCTCCACACACATCCATAACACAATATCAGACTTTAGGCGTGGATATCCAAAGATGCACCCCAGCACTATCTGATATTCTCCTGCAGCAAGCCATCAGCCACTGCACCCTGCAAGGCACTCCATCAAGACACATACCAGCTGTGAACAGTCTGCTGGTTAGCCCTGATGGAAATGCATACACCCAAAACTGGGGTGGCAGCACACACAAGCAGAGAGTTCTGTGAGGAAGCCCCAACAGGAAACCCATATATATCACAAGAGAGAAACATAATACAGCACTATGGGGGTGCCTAGCCATGCTGCCATCACTGCACACTCAGGGTGAGAGTGCTCCCCCAGCAGCACATACAGAGGTCACCCTGTCTGTGTAGGTGGTGGCCGGGCACTACAATGTCACAGCCAGTGCCCTATGCCCTGTGCAGATGCATCCTGGCCAGCCCACCATGTCTGACCTATACCCATGGTACCTTGCTGCTCATTATGCACATTGGCAGGCCAATACTGGCAGTAGTGCTGGCAGTGTGGGTTGGGGAAGGTGTTTGCAGCCAACACACACTGTATAGACCAGGGGTGGGCACCTCCGGTCCTGGAGGGCCGCAGACCAGTCAGGTTTTCGGGATATCCCTAATGAACATGCATGAGATATATATGCATTAGAGATATCCTGCCAACCTGACTGGTTTGTGGCCCTCCAGGGCTGGATTTGGAGACCCCTGCCTTACACCTCTGTCATTTAAGATCGTGAGTGGGCAAGGTACAGATGTCCTAGACATCGAAAGGGTATATACAATGTGTCACATTCCTCCTCGATTCTCACCACCACCAAAAAGTTGTCTAATAGACAATTTTTTGGTGGTGGTGAGAAGTGAGGAGGACTGTGACAAATTCTATCTAACCTTTTTGATGTCTTGGACATCTGCACCTTGTCCACTCACAATCTTAAATGACAGAGGTGTAAGGCAGGGGTCTCCAGATCCAGCCCTGGAGGGCCACAAACCAGTCAGGTTGGCAGGATATCTCTAATGCATATATATCTCATGCATATTCATTAGAGATATCCCGAAAACCTGACTGGTCTGCGGCCCTCCAGGACCAGGTTTGCCCACCCCTGGTATAGACAGACACACACTCCCACACCTATGCCAGCATTGTGCTACTATTGAGGGGGTGATTAGCCTTGCCCACCACACCGGTCCTGGGCACGGCACAGGCATGGATATGGTACGCAGTACTGCTGGGGGTCACTCCCCAGGGTGGTGAACACCGTCAGAGGCCAGGCCTGGAGAACGTACCGCAGACACCAAACAGATTGTTCGGATGGGGTCAACTAGCAGTATGTGCGTAACATAGGGATATCTATCAGCCTGTACTCTTAGCAAACGTTTCAGAGCTGTGAACCTCAGGTGTAGGGTGACATTGCTAAGGTATGCAGGTGCTAGTATTGGGAGATGCACGCAGGGTCCAATGTTCTGCCTCTACAGGAGACATTGGCCAATGGGGCCTGTGGGTGTGGGTGTGTCTGCCCCTGTTGGCTGCTGCTTTACGGCAGCGCTTCCCAAATCCGGTCCAGTTTTGCATCACACTGTTCGGGTCTTCCTGCTGTCCCTCATGAATATGCATGAGCTACATCTACATGCCGTGGGGGTGGTGCATAGATATACAGCACAGGCATTTGTATGAGTGGCAGCATGGAACCTGACTGGTGTGTGGCCCACCAGGACTGCATTTGGGGGATTCTGCTGTAGGTTCTGCCCCTGTTCATGGTGTCTGTGCTCAGTGGGGTAAAAGATAGACGTATTAACATTGCATATGTCCTCGTCATGAAAGGTGTGTCCTTACTGTCACTGTTTATTTGTGGGGAAAATATGTGGGCAGGATTGGTGGTAGCCCCAGCTGGTCTTTGAACCTGTGACCTTCTGTTCTTGCATGTACTGTCTGTGTGCACTGCACCACAGTGTAGTCACAGATTGGCTGAATTCCCTGGATAGTCCATGACTGTGGATCCGGCAGGGCCTGTCTGTTGCTGTGGACTGTGCCAGCCTGCACATGGCTAGGCCTCTGTCTTCCGTGGCTAGCGGCCACTGCCCCCTGCACCACATGTACTCGTCCGCCAACATGCTGGCATGAGCTTCTCTCAGAGAAAGCAGATGACCTGATTGCAATGTGTCAGTACGGGACTGCATTTGGGCGACTTGGCTGTAGGTATTGCCCATTGTTGTGGTGTGTGTGTGGTGTTGGGTAAAATATGGGTGATCTCCCCATGCCTATGTTCCCTGCAAGACAGGGGTGTGTGTGCTATCGTTGTTCAGTGGTGGGTAAAATATATGGCTAGGGCTGGAAGGTGCCCCAGCTGGGATTTGAACCTCTGACCCTCTGGTACTAGAGGTACTGGCTCTGTCCGCTGCACCACACTGTGGCCACAGAGACAGTGTAGTCCCTGGAGATAGTAACATGGCAGGATGGAGTCGCAAAGCCTGCTGTGTGCATTTCTACTGTGGGCTCCTTCACCCTGTCTGGTGACAAACGTGCAAGTAAAGCCCACAGATGACCACGGGAAAAGGGGGATAAAATATAACCAAGCTTGTCTACAGTGATATTAATGGGCAAACATGGAAAACACTCCCAGGACAGCTCCAGAAAAAGGGAAATGTTTTTTGGACGAGTCTCCGCTCCGTACACCTTTCCATAAATCATTTTTTTTGGAGCTTTCCTGGGTGTGTTTTCTAGCTTTGCCCATCACTATAACTGTTCCCCAACTGAATTACTATTTTTAATATTTTTGTGGTGGTCATTTTCTATTTTTAATTGCACTTTTGTGCTGTGCACATGTATCACACTGCTCACGTTTTGCAGGTTTCCCCGGTTTTGCTGTACATTGCTGACGGAAATGGTTTCTCTTCCTTTAAATCCCCTCTACCGCGAGTGGTTCACTCGCGCTATTTTTGCAATGGAAATTCGGCCCCGCAACTGTGCGAGGGGCCTCTCCCCTCCCCTTCCCCGCCCATTAACCCCGTCTCTCCGCCCCTCCGGGGCCATCCTCCGCCCTCCGTAGGCCTTTCCACGCCTCTATCGGACATTTACGGGCCCGTACTTGTGCGGGGCTCGTTAGTGTGACGCGCACGTGTGCGGGGGTTCAACGCACATTTGCGGGGCGCTTAAGAGCACTTAAGTGCTGCTTTTAGTGCGCTATTTTGCGCCGCGCAAAATAGCGGTTTTTAGTAAACATGCCCCTTTGAGTTTGATCCTGTATTCATTTCTGTGTTCTGTTTGCAAGCTTTTGAATTTTGTGAAAGCTTTGTTTTTTGCCTTTATTTGAGCAGCCACTTCTTTGGAAAACCAAATAGGTTTCCTTCTCCTCTTGTTTTTATTTACTTTTCTTACATATTTATCTGTTGCCCCTTTTATTGCCACCTTTAGTTTAGCCCATTGCAATTCCACTTCCCTTATCTCCTTCCGTCCCGTCATTTCCTCCTTTAGGTACTTGGCCATTTTATTGAAGTCAGTGTTTTTGAAGTTTAGGACTTTGAGCTTGCTATGTTTGGCCTTTACCTTGGCTTTTATCTCAAACCACACTGTGTGATAATCGCTGTTGCCCACAGGGGCACTCACAGAGACATCGACACGCTATCACCATTGGTGAGCACTAAATCCAGCGTTGAGCTTTCCCTGGTCGGTTCCATCACCATTTGTCTAAGTAACGCATCTTGGCGAGCATCTAAATTTTTTCTGCTTCTTTCCAGATGTGCAGAAGGAGTAATCCAATCCACATCAGGTTGATTAAAGTCATCCAAAATAATCGCTTCCCCCTTTGTGGCTATCTTGGTAATATCTATAATCAATTCGTTATCTATCTCTTCAATTTGAGTCGGAGGTCTGTAGACTACAGCAGTATGGATGACAGTGCCATCTCCTCTTTCTAACGGAATCCAGAGCGCTTCTTCTTTTCCCCATGTCCCCTGCATTTCAGTGGCTTTAATATTGCTTTTGACATACAAGGTTACTCCTCCTACTTTTCCATTTTCTCTGTCTCTTCTGAATAGATTATAGCCAGCTATGGCTATATTCCAATTATGCGATTCATTAAACCATGTTTCTGTAATGGCCACAATGTCCAAATCCATTTCCACCATTAGGGCTTCCAGGTCCAGAACTTTGTTAGCTAAGCTTCGAGCATTTGTGCTCATTGCTTTCCAGCATTTACCTGGCTTGTGTGTATTTTGCATCGGTTTTGTTCTGCCCACTTCTTCCCACTTGTTTTTGATGTGTGGTTTAAAAGTGTGGCTGTTTCTGATGTTATTCTGCTTTTGCAGGGGGTGGTGTTCAGATCTTGACCTTCTACATCCGTCACCCCCTTTTCCTAGTTTTAATGCATATCCACATATTGCCTGAATTTTTCACTTAGGATTCTTTTCCCTGCGACAGAGAGATGTAGTCCATCAGCACAGTATAGTCTCTTGTTGTTCCATCTGTTACCCCAGTCGCCAATAAATCTGAATCCTTCTTGTTTGCACCAGGTCTGGAACCATGTATTAAAGCTGTTAATGTGATTCAGCCTTTTTGTCCCCTTAGCAAGAACAGGTAGAACTTCTGAGAATGCAACAATGTTAACAATGGGCTTGAGTTTCTCTCCCAGAGATTGGAAGTCCTTTTGGACTGCAGAGGAACTGTTTCTAGCTAGGTCATTTGTGCCCAAGGGGATAACAACATCAAGTTTGGAGTGTTCACTTTTTGCACTAAGTACTTCAACAACTTGGTTTGTATTCCTGCTGGTTGACGAGTTTGGTAGACACATGACTATCTTCTCTCCTTTGAACTGTGTTCCCAAGTTGGTGCCTCTGATGATGGAATATCCAAATAGTAGTAGTTTTCTGTTTGATGAGGTTTTCTTCATATTTGGTGCTTTAGCAGGAGATTGGGCATTGTCTGACTCATTTAAGGGCCCTTCAGTTTCTTTGGATTGGGCATCCTCATTAACCAAGGCAGAGAAGGCATTATGCAGGGATATCTCCTGATGTATAGGATGTCTCTGCGTTACAGGTCACAATCTACCAGAAACCACTGTGATCCATTTGTTCCTGGGGTGTTTGATTCTTTGTTGGGGCGGTGGTGGACTTTGTTCAGTTTGTATCCTAGAAGAGGTGTGTTTCATTGCATCCAGTTCCTCCCTCAGTAGAGTCACTTCTTTATGCATGGCAGCTAGGTCTTTCCTTAGTAGAGTCAGTTCTTCATGCATGGCAGCTGACTTGAGGCACATAGGACAAGCTCTTAGGCTCCAAATGATTCGTCTTGGAATGAAAGTACTGCCGTTATTGCACTGAATACACAACATGTTGATTAAGCAGTCCCAGAAGAGGAAGAAGAAGAAGAAAAGATGAAGAAGATGTGGGCTTTTAACCTAGGTTAGAAAGGATAGATGGCACATATGTGACCACTATATAGGCAATGTAGCCCCTGGGGTGGGTGGGGTGAGGGGTAGGGTGGGTGGGAACCTAAGTGTCTCTGGCCAGTAGGTGTTCCTGAACCTTGGGTACACACAGATATCTGATTTAAGTCTATGCTGGCAGTTTTTTGGAATTCCTTCCACTTTTCTTAAAGCGTGGAATACAGCTGGTCTGGGCTTCCAAGATAGTATTTTTAAACAACACCCAAGCTTGATTTAACCTTTGCAACTACTCATTTTCGTTTTTTCTTAACTATTTTCCTCATTTTATCATAGTCTCCCTTTCGAAAGTTAAAAGGTAGTACTGTGGATTTCATATCATCCCTCCTCCATTAATTAAATCAAACATGATCATGCTATGATCACTATTGCCAAATGGTCCCAACACCCTTATCTCTTGCACCAGATCTGGTGTTCCACTAAGGACTAGGTCCAAAATGGCTTCCACTCTGGTCAGTTCATGAACCAGCTGCTCCAAGAAGCAGTCATTTATTTCATCTAGAATCTTTAATTCCCTAGCAGGTCCTGCCGTGACACTGACCCTGTAAATACCGGGGTAACTTTTGTTAACTTCCCCAATTTCTTTGAGCATTTCATCATCCATTTGTTCATTTTGGCAAGGCGGTTGATAGTACACTCCCACTGCCATCGCCTTCCCCTTTTTACATGGAATTTCAATTCATAGAGATTCTACAGCCAATATTGTTTCCTGCAAAACTTTAATCCTTTGTGACTCAATGCCCTCTCTAACATAGAGCGCAACCCCTCCACCAATTTGATCAACTCTATCATTACGACATAGGTTGTACCCAGGTATCACAGTGTCCCACTGGTTGTCCTCCTTCCAACATGTCTCTGAGATACCAATCATATCTAACCTCTCATTTAGTGCTACATATTATAACTCTCCCATCTTATTTTTTAGACTTCTAGCATGTGCATACAAGCATTTTAGAGACTGTATTTTATTCATATTAGTCTGGCTATCTGTAGGCATGGGTAATTTGTAATCTTTAAACTGTGCTCTGTACGCAAGGGCATTTGGGCTACTTTTGTCTTTAATGGAACCTCTCTGCTGATATGCCCTAACTTCATTCTTTTGCTAATATCCTTCAAGTATACATTGTTCCGAACCATACGCTCTTGGGCGACTGTCGGTTCTTCCCTATTATCTAGTTTAAAACCTGCTCTATCTCCTTTTTAAAAGTTAATGCCAGCAACTTGGTTCCATCCCGGTTAAGGTGAAGCCCATCCCTTCAGAAGAACCCCTCCTTTCCCCAGAATGTTCCCCAGTTCCTAACAAATCCAAAACCCTCATCCTTGCACCATCATCTCATCCACACATTGAGACTCCGGAGCTCTTCCTGCCTTTTGGGTCCTGCACGTGGAACGGGAAGCATATCAGAGAATGCTACCCTGGAAGTTCTGGATTTCAACTTTCTACCTAAAAGCCTAAATTTTGCTTCCGGAACCTCCCTACCATATTTTCCTATGTCATTTGTACCGACATGTACCAAGACAGCAGATTCCTCCACAGCACTATCTAAGACCTTGTCTATGTGGCATGTGAGGCCCACCACCTTTGCATCAGGCAGTCATGTTATCAGACGATCCTCATGTCCACTAGCCACCCAGCTATCTACATGCCTAATGATCAAATCACCAACTGTAACGGCTGTCCTAACCCTTCCCTCATGGGCACATGGCCCTGGAGAAACTTTCTTAGTGAGAGAGGGTTTTACATCAACTGGAGGACAGGTCCTAGCTACAGGATCACTTTCTGCCACACCAGGGTGATGCTCTCCTGTCACGTGACCTCTCTTCTAGATTGCAACAGGGATGTTGCCAGACTGGAGGTGGGACTTCAGGACTATATCCCTGCCTTCCTTATGTCTTCCAAGCCTGCTACAGTAGCCTCCTGATATCGAACTCGTTCCCTGAGAGCAAAGAGCTTCTTGCACTTAGTGCACACTTACGACCCCTCACCAACTTGGGAGAAAATTATACATATGACACTCAATGCAAAAGACTGGAAATCCCTCATCTCACTGCTGGACTGCGGTCTGCATCTTAGTTTTAAAATTGTGTTTAGATATTTAAGTTCTTTACTTACTAAGGGTTGCTGGGGAA
Organism: Ichthyophis bannanicus; assembly: GCA_033557465.1. Classification (NCBI taxonomy): domain Eukaryota; kingdom Metazoa; phylum Chordata; class Amphibia; order Gymnophiona; family Ichthyophiidae; genus Ichthyophis; species Ichthyophis bannanicus. The sequence continues at coordinate 86,475,224 of CM066042.1, forward strand.
ACTTATACCAATAAAATGATACCTAATACGTTTAATGTACTTTGTTCACCTGAAGTTTAATTAATCTCAGGTCCTTAATGTATGCTGATGAGAATAAACAGCTGCACCTGAACGTGAATATGGCACCTCCTTTCCTTTAAGAGCTTTAAGCACCTATAAAGCTATGATTACCCAAGGGGTGGGTGGGTGTCAGGGAGGGAGGGAAAAAGATTTATTAAAAGCTGGCTGCTACACAGTACCCTGTCCTGTGCTTCTGAGGCAATCTGTGATAAATCTCCAGGGGGAGTCCCACAGCCCTTGCTTGGGTAGAGAGAGTCTTGGGGTCTAAATTTAACCAGAAAGCTCTCTGCTTTGTTTTAAATTTAAACTGAAAGCTCTTTGCTGCCACTAAGCCCTGACCAATTTAACAAATACACTGGGTTTACAAATTAATCTGCTTTAATATAAAGAATTCCTTTATTCCCAAGATTTAGAAAACTTCCCAGAAGTAAATACTTATAATTTCAGATCTCTCTCCAGAAATAGCAGTCCCCTTTTGTAGTCCTTCAAGAGTTCCAAAAGTGGGGTCCTGCCACAGAGAACACCTCAGAGGTGGAATAAACAGGCCATCTCCCCGACAATCCCTGGACATACAGGGCCATCATCAGAATCAGCCCTGTACATCTGGGAGTCGGTCCCTCCCATGCTCCACCCACTCTCCACCCTGTGCTGCTCCCATTCCCCGCAGCATGCATAGCAGCTCTGTAAAGGCAGTGGGGCCAGAAGGCAGAATAGGTTGAGGGTGGATAGCAGGGCATGAAGTCCCATCAGGATGCCCAGCCCCACTATTTGCCTTCCTGGATCGGGTGCATAGTGAAACTGGGACTAGAGTATGGTAAGATACACATAAGTAGTGGACAGGAGAGTGAGGTGCATAAGGATCCAAAAGTGGCTTCAAAAAGGTGGGTTTTTAGCCTGGATTTGAATAGTCTTAGGTAGTTTGTTCCAGGCATATGGAGCAGCAAAAAGGAATGAATGAAGTCTGGAGTTGACAGTGGCAGAGAAGGGCATAGATAAAAGGGATCTGCCAAAGAGGCGGAGTTCATGAGAAGGGGTATAGAGTGAGATAAGAGAGGAGTTTCTGGTGTTTAAAACCATTTTTTGTTTGGCCACATCTTGCCTACTTGGACATCCCTGCACTAGAGACTTTTGCAACCATCATTTGTGGAATGACTATGGAGATGTCTCTGTGATTTTGACATCCATGTGCATGTCTTCAGACGTCTAAATCACGACTAAACCTTTTAAAATGACCCTCTAAGTTACTTTTATTACTTATTTCCTTTCCCCAACAGAGGCCTGGGAACACCCAAAAATATTTGTGCTGGATTACTCTTTTTGTTGTTATGTGTGATAGACAAAGAAACAACAGGTTTTACCTGTCTCTTGGATATGTGTAGAGAAAGAGAGAGAGACATCCAAGATGACTCTAAGGTTACAAGCTGAGGAGAAAAGATGACAGTGTTATTCACAGAAACAGAGAAAGGAGGAAAGGAGGAAAAGGAGAGGTTGGTTTAGGGGAGAAGATAAGAAGCTCTGTCTTAGCCGTATTCAGTTTTAGAGACATTTAGCAAACCTACTCCAATTGGTTTGTCCAATTAGTGATCCTGTTCAGAAATTCTTTGAAACCATGTCTAAGAACATGAGTCTTGGATTCTCTCGGCATTCCTCCCTCAGACAATCTCTGCTGCTTTAGTGTCACTGGAAAGTGGGTCTTCTTTCCCCTCTTAATGGCTTCATAAGGTGTTTTTTGCAGGGTCTATCAAAGCAGCATTTCATTCTCTTTTAGCAGATTGGTGAGACGGGCACTGTTTGTGATGCACCTCCTCTTCTTTTGTAGTTGCTCTTCCCAACACTGGTTCCTAGAGAATGTCTCAAGAAAACCGTCAGACCCACTGAATGAATTATGCTCTAAATAGTTTTTCTGTCCTCATCTAGGCATAATAAGGAAAATTATTTCCCTGAGAATTTCTTGGCAAATAATATATTCTTTATAATCTTCCAGAAGGTCTTTTTATTGTCTGTTAGCCATGTGGCAAGAACATTAACACAGCTGGAGAAAAGAGACTAAAAAGAACAGTGCAGATGGATGCATATTTTGACAGGAACCAATGGATCACTTGCCTAAAGGTGTACAGGTGCTGATTCATCTATTCTGCAGCATAGGGTATAGAAGAATGAATGAAATCCACGTGCTGCTAAGAAATATGACACGATTTACTGTATAGCAATCTATAATATCCAATTAGGCATTAAGGGAGCAATTTTTTAAGGAGTCGCCTAGATTTATGTACGAACAACACATGCATATGTTTTTTTTTGTCATTTATGCACTTAAGTGGTGACTTATGTGTGTAAAGGCCCTCTTTGAAAATATGGACTAGCATGAAATTACGGCTGTAGTTTTTGCGTTATGCGTACTTTCAGTGTGAATGTGCACATAGGCAGTGCTTGGGTCTAGCATGAGCAGTACAAACAATTCTTTCAGTTTTGCTCATAATTGCAAAAAGTAGGTGTGACCAAATCAAATGGTTTCCAACACCAGAAAGGTAAGCATCATTCTCACTCAAACTCTCCTCCCAAGCTTTGGCCCAAACAAGAACTAAGAATCAAAACATATCTAAATGCTGATGGGAAATGTTCCAAAATATATAAATATTGATGATCTATGATTTATAGTATTTGATATACTACTCTTTGCTAACAGGTAGAACAGTTTATAATTTTTTAATAATTCAATAAGGGCAGGAAAAGAACTCAATAGTTTAAAGTACCTAAATAAACAATAAAGGACAATAGAAAGACAAGACAATACTCGTATATAGGGTATTACATGCAAGTTTGTCAAAGTGAGCCCACTAGCTCACCCCCACTTCAAATGCTTCTGTGAAATGCTGGGTTTTTAGTAAGGTTTTAAATTTCTTGTAGTTCACTTCTAATTGGACTGGAGCAGGTATATGTGATTCTAAAATATAGAATACACATATATCGCAAAGGTCCATTCTAACCATACTCAGCGTATGCTTCCTTCAAATCTGGGAGTGCTATTGGCCAATAGGCACAAGTAGCAGATTTTCTAAACTTGTTACTTATACTTTCACAAGTGTAACTGACACATGACTTTGCTTCCACTACAAGTCCCGATGCTAAGCGGTTAGCGTCAGGGCATTCCAGGGTGGAGTGGAGGTGGCAGCCATTGCTATCTGGCCAGCGGCTCAATATCCCCACTGCCTGGTTAGCAATATGTGGTGAAAGTGAGGCACAGAAAACCCTGACCTGACCTTTGCTGCATTAGCTAACCGGGCAGTGGCTCAACATTGCTGCTGCCTGCTTAGCCTCACAGCAATGCAGTGAACCCAGATATTGAATGCTGGGGCCGAATATGACCCCCGGCATTGAATATCCAGATTTAAATTTCAGCGTTGGCAGCTACCTCCATGGTATCAGGGGCGGCCCAAGGGGGGTGCGGGGCCATGTGCGGAGACTCAGTGTGGGGCTTCATTTGCATAAATATTCACATAATGTTACCATACACTAACTTTTAGTAAACATGCCTCTTCATGTGTGTATGGATAAAGAAAGACAAAGATTTCTACATTACTATAATCCAGTGCCAACCACCGGGCACATTAGGAACTACTACAAACACTGCCCATTTAGAACCCATAGCAAACCCGCCGTATCATAACAGCACTACCAGGACTCACAAAGCACCATACCCTACCTATCAAAAGGCAACACTGCAAATATTAAACCAATACATTTCAGAGAATACCAATACATGACCTACAGTGGAAAGAGAACAAGTGGCAATGTCAAATAGGAATTACATAAACAAAATACCTCAGCTCAGTTACACATGCAGAACAAGACCGTCACCAAACAAGGAATCACAATTTAGAAACAGGAAGACAATAATTAAACTGGGAACCCCAAAAGCCAAACTTGGAATGTACGACATTGTAGAAATAGAACTATAAATTAATTTCCTCTTATACTAAATAAACCGCAGACATTTAATGATGCACATTTCCCAGAGCTGACATATTCCAGTTAATAAATTCAAAATAAAGAGATATTTTTCTACCTTTTGTGCATTTGTTTTTCAATTGCAATTGCTCCAGCCACTTTTTTCTGGTTTCTTTGTGTTTTCTGCTAACTCTCCATCATCTGCTGTCCATTTGTCCTTTCTTCTCTCTTCTAGTTTTTTTCCATTCTATCTCTACATCTGCTTTAACATACTAATCATTCTCCTTTTGCTCTTTCCTCATTCCTATTTCATCCACTCAAAATTTACCCCTCCATCCTCAATCCCCACTTACTCTCCCAATACCCGGCCAATTGTAGATTTTTCTTCCCTCCCACACAAAATATTTTTCCCCTCTCCATTTCACTCTCCCAGCCCCGTCCCATTGTAATCCTCCCCCAACATCAGCTCCCTTCTAGTTCCAGCCCCACCCAGCATCCACTCCCTTCTAGTTCCCGCATCAGTCCATTTCCAGTCCTAGCCCCCCATCAGCCCATTTCCAGTCCTATCCTAGCCCCACCATCAGCTCATTTCCAATCCTAACTCCCCCATCCATTTCCAGTCCTATCCGAGTACCTCCATCAGCTCATTTCCAATCCCAGCCCCCCATCAGCCCATTTCTAGTCCTTTCCTAGCCCCACCATCAGCCCATGTCAAATCCTAGCTCCCCTCCACTCAGCCCATTTCCAATCTAAGCCCCCCATGAGCCTACTTCCAGTTCTAGCCCCTCCATGAGTCCATTTCAATCCAAGCGCGCACCACAGACCATTTCCAATCTTAGCACCCCCCAACAGCCCATTTCCAGTCCTATCCTAGCACCTCCATCAGCCCATTTCCTGTCCTAGCTCCCCCCCACTCAGCCCATTTCCAGTCCTAGCTCTCTCCCCTCACAGTCCATTTCCATTCCAAGGCCCAGTCCCCATCAGCTCTTTGCAGTTCAAGTCCCCCTTCCACTCAGCCCATTTCCAGTCCTAGCAACCCCCCAGCCCATTACCAGTCCTAGCCCCCCATAGCCCATTACCAGTCCTAACCACCCCATAGCCCATTACCAGTCCTAACCACCCATCAGCCCATTTCCAGTCCTAGACCCCTCATAGCCCATTACCAGTCCTAACCCCCCATCAGCCCATTTCCAGTCCTGAACCCACCCCATAGCCCATTAACAGTTCTAACCCCCTCCCTCCATCAGCACATTTCCAGTCCTGGACCCACCCCATAGCCCATTACCAGTCCTAACCCCCTCCCCTCCATCAGCCCATTATCAGTCCTAGACCCCCCATAGCCCATTACCAGTCCTAACCCCCCATCAGCCCATTTCCAGTCCTGGACCCACCCCATAGCCCATTACCAGTCCTAACCCCCTCCCCTCCATCAGCCCAGGGAAACTTTAAAAGAAAAAAACAGCTTGCTGTTGCTGCCGCTGCCGCTGTGGCAGCTGCAGAATCAAATGTCTCGTGCGGGGCCCCCACCCCCGCCTGCTTGGCAGATCCCTTCCTCGATCACTGTCCTCGGCGCGGCTTTCAGAACCGCGAAAGGAGGGTTTCCCTCTCGCGGTTCTGTTAAGCTGGCCGGGGATGATGGGAAACAGGAAATGCCTCACCAAATATCTATCAAAATAAATGATTCTACATATCTAGCACCCTTTCTTAAAGAAATATTTCCTTGCATTATTCCTGATTCCAATGTTCCCTCATTTCAGAGTTCCTTTCAGTTGAAAAGACCTGACCCCTATGCATTTATATCACAGATATATTTAAACGTCTCTTCATATCTTCCCCTCCCACTGTATACATATCAAGATCTGTAAGTTTGTTCCCATATGCCTTATGAGAAAGACCACTATATTAATAGCTGCCCCCTAGACCAATTGCATCCTGTTTACAACTTTTTGAAGATACAGTCTCTAGAACTACACACATTATTCTAAATGGGGCCTCAGCAGAGACTTCTATCTCCAACATTTTCTTGCTGGTCATTCTTCTCCCTGTGCACCCAAGCATCTTTCTGATTTTTGCTATCACCTTTTCTAGTTTTTGGTCACCGTAAGATCATCAGTTACGATTACGCCTCGATCCCATCCTCTCTCATGCTCCCTCCCTCAATACTATACTTCTCCTTTGAGGTTTTACAGCTCAGATACATGGCCTTGCATTTTTTAGCGTTAAATCTTAGCTCCCAAATTCTACATCATTATTCAAGCTTCACGAGATTCCTCCTCATATTATCTATACTTTTCAGGGTGTTTGCCCTATTGCTGATTTTGGTATTATTCATAAAGAGGTTATATTCAGATAGGCTTAGATGCTGTGGACACTAGGGATTTTGTTTTTGCATTGGTCAAAATGTTTACCAATTACACAATAGGAATCTAGAAAGGTTAGCCAACTCATCATTGCTTCCTTTTTCCTTCATACCCCCATGTTGCTCGCAAAGTACAGCAGCAACCACCTATAACCTACAGAGTTTGTTTAGTGCCATGAAACACTAGTCTACAATATTTTAAGTACTGTGTACAGATAAAACATGAATATTTTTATTTTATTTAGACAGTTTTGTATACTGCCTTATCCTTCAATCAAAGCGGTCACAATACAATTGGGGGATACATTTAACACATAGGGATATGAGACACATACACTAATACTTACAGGGAACATGGGCAATGGAGGGTTAAGTGGCTTGCCCAAGACCACAAGGAGCATCTGTGGGACTAGAAACCCCAGTCCTTCCGGCCCAAGGTTGCTGTCCTCTAGTGGGATTTGAACCCCTGACCTTCTGGCCTGAAGTACCTTGCCCCAACCACTAGGCTACTCCTCCCTCCCTAAGTACATATACTTAGGAACAAAAGTTTGCACATATACAATAAATGGGCCCACACATCTAAGTAGCTATTTTAGAAAAGCCACCACTTACTTGTGTATATCTGCAACAGGGACAGTTTTGAAGGAGAAATATTCTGGTTATGATTTGGGTGTATTTTCTGTTGTGTGCATTGGCAATACGCATGTATTTAAAAAAAATGCCCATTGGCCTTTATACCTGTAAAATGTGGCAGAGTGGGCCTTGAAATATCTTGGTATATGATTTGGACAGTCCCTGGAGGAGATGGTTGGCATTAATAACACATACATAGTGGATTCAATTAGGCAGACCTTGAAGTCTTAGTCGTCCCTTTTTCTATCATGGTTGGGCAGGTTGGATGTTTTAAAATGATGGTGGTCCCTAAGGTAAACTACATTCTAAGTATGTTACCCCTCCCATTTCCATAGATAAAATACAAAACAACTTGAGGTTTTAATGGTAAGATTTCTGTAGAACCATAAATCCCCAAGAATACAAATTTATAAATTAAGTAAGCAACCCTGGGGCATTAACGTCCCCGATTTTCATATTGCCTTTTCTCTCCAACAAGGCAGTAAATTATTTCCACCTCCCACCAGGGGAAGAAGACCCCATTTGGAAAAGGATAGAGCAAGATCTTTTTGAGTACGATCTTTCCTCAGCTCCTGGGCTTATCCTCGTTGCTCCAGTCCAGGATCACTTAGTTTCTGTGGCCACTCATAGGGCATTCATGGAGGTTACCAAGGTTATAAATACTTCAGTAGTTTTCTTTCAAAAGACTACATCTTTGGTATAACCCTTAATTCAAGATACAATTGGAGCTGGTACCATAAATCAATAGCTGCAGGTATTTGACCTTGGGACAGGTAGTCAGTAGACTCTGGTTCCTTTAAGTCCTTACCCGAGCTTCAATGAGAGTTTGATCTTCCTGGTCAGACTTACTTCCAATAGCTTCAGCTGTTACATTACTTGCAAGCAAATCAGGTCCGCCCAGTTGAGCTGGACAAGGCCTGGGAATTAGAGAGCAGCTGGCACAGTCTTGTATCCTCTGCTGGGGCGGCATCAAAATTCTACCAGATGCTGAAGATGGGACAAGGGAAAGATTGTACAGGGTTTTAGAGAAGTTGGGAAAGGGATTTATACAGTATCCGTACTACCAAATCATGGGAGCTGAACTGGAGTAAAATGACATGGATTTCATTAACAGCTTCTTTAATGCAAACTCTGTTTTTTGTTGCTCTCAAAACATTATGGACCCCAGTGAAAGTGTCTAAATTGGGGAACTTGGCGCCTAAAAAGTGCTGATCATGTGAGATGGAGCCAGGGAGATATAAAAACACGTTATATACCTGTGAAATCTGGCTTCATTTTGGAAAGGGGTCTGGGCTAGAATCCAGACAATTTTCCAAAAATAGACACTTTTTCTTATACAATAGTTCTATGGCCACTCTGGGCCTCCAGTCAGTTCTCCCTAAGGCACATACTTTTTTTATTTTCGATATTGATTTCTCTGGCAATAACATTGATTGTCCAAAACTGGAAGTATAACACTAGAGTGGATGTAAATGGATGGTGCAACCTCATTTGTCTCACTCATAGATATGAGATTGTGCCCTCGATAAGCAGGTTCACTTTTCTAAGGCTAAGCTGATGCGGGCCTCTTCTGATAGGTATTTGGGTTCTGATACAACATGACCATACTGTTTGATGTTTTGTTTGCTCTTCTATGTTCTTCTTTAGAAAACATTAAAATCACATAAAACAAAACTTGCTTCATTTTGCATAAACCTTCTTACTCTTATCTCTGCTAGCCTTCCTCACCAAATATCTATCAAAATAAATGAGCTACATATCTAGCACCCTTTCTTAAAGAAATATTTCCTTGCATTATTCCTGATTCCAATGTTACCTCATTTCAGAGTTCCTTTCAGTTGAAAAGACCTGACCCCTATGCATTTATATCACAGATATATTTAAACGTCTCTTCATATCGTCCCCTCCCACTGTATACATATCAAGATCTGTAAGTTTCTTGCCAGAGGTGGTTGAGAGAAGGACAATCTGAATTCAAGAAAGCATGGGACAAGCACAGAGGATCTATAAGGGACAGGAAGTGCTTGAAGAGCATTGGGATACATCTAATTTCCAATGTGAGTGAGGTTATCCAACGAGTGAGGTTATCAAATTTGCAGATGACACAAAACTATTTAAGGTTGTTAAAACCCAAGAGGATTGTGGAAAATTGCAAGAGGATCCTGATAAATTGGAAGACTGGGCATCAAAATGGCAGATGAAATTTAATGTGGACAAGTGCAAAGTTATGCACCTAGGAGAAAACAACCCAAACTATGGTTACACAATGCAAGGTTCCACATTAGGAACCACCACCCAGGAAAAAGATTTAGGCGTCATTGTGGATAACATGTTAAAACCCTCTGTCCAGTGTGCAGCGGCAGCCAAGAGAGCAAATAGAATGCTAGGTATCATAAGGAAAGGAATGGAAAATAAAACAAAAGATATTATAATGCCTCTATATCGTTCGATGGTGAGACCGCACCTTGAATATTGTGTGCAATTCTGGTCGCCGTATCTTAAAAAGGATATAGCATTATTAGAAAAGGTTCAGAGAAGAGCCACCAAAATGGTGAAGGGGATGGAAGGATACTCCTATGAAGAAAGGCTAAAAAGGTTAGGGCTCTTTAACCTGGAAAAGAGACGGCTGAGGGGAGATATGATAGAAGTCTATAAATTAATGAATGGAGTGGAATGGGTAAATGTAGATCGATTGTTTACATTATCAGAATATAGAAAGACTAGGGGACATGCAATGAAGCTAAGGGTAAACTATTTAAGATTAATAAAAGAAAATATTTTTTCACTCAACGTGTAATCAAACTCTGGAATTTGTTACCGGAGGATGTGGTAAAGGCTGTTAGTGTAGCTGGGTTTAAAAAAGGTTTGGACAAGTTCCTGGAGGAAAGGTCCATGAACCATTATTAAGACGGGACCCAGGATATCAATGCTTGACCCAGTACAAGCATTATTGAACCTGTGGGGTATGTTTACTAAAGCCCCGATAATGTGCGGGCCGCGCTAGTGTGCGGGTGCCATATAAGGAGTGGGCGTTTCTTTCTGAAAAAGCAAAACCGGGATTTAAATATGCGCTAAGGTGCGCGGCGCCAATGTGTGCCCCGCACATTAGCGCATGAGAAAGCTGCGCGGGAGGCATAAGCAGCGCGCTGATGTGCAAGTAAAAGAGTAGAGTCACAGCACAATGGTTAAGACACTTACCAATGGTGCAGGGATCAGGGGTTCAATCCTCCACAGTGCCCAATGAAGACAGCTGGCTGAGGCATTACTTTAGGAGCCAGTTTAATATTGGGCAGCATAAGGCAGTGTGCTATTGCTTTAGGAGGCATTTTAATATTGGGCGGCATAAGGCGGCGCACTGATGTGCAAGCACAGGAACAGAACCACAGCACAGTGGTAAGACACTAACCAGTGGTGCAGGGATCAGGAGTTCAATCTCCCACAGTGCCCAATGAACAAGGCTTGCTGAGGCATTACATATTATGGGAAAGATTGCTTTAGGAGGCATTTTATTTTTATTTTAATTATGACTACTAGCAAATGCACTCTCAAAGCGTGTTAACATAAGGCGCCCCATAAGGCACATTTTAAAGTGCACTGTCCGCCAAGGCACCCTAGAATGTTGCTTACAGGGCGCTTTATAGGGTGCCGTATGAGGTACCGCAAGGTCAGAGTACTGTTTTTGATGGCAGCACTGTGCAGTTTAAGGAATGAAAAGCATAAGTAGGTGCGCTGACATGCAAGGAGAAGCTGCCGTGGAGCACAATGGTTAAGGCACTGACTGCTGATACAGGGGTCATGAGTTTGCTCCCCAGTGTGCCTAATACATAAGGCTGGCTGAGGCATCAGCTTTGCAATGTACATTTTGTTTCTTGCAGCACTTTATTTTTATTTTATTAATTGCTGCCAGCAAACACGCCCTCATGTGCCGTAATTGAAGGTGCCGTATAAGGCACCCTATAAGGCACTCCATAGGGCACATTATAAAGTGCACTGTCCGCCACGGCACCCTAAAATGTCCCCTACAGGGCACCCTATAAGTTGCGTCACAGGATAATGTATAGTGCACCTTATATGGACGGGAACCATAAGGTGCCCTATAGGGCGCACTATAAAGCGCCCTCAGAGGCACCTTAAGGGTACAGTACGCTGAGGGTGTTTTTGCTGGCAGCAAAAATGTACATTAAAAAGAGATAATGCTTTTGGCAGCACTATCAAATAACCCCACTGTGGGCTTGAACCCATGACTTCTGGTTTCACAGGCAGTGAAGTAACCATTGGGCTACAGCTCTATAGCTACTAGCAAGCCCCTGGCTGGCTGCAGAGAGCCTGCATGTCACCACACCGACAGTCTGTTGTGGTCACCAGGATAGGGTTAGCACACCTGTACCCATGATGCACTGCACATGCAAATCAGCTGTCCACAGATGAACACAAGATGGGGTATGCACCCTCACAACACCTTGGCCTGGTAGGGGGAACTGACCATGTGCATCCCCACAGCACCTCGGCCTTGTAGGGGGTACAGACCGTGTGTTTTTCTGGCACAGAGTAGCTACACACCGTCACATTGTGCGGGTACTGTGCTCACCCTGATCGTGCAGTGAGGCGCCCAGCACCAGGTCCACAGCACCTTCCATGGCAAAAATAGGCCATGATGTAGGTTCAAAGCAGTGTTAATGTGTGAGCTAGGTAGTTTTTGAAGAAACACCTTGGATATATCTGTCTGTCCCAGTCAGGCATAGCCCCCATGGACCCCCAGGAGAATTATGTACCATCACCCTCCTCCTCCAGGGCTGAGGGTGGTAAACAGTGTCTCCCATCAACAGATCCACATTCTACCTCCCTGCAATGGTGGCAGTAGAGGGGACCATCAACCCCAGTCCTGCTGTGGAAAAGACACCCTTCAGGGAAGTCAATGCAGCTCTGTACATATCCATAACACAATAGCAGACAGACATTAGGCCTGTATATGCTAAGCTGCACCCCACCACTATCTGATATTCTCCTGCAGCAAGCCTTCAGCCACTGCACCCTGCAAGGCACTCCATCAAGACACATACCAGCTGCAAACAGTCTGCTAGTTAGTCCATAGTGCATGTTCTTGGTGGAAATGCATGCACCCAGAACTGGGATGGCAGCACACACAACAAGCAGATAAGTCAGTGACTGGCCCCCAAAAGAAAACCCATAAATATCACATGACAAAAAAATACTATATAGCACTATGGGGGTGCCTAGCCATGCTGTTGTCACTGCACAGTCAGGGTGAGAGTGATCTCCCAGCAGGACATACTGAGGTCACCCTGTCTGTGTAGGTGGTGGCCAGGCACTAAAATGCCCCAGTCAGTGCCCTATGCCCTGTGCAGATGCACCCTGGCCAGGCCACCCTGTCTGGGCTATACCCATGGTACCTTGCTCCTCATTATGCACATTGGCAGGCCAATACTGGCAACAGTGCTGGCAGTGTGGGCTGTGGAAGGTGTTTGCAGCCACCACACACTGTATAGACAGACACACACTCCCACACCTATGCCAGCATTGTGCTACTATTTATTTATTTATTTATTTATTTACATTCTCTTATATACCGCACTATTCGGCATCAGCGCGGTTCACATAGAACAAAAAGTCTCAGTACAATAACATGCATGAGTTTACAGATAACAAGGGGAGGAACTTGGATAACAGGGGAAACTATTTACAGTCTATTTACAGATATAATACTACAGCATGGCTACAAGTTATTAGGAACAGGTGCTAATAATATGTTCAATAAACAAAGCGATTTGTCCTAATTCTGTTACTATGGAGGAGTCTATCAGCCCTGGCCACCACACTAGTCCTGGGCACAGTACAGGCATGGATATGGTATGCAATACTGTTGGGGGGCACTCCCCAGGGTGGTAAACACTGTCAGAGACCAGACCTGAAGCACACACCACAGACATCCGAAAGATTGTTATGATGGAGCTCAAACAGCAAACTGTGCTTAACGTAGAAATCGCTATCTGGCAGTAATCATAAAAAACGTTTGATAGCTGTGTACCGTATACCCAGGTGTAGGGTGGCATTGCTAAGGTATGCAAGTGCTAGTATTGGGAGATGCACGCAGGGCCAAATGTCCTGTCTCTCCTGGAGGCATTGGCTAATGGGGCCTGTGGGTGTGGGTGTGGGTGTGTCTGCCCTTGTTGGCTGCTGCTTTACGGCAGAGGTTCCCAACTCCAGTCCTGGTGTGCCAAACACTGTTCGGGTTTTCCTGCTGTCCCTCATGAATATGCATGAGCTACATCTGCATACCATGGAGGTGGTGCATAGATATGCAGCACAGGCATCTTTATTAGAGGCAGCATGGAACCTGAATGGTGTTTGGCCCTCCAGGACTGCATTTGGGAGACTCTGCTCTAGGTAAAGCACATTTCTATGATGTTTGTGCTGTGTGGGGTAAAATATAGGTGTTTGACACATGCTTATGTTTTTAGCAATAAAGGTTCAGTCGTTACTACCATGTTTTCTGCATAGGTAAAATAAAGGGACTGGGTTGGCAGGAGCCCCAGCTGGGATTTGAACCTATGACCTTCTGGTCCTAAAGGCACTGGCTGTGTTTGCTGCACCACCGTCTTAACACAACAACAGTGCATTCCCTGGGGAGTCCATGGCTATTTGTCAGACAGGGCCTGTCTGTTGGATTGCACTGCACCCACGTGAAGGAAGCTAGGCCACCATCTGCTGTGGGCAGCAGCCACTGCCCCCTCCATCAACGGTACCCCTCCGCCACCATGCTGACATGACCTTATATTGGAGACAGCATCACAGCTGAATGATATGTGGCCCTCCACGACTGCATTTAGGGGACTGTGGTCTAGGTAATGTGCATGTTTCTGGTGTCTGTGCTCTGTAGGGTAAAATACAGGTGTTTGGACCATGCTTATGTTCTCTGCAAAAAAGGTTGGTCGTTACTATCACGGTTTAGTGGTGGGTAAAATATGGGGATTGGGTTTGCAGGGGCCCCATCTGGGACTTGAGCTGCTGACTTTTGGCTCCTGAACACACTGTCTGTGTTCACTGCACCACACTGTGGCCACAGAGACAGTGCAGTCCTTGGAGATAGGAAACCTGGCCAAAGAAATCAGAAACCCTGCTCTGCACAATTTCACTGTGGGCTCATTCACCTTGTATGGAGACAAAAGGGCAAATAAACATTAGAAATGGCCTCGAAAAAAAGGGAAATAAAACATAACCAAGCTGGGCAAAAGTGATATCAATGGGCAACAGTAAAAAACACTCCCAGGAAAGCTCCAAAGAAAAGAGCTTTTTGAAAGGGTCTACGGAGCATAGACCCTTCCAAAAATCATTTCCTTTTTTTGGAGCTTTCCTGGGAGTGTTTTTTATTGTTGCCCATTGATATCACTGTTGCCCAGCTGGATTATCATATTTTAGAATTTTGGTGTGGTCATTTTCCATTTTTATTTGCTATTTTGTTCTGTGCACATGTATCACACTGCTCATGTTTTGTAGGTTTCCCTGGTTTTGCTGTACATTGCTGACAGAAATGGTTTCTCTTCCCTTTAAATCGGCTCTAACGCGAGGTTTTCACTCGCGGTATTTTTTTAGTTGAATTTCAGCCATGCTCCTGTGCGGGGAGCCTCTCCCCTCCCACTCTCCACCCATTGACCCCGTCCCTCCGCCCCTCGGGAGCCTTCCTCCGCCTTCAGAATGCCTTTCCACGCCTCTATCGCACATCAGCGCGCCGTGCACTTGTGCAGTGCGCACGTGTGCAGGGCACAAAAAAGCACTATTAGCGTGCGCTAAGGTACCTTAGCGCACGCTCAAGTGCGCCCCGCACAATTGCGCGGTTTAGTAAACATACCCCTGTGTCTTTTGAAGAAACTGCTAGGTACATATGACCTAGATTGGCCACTGTTGGAGACAGGATACTGGGCTTGATGGACCTTGGTCTGACCCAGTATGGCATATCTTATGTTCTTAATGTTCCTAAGTTATTTGCACCCCAACTATAACAAACTATGAAGGGATCATATAATGCTGCCAAATGTCAATGACTGCGGGAGATAACAGTCATTTTCCTTGAGTACTGTGATATTTGAGAAGCAAATAGTTTTGGGACAATTGGAGTGAGATATGTCCTCCAAATATTTTGATCAATAAGCCCAGAACAAGTTGGGGCAAGTACTACTATTGTAGAGCAGTGGTTCCCGACTCTATCCTGAAGGCAAATCTATCTAATTTCGTTCCCCAAAGAATATGTATAAGACATAGGGGGATGTTTACTAAACATTCTTATCGTGCGGGGCCGCGGTAGTGTGCCTGTGCCATATAAGGAGTGGGCGGATCAGGCTGAAAAAGAAAAAAACCGGGAGTAAGCAACCGGACGTGTGCGCGTCGCGCTAATGTGCGGGGGTCGACATTAGCGCGTGGAAAGGCAAAGTGGCGCGCCGTTGGTTATAGAAAACAACAGAGCCGTAGTACAACGGTGAAGACACTGACCAATGGTGCAGGGGCCATGGGTTCAATCCCCCATTGTGCGCAAGGAAAAAGGCCAGCTGAGGCAGCAACTGTAATGGGTAAAATTGTTTTAGGAGGCAAATTAATTTGGAACGGCATAAGGCGGCGCACAGTTCTTTTTGGGCGGCATAAGGCGGCGCACAGTTCTTTTTGGGCGGCATAAGGCGGCGCACTGGTCCTCGGGCGGCAGAAGGCAGCGCGCTGATAGGCACAAGGCAGCGCGCTGATGCACAAGCACAGGAACAGAGCCACAGCACAATGGTTAAAACACTGACCAATGGTGCAGGGATCAGGGGTTCAACCCCTCACAATGCCCAGTGAAAAATGCTTGCTGAGGCAGTATATATTATGTTGTGGAGTGCTGTAGGAGGCATGATAATTTTATTTTGTTACCACTACTAGCAAACGCACTCTCCCAGCATGTTAACATACGGCGGCCCATAAGGCACATGTTACAGTGCACTGTTCGCCAAGGCACCCTTGAATGTCCCCTATAGGGCACCATGTATGTTGCGACACAGGATAATGTATAGTGCACCCTATATGGATGGCAACCATAAGGTGGCCTACAGGGCGCCCTACAAAGCACACTCAGAGGCACCTAATGGGTATAATAAGCTGAGGGTGGTCTTGCCGGCATAGACATATTACAGTAAATAAAAATAAAGCTGTGGACATCCCTATCAAAGGGCCCCACTGTGGGTTTGAACCCATGACCTCTGGCTACACAGGCAGTGACGTAACCATTGGGCTACAGCTCCATAGCTGTAAGCAAGCCCCTGGCTGGCTGCAGATAGCCTACACGTCACCTCACAGACAGTCTGCTGGTGTAAACCGGATAGGGTAGGCCACCCGTACCCATGATGCACTGCACATGCAAATTAGCTGTCCACAGATGGACATAAGATGGGGAATGCACCCCCACAGCACCTCGGCCCTGTTGGGGGAAGTGACCAGGTGCACCCACACAGCACCTTGGCCTAGTAGGGGGCACTGACCTGGTGTTTTACTGGCACAGAGTAGCCACACACCGTTACATCGTGCGGGTACTGTGCTCACCCTGAGTGTGCAATGAGGCGCCCAGGACCAGGTCCACAACACCTTCCATGGCTGATGGAGGCCAAGCGGGAGTTCCAAAGCAGTGTTAATGTGTAAGATAGCTAGTTTCTGCACGAACACCATGGATATCCCTGTCTGCCACAGCCCCCATTGGGGGGCCCCCCCATGGCAAACATGGTCCCCCATCAAGAGATCCACCCTCTACCTCCCTGCAAAGGTGGCAGTAGAGGGCAACAGCAACCCCAGTCCTGCTGAGGAGCACACCCCCCCACAGGGCAGCTCCATACACAGCCATGACACAATAGCAGACAGACATAAGCCCAGGCTATGGTAAGCTGCACTCCACCACCAGATATTCCCCTGCAGCAAGCCAACAGCCACTGCACCCTGCAAGCCAATCCAGCAAGACACATACCAGCTATAAGCAGTCTGTTGGTTAGTCCATAGTGCATGTTCCCAATGGAGATACATGCACCCAGAACTGGGCTGCTTGCATACACAGCAAGCAGATAGATCAGTGACTGGGCCCCAAATAGAAACCCATATCTATCACATGAGAGAACTACTATACAGCACTATGGGGGTGCCTAGCCATGCTGTGGTCACTGCACAGTCAGGGTGAGCGTGATCACCCAGAAGGACATGCTTTGGCCACCCTGTCTGTGTAGGTGGTGGCCGGACACTACAATGTCCCAGCCAATGCCCTATGCCCGGTGCAGATGCATCCTGGCCAGGCCACCCTGTCCTGGCTATACCCATGTTACCTTGCACCTCATTATGTACATTGGCTGGCCAATACTGGCAACAGTGCTGGCAGTGTGGGCTGTGGAAGGGGCTTGCAGCCAACACCCACTGTATAGACCATAGGTGTCAAACCTGTCCTGGAGGGCCACAATCCTGCCAGGTTTTGGGATAGCCCTAATGAATATGCATGAGATATATATGCATTAGAGATATACTGCCAACCTGACTGGTTTGTGGCCCTCCAGGACTGGATTTGGAGACCACTGCTTTACACCTCTGTCATTTAAGATTGTGAGTGGGCAAGGTGCAGATGTCCAAGACATCAAAAAGGTTAGGTAGAATTTGTCACATTCCTCCTCACTTCTCACCACCACCAAAATATTGTCCATTAGACATCTTTTTGGTGGTGGTGAGAATCAAGGATGAATGTGACACATTCTAGCTACCCTTTTGATGTCTAGGACATCTGTACCTTGCCCACTCACCATCTTAAATGACAGAGGTGTAAAGCAGTGGTCTCCAAATCCAGTCCTGGAGGGCCACAAACCAGTCAGGTTGGCAGGATATCTCTAATGCATATATATCTCATGCATATTCATTAGGGCTATCCCAAAACCTGGCAGGATTGTGGCCCTCCAGGACAGGTTTGACACCTATGGTATAGACCAGGGGTGGGCACCTCCGGTCCTGGAGGGCCGCAGACCAGTCAGGTTTTCGGGATATCCCTAATGAACATGCATGAGATATATATGCATTAGAGATATCCTGCCACCCTGACTGGTTTTTGGCCCTCCAGGGCTGGATTTGGAGACCCCTGCCTTACACCTCTGTCATTTAAGATCGTGAGTGGGCAAGGTATAGATGTCCTAGACATCGAAAGGTTATATAGAATGTGTCACATTCCTCCTCGATTCTCACCACCACCAAAAAGTTGTCTAATAGACAATTTTTTGGTGGTGGTGAGAAGTGAGGAGGACTGTGACAAATTCTATCTAACCTTTTTGATGTCTTGGACATCTGCACCTTGTCCACTCACAATCTTAATGACAGAGGTGTAAGGCAGGGGTCTCCAGATCCAGCCCTGGAGGGCTACAAACCAGTCAGGTTGGCAGGATATCTCTAATGCATATATATCTCATGCATATTCATTAGAGATATCCCGAAAACCTGACTGGCCTGCGGCCCTCCAGGACCAGGTTTGCCCACCCCTGGTATAGACAGACACACACTTCCACACCTATGCCATCATGGTGCTACGATTGAGGGGGTAATTAGCCTTGCCCACCAAACCGGTCCTGAGCACGGAAAGGCATGGATATGGTACGCATTACAGCTGGTGGTCACTCCCCAGGTTGGTAAACACCGTCAGAGGCCAGGCCTGGAGCACACCCCGCAAACACCTAACAGATTGTTTGGATGGGGTCAACTAGCAGTATGTACGTAACGTATGGATATCTATCTGCCTGTGCTCCTAGCAAACGTCTCAGAGCTGCTTACCGTATACCTCAGGTGCAGGTGACATTGGTAAGTTATGCAAGTGCTAGTTTTGGGTGCTGCATGCAGGGTCCAATGTTCTGCCTTTCCAGGAGACATTGGCCAATAGGGCCTGTGGGTGTGGGTGTGGGTGTGTCTGCCCTTGATGGCTGCTGCTTTACGGCACAGATTCCCAACTCCAGTCCAGTTTTGCATCACACTGTTCGGGTTTTCCTGCTGTCCCTCATGAATATGCATGAGCTACATCTACATGCCATGGGGGTGGTGCATAGATATACAGCACAGGCATTTGTATGAGTGGCATCATGGAACCTGACTGGTGCATGCCCCACCAGGACTGCATTTGCGTGATTCTGCTCTAGGTACTGCCCCTGTTCATGGTGTCTGTGCTCCGTGGGGTAAAAGATAGACGTATTGCCATTGCATATGTCCTTGCCAGGAAAGGTGTGCCCTTACTATCACTGTTTACTTGGGGGAAAAATATGTGGGCAAGATTGGCAGTTGCCCCAGTTGGGCTTTGAACCTGTGGCCTTCTGCTCTTGCATGCAGTGTCTGTGTGCACTGCACCACCGTGAAGCTACAGATTGGGTGGGTTCCCTGGAATGTCCATGACTGTGGATCCGACAGGGCCTGTCTGTTGCAGTCTGTTGCAGTGGATGTGGCAGCCTGCACATGGCTAGGCCTCTGTCTTCTGTCGCTAGCAGCCACTGCCCCCTGCACCACATGTACTCGTCTGCCAACATGCTCCCATACAAAGCAGGTGACCTGATTGGAATGTGGCAGTACGGGACTGCATTTGGGGTACTTGGCTGTGGGTAATGCCCATTGTTGTGGTGTGTGCGCGTTGTTGGTTAAAATATGGGTGTTTTCCCCATGCTTCTGTCCCCTGCAATACAGGGGTGTCTGCGCTATCTGTGTTTAGTGGTGGGTAAAATATAGAAACTGGGCTGGCAAGTGCCCCAGCTGGGCTTTGAACCCCTGACCCTCTGGTCCTAGAGGTACTGACTCTATCCGCTGCACCACACTATGGCCACTGAGACAATGCAGCCCCTGGAGGTAGTACGCCTGGCAGGATGGAGTCACAAACCCTGCTCTACGCAATTATACTGTGGGCATATGCACCCTGTCTGGTGGCAAACGTGCACATAAACCCCGGAATTGACCACGGGAAATGGGGGACACAATATCACCACGCTGGGCAACAGTGATATTAATGGGCAACCATAGCAAACACTCCGAGGAAAGCTCCAAAAAAGGAAATGTTTTTCGGAAGTGTCTCCGCTCCGTAGACCCTTCCAATATTCATCTCTTTTTTCTGGAGCTTTGCTGGGTGTGTTTTGTATATTTGCCCATCAATATAACTGTTACCCAGCTGGATTTCTATTTTTAATATCTTTGTTGTGGTCATTTTCGGGTTCTATTTGCAATTTTGTTCTGTGCACATATTTCACACTGCTCACGTTTTTTTAGGTTTCCCCGGTTTTGCTGTACATTGCTGACGGAAATGGTTTCTCTTCCCTTTAAATGCCCTCTACCGCGAGTGTTTCACTCGCGCTATTTTGTACATGAAAATTCGGGCCCGATACTGTGCGGGGAGCCTCTCCCCTCCCACTCTCCACCCATTGACCCCGTCCCTCCGCCCCTCCGGAGCCTTCCTCCGCCCTCCTTTAGCCGTTCCACGCCTCTATCGGACATTTGCGGGCCCGCACTTGCACGGGGCCCGTTAGTGTGCCGTGTACCTGTGCGGGGGTGACACGCACGTGTGCGGGGCGTTTAAATGCGTTTCTGCGCGTTTCAATGCCGCGTTGCCGTGCGCTATTTTGCGGCGCGCAAATTTGCGGACTTTAGTAAACATCCCCCATAGTCACAGAGAACACAAGGATCAGGACAGCAAACACCATGTAAGGATAACTTATAACCAGAGAGGTTAGCCCAACACGTGTTTTGGCTGGGATCCTTCTTCAGGGGAGCAAATAACCTCTAGTAAAAGCAATAAAAAACAATAAAAAATGCATTTAGAAATAAATCATAAGATGTAAAACATCATTAAATAATTAGCAAAATAAATAAACTTGCATCAGAAGTAGCTAAAATGCACCGAGAAACAATAAATACAAAAACGTTAATGATACAATAAATAGAACTACAAAATATAACCAATAAAAAACTTCATAAAGATGCATAAAAGTAAAGGTGAATAATAATTTAAAACTTAAAGTGAAGGAACATGAAAACACAAAGAAAAAATGGATGTTTGTACATAAATAGAACACCACAAAGCTGTCGCAGGGAAGCAATAATCCAAAATACAAATCAAACCCTGTACTATGCTTTACTCAAATAGTAACAACCAATATTAATCTTATTACAATAATTTCTTTTAGCAGGCAAAAATGACCTCAGGATGGCTAATATCCCTCATACAGTGACAAGTCACTATAGGGAAATAGCAGACGCTTCACATCACAGGTCAAATAGCCTATACCATCCAACCTAATAAATACAACCAATTTTACAAACTTAATACACCCCAAACAATTCATTCAGGAACCTATATCTAGTAATCTTCACAAACATTCACCACAAAAATAACACACACTCATTAAAAGCGTCTCACTTAAATAATCATGGCAGTACATCTGGAGTCATCAGTGCAGTCCCAAAGCTGAAAAAACATAACACAGAATTACTCCCATGTAAATATAGGCTCACAAATAAGAGCACACTGTACTTATCTGAAGTAAGCAGCTTAAACAGCACACAGCCTCAACGGGACCAAAACCAACGGCTCTTCAGCACACTGCCCAAAGCCAGCTCAATGAACCAGCCAGAACTTGAGGAAAAACACTTCTCTTTCAGGCTCTAGACTTAAAACTTCAAGATGTACTGCCATGATTATTTAAGTGAGACACTTTTAATGAGTGTGTGTTATTTATGTGGTGAATGTTTGTGAAGATTACTGGATATAGGTTCCTGAGTGAATTGTTTGGGGTGTATTAAGTTTGTAAAATTGGTTGTATTTATTAGGTTGGATGGTATAGGCTATTTGACCTGTGATGTGAAGCGTCTGCTATTTCCCTATAGTGACTTGTCACTGTATGAGGGATATTAGCCATCCTGAGGTCATTTTTGCCTGCTAAAAGAAATTATTGTAATAAGATTAATATTGGTTGTTACTATTTGAGTAAAGCATAGTACAGGGTTTGTTTGTACATAAAACCATGCTCAAAACAACGGTGCAATGGGTGCATCGGTGTAAAACTCTGAACTTACAACTAGTGTATTATGCAATCTATAAAAAACCTGGAGGAACATATATAATGGAGAAACATCTGGGAAAAGGGACCTATGGCTATCAATCAATTGAAGTATACATTATTAACAACAGAGAGAGAGGCGCTACAAAAAATACCCTCGTGACGAACCATGTAGCAGAGGCAGAGCCCCGATAAAAATTGCTATGCATTAAATACCACGGAATAAACACAAGGCACACCATGCAGCCAGAAGTGAATGGGTAAAAGTAATCAGTATTGCTACAAAGAACTTGGAAAAAATAATGTAAACCAAATCAAAAGAACTCACCGCTATGGACGTCCACAAGTCCAAAGAAATGCTAAGTCAGAGCGCCAAATAAAAGCAAGGCCGATGACATCAGGCTATTAAATACGGGAAATGTAGCTGTGCTGTTCATGATGTGGTACAGGCACAACTGGAAAACATCACCAATATACTTTGTGTTGAATAAAGATGATGTGAAAGCTAGCTCAAATATCAATCAAAGTTCGCAGCTCCATGAAAAGCAATGCAATAGAGCAATATTAAAATAATATTTAAAAAATGGAGAGGCAGATTAACACTAGAAGCCCCAAAATGCGTCAATTGAGGCAAATGCATCTTCGAAGTTGTATACCAGCGCCACTGCTAGAACCATGTCAGTCATGTTCTATGACTTTATTAGCAAGGTCAAGATGTTCAAATATGTGCATCAAAAATTAATGACAGATGCATCACCTAGCGGGAAAATGAATTTATACCTAGAAGCCCCAAAGTACGTCAGTTGATGCACTCATTTGTCTTGGATGCGTCAATTGACGTACTTTGGGGCTTCTAGGTATAAATTTATGTTCCCGCTAGGTGGTGCATCTCAATCACTGTTTACAGTTTTACTCCGACATTACAAACAATAAACACACGATGACGTCATGTAATGCACTGGACACCATCGCAGCTTCATCGGATCCTGTTTCAGCACACAGAGAGATCAGAGCACATTTGCCCCTCCCTCAGCTCCCACAGCCCAATCGGGGCCTTGCAGCACAGTAGATAAGCAGCTGCACGCTGCCGGGAGTCCCTCTCTGCATCGGACACCATCGCAGCTTCATCGGACCCTGTTTCAGCACACAGAGAGAGGTCAGAGCACGTTTGCCCCTCCCGCAGATCCCACAGCCCAATCGGGGCCTTGCAGCACAGTAGATAAGCAGCTACACGCTCCAGGCATGCCCGCGCCTGAGGGCCTCGCCAGAGGGCCCTTTGGCGGGGCCCTTAGGCGGGGCGCGAAAGGCCAGTGTCCAGGACTATTTCCTGATCTAACCGCTGAGATCTGCCGCTGCCCAAACACAGCATCTCTCAGCAGTCTAAATGAGGTACTCTCAATATCTTTGATTCCTCTGCTGTACTTTCTCCAAACCACTTACCTCAGCAATATTGCTACAAAGTAACTACCCCATTGTGCTACAAAGTATTCTTTCCTTTGTGCTACTGTGTTACTCCTCCTGTGTGTTAGGTTATTACTGCTACCACTTGAATGCTTCCAACCACTTTGTAACGTCTCTTACTGTTTTGCTATTTCACATGCTGTTTCCACTGCACTTTTGCTCTAAGTGTTGACACTATTGAATTTACACTCGTTAACTTACTCACAAACAAGCAGAATCTCCACACCCACACCTTAAGACCTGACCCAGCATCCACTAAGCCACCATGGCCCTCCCACTACTTACCCTCACTATCTTATACTTCTTAGCAGACACCATACAAAACTCCATTGCCCTCTCAAATGGATATAGCAACATCCCTACCCTACCTCACCCAGGCAAGAAAAATCATGGTAACCCTTACCACTCTGCCACCAGTCTTCCACACTATTTTCGACACTCATACTTACTGTACATGGCCCTTAATCATCCTGATAACACCAAAATAGCTCTACTAAAAACACAAAACTTCCTGAAATGCGCCCTCATAAATTCACACTCCGTGCGCAAGAAATGGCCTGTCATCTCTGACCTTATAGCCGTCCATGATCTAGATCTCCTCATGGTGACAGAATCATGGCTCACCGATACTGATACAGCCCTCATAAACCAACTCATCCCTCCCAACTTCTCCATACACACTTGCCATAGAACCAACCGTAGAGGTGGAGGAGTCTTGATCCTTGCAAAAACAGAGCTAAAATTTCAACTACTCTCCTCCAAGAGCACCACACACATGGACTCTGTCACCATTGCCAACAAATACAACACCATAAACCTCATATATAGAGCTCCCTCCTCCCCACCAGAGGACGTCTCTACCTTCATCGACTTAGCCTGCAACCCAGCTAACCCATGCAACCCCAACTGGCTGCTCGGAGACTTCAACTTATCCTCCCTGCAGTCCAACCAAGCAGACACTTTCCTGGAAGCAATGCAAGCCCTTGGGTTCGAACAACTAGTGAGGGCTCCCACCCATCTCAAAGGGAACCTGCTATACCTAATTTTCTCTCCCCACTCTGCCGCAAGTCACAAGTCCAACCTCAACATCGCTATCACCCCTGTCCCCTGGTCTGACCATAAGCTAATCATGTTCCAGATTCCCTCTCATCAAGATCAAATTCCTCCCAATGATGCCAAAACAGAACTCACAAATACTCATTTCAGACCTCTTGATATAGAAGAGTTCACTAAACATGCTCTTCCTACACTCAAACTAACCTCATCTAACCTGGATGAAGCAATCACCAACTGGAACACCACACTGAAATCATTCGCCCAACCACCAGCCATGGACAAATCAGCATCCCCCAAAAGATGTAAAAGTAGAAGACATCCAGCTCCGTGGTTCACAGCAGATCTTCGGACATCTCTCCTCTCTCTCAGGAAATGTGAAAGGAAATAGAGACGCTCTCACTCCCAAGCTGACAAATCAACATATCTAGAACACCTTAAGTCCTACCGTGAAATAATATACCTCAGAATGAGTGAATACCATGCCAAGTTCCTTCTCCGCTCACTCAACAAACCTAGAGATCTATTCAGCCTAGCAAAATCCCTAATTAAAGAACCCTCTCCTACCCAACCCGATCCAATACCCCCCCAGTCATATGCTGATTACCTCCAATCCAAGACCCTCATGACTGATATAGTTTCAACATCCACACCATGCCATACTCCCACATTACAACCACCTATCACAAAGTTTACCCCACCAACCGAGAAAAACATCCAAGACCTCATCACCATCATCAACACTTCTACAGCTCCAAATGACCCCTGCCCAGCATACTGGGTCAGAACTCTGCACGTCGAGCTTAGTCCAATTCTAATGAACATCATTGGTCTATCCTTTGCAACAGGCTCATTCCCCTCACTCCTCAAACAAACATCAATAAGACCACTCCTCAAGAATAACAGACTTGACCCCCTGAAGTCTGATTCATATCGCCCAATTTCGAGCATACCTCTGTTAGCCAAAATAATCGAGAAGGTTGTCCAAAGGCAGATCCAGCAGCATATTGACATAGCGGCCTCTCTTGACCCCTGCCAACACGGGTTTAGGGAATCTCATGGAGTAGAAACTCTGCTCACCACCCTAACCAATACTTTGAATAGAGGAATAGACAATGTCGAAAATGGCTTTGCTCTCATTTTCCTGGATATCGCTGCCGCCTTCGACTCCGTCAATCACAATCAACTTCTCACCCGTATCCAGGAGAAGGGCATCTGTGGCCTCGCCTGGGAATGGTGTAGGTCTTACCTAACGGATCGTTGGCAACATGTCCGGATTGGGTCCATCACATCTGCACCTTTCCACCAACAACAAGGTGTTCCACAAGGCTCCTCTCTATCTGCGCTGCTATTCAATATCTACATGCAGCCGATATGCGACATCATCCACTCCTACGATATCTCTTCTCTAATTTATGCAGAGGACGTCCTGCTGTTTACCTCCAAAATCCACAAAAGCCCCTCAATAAATCACCATTATAAAGATCAACTCAAAATAAATTTTCACAGCCAACTATAAAACCACTACCTTATACCATCAACAATAGGCTACTACCGGACCTCAGGATTTACACCCCCCCCCCCCCATTTGGCGAAATTCATCACCATAGGAAAATGGTGGACACTTACATCATAGGTCCTTAGCCTCAATAATTTATTAAATATATTACCAAAAAATTCATAAACAATACAATTTAAGAGACCTTCCCTACCAATAATTTCTACAGAAATTCACCAAACCATTCACACAAAGCTAACCATTCATACAAACATACCAAAACAAGCAGCTAACATCACATAAAACAACCACAAAAGTATCCAATACTTATATAAAAAGCAGGAAGTAACAGAAAAGAATATTTAATGCTCTTTGAATGGCACAATCCAAATCTAAAACTTCCAAATGCAGATATAATCAATCGTAGTGTCCATAAGCAATATGCTGAAAGAGATGAACGAAATTCACATAACTAAAGTGCAGCATTCAGCATCATATAAAGAGCAATCTGTTACTTATTTGCTGAGAATAGGAGATCAGGCATTTCTTTATATCGCTAACAAGCTGCCCCAAAGGGTAACCATCCGTTGTCCAACGAAAGCTTTCATTTCGCCACCAGGCTTCATTAGGAACCGGAATCAAAGCAACTTAACAGCCAGCATTCGCTTCCTCAAATTCAGACACGAACAGTGCCTCCCCAAGCAACTGCTTTCGCTGGCGTCTGACATCATCAACTTTAAGCAACCGGCCACCAATCGGCTTGCTTGTACCAGCCACATCCAGAATTTCAACAACTTTACACATAACACAATACCACATCTCGTCAACACAAATACAGCCAAGAAGAAGATAAAAAGGAACTGCAACAGTCAAAAAGAATTTTACAGAATTTCATTCTAGAAAAATAGTGACCAGTCTATTTTATCAATTAACCCACTCGGGTCCAATGTCTTCAAGGTATAAATCCATTTCTGCTCTTTCTGGAGCAACTGAAGTCCTCTATCTCCTCTTTGGACATTCAAAGGCACCATCTCCAAAACTGTACAATGAATATCTTCAAAGGTATGATTAGAAGCAATCCAGTGCTGCACTAAGGGAGTCTCTAATTGGGCTTTAGAGATAGTATACTTATGCTCAGCAAGTCTAGTTCGCAGAGAGCGAGTCGTTTTGCCTACATATGTTTTAAAACACGGGCACCACAAAGCATATATAACAAAAGAGGTATTACAGTTAGTATCTTGACACAAATGCCGAAACTGTAAAGCTGATGCAAGATGAATCGCTTCAGTCATATATTTACAAAAAGAGCAGCGGCCACAACACATATGGGAAAACTTTTTCACTGTAGATGGAGAGCGAGGGACTGCTGAGCAAAGCCGATCCCGCAGATTTCTACCCCTTTGATAAGCCACCCGAAGAGAACTCCCAGATAATTTAGGATGAGTCATAAGCAATTTCCATCGCTTGTGTAAAGCAGAAACAATACGGTTAGACAAGCTTGAAAAAGGAAGAACATAGGTTACTGTAGATGATACATCTGGCAATACTGAAACAGCATTTGACACACTTGGATGCAAGAGCCACTCACAATGGTTAAATTTAGCTCTTTTGTATGCCTTCTTCAACACCTGCTGTTTACGCCATTCAAAGTCAATCACCCTGATTTCACCAACCTTCTCAACTGCTTCAATGCAATCACTGACTGGCTACTAACTCAAAATCTCCGCATAAACTTCAAGAAAACCGAAGTTCTGTTCGTCTCAAGAAACAAAACATTCTCTCCTCCATCTTCCCTAAAAGTAAGAGATGCGGAGCTTCCAAGTAAACTCTCCATACGCTACCTAGGGAAACACTAAGGCACCTTAGACCCATGCTACCCCCTAATGATTTCCGAGCCATTTTCCAGGCCCACATTCTACCACATTTTGATTATGCAAATGTAATCCTGTATGGTCTCCCCAAGAACACCCTCAACCCACTGCAACTTGCGATGAACGCGGCGGCTCGTGTTCTCTGTTGTCTTGCCAGAACTGACCATATCACCCCGATACTCAAGGAACTCCACTGGCTTCCAATATACTGCAGGCTAACATACAAAATTCTTCTCATTATATTCAAGATCATCAATAGTATAGCCCCCACGGCACTCATTGACCTCATCACCCCTAAGCCGAAAAACAGAATGAGGAGGACAATAACAGACAACACTTTGATCATCCCTAAAGACTCCATTAAGTGCACCCAAACAACTAGGAGAAGAGCCTCAAAATGCTGGAACGATCTCCCACCTGAAATAAGATCGATCAAAGACCTCATTCAGTTCTGGAAGGCAATCTTAAATAGCGCGGTATAAAAGAAAATGTAATAATAAAATCAAACACCACATTTTCATGCTACACTTCGCACAAGCATCCACTCCGCCCCCGATCAATCACCTGCTAACCCCACAAACTCCCCATACACTACATAAACAACGAGGTCTCAAGTAATAGCTGCCCCATCTATCATTTTTCGTGACACTACCAGCCAAATCATAATCTTATGCTCTATGTCAATATGTATATAGTTACCCTGTATTGATCCAAGTTTTATCCCCTGTTACAATGTAAGCGCAAGACAGTTTTGACTGAATTGAGCAACCTTTGTTAAATGTAAACCGCACTGATAATAAATAGCGCGGTATATAAAAGATGTTAAATAAATACTACACGTATTTAACAAATAAGTAACTTCACATTAATTCACATCTGCATTTCATGCTAAACGCAGTCGTCATGATAATGCATCAATTGATGCACTTTGGTTTCTAGGTAAAATTCCTTTTGGGGCTTCTAGTGTTAAAGGATCAGCAGGGCATGAAGTACAAAAAACTTGGGCAAACCATTACGGGTGAGAAGACTAAAATGACCCACTGAGGGTACTTAAAATGAGAAGGCTCATAAGAATATAAGAACATAAGATATGCCATACTGGGTCAGACCAAAGTCCATCAAGTCCAGTATCCTCTTTCCAACAGTAGCCAATCTAGGTCATAAGTACCTAGCAGTCTCCCCAAAAGACACAGGTTCCTCAATGCTTGTATTGGGTCAAGCAGTGATATCCTGTGTCCTTTTTAATAATGGTTTATGGACATTTCCTCCAGAAACTTGTCCAAACCTTTTTTAAACCCAGCTACACTAACAGCTTTAACTACATCTTCCAGTAACTAATTCCAGAGTTTGATTATATGTTGAGTGAAAAAATATTTTCTCTTATTAGTCTTAAATAGGTCACCCTGGGGAGGTTGTCAGCACAGCCAGAGTTGAACGGAGGAAGCAGGCTCATGTCCGCGCGGCCCCAACATCACCGGGGGCCTCCTTAAAGGCAGCTGGGTGAGAAGGAAGCCTTTGGGAGACTGTCAGCAGAGCCGGAGTTGAACGGAGGAAGCAGGCTCCTGTCCGGGCGGCCCCGACATCACTGGGGGCCTCCTTAAAGGCAGCTGGGTGTCAGGCGCAGCCGTAGGCACTTGTGGTGTGTGCAATCTAAGGGGCACGATACAAGGAGCGGTTCAGGCCCCTTGGAGCACCGCAGGAGGAGCAGGAGCGTGTGGTATCTCAGGACAGCTCCATGGGTAAGCGGAAGAAGAAACAAGCCACTGCTGATACTGTTACGGTCCTATGGATCGGCATGTAAAGGTAAATGTTGAGTGTAATTTGCCTGCAGATTCTGACTTTCTGACTCTACAGTCCCCTGGGGCATCCCTGAGTTCTCGGGAACGTTCTCCACCTCCTCCTCCATTTGATACCTCTCCAACCACTCTAGACACTGTGGGGGACTGTTTCAGCAGAGTACTCTGGTACAAACGGATGGAAAACTGAAACCTGTTACCTGGTCTCCTACTCCCTGTGACGTTAAGGATATACCTGAAGGACAGGATACCTTGACAGACATTTGGAGAGTGGTGACATGGACAGAAAATACACTTGTGTCCACGGTTTCTCAGCTATGTACTTTCTCTTCGGAGATAACTACAAAGCTAAGTTTAGTTGAAGAGAAGGTGGGGGGGGGGGAGGGGTGGGGGTTACTTAATCAGGTTTCTAAATGTGAAAGTCAGTGTCTCTCTCTCCAAGCTGTTAGTACATCCAGTATTAAGGCTAGTTTAGTTATGCATCATAAAATGGAATTATATGAAAATATGTTTCGGGTTAGAAATATTCGCTTTTTAAATTTTCCTATGTGTCATTTACCGTTGCCAGAGATCTTGCTACAGAAGTATTTTAGAGAGGCTTTGGTTTTGGCTTCTGCCGATTTCATAGCTATCTCTAAACTTTATTATTTATCTGGACGGAGAGTTTCTAGTGGGTCCCCTGGTGGGTTTGATTAACTTCAGGGCCGTTCTGACCTTGACTTGACTAAATTCCTAGAGGACTCACAGGATACTATAATGTCTCGTGCTGCTATTGTTGTAACCTTTGTAAGTGTTTAATTACATTACAGGGATCTCAGTATGTATTTATGCATTCTTTACAATTGGAGACCTTTCTAAATGATAGAGAGGGACAAGAGAATTAAGGTTATGGATGAGGATCGGAGGATATAAAAATATAGGCTGTGTTTTTTGAGCCGTTTGGCTTTTCTTTTCTTTTGTATGATGATTTCTTGATGTTATCCCCATTATGTAGGCTGTGAGATAGTGGCTGTATTTTCTTTTGGAATTATGTAATTTTGTTTGTTATGTTATTGGGTACCAGAGTTTCTTGTATGCTTGCTTTGTACGTATTTGATTGAAAATTTTATAAATAAAATCAATCAATCAATCAATCAATCAATCAATCAATCAATAGGTTACCCTGTCCCCTAGTCTTTTTATATTCTGATGATGTAAACAATCGATCTACGTTTACCTATTCCATTCAATTCATTAATTTATAGATCTCTATCATATCTCCCCTCAGCCATCTTTTTTCCAGGTTGAAGAGCCCTAACCTTTTTAGCCTTTCTTCATAGGAGTATCCTTCCATCCCCTTTACCATTTTGGTGGCTCTTCTCTGAACCTTTTCTAATAATGCAATATCCTTTTTAAGATACGGCAACCAGAATTGCACACAATATTCAAGGTGCGGTCGCACCATGGAATGATACAGAGGTATTATAATATCCTTTGTTTTATTTTCCATTCCTTTCCTTATGATACCTAGCATTCTATTTGCTCTCTTGGCCGCCGCTGCACACTAGACGGAGGGTTTCAACATGTTATCCACGATGACGCCTAAATCTTTTTCCTGGGTGGTGGTTCCCAATGTGGAACTTTGCATCGTGTAACCATAGTTTGGGTTGTTCTTTCCTAGGTGCATAACTTTGCACTTGTCCACATTAAATTTTATTTGCCATTTGGATGCCCAGTCTTCCAATTTATCAAGATCCTCTTGAAGTTTTCCACAATCCTCGTGTGTTTTAGAAACTTTAGATAGTTTTGTGTCATCTGCAAATTTGATAACTTCACTCGTTATTCCCTTTTCCAGGTCATTTATGAATATATCAAAATAGCATACCCAGCACAGATCCCTGGGGTACTACATAATTCACCTTTTTCCATTGGGAAAATTGGCCTCTGCTTTGTATCTTTTAACCAGTTCTTGATCCACAATAGTACACTGCCTCCTATCCCATGGCTTTTTAGTTTTGCCAAAAGTCTCTGATGAGAGACCTTGTCAAAGGCTTTCTGAAAGTCCAGTTACACTATGTTTAACGACTCACCTTTCTCTACTTGTTTATTCACACCTTCAAAAAAACATAACAGATTATTAAGACAAGATCTTCCTTGTCTAAAGCCATGTTGGCTGTCTCCCATTAAGACATGACTATCTACATGAGGAATAGACCAGTGGTTAGAACACTGGCTTGGTAACCAAACAACCAGGGTTCAATTCCCACTAGCACTCTTTGTGGCCTTGGGCAAGTCACTTAACCCTCCATTGCCTCCGAAGAAAGGCCTAGCAATCTACTTCCAGTGACACTGCCAAGAAAACCCAGGAGCTTCTGGGTCACCAGGAGTCAGGACTGACTCAAAGGCACACATTGCATTTGCATCTACATGATCAGTAATTTTGTTCTTTATGATGGTTTCTACCATTTTTCCCAGTACTGATGTCAGGTTCACTGGCTGTAGTTTCCCGGATCATCCCTGGAACCCTTTTTAAAAACTGGCGTTACATTGGCGATCCTCCAATCTTCAGGTATTGCAGATGATTTTAATGATAGTTCACAGATTACGAATAGCAGGTCTACAATCTCATATTTCAGTTCTTTCAACAATCTTGGATGTATACCATCTGGTCCAGGTGATTTGCTACCCTTCAGTTTATCTAATAGTTGTAATACATCTTCTCTGTGTATCGATATTTCCTTCAATTCTTCCACAGTATCACCTTTAAATACCACTTCAGTCATGGGGATCATCCCTACATCTTCCTCAGTAAAGACCGAAGCAAAGAATTCATTCAGTCTCTCCGCTATAGCCTTGTCCCCTCTTACTGCCCCTTTTACCACTCTATCATCTAATGGTCCAACTGACTCTCTCACAGGTTTTTTGTTACAAATGTACTTGAAAAAGTCTTTATTATGTGTTTTTGCTTCCACAGCAAGTTTCTTCTCAAATTCTGTCTTTGCCTGCTTTATCAATGCCTTGCATTTAACTTGCCATTGCTTGTGCTGTTTCCCGTTTTTGTCATTTGGCTCTTTTGTCCATTTCCTGAAAGATGCTTTTTTGGCAACAACAGCCTCTCTGACCTCACCTTTAAACCATGCTGGCAGTTTTTTGGACTTCCTTCCACTTTTCTTAAAGTGTGGAATACAACTGGTCTGGTCTTCAAAGATAGTATTTTTAAACAACACACAAGCTTGATGTAAGTCTTTAACCTTTGAAACTGCTCCTTTTAGTTTTTTCTTAACTATTTTCTTCATTTTATCATAGTCTCACTTTTGAAAATTAAAAGGTAGTACTGTGAATTTCCTTACCATTCCTACTCCATTAATTAAATCAAATGTGATCATGCTATGATCACTATTGCCAAGTGGCCCCAACACCCGTATCTCTTGCACCAAATCTGGTGTTTCACTAAGGACTAAGTCCAAAATGGCTTCCACTCTGGTCGGTCCATGAACCAGCTGCTCCAAAAAGCAGGCATCAATAGTCATTAGTACAACCCCACTGCCATCGCCTTCCCCTTTTTACATGGAATTTCAATCCATAGAGATTCTACAGCAAATTTTGTTTCCTGCGATACTTTAATCCCTTGTGACTCAATGTCCTCTCTGACATAGAGACAACCCCTCCACCACTTTGATCAGCTCTATCATTACGATATAGTTTGTACCCAGGTATCACAGTGTCCCACTGGTTGTCCTCCTTCCACCATGCCTCTGAGATATCAATCATATCTAACTTCTCATTTAGTGCTATGTATTCTAACTCTCCCATTGTATTGTTTAGACTTTTAGCATTTGCATACAAGCATTTTAGAGACATTATTTTATTCATATTTATCTGGTTATTGGTAGGCAGGAGTAATTTGATATCTTTAAGCTCTGTCTGCTCTGTACACAAGGGCATTTGGTCTACCTTTGTCTTTATTGGAACTTCTCTGCTGATGTTCCCTAACTTCATTTTTTTGGTAGTATCCTTCAAGCATACATTGTTCCGAACCATGCGCTCTTGGGCGACTGCCGGCTCTCCCCTATTATCTAGTTTAAAAGCTTCTCTATCTCCTTTTTAAAGGTTAATGCCAGCAGCCTGGTTCCATCCCGGTTAAGGTGAAGCCCATCCCTTCGGAACAGCCCCTCCCTTCCCCAGAATGTTCCCCAGTTCCTAACAAATCCAAAACCCTCATCCTTGCACCATTGTCTCCTCCACGCATTGAGACTCTGGAACACTGCCTGCCTTTTGGGTCCTGCGCGTGGAACGGGAAGCATTTTGGAGAATTCTACCCTGGAAGTTCTGGATTTCAACTTCCTACCTAAAAGCCTAAATTTAGCCTCCAGAACCTCCCTACCACATTTTCCTATGTCATTGGTACCGACATGTACGAAGACTGCAGACTCCTCCCCAGTACTATCTAAAACCTTGTCTAGGTGGCGCACGAGGTTTGCTACCTTCGCACCTGGCAGGCATGTTACCAGGCGATCCTCATGTCCACCAGCCACCCAGCTATCTACATGCCTAATGATCGAATCATCAACTATAACGGCTGTCCTAACCCTTCCCTCACGGGCACATGGCCCTGGAGAAACTTTCTTGGTGCGAGAGGTTTTTACATCACCTGGAGGACAGGTCTTAGCTATAGGATTACTTCCTGCCACACCAGGTTGATACTCTCCTGTCACGTGACCTCTCTCCTCTATGGCAACAGGGATGCTGCCGGACTGGAGTTGGGACTTCAGGCTATATCCCTGTAGTTCTCATCTATGTACCTCTCTGTCTTCCTTATGTCTTCCAAGTCTGCTACTCTAGCCTTCAGAGATCGGACTCATTCCCTGCGAGCAAAGAGCTCCTTGCACCTAGTGCACACGTAAGACCCCTCACCAACTGGGAGAAAATCATACATGTGACACTCAATGCAAAAGACTGGAAAGCCTCCATCTTGCTGCTGGACTGCTGTCTGCATCTTCGTTTTAATGTTGTGTTTAGATATTTAAGTTCTTTACTTACTAACGTTTGCTGGGGATACTTATACTAATAAAACTATACCTAATACGTATAATGTACTTTGTTCACCAGAAGTTTAATTAATCTCAGGTCCTTAATGTATGCTGATGAGAATAAACAGCTGCACCTGAGAGTAAATATGGCACCTCCTTTTCCTTAAGAGGTTTAAGCACCTATAAAGCTACAATTATCCCAGGGGTGGGTGTGTGTCGGGGAAGTCGGGAGGGAAAGAAGACTTATTAAAAGCTGGCTGCTACAGATTACCCTGTGCTTCTAAGGTAATCTGTGACCAATCTCCAGGGGGAGTCCCACAGGCCTTGCTTGGATAGAGGGTGCCTTGGGTTCTAAATTTAACCAGAAATCTCTCTTCTGTGTTTTAGTTCAAATCATTTTTATTAATTTTCAAAAAGGATACATACACAAAACTGCAGAAGAAGTGGCGGTATATAATAATAGCCAATAAATCATACACAGCAAGATCAAAATCCCAATTACTTGCACAGTATTGAACACTACTAAGCAATGAGTCAATTCTAGGTAGGGCAGGTCCCTCCCAGACAAGAACATGGTAAAGCAGAACATCAAAGACACATCACAGGATAACCATAGAAGGATACCACAGACCTGCATAGAGGGCTGCGCCCTGTGTTAGCCGCCCCTTCCCCTCCCCGTCTCATATGCACTAGTTCCCCTGCTACCTGAAGTTCCTACTACCCTCCCCCATCCCTAACCCCAACCCCCCCATCCCCCCAACCCCCCCCTCCCCCCCAATACCAATACCCAATACCCCTCCCCAGAAGTACCGTTAAGCTGTCCCAGAAACCCTCCGCCTATGTATAGACTGTTCCAAACATCCAGGCTCTCATGCATTCCCATGATACATCCCATTACTCCAATCATCCATGTAAATCAATCACGTCCTCCAAGCCCCCCCTGTGGGAGATAAATGCCTCTTCCGTGACCCCCTCCCAGACTTTGGCGCAGGCCAGTTGCTTCTTGAGCCCCAGCAGATGGGCGGTACAGAGCTCATGTCTACGTAGCTGTAGCACCGCTCGACACCATTCCCGGACTCCCGGTGGCTTATCATCTACCCAGTGGCGAAGAATGCACTGCTTCGCTAACAAGAAGCCGCGAGCATAGAGTTGTCATGTGGACGTAACATCTAAGATCAGGGGGCCATCAACCTCGGCTGGAGCAGGAAGAGAGACAGGACAAGCTACATCTCCCAGGGTCCCCCCCACTCCCCTCGGGGCTGCCTCTGCTAAGCCAAACAGGCACCATTCAGGCGACAGAACTCCCCCCAGGGGTCTGCAAGCCTGTAATTCATTATAGACAGTCTGCCAAAACTGAGATATACGTACACAACTCCAAAAACGATGGAGGAGCGTTCCCCTATGGATTCCACATATGTGGCAAACATCTGTCGAGAGCACCCGCATCCTAGCTGCCCACGTATTAGGCACATAGGCCCGCCAGAGCAATTTATACTGTAGCTCTTGAAGTTTGACAGATTCAGAGAGGAGCCGAATTTGGTGGAAAGCTTCCTGGAGGTTGGGCACCGCTATCTGGAGATCATCCTCCTTGCACCATCTCTGAGCTAGCTTCTCTAACGAGATTTGCTCGCCTCCCGGATAGCACTCCTCCCGCCATAATCGAAGCGAAAATTTCCTGTCAGTGGCCACTATGATCTCCCATACTCCGGAAGCACTGAATTTAAACCCTCCCATATGCTGCAGCGTTCGTATATAGTGACGCACCTGCAGGTAGAAAAAGAACGTCTGAGGTGCAAGATGAAATCTATGCGCCAACTCCTGAAAGGAGTCTAACTCCTCCTGGGATTGCATACGTAGTTGCCCCAAAAACCCCAATTCCGCCTGCGCCCAACTTCGGGGCCGTCCCCCTTGGAGCCCTGGCGAAAAAGCAGCATTATCACACAGGGGGAGACAATCAGTGCTGTATCAAGGCACCCCTTTCTTTTGACAGAAAAACCGCCATGCTTGTCTTAAGGCACCCAGATATATCGATCCGCGCCACATTTGCGGCAATGCCGAGGTCCGGGCATGAAGTAAGTAGGCAGGGTGAAAGGGTGCGGAGAGCCACTCCACCAGTCCTTCTGGCAGAATAGCTGCTCCGCCCAGTATGACGTCTCTCAGCGGCGCTAGCAAGGCTAAGAAGTTATAATCTCTCACCGAAAAGAGTTCAGCCCCCCCATCTGCTCTGCTGCTCATCAACACCGATAGTGGGATCTGCGACTTCCTGCCCCTCCAGAGAAACTGCCTAATAGAACGCTGTAAAAGTAACACATCTCTTCTAGACAACCAGATGGGCAGATGTCGCAACATATACATCCACCGGGGGGCTTCCATCATCTGAAAAAGAGCAATGTGCCCCATCAGCGAAAGTGGAAGGTCCCTCCACTTCTGCAATGTAGCCGCCGTGTTAAGCAGCATAGGTCTGACATTCACAGCATACAACTCCGAGATCTGATCCGGAATCTGAATCCCCAGGTACCGAAATTCCCCCAGCGCCCAACGCAGGGGAAAGGAGCCCTGCCATAACCGTCTCGCTCGGCCACCCACATCCAGCGCAACCGATTTACTAAGATTAATCCGAAGACCAGAAAAGGAACCAAAGCTCTGGATCAACTCCAAGGCCCTCTTCAGGGAGGCCTGCGGCTTACACAGGCAGAGGAGCATGTCATCTGCAAAGGCACTGACCTTTATCCCACCTCTGGGCCATTCAATGCCCCGTATCTGCGCGTCCGCTGTAAGTGCTAAGAGTAAGGGTTCCAACTGTAGCACAAAGAGAAGGGGGGACAGGGGGCAGCCCTGTCGGGTGCCTCTGCGTAACTCAAACGGCTCGGATCGCGTTCCCCCACTCGCTACACAGGCCAACGGACTAGTATATAACGCTCTCACCCAGGATAAAAATGCTCCTTCAAAACCAAATTTCGCCAGAACTGCAAACATATAGGACCACGACACCCTATCAAAGGCTTTTTCAGCATCGAGACTCACCAACAGCAAGGGGATCTCCTGGTGCAAGCATTGTTCCATGCCGAGTAACACTTTGCTGATATTGGAAAAAGCCGCTCTCCCTTTGACAAAGCCTGATTGGTGAGTCCCAATTAGCCGAGGGAGAAGCCCTTGAAGGCGGGCCGCTAACACCGAGGCCACCAGCTTCATATCATAGTTAATTAGAGAAATAGGACGATATGATGCCGGGTCCTCCGGGTCGCGACCCTCCTTCGGTATGATAGTTATCGCCGCGGTTCTCATATCTCTCGGGTAGAGCTCCCCGTCCCGGACCTCGTTGTATAAGGCCACCAAAGTGGGCGTTATATTAGGTGACAATATCTTATAAAACTCAGCGCCGTATCCATCAGGGCCCGGAGCTTTATGAGGTTTCCCTTTCTTGATAACTGCCTGAATTTCCGCCCCAGTAATCCTCGCATTTAAGTCCCGAAGCTCTGTCTCAGTCAACTGAGGCACGGGGACGGCCGCCAGAAATTTACTTTCTTGGGCTCTATCTTCAGGGTCTGGGGTATATAAAGCCTGATAATATTGACGAAATACCTGAACAATTTGCCGTATCTCTGTGTGGACAACCCCTTGGTCATCCTTCACGCGGGCCACCCCCTGAATTCCGCCCCTACGCCGAACCAAACGCGCCAGGAGTCTCCCAGTGCGGTCCCCAAATTGAAATAATTGATGCTGATAGTACTGCAAAGACTGGGTGGCACGCTCATGCAATACCTCATTCAGATCACTCTGCACCTCTAAATACTTCCCAAATCGTTTCGGGTCCGTGAGAGCCACCCGCTTTGCCTCCTGTAGCTGGCGCGACAATACTAAGATCCGTGAATTAAGACGTCTCCTTTCTCTCGCTACATATGCTATTATAAGTCCCCGGAGCACAGCCTTACCCGCCTCCCAGAAGGTCGCTACTTCCACATCTCCGGTATCATTCAATCTAAGGTACTCCTCCCACTGACGTAGCAGATAGGCTCGAAAGTCTGCTTTCTGCCAAAGATGACTCGGAAATGTCCAGCGCGCTCCCCCCGAGACCGTACCCTGCCACACCAATAGCACCTTAGCATGGTCAGAAACCACGACGGGCCCAAACTCCACGTTGACCACTTTCCCCAGGTGCTCTCGTGAAATCAAAATATAATCGATCCGTGACCAGGTTTGATGTGCTCTCGACAGATGCGTATAGTCTCTTTCCGTCCCATGTAAGACTCTCCAGGTGTCAATTAGTCCACCCATCTGACAAAGGTATCCCACTCCCTTCCTGCTCCAAGCCCCACCTAAACCAGTAGTCTTAGACCTATCTAACAGTGGGTCATGTGGGCAATTAAAGTCTCCTGCCAAGATCAGGGGAATCTTCGGGGCCTCCAATACCTTCCGCAGTATCAGCTGAAAGAATTGATGGTCATATGTATTGGGAGCGTATATATTTCCC
Organism: Ichthyophis bannanicus; assembly: GCA_033557465.1. Lineage (NCBI taxonomy): Eukaryota > Metazoa > Chordata > Amphibia > Gymnophiona > Ichthyophiidae > Ichthyophis > Ichthyophis bannanicus. The sequence goes on from CM066042.1 coordinate 86,514,460, forward strand.
AGAAAAAGTTCTTGCCCCTGTATTTTTGCATGCAGAAATATAAATCTGCCTCCCGGGTCCACCTCCTCTCGCAGAGTTTCCACTCCAAGACCCCGGTGCACTAGAATCGCCACACCACGCTTCTTGAAGTCTGCAGACGCCGCAAAAACCCGTCCCACCCAATCTTTCTTCAACTTAGCATGCTCTACCGCCGTTAAGTGTGTCTCTTGCAATAGGGCTATTTGAGCTTGATCTCGTTTTAGGGCCTGGAGCATTTTGGTCCACTTAACAGGGGTATTTAGACCTCCAACATTCCAGGTGACTATACGGAGATCATCCCGCATTCTCCCTAACTCTCACACAGTCCATTAGCCAGATCCACCAAGCATACCACTGTTCCAGGTCGCCCAGCCTCGACCCAGAACTCCAAAACATCCGCAGCCCACCCATATAGATTATAAACAAGGGAGGTAGGGTTTTCAATCCATATACTGAGAGCAACAACATGTATTTCAGGCGCAATCCTCTCATATCCCAGACGTACCCCCCCTCCTCCCCCTTCCCCCTCTCCTTCCCACCCCTCCCCCCTTCCCCTCCCATCCCCCTCCCCCCCCCCCCCAAGAACATCTCCCTTACTTACCACCCGTCTTACCACTAATACTAAATGAACTCTTCCCGGCAAAGAATATACACACCCTATAAAAACACAAATCTTAACCCTCGGTTACCTCACTGAGGTAGAACTTCCAATACGGTGCCGCAGGACCGCCCCACTCCTCATTGTGCCTGCGGCCTCCCGCCTCCCCCCTCTAACAACAAACCAAAACAGAAAACCAAATAGATGGAAAACATATAATATAGTAATGGGAAAAACTAGGGCTCCTGGTGTCCCTGGGCAAGGCAGTCACTCCTCCACTGCTTCAGGAGACAGGTCTGGCCATCCACCCCCGGCGACACCGCCAAGAAACCCGGGTGCGCCCAGGCCGCCATGAGCCAGGATCAACCCGAAGGCACACACCGCATCTGTAAGGGCAACTAGAATTATAATGATATCCCCTCATTTCAGCAGTTCGGAGCAAGGTAACAGGCTGATCCCCTAGTGCTGCAATACAAGGTCCAGAGGTGGGGTAATCCTGTTCGATGAGTTAGGACCAGCTAGAAGAGAGAGTCAGATCTGGCCCGTTGGAGTGACAATCACCCCGACGCAGCAATGCAGCAAAGGCATCAAAGGCCGTGGGCCTAGACTTCGCCCAACATCCCCACATCCGCAAGTTCTCACGCGGGGGTCCCGGCGAAGCCGCCCACCACCCTGAAAAAACACCCAGCGCTTAGGATCATGCCTCTGGCGTGGTTGCAGGAAACTGCTGGGCTACAAATTTTCTTGCTGCCGCCACTTGATCGAAAGTATGGCTCTGGCCATTCAGGGAGACATGCAATACAGCTGGAAAAGCCAGAGTGAACCGGGCCTTTCGGCGATACAGTTCAGAGCAAATCGGGGAGAACTCCCGTCGCTTTGCTGCCACGGCCGCCGAATAATCCTGGAATAGGAGCACGCGTCTATTATCTAGCATGAGTTCGCCGCTTTTCCTCTAGGCCTGCAGTATACGCCACTTATGTTGGAAGCTCAGTACCCGAAGTATCACCACACGTGGCCGGTCGCCATGTTCTCTCCTAGCACCCAGACGATGTGCCCTTTCAATGTGGAATTTACCTTTCAGTTCCGCTAGGCCTAATACTTCAGGCAACCAAGTTTCCAGAAACACCAGTAGCTCTCCATCCGGTCTGTCCTCTCCCAGACCCACCAACCGTAAGTTGTTCCTACGAGATCTGTTCTCCAGATCCTCTAGCTTAGCTTGCATTTCAAGGAGGGTCCGCTTCTGGCACTCGAGCTCCCGGTCTCGCTGGCTCTCTCCCTCCTCCACTCCTGCCACGCGGTGTTCAAGCTCCTCCATGCGTCTGCCAAAGTCGGCCAGCGTCTCCTCCATACCGTCTAATTTTTTCAGGAGACGATCGAACTTCGGGTCAAGGAGCCTGACCACCTCTTTCGCCAGCTCTTCCGAATGCGAATCAGTGCTGTCCGCCCCCGGAGAGGTCGGCTGTCCCGTAGACGCGGCGGAGGGCCCCGCTCGGAGCGGCTTTTCACGCTCCTTTCGTGCCGGCAAAGGCATCGTTGTTCCCCGTCAGGTAATGTAACGAAGCAGGGCAGCCTCCGGTAGGCTATTTCGAGGATCGAGAGGCAGGAGATCCCAAAAGTAAGATTAATTAGCTGATTAATCCGTGAGGCGGCCCCGGAGCGAGAGAGACACGTCTGCTCTCACTCACGCATCGCCGGAAGTCCCCTCTTCTGTGTTTTAAATTTAAACTGAAAGTGCCTTGCTGCTACTAGGCCCTGATTATTAAATTTAAACTGGAAGCTCTCTGCTGTGTTTTAAATTTAAACTGAAAACTCTTTGCTGCTACTAGGCCCTGACTGATTTAACAAATACACTGGGTTCACAGATTAATCAGCTTAAATCTAAAGAATTCCTTTTTCCCCAAGATTTAGAAAAATTCCCAGAAGTAAGTACTTACAATTGCAGATCTCTCTCCAGGAGTAGCAGTCCTTTTTTGTAGTCCTTCAAGACTCAAGAGAAGTATATGTATATATATGAATATATATATATATATATGCTGCGATGGGTGTGTTAGAAACCAGTTATCTGTAATGGGCCCGATTCTGAGCCATTGGAACATCCATCCCTGCTATTCGTGCCTTCTCCGGTCGCGTTTAACTTCTCTGCCGGTTGTGCGGCGAAGGTAGACGGGGCATGAAAGGGTCGGCTTGGAGGCAGAGTCTGAGCAGAGTTTGGGTGGTCGCCGGCCCTGGACGTCCAGGGCCAGCGACATGTGCAGGGAAGTTATTCCACCTCCGAAGTGGAATATCTTCCCTGGACTTTTTTTTGTACTGTCATGGCGTGGATGGGGCAGGGGGCAGCCTGAGGACATTCTCCGCAGCCTGACCCTGGCCTTAGGAGGCCAGATTGGGAGTCAGGCTGTGTGGAATAAACACGTTTATCGGCAGCTGACATCGTAGCTTTTAAATGGAGCCACGGTGCCATGGCAACCGGATGCCATGGTGCCGTGGCTCCATTTAAAAGCCCCGATTGAGTTAGTCGGGAAGGTCATGTACATGCAGGCCGGACTGAATCGCAGTCCCGGCCTGCACATCAATGACTGATCACGATTCTGATCCCCTGAGGTTAGACGTGCCCCGCAGGATCAGAATTGTGATCCCCTCTATACTTCCAGTTCAGACCGAACATACAGAGGGGATCTAAGTCCAGAATGGAATGAGCCCTAATAGGAATAACTGGTGTGCTACTGCATCAACCCAAATTTCAGAAGTAGGTGAAAGTCAGCCAACTAAAGAATCAAAAAGGGGGTAGGCACTTGTGTGGGAAGGGTTAAGAGTACAATTGAGATTGTATTGTAAGGGTACTTAAAAAATACAAGAAGTGCTCAAGAGACCATATGAAAAGCATGCAGGAATGATGATTGTTCAGTAGTTCCAACGGATAATATGCATAATCCAATGGAAAAAAGAGAGTACACTTCGTGTAGCAAACAGCAAGGATCTATATTGGATCCACATATCGAGGGTGAAATCATGCCACCAGCTGAAGGATGGGGGAGGCACCTGCATGTAGGGGATTAAGGTACAGTAAAGCTGTATTTTGAGGGACTTAGAAGAGGCGAAAAACAAATTGATAGGGGCTTAAAGGGCCATATCACAACCGTGCAGAACAGACATATTCACATACATTGGAAACTCATGTATTATGTATTATCTTCTTAAAGCTTTCTGTCCTTCCCACCTGCTCCAAGACAAAAAAACAAATGTTGTGTGATGCAGTTTCTAAGGATGTTTCAGAAGGTTTCTTTACAAGATCTCTGTGAAAAGACATTTTTTGTTAATTTACCATCAGGGTCTCTAGACTAATTTGGCCGGGTCTCAGTGTAGTTGTGTGCTAGCCAAAACTGTGCTAATAAGTAATTAGAAGATAATTAACATTTGTAACATACAACGGGAAGCATCTGGGGCTAATGACTTTATATTAGTAGGAAAAAAAGCCTGAGCAATCAAGCCCATTGTGGGATACCAGAGGGACCAAGGCGAAGGGGAAATGTTTATAGAAAGACACTCTGGGAAGTTATCCCATGATATGCAGCAGAACAAAGCAAGGCTAAAAGTAAACCTTTAACTGATTTTCTTATGCATAGACTTCATCTGTCTGACCTTTTCAAGATCCCTTCCTTGTAATTTTTCATAGGCTTCATCTGATGCTAATGACAGGCAAAGACGAAATTCTTGTTTCCTGGGCTCTGGGAAATAACTCAGTTTTCCATATGACAAATCACTTGCCAGTAGGAAGATTCACATTTTATTCCTTGTCGTCTAGAACTGCTGCATTCAACATCATGAACGTATAGCTGAAAACCTAATGGATAAAATTCATAAAACTATTCAAAAAAAGAATGTGCTTAGAAGAAACTATAGTATTTTGCTGGTTTATATTCCTTTTCAGTTTCTACTAGAATAGAATTCTAGTAGCCAGGGTTTTGGATGAAACTGGAATCTTAATAGGCTTTGTTACTTTCAAACAATTTTTGGTTTTTGATAGCTTTTAAAGGACCAACAAAAGAAATGGTGCAATCTAGAGGCTTTCAAGACCTCATAGGCCTCCTCTTTAGATTTCAAAAGTTCATGTACAACAATGTCTTTGGGTCCTTCAAAAGAGCCTTATTCTGAAAAAATGTGCATAAAATGAAGTAACTAGGACACTCTCCCACCCTTGTGTGGCGTTAAGTACAATTATTACTATTTCATAACCATCTTTTTTTTTCGATGGCCATTCAGAATGTCGATGCTATTGGAAGTCCAAGAAATCCACTGCTAATGGAATCATTGTTGACCAGTCACATTGCTTGAGTTCCTTTCATGGCTTACATCGATCACAGCTTGGCATTGGTGTAGCAAGTTAACAACAGAGAACAATTCAAATCTTTCAGCTTAAAGAGGAAAATTCCAACCAGTTTGCTCTATACACAGGAGACTTGTAAAACAATAGAGTTCCATGCTAGGAAATGTAAGCAGGAACAAGATTGGAGAGCAGATGTTATAATGATTTTGATGGCTTACGATATGCTTTCCACTTCTAACTTGGCGTCATAAATCCTCAAAACTGGAAGAGATTATTGGTACCTTAACACCTGGTGTCTTTGCTGTAATTACTGGTTCCTCACTGTTTGTCTCATATCGTCCCCCTCTTCTTTAGAATAACTGGATGGGTCTGTCCAAACAGGCCAATAGCCACATCCCTCCTCAACAACATTGCAGGAGTGGCAGTACAAGCCATGCTTACAGACACTGGTAATGGTACTTGAATACCAGAAAAATCACTGATGGTGCTGTTCCTTTTATCACACCCATCCTATTAACCCTCCTGTTCTAATGAAAAAGCAAATAAAAAAAATTAAAGATACACAAATCAGTCCCCAGACACACAAACCGCAAGACAAAACTATTATGCTTGCTCTTTTGCTTTCCTGCTCTATGCGCGCTGTGCCTTTCCACAAACTCCTCGCAGACCTCTTTTAACACGTCTGTGATAAATATGCTCAAAATTTCCCCTCAAGCTTTTCAAGTCAGCAGATCTAGCCTGCTGCTTCAACAGACCTGTAAATGTAATGAATCGGAAATGGCTCGAATTGAATGTAATCTGTTAGCTTTTTCAGTGTCCTAAAAATCTGACAAATTTCCAGCTAATTAATTTTTGAAAAGCTGCACATTTCCCTTAGCAGGGAAGTTTTATACATGCACCTAGTGGGAGGAATGGCCTAGTGGTTAGGACATGGTACCTCAGACCAGAGGGCTGGGGGTTCAAGTCCCACCTGGGGGCAGTAATCTCAAATTGGAGGGACTAGGATTTCTAGTCCTATAGGCACTCCTTGTGGCCTTGGGCAAGCTACTTAACCCTCAGTTGTCAGATACACATAGATCATGAGCCCTTTGGGGACAAGGGAATGTATCCAGTACCTGTTTGTAGTGATTACATAATGTAAACCACTTTGATTTAAGGATAAGGCAGTATAGAAAACTGGTTAAATAAATGCATATTTTATTGATGTAAACCACTGTGTCTGCTAATGCCAAGGGCGGTATATTAAATTTTAAATAAATGATAAACTAACAGGACAGTGGCACCCATGTTTTAACAACTGGATTTCAGATTCTGAATGACCATTCTTCAAAATCCAATAGATAACTTCATCCAATTTAGTTGAAAACAAATTAAACATGTCTATTTCCCACCTCCCAAAATTAAAGTTCGTGGTTTTCAGCCTGTTAGTTTCAGTACATAAGTTGGGTCTGAAAATTGGTGATAAAAGTAGGTACGGTCTTTGTTTCATTACATTCTCTTGAAAAATCGATCCATCAAAAATTAATTGTATAATCAGCTACCTAACTTGTATGGTGAGTATACAATGCATATAGGTTACATTAATTTTCAAAGGGAAAGCATGCAAATACCTTCTCTTTGAAAATGACCCCTATAGAAAATATATAAACACATTTATGCCTGCTCTGGCTCATTTTCTGCATATACATATATGTTTTATAGGATATGTCCATAGGAGCTGCACATAAGCAAATCTAGAAGGGCAGACTAGATAGACCATGTGGTCTTTTTCTGCCATCATGTTTCTCTGTTTCTAGAGGCCAGTGCCAGTGCCAGCAATGTTATCTAAGGATGACTCAGCAAGCTTCCCAGAGGAGGTGGGGCGACGGGAGGGGGAGGGCGGGGTGAGGAGAGCAATTCTCTTGGAGCCTATTAAATTATGACCTGAAGCCCTGGAGAGGGTGTGTGTGTCCTGCAGCAAAGCAGAGGCCACGGGACCAAGCAGAGACAGTGGAAACTCAGCAAGATGATATAGAAGCGTAGGAAAGTCCCATGGAATCTAAGTAATGGGATTCATTGAATAAGGTACTGGCTTAAGATTGAAGACTGTGCAGGGACTTTGAGAGGTTTTTCTTAGCGGTGGTGGAAAGCTGTAACAAACAGAAGTATTCTTGGCTAGTGAGGATGGTGCTGCTAAAACCTGATTCCAGTGCTTAGGGAAAATCAAGCAAGGAGAGAGGGCTTCTGGACACTATCAAAGACTTTATCAATGACTTTATTTTGATTTTGGGTATTTCCAAAGTTAAATATCCTGAGGTGATAGACGCTGTATTTTTATTTCTTCTTTAGCAGTGCTGGAAGGGCAGCATCTAGCTGCTGATGTCCTGAATTAAGGACCTGCAAAGAATGGGGAAAGGAAGGCAGCCAGAAGTGGGGACTGCAATGATGTTGTACATAACATAGATTCTGAGCCCTTCGGGGACAAGGGAAATATATACCATACCTGAATGTACAACGCTTTGACCCAGTGAAAAGTGGTATATAAGCATTGCTAAATAAATCCATCCCAGGTGCTTTATTACTGCTTAGAGTGTGGATGACCATCAGAATTTCCCCATTTTCTAGGAGTTTATCATAGGAGCCCATCAGCCACTTCCAGTTGGAGATCATGAATAGAGACTAGGAATATCTCACACTTCTCTCTAGTACTGCTTCCACCAGACTTAAATAGATTAAGATAAAAGTTTTGGAATTGGGAGACAATTTCAGAGTGTTGAGATTGCAATGTTCCATCAAGATCCTGGATTGAGTGTATCAGTTCCCTATTTTTCCTCTCTTTCAAATATGTTGCGACTCACCAGTATCCTACCAGCCTTATTGCTAGCTTCATAGTTCAAAGCCTTTAGCATATAAATCAATTCCCACCAGCACTCCTTGTGGCCTTGGGCAAATCACTTAACCCTCCATTGCCTCAGAAAATTCCAAGTTATCAATATCCCTGTTTAATGTACATTACCAAGTTTAAGTTACAATGTAAACCGCTTTGATTGAAATGATAAAGCAATATAAAAGACCTGTTAAATAAATATAAATAAATAAAATAAATAAATCTCCTCATGAGCTTAATGACAGAGGATGAAATTATTGAAACTTTAAGCACAAAAGGGAGTTCAGTTTTTCAATCTCCCATCCATAGATCAATTCCTACTCTGCCAAGTGTATCTCCCTTTCCAGTCTGTTCAGCTCGGCTTTACGCTTTTTATTCAAGAAGGCAGAATATGCAATTATTGCGCCCCAGATAGACACTTGAAAGGCATACCATCTCACCTCTTCTGCTATAGGAAAATGACCATTAAAATGATTATATTCTTCAATAGCCTTATCCAGATATTTCCAAAACTCTGGATCTTTCAACAATGCATTATTAAATCTCCATATAGGCTCAGATTGCACCTGAGCAAGGTCTAATATATGTGAAATGACATTTTATAAAAGATGTCCAGGTGCAATCTGGGGTAATCAGGGCAAAACATCTGAAAAAATGCCAGGGACGTTCAAGTTTCAACCTGATTTTACAAACTTGGACGTCCGCGACATGGATAGCCATTGTTGCAGACACATAGACATTCCTTGTACCAAAACCTCTGATGGGGACATCTATCCAATATGGTATGCACATCTAGGCCTGCTATTTTGCATGTGAGGATGTGCATCGACATACCAATGCGAAACCATGTGCCCTTGTTCCCCCTCAGTTTCCACTAACTGAAAAAACAGTACAGGGTATACCAGTTTACTATGCCCTTCATGTTTCGTGATACCTGAACGAGACCTTTTCTGTTATCTATTCATGCTCTGGAGCATGAATAGACATGGACACTGCTGCTGGTGGGTGCTGACATGATCACCAATCCTAAAATCAGCTGCGAACGTCTATCCTGCTTTCAACATACTCCCTTCATGGGTTGGATGTCCTTACATCAAGGAAGTCTCTGGAGCCAGCGTCTAAAATACATCTGAAGACATTTATGGGCATGCCTATTTGCAGATATCCAAAGCACAAATAGCACTTTTTAAATACCCCACTAGTCTCACTGCAGCATGATTTGACACTACTGATTTTAGTTGTCTGTACCTTAAGGACTAGTGATTTAGATACGAGAAAATAATCAGACCTGGAGTGGGACCTATGGACATGTGAAAAAAAAAAGATCTTGGGGAAACCAATTGGAGAGGGGTTGTTAAGGATAGTATATTAAATTATCATGAAAATTTTTGGATTTTTATGTTGAATACGGTGGCTCTCAATGGGATCAATACAGAACTGGAATGGATGATTTTAACTGAGATGTAGTAGACATGTGAGAGTCACTATGAGTCAACACTAACTGGATGGCACTTAACAACAACAGACATGTGGATGAGTATGGAGGGATAGTGATCAGTTGACTATATTTAAGAAAATCCTGGAGAAGGACAATCTGTGATTGACATATATACAAATGGGAATGGAGTAGATATCACACCATTCACAAAAGTTGATGTGTTAGATCAGCTTGCAAAACTGAAAGTGCACAAGTCTATGAGATCAGATGGGTTACACCCCTGGATACTGAAAGAGCTCAGAGAAGTTCTAGCAGGGCCTTTAAAGGATGTTTTTAATAGATCCTTGGAGACAGGAGAAGTTCCACAGGACTGGAGAAGGGATGATGTGGTATCTCTCCACAACAGGGCAGAAGTGACAAACTACAGGCCAGTAAGCCTTACCTCGGTGGCAGGAAAAGTAATGGAGGTGCTCCTGAAAGAGCGAATAGTGGACTTCCTCGAAGTCAACAGGCTGCATGATCCGAGGCAACATGGTTTTACCAAAGGACAATCTTGCCAAACAAATCTGATTGAGTTCTTTGACTGGGTGACCAGAGAATTAGATCAAGGGCATGCGATGGTTGTGATCTACTTTGATTTCAACAAAGCCTTTGATACTGTTTCTCATAGGAGGCTTATCAAGAAACTCAACAGCTTGGGGATGGCTCCCAAGATTGTGAACTGGATCAGAAATTGATTGACTGACAGACAACAGAGGGTGACGGTAAACAGAACTCACTCAGATGAAAGAAAGGTGATTAGCGGTGTTCCTCAGGGTTCGGTCTTGGGACCCGTACTGTTCAATATATTCATGAGTGATATTGCCGAAGGGCTGAATTTATTTTATTTATTTATTTAATAGTATTTATATCCTGCTTTATCCTTGAATCAAAGCAGATTTCACTGCAAGCCAATCAAGTAGGGTAGTGCGGGGGTGTCGGCATGCAGTGACTGTGAAGGTCGTGTACGTGAGTGTGTAGATAGGTAAAACTTGATTTGGGGTGCAATGTATACAGGTTGAGCTATCTACATTGGGGTGCAATATATACAGGTTGAGCTATCTACATTGGACTATATACATTTTAGTAAGAGTAATGGCTGGTTAGATGTTGTGGATGTCATGTCTTGTGTCATTCATTTTGTGGTGTGGTTGGGGTGGATTGGTGGTCTTCATTGAATTGTTCAATGAATAGTGTGGTTTTAAGTAACTTCCAGAAATCTTTTAAATCTGTTTTTGATTTTAGATTATCTGGGAGGACATTCCAGATAGCAGGGGCTGCAAGAGAGAAGGCTCGCATGGATGTGGATTTGATTGTTCTTGTGAATAGAGTAGGTGTTGGTATATTGTTTCTGGTGCTGTTTATGTCTGGTCGCTTGCTTGTTTTGGTTCCAATGAGTTCCTGTAGTATTCCTGCTGAGATGTTGTTTTTAATTTTGAAGATGGTGAGCGCTGATTTATATTTTGCCTGTGAGGAGATTGGCAGTCAGTGTTGATCTTGTAGTATCGGCGTTATATGTTCTTGTATTGAAGTGCTGGTAATAATGCGGGCAGCAATGTTCTGGATTATTTGTAGGGGGTGGGTGGTTTGCAAAAGTCTGTCTTTTTGCAGATGACACAAAAATTTTCAACAGAGTGGACTCCCCTCAGGGAGTGGGGAATATGAGGAAAGATCTACAAAAGCTGGAAGAATGGTCTAATGCTTGGCAGTTAAGATTTAATGTGAAGAAGTGCAGTGTAATGCACTTGGGAAGCAGAAATCCAAGGGAATTGCTGGGCAGACTAGATGGACTATATTGGTCTTTATCTGCCGACATATACTATGTTACTATAAGATATGCCATGCTGCGTCAGACCAAGGTTCATCAAGCCCAATATCCTGTTTTAGGTCGAACCATTGGAAACATTTTGCAGGGAACACAACATAAAGAAGTGAATCGCTACTTAAATCAGACGCGATGGAGTTGCTTATGAAAATCGACCTACCATAATAGCTAAGTAAAATTAACCCTGAAACAGAACTTAGTTCCATAGAACTTGGGTTCAAAACATAGTACTGTGTCGGATGACACTGGAATGCATTGAAAATTTGGGGTCAGTTGGATGACTTACTGATTAACATTTTATGAAACAAGTGTGGTATTTTGGATAGCTAGAGACACTTAAGGGCATGTTTACTAAAGTGCACAAATCATTAGTGCGGAGTTTGATGCATCCTAAGGGCGCCACACTGAGAGCTTGGGGCCCCATGATAAAAATCATGCACTAATCAGTAACAGTAAGTAGGTCCCTTAATCTGCTGAAATTTCTCAGACACCAATCTAATTGATATCAAACTCTTTTAGCTTACAATTTATGAGTACGCTATCGCATATCACTTGTTCCTTCTTTCCTTTGCGGTGTTTTACATGAGTCCTTCCATGGAATCTCTCCTGTTGTTTAAAGAAGGAGTATGTAGTATGGTAACGTTTAGAGATTCATCATTATTATTTAAGCTGTTGGGTGGGGAACAAGGAGGGATGGGGGGAAGTGTGTTTGAAAAATTTGGGTTTATAGGGGGCTGAGGGACTGGGGGCGGCGGGGTGTGAGTCTTCTAGATAGCCCCTAATGCTAGAATCTGAATGTGTGTAAGCATAAATTGGGTAGTATGGGGATTTGTCATATCAATGCCTTAAAGAACTCTGTTATAGTAAAGTATTAGGCTGGGGTAGACAGTTTGGGAAATATCATTACTACTGTGGCTCCTCCACCCAACAATTGGTATTACTAGTAGTACTACTATCATTGTTACTAGTATATCAGAAACCACTGAGGTTAAAGTTGTAATATGTACACTGTCGCTTATTTATGCTCATGTACTGCTTTTCTTGTTGCTCAATAAAAAATTTTCAATAAAAAAAGGAGTATGTTTATCAAAGTGCGCTAATGGCTAACATACACTTAGCATGACACTTTTGTTAGACTTTATTTCTCCCCTTGTCCTGCAGGAGGCAGTAGCTTTACTGGGAGGCAAAACAGGCTAGTGGAAACAGCCGTTTCCCTCACCTGGGATAGAAAGCATGCTTCCCAGCATTCCTTTGGTCTCCTGTGGGGTGACAGGGTGACATTATAGAGGTCTGTGATGGGAAATCCTTAGCAGGTGCTGAGCTGCAGGTTAGGAGAGTGACAGGTGACATTGCCACCGAGTCACCAGGTCAACTTCTTTTCTATTCAACCAAACTTCCACAAAATAGAATCATAGCTGGGTCACATATCACATCTGATCTCCTTTCATACCAATGAAGAACATTCAGCATTTATCAATGGCTTACGGAATCCATTTTAAAATATCATGGGAGGGTGGCAGGGTGGGAAGGAAGTGGGGAGGGGGAACAAAAAGGGAAAATGGACCGAAAGAGCTGTGGGAAGGACTTTGATTTGCACACATAGGGGCTTCAGAGCTGCCCCCCTTACTGTTACGTTGTTTTCTTTTTAGTGGGTTGTAGTGGTCTTGAAAACCTCTTGTATGTCACCTTGGAAGGCGGGGTGGGGTTACCGCCTCACTGGTTTTGCATTGTAATGGTTTGTTACTGTTTGCAGTTGGTCACAATAAAAATGTAAAAAAAAAATAAAGCAGGGTATTGATAAAGAAAGAAATAGACATCGGTTGTATTCTTTCCTTTTCTTCTTGTCGTTCGATCTAAGCTGCTAAACAGTAGGATTGCTAAAGCCAGAGAAACATGCTTACTGTTGTAATCAAGTAAGTGGATAAAAGAAGCAACCTAGAATAATGTGATCTTAAAAAGCAGAGGCCAAACAAAGCTGCCTTTTCTAAAATAAAAATGTTTATTGTTGGATACGGTAGCACTGATTATCTTCGCTCTCTTTTCACTTATCTTCCTCCCTCACCAAAAGCCAACGATGAGCTGCAATTCAAGGAAAGAAAAGCAATAACAGAACAACCAGATTGCTTGTTTTTTAACTTTTGTACATTCTGCAACTGTGGGTGGCCTTGCAGAGACGTTATATATTGTTTAAACTGAAAATGGTTTTCTGTATGTGTGCGTGCGTGTGTGTGCATTTTTTAACTTAAATATCAGAGAAACTGTTCTAGCGTGGAACAGAACATCGCTTCTGTTGAACTGGGTAACCCCTGCTGCTACTAGAAGAGTTAGAAAAGAAATGATGTACATTCATGCAACCTTTCACGTAAAGTATTTTCCATTATTAATAAAAACAAGGGTGGCAGCGGCACTCGCACAAAGCAAAGACCTACATCTGGAAACTACTCCCACAGCTTACATAAGCCTCAGATATCCAAACCAACATCACCAATGGCATGGAGGAGTAGCCTTATGGGTAAGAGCACTGGCTTGGAAACCAAGAGACCAGAGGTCCATTCCCACTAGCACTCCTTGTGGCCTTGGGCAAGTTACTCAACCCTCCCTTGCTTTAGAAAATTCCAAGCTATCAATGTCCCTGTTTAATGTACATTGCCAAGTTTAAGTTACAGTTGTAAACTGCTTTGATAAGTTGGTTTAAAATTCTGTTAAATATATATGTGGATTATTTGAGATGAATTTTAGAAACCCTGCATGCCATTTACATGCGAAGCCTGATTTTATATAGAGCATTTTGGTAGAGAATGAGACATCCAGGTCAGGATGTGCAAAATTTCCCAAATATATTACATCTTGAGCAAAAAATCATAGTTGCAATGTTAGTCCACTTGTATATGTGCAAATAAAGGTCAACAAACACATTTTTTATCAAATCTATTTTAGCTACTGACATTGCTTCTGATCTTCAGCAAGCTGCTTTGGGGCATGTTTGCTAAAAAGTACTAAGCAGATAATGTGCATTTTAATGCATGATAACTGTTAGCATGGGCCTGGGGTAATGGCTATCGCATGTTAGAAATCCTGCATTAATGACTTAGCATATTTTGGGATTAGGATAGGACAGGTTATGGATGGAAAGTGGGCATGGACTGCACTTTGTGGTTAGTCACAGTAGTTTTTGCATGTTAATGGTCAATTTGTAGTTAACGCAGGTTTACTCAGCATCTCCTAAAGAGGAGGCATTTAGTATACCAGCACTAATTGCTAATTAAATTAGCATGCGGTAAGGCACTTTTCAGTGTGCTAACTGTAGAGGACATGCTGGCACGCCCCCAACAGATCGCAGTCTTTGCACTTACCGTACACTAGTTTTTACTTCTAAATAAAATGCAAAATCTTTACTGCACTTTAGCAAACATGGCACGTGCAAAAGCTTACACACTTTAGTCAACATGTCCCTTAATTTCCTATTGCCTTAGGTACCTAGTTACATTTTTATCTCTTTGGGGTAGGGACTTATTGTACCTGAATTCTTAAAAGCATTGTACAGTGCTGCATGTATCCAGAAGCTCTAGAAAAAAATGGTAAGTATCATTAATATTACAAAGGAAACATTTTTTTTAAAAGGCAGCATCACTTGTGGTTTTGAACATGGGAGTGCTGAATTTTACAAAACTAAACATACTGTAAAGAACAGCCAAAAAAACTTAAAATCTAAAACCCCCCAATAAAAACAACAAAATAATTGAGGTGGTATTAAATTACAGAGAGATGAGCACAATTACCCCCTCAATTAGTCATACAAACCCTAAGTTCAAATGAGCAGCTAGCTGACACTTATGCCTGCCTCGTAGCAGGTATAAATACCGACATCTAGATTTTTTTTAAGTATACTTGTATTACCGTTGCAAAATTGGAAATGCATGCATGCTTTTCAGTCTCACCCAAACCATGCTCAACATACGCCCCCTTCAAAACTGCATATGCTGTAGATTTATATGTGTAAGTAGCAGCTTTATAAAATCACTATTTACATATATAAATGCTGCAGTTTACACCTATAAGAGTCATACATGCCTTCTTTAAATGACCTCCGATGGGAGCATACAGATTTCAAGGTAGCATGTTCTGGGCATGTTGGGACGGTGCTTCAGAATGCACTTGTATTGCACATTTTAAAGTGGCAATACAGTACATGTTTTATCCACCAGTATTTACACCTGGTTCGAATCGCACATAACCCCTAGCTAACTTCTCATTGCCACCTGGGGTTTGGAGGAGTGCTTAAAGAGGAGCTGTGCTCACCTTGATGGTGCTCAAAACCACTTCTCTTTTGCAAAAATCTGCCACTTCTGTTTGTAACTGGCAGGTATAAATTGCAAGATCATGCCTTACATGTGGTTGTAGAACCAGTTATCCATA
Organism: Ichthyophis bannanicus; assembly: GCA_033557465.1. NCBI lineage: Eukaryota > Metazoa > Chordata > Amphibia > Gymnophiona > Ichthyophiidae > Ichthyophis > Ichthyophis bannanicus. Next base: position 86,529,984 of record CM066042.1, read on the forward strand.
AAATGGGATTTTTCGATTGTACGTCATGCCAAATGTACTTATTTCTATGACAGCACCATATATGTTTTATAAAAGGCTTTGCATTTGCCAAGCCTTTTATAACATAAATAGGGGGGTCTTTTACTAAGGGGCACTATCTAGCTGTGCATGTTCTGGCGTGCACTGAAGGCGCACTGGGATACACATTGCCAGCTAGCATGGGGCCATGCCAGTGTGGAATGATTCCCGCACTAACTGTGCAACCTGCGTTAGGTCGTGAGTGGGTGGATTAGGGGTGGAAAGTGGGTGTGGTAAGCTCACATACTTAGTGCTGAGTCTACACCACATGCTAACTGCATTAGATTGGGATTACCTAATGCTGCCTCAAAGATGGAGTTAAGTTCTCCCCGCTAATGCATATGCATTAGGGGACAGTGCTCCACGTTAACTGCCAGGGGACTGCTTTCCATATTCCTTACAGGTAATGTTGTGATGTTGCACTTAATATGCCATAGTTTCAGCGTTTGTGGCACCTTGGGTGCAACAACCTAGCTCCCATTAGTAAAAGGGTCCCATAGTTTTGATGGTGACCCTGGACATCTGTCTAGCCACCTGAAGGCATGTTTACTAAAGAACAGTAAGACTTTGCACTTACTGCTCCTCTTGGGGGTAGTTCCTTTGGGGGGGGGGTCCTGTTGGAGGCATTCTGCACTGGGGGTGCTTATTGGGGGGGGATTGCTGTCTGGGTGGGAGGGGCTGATCAGAGGTGGTATCAGATCAGGAGGGAGTTCTTGATTGGGGAGACTGTCCTGAGAGAAGAGGTTCAGATCAAGAGGGTAGACTCTGGGAGGGATTAGATGGGGGGGGGGGGGGCAGTTGGGCTTGCACTATTCCATCTTTCTCCTTTTTTGTAATGTGAAAGACAGCTGCTGTGTTATTGCACTGCCAGTCGTGTGATTATACTTAATGCCGACTTTTCAGGTTTATGCAATCATGCTATTGGCAATCATGACAGCACAGTAATGTGGTGCACATTAGCTGTCACCGGCAGGTACAGTACACCTGATCTCTGCTTATCTGACATCACTGCCTGGATGTCTCATCGCTATCTGAAGCTGAATATGGCTATAACCAAACTTCTTATCTTTCCCCCTAAACCCTCATCCCCTCTTCCTCCTTTCTCTATCACTGTTGACAATGCTCTTCTTCTTCCTGTTTCCCCAGCCCGTCACCTTGGGGTCATCTTTGATTCCTCCCTTTCCTTCTCCACACATATTCAACAGATTGCTAAAACCTGTCATTTCTTTCTCTATAACAATAACAAAATTCACTCCTTCCTCTCTGAACACACTCCCAAAGCTCTTGTCCACTCTTTAGTTGCCTCTCTTCTTGACTATTGCAACCTCCTCCTTGCAGGTCTCCCTCAGAGTCATCTCTCTCATTCTATTCAGAGCTCTGCTATGCTGCTAATCTTCCGCTAGCCCCGAAACACTCATATGACCCCTCTTCTGAAATCACTTCACTGGCTCCCCTTCCATTTCCATATCCATTTCAAACTTCTTCTTCTAACCTATAAATGCATTAACTCTACCACCACTCATTACCTCTCTCTCTACACCCCTCCTTGTGAACTCTGCTCCCCCTCTGGCTTTCTTCTCTCTATGCCCTTTTCTTCTACAGCCAACTCCAGACTTTGATCTTTTCACCTTGCTGCTCCTTATGCCTGAAAAAAACTTCCTATATATTTATGTCAAGTCTCATCTCTCTCCCCCTTAGCTCTTTGAGGCCACTTTTGTATCCTAATCTTTTGTTCCCCTTGTGTCTCCTCTCCCTGTTGAGCCCCTTATTTCTCTTGTATTGTGCTGTCTGTCTTAACTAGATTTTAAGCTCTACGAGCAGGGACTATCTTCTATATGTGTTTGTACAGCACTGTGTATGCCTCGTAGCGCTATATAAATGATTAATAGCAGCAGTAGAACCTGCCGCAATCTCACCCTAACTAATCCATGCTAAGCACTTAATGTGGATTTTTTTACGATGGTGCTGTTTTTAATGCATGTTAATTGTCAGCATGGACCTGTGTTAAAACATGCAGTAAAACCCATGATAAGTGCTTAATACATTTTAGAAAAAATGCCCTCTAGCTAACCTATAAGAAGTTGTCCTCTTTGTATAGCACATTTACTCATATGTACACATTCTAAATTGTATTTTTATTGGATAAAACAATCAAGGGAATACAGATGTAAACTGCAATAATTCTATTAATACAAACACAATGACACCCCTCTTTTTATACAAAAAAGGAGCACAAATTTCTTTACAGGAATGGATGGAAAAGGCCTTATCGGTTCTCCCTTCCTGACATAAAGGAGGTGAATATTAATTGAGTTTTTCCTTATCAGGGCCTATGCACTAGAAATCACACTAAAACAGTTTAAGCTTCTGTGTCTGTAAAAATTTAATGTGCATGTCAAAATATCATTTAACTAACAATGCAAATAAGTGCTGTTTTTCTAGCTGACCCGATAGACTGTAATGGTGCTGAAAATAAATGGATTTTTGGTTCATTCAGGATCCATACCCATTCAGTTTGTTTACAGCTATACCAACTGAAGGTGCCTTCATTTGTCAAGTTTACCCATTCATCCAAAAATAAATGCACATTCCTAAGAACAGATGATTTAGATGTTGTTATTGGGATATATATTTGCCTACAGCATCAAGCAACCAAGGTTGTGACAGACATCAAGAATTGCTCTGAAAACATGCATATAAAAATGAATCTTTATTGATAATTGCCTATACAAGGGAACACAATTACCCTAGGGTGAAAACAGAAATGCTTTGAACGCATGCTTCATGTCATGAATCGTTTGAAGATCGCTGTGCCGGTTGGTTATTCCTCCCTGGCATCTGATTTTTTGAGGGGAGCTTCTTGGCACACATTCCTGACTCCTTTGCCTTAAATGTTACGTATTCAAGCATAGCAGCTCATACAATCATTCTTCTTCTCTGGACGCTATTTCTTGATGCTGCTTTTCAACAAGGACATGGGTTGATGGCAATGTTCCTTGTCTTAGTTATAAGAGGACTTCCTGTGAATGTGCTATTTGAAGATTGCGGATGATATCATTATCTTGAAAGAAAAAGCAATTTATTCCATTCAGGAAATCATGGAGCATTCCAAATAAAAACATTATTATTTTGTCAAGCTTTATTTTTTGTTTGATGTATTTCTTAAAGTAACTGGGAGAAAAAAAGATAGTCATTGTATACCAGCATAACCCAGGTTTGTGTATGAGAGCTATAAAATACCCCATTCCCAAGACAGCATGCAAAGATAAAAGCCATACAGTACTTGTTCCTCCCAGGGAACATTTTAACAAAGCCCTTTGAAATGACGATTTCTACAGCTCTGCAAAGATATAAAGTAATTCCTAGGTTGTAGACTTTCTAGTGTTGTTAAGCATATTCTAACACCATAAGGGAATGAAAGGTACAGTTACATCTCTGTAAAGCCTACGATTCATCATGGTAGAAGCCTGGATCTGCTCTGGCCACTGGGAAAACCCACAGATTCTCCAGGATCAGCTTCACTGAACTTGCATTCAACTGTGAGAAGCTGTAGCTTTGATAGAAATAAAGAAAAATAAAGAGGATATTGTGGCAGATAAAGATCATATGGCCTACCTAGCCCTCCCACTCATACATCATGCTTAGCTCCATACTCACAGTGCTTGCAGGTATGCCCCTACTGTTTGTTGCATAGCCAAAGAAACTAAGGGGTGTATGCGCTTAAAGCTTAGTTATGTATGCACAATAAGGTTCTTTAGTGAGCAAGGTAAGTAGAAAGCTATGGGGCATGTTTATTAAACTGTATTACTCATTAGCGCAGGGTTTGCTACATGCTAATGCTAAGTGTGTCATACTAACACTGAGCATGAGGCTCCATGGTAAAAATCTCACATTAACCGGTTAATGTGTGATTGGGTGAGGACTGGGGAGGGGGTAGGATTGGAATGTGGGCATTGATGGTGCATTGTGGTTAGCATGGGTGCTGTGGACATGCACTAACTGCGACTGCTGTCTTTAGCACAGGTCTGCATAATTCCACCTTAAGGGGTAGTAGTACACGCACCCTCGTGCCAGTTAGCCTGAGGCAGCAGCTTCTTAGGGGACAGCACAGAACAAGGCATTCGGGGGGGGCATAAGGCTTAAGGTTTGCCTAGGGCACCAACACCTTAAATCAACTCTGGGGCCAGCCCTGCTTAGAGGGGTAGTTACTGAGATACAGTAAAGCGCAGTTACTCATCTGTAACAGGTGATCTCTGGGAACAGCAGGAATTTAATCTTCACATATAGGTGACATTGGTACTGATGGAACCCATGCAGAAACACTCCCCAGCATCCAATAGGAAGGTTTTTGGGAGCATCCCACTGTGCCTGTGTTGCTGCCTTTCCGCCTTCCCAACTCTCCCTCCTCAGTTGAGTTGGTAGCTGAGAGAAAAGGAGAGAAAAAGAAAACCTACAACTCTTAGGGGAGGAGGGTGGGTTGTGAAGCCTAAATCCCTGCTGTTCCTGGAGATCACCTGTACAGGTGAGTAACTACACTATCTCCAAGAACAAGCAGGAATGTAGTCTTCACATATGGGACTCCCTAGCTCCCAGATGCCAGAGAAAATAACTTCAGAATCAGTAGGTTTGCTTCAGGGTAGGCTTCAAGAGGTCATGAATCCTCTATGGATGTCAGGTATCATTAAGTTCCGGGACGGAGGGTAGAAGTTGCCCTTAAGCCTGAAAGAGGTGCTGGAGAACATGACATCCTGGTGGGAGTCCTTGTCCAGACAGTAATGAGCAGCAAAGGTTTGGACCAAAGACCAAGTTGCTGCTTTGCAGATTTTGTCAATGGCTACAGAGTGCAGATTTGCCATTGAGGTGGCCATGGCATGAACATTATGGGCAGTGGCATGACCCTCAAAGGATAGTCTTGCTTTTTTTTTTTTTAGTGCCTTCAAGTCAGTCCTGACTCCTGGCGACCCAGAAGCTCCTGGGTTTTCTTGGCAGTGTCACCGGAAGTAGATTGCCAGGCCTTTCTTCCGAGGCAATGGAGGGTTAAGTGACTTGCCCAAGGCCACAAGGAGTGCTAGTGGGAATTGAACCCTGGTTGCTTGGTTACCAAGCCAGTGTTCTAACCACTAGGCTACTCCTCCACTCCAATGCAATCTGCTATCCATTTAGAAAGAGTATGTTTGGATACTGACAACCCCAGGTGTCTAGGGTCAAAAAAGATAAACAACTGAGATGCCTTGCGGGGCTCTCGAGTCCTTTGAAGATAAAATGTTAAGGCACGTTTGCAGTCAAGAGCATGGAGGGTTGCCTCTGTCCTAGACAAATGTGGTCTAGGAAAAAAGACAGGAAGGCAAACTGACTGTTTCAAATGAAAAGGAGACACCACCTTCAGCATCTCTATCTTTATTTGTCAAATTTGATATACCGCCAATTACTATTGTATTACAGCAGTGTACAATGAAAACATCAAGGCTGCAGAAATAAAAGATAGAAAGGAACGCCATTAAGTGGATAGGAAAGTGACAGGGAGATAAAGAAGGAAAAAGACAGCGAAAGGCGGTAGAGACGAAATAAGGATAAGCAACGTAATCGACGAGAGACGACACAGCGGACAATGAACAGAGTGGTAGGGGACAAATAACATAGCAAATGATAAACTTGGCAAGTGGCAAGTGACACAACAAAAGACAGCGGACGACACAATGAGAACATCAAGGGCGGGGAGCCGGACAGGGATAGACAGCTCGGCAGGGCCGGATTTACCTTGAGTGAGGCCCTACGCCAACAAAAATTGTGGGCCCCCAGAAAAAATAAAAACGAGATCAACTTACCACTTTTACCAGTTACCACTACAGCAGCTACAGGAAACGGACCTGGCCATCGCTGTTCCCCGGTACTCACTATGGCTTTGGTGTAACAGGCCACCGCCTCCTGGTACTTGCGGGTGACGAAGAGTCTGTTTCCCTGCTCCTTTAACTCCTGAGCGCTAGTGCTCTTCTCCGGACTCCCGCCTCCCCCACTCTCCTTTTCCTCTTTCCCCTTCATGCCAGGGCCTGGAGAAGCTCGCGGACGGCCCCGTTCAGCTAGGCTGCAGAAATTTCAACTCTCTCTAGAGAGCGAGGGATCCAGGCTCGCACAACCCCACCTCGCACTCTGACTATACCCAACACACCCACAAACACAGTTCCGTCAGCGGAAGTTCCGAGCTGTAGAACTGAAGATGAAATGAACAAAAAAATTACCTGGAGATGACGGTAGAACTCAGCCGCGAAGTTTCTCAGTGATAGAAAGAATACGATTTTCCTGGGGACTCTTGTTTGTGGGCCCTTGCCAGCTGTGGGCCCTACGCCACGGCATACCTGGCGTATAGGTAAATCCGGCCCTGCAGCTCGGTAGGGAAGGGTGACCCAAGTGAGAACAGGGAGGTGTCAAATCTTTAGGGGTTGGCTAGAGGGGAACGTGCCTGACTGGTTAGAGGCAGAAGGAGCATGAAGTGGGGGTGAGTCCTAAGTATGACCTTGTCATGGTGGAACCGAGTGTAAGGTGGGTCTGCCACCAAAGCTTTAAGCTCACTAATGTGTCTAGCTGAAGTGAGGGCAATCAGGAAGATGAGCTTCCATGTTAGAAACTTTAGCGAGGTCGTGGCCAAGGGTTCAAAAGGTGGCTTGAGAGGTTACCCTAGAATGACACTGAGATCCCACGCCACCGGTGGTGGTCTCATGGGAGGCTTAGTCAGCAAAAGGCCTCTCATGAAGCGCACTATGAGCGGCTGTGAGGAAATGGGCTGTCCATCCAAGAGATGTTCAGAGGCTGCAGTTGCACTTAGGTGAACCCTTACCGAGTTGGTCATGAGAGCAGGTGGAGAAGATAGCTGCTTATGGCCTCCCTTCTAATGCACAGCTCCCTTTCAGCTTGTATATAGTTTACCTTCATTAAGACATCTGTTTATTTAATAGAATCATCTATTGTTCTTTATACCACCCACTGGAACAGTTCTCTGCTTCCGCAGCTCTGCTGTTTTATAAATTGCTGGAACGTGGTATTTCTAAAGATGGTAATAAGCATTTCTTGCTTCTTACAAGAAACAGGAAATGCTTGCTACTGCTGGAAATGCCATGGTCGAGCAGTTTGTAAACCAGCAGTGCTGCGGAAGCAGAGAACTGTTCCAGCGGCTGCTTTCATCTTTCAAGTGATGAATCAGTAAGGAAGGGCAGGCAGCTAGCGATGGGTCCCCCTGCCTTTGGCATCCCCCTGCAGTGCTTGCTTGGCTTACCGGGTAGCGCTGGCCCTGCTCCCCTTGAACCTCCCCAAGTGAGAACCCACCCTCTAAAGACACCCCTTGGACCTCCTGCTTTCTTTTTATATGCATTTTTTTTGTAAAATGGCTGTTCCTCCTGCACATGCTGGTGAATATAGGTATACTCCTGCATGCCCTTATACATATTTTAAAAAAGGCTCCACATTCAGCGAACCTTTTGTAAAATATCAGAAGGCTGTTGGATAAGTGCTGACTGAGATATACAGTGGCACTATCTGGATGGTGTTGCCAAATATCTCCACTGACTGGCTCAGCACTATCTAGTTACCTCAGGGGTATCCTTGAGCAGAGTGAGGGTGGTATCAGTGATATCAGGATAAGTGCTGTTGTAATCTGGTTAGCACAATTTTCACTTGGTAACTATCTGGGCACCTTAAGTGCTGTCAAGTTAATACTGGCTCCTGGTGACCTAGCAGCTCCTGGGTTTTCTTGGTAGGGTATGACGAGAAGTAGATTGCCAGGCCTTTTCTTCCGAGGCAATGGAGGGTAAGGTGACTTGCCCAAGGTCACAAGGATGTTAGTGGGAATCAAACCAAGATCTCCTATGCACTTGGCTGTTGCTCTACCCACTAGGCTACTCCTCCAAAAGCAAGCCTAAGTTACAATACAGATAGGTGCAGGCTGAAAGTGTAGTTACTCACCTGTAATAGGTGTTCTCCGGGGACAGTAAGAATCAGTCCTCACATATGGGTGACGTTGGCGCTGACAGAGCCCTCATGGAAGCATCGCCCAGCTTTTAAAGCAAGCCTTTGGGAGATGCCGCCATGCATGTGTGGTTCCCTTCCCGCCCAAGGTTGCCATCTTGCTCAGTTGGATGACATAGCTAAAAGGTGGCAAAAATAAATAAATATGGTAAAGAAGCAACTCCAAGGGGAGGAGGGAGGGTTGTGAGGACTGATTCCTGCTATCCCCGGAGAACACCTGTTACAGGTGAGTAACTACGTTTTCTCTGGGAACAAACAGGAAGTCAATTCTCACATATGGGACTCCCTAGCTACAGGTTACTGAAAGCCCATAGAGAAAAAGCACGGTTACCCTCAAGGAAAGTAGTGAGCAGCAACAATTGAGTCTGCAGGTGCAGAGTACAGTAAGACCTGTTTGTCTGAAGGAAACCAGCACTCCGGTAGCCTGAACACAGAAGAGCTGGAGAGTAGGAGTTGCCTAGACCCCCAAAAAATTATGGAGCATGGCCTGGCTGAAGGCACTGTCCCATTGGGACTCCCTCTCCAAGCAATAGTGAGCTGTGAAAGTATGGATGGAAGACCAGGTGGCAGCCCGGCAGATGTCCAGCATCGGCACAGAGCACAGGTTTGCCACAGAGGCTGCTATGGCCCTGACACGGTATGCCATGACCCGGCCATCTAGTGAAAGCCCTGCCTGCTCATAGGCGAGGGTGATACAGTCCACCACCCAGGTAGATAATGTACATTTAGTCACTGCTTCCCCCAGTCTACTTGGGTCATACCAGACAAAAAGCTGCGAGTATGTTGAATGTAGAAGGATAGGGCCCTCTTACAGTCCAAAGGGTGGAGGACAGTCTCTGCCCTACTGGTGTGAGGCCTCGGGAAGGAGGTAGGGAGCACCACCTCCTGGTAGAGGTGAAAAGGAATTTGAACCTGGTGTAAGGTGCCTCTGCCACCAAGGCCTGGAGCTCGCTGACCCTGCAAGCAGAGGTGGGTGCAATCAGGCTACCTTACACAAAAGGTATTGCAGGTGGCAGGTAGCCAGGGGCTCAAAAGGCAGGCGAGTATGCTGCACCAGTACAATATTGAGGTCCCACTCAGTCACCGGAGGGTGTACCAGGGGTTTCAATAAAAGGAGTCTCCTCATGAAGTGTGTCACCAATGGCTGCGCCGAGAGGGGCTTGCCATCCACCAGATGGTGATGTGCGCCGGGGCCCAGTCAAAATAGTCCGTCGAGGACTCGAGGGAAGGATGGCTCATGGACTCTGGGGCTGATCCCTGCCTGTGGCACTTGGAGGCCCCATGGCTGGTGCCGAGCACAGTGGCTGGGGAAGATCTTAGCCCTATGGAACTTAAGCCAGATCGAGACCGTGGCTGAGGATCAACTCGAGGCCAAAGAACCTCAAGGATCGGCTCGGCCTCCGGGGATGTCCTTGACGTCAAGGGCCCGGTGGTCTAGGCAGAGGAACCAGCTAGTCCATGAAGGCAAACAAGCTGCGCTCCAGGGCCGCCATTCTGGACTCCAAGCCAGAAGGGTCCACAGCCATCAGCGCGGGCACCGAGGGAATCGGGCCCGCCGCCGGTTCCCCTGAGGAGGAGTCCTTGACAAGGATGGTATCAGGCGACCGAGGCCGGCCTGAGATAGAGTCCTTTTGGGGGATCTTCGCAGGTTGCTCCTTCTCCGATCCCTTGGATGAGCGTCTAGGACTGCAGGACCTGGCTCGGGACTTACCCGGCCCGTCTGAGCTGTCCAGGGATGCCGTCTTTGAGGCCTTCTTCTTCTTCTTAAGTTCCCTCAAGGGAGACCCCCTTTCCAAGGAACCATGGCATCAGTCGGGGTCTATAAGGCTACCTCGGGATTCTGTGGTTTTAGAGGAGGTCTTGGCATTCGGAAGTACCGGGGACTCTGGGAAAAACTTATCATGCTGCTGCTGGCAGCGCTTTAGGGCCTCCGTGGCCATCTTTTTACAGAGGCTGCATGCCATGGGGTCGTGGTCAAGTCCCAGGCAGCGAAGGCAGCAGTGGTATGTGTTGGTCAGGGACATTATTTTGGCACACTGATCACACTTTTTAAAACCACTGGCAGCCATGGGAGAAAAAAGAAGCCCAGCGAGGTCGAAGACCCGCGGTGCCGTCAGTTGGAAATAAAGGCGCGACGGTGCCAAGAAGGAAAAAAAGACCACAAACCCCAGACTTGATACTGGGGCAGCAGGCTCGGGTGGCGGGAAGAGGACCAGTGCACTACCGGAGGTGAGTATGAAACTCAGGTCGAGAAAATCAACTTTTTCCGGGTGAAGAGCAGACAGAGGTCTGAAGGGCTCCATGGAAAAAAGGACACTGAGCAAGATGGCATCCTTGGGCGGGCATGCATTGTGGCATCTCCCAAAGGCTTTCCATCGGCACAGATGTCACCCATATGTGAGGACTGACTTACTGCTTATTACCAGAGAAAACTGCAGTAACTAGTAAGTGCTAACACTTATCGGCATAACGCTGCTCATTTCAGATATCCCGTGATGCTGCTGCCAAATATCCCACCAAAATTTAAGTGCTGCAGCTGAGTACTGTGGCACTTAAATATTGGCCCTTTTAAAAAATGGGCCTAAAGAATTTGTAAAATCCAAACTGACATCAGAGCAGTTCTGCCACTAAGCAGACTAGGCATTCACCTAAGGCGGCATGATTTGGGGGCGATGGTACAGCTCCCTTGTAGGGTTGCCAACTGGTACCAGATGTGCCTGACATGCTTGATCCAGTCTTGGGTTTACCCCATTGCATGCAGGAACATGTAGTTCTGATTTCTCCATTGCACTCCATAAGAAAACGAAGACTATGGGCGTGATTTTCTTCTGAGCGGGCTATGCACCGCATGGCGCATAGCCCTGCCCACTCACCCATAACCCCGGATATTCAATGCTGCAGAAACAGCATTGAATATCCAGGTTGTGCGCCAAGGGGGTGAACGCTGCAGAGCCCAACTGTATAGTGGCGGTATTAGACCGCTACATGGTTAGTGATCCGCTTCTAGAACTAGGTGAGCCAAAAGCTGGCCTAGTTTTAACCACAGACCACTAACCATGTAGCGGTCCAGGGCTACATGGTTAGCGGCAGCCACTGCCTCCGCTCTACCCCGGAACGCCCCCAGTATGCCCCGATACTAACGGCCCTGTCCTGGTGGATTGGTTTAGGCAAAGGAAGGGCAGATGTTGGATATGGGGGATAGGGAAGGGCAAATTCTGGATGCCTGGAGGAGGTGGGGGGAGAAGGGAAGAAGGGAGATATTGGATTGGAGAGAGGCATAGCTGAAGTTTAGTCCAGGCTCTCAGATATTCTTGGCCTGGTGGTGATTCAAATATTAATCAGTGTTTTGTTTTGGTTCATCAATATTCTTCCAAAAAATAAGAACATTTTATTACTCTGGTTGCTGCATAGATGCTTATTATTAATTAAATTCTTGAATTTTTGTATGACTACATAAACACATTGAAAGTGATGGCACATAAGGGCTGACAGGCCCATCTCGTCTTCATTGCAGTGCCTGAATTCAGCTGTTTTTTCCATGCTGTCTTGGATTCAAAGCTTAAATATTCTCTGCTTGCTGCCTTATGGCAGTGTGAGACAGCAATTTTTCTTTCTAAATGGGGTGCATCAAGCTCTGACTCTTGTATGAAAGTTCAGCAGAAAATGTGGGGAAATCTATTTTTCACTGCCTGTATTTCTGAGAAGATTTCCACAGAACTTGCACTTTTAAATCTGCATGGAAGATTCTGGCAGTTTTAATGAAGTGTCAGCGTTTACACAGACGCAAGGTAAGGACATCAACAACAATAACAAAAACCTCCCAAACTCCAATAGGCAATTAATCACGTACTTCAGCAGAATGGAAACTTATAATCAAACCATGAAAGTTTAGCATTTATCTTACTGAATTTAATGCACAGATAGAATGGTGGGCATAGCTATTTCTCCCACAAATACTAGGAAAAACTTTAATGGCTAATTTTAAGAATTTATTGCACTGGTTTTTGAAACAGCTTCATGCACAGGTCATGAGACATTCTGCAAACTCTGTTGACAACATAAGTAGCTTGGCTGTCTCATGCCAGCCCTCAGAGGGTTCTAATAATATCCTACAGTAATTAGCAAAAGAAGTTCTCAAATATTCTGTGCCATTAATTAAAACTATGGCACAAGATATAGTTGAAGGGTCTCATTATTAGATGTATGCAGGGTGTTTTTTTTTTGTTTTAGCAGGACTGCGGTCCTTTCCTAGAGTGTGAAATCGGTCGATCTTATTTTGGTCACCCAATGTCACAAGACTGTGTCAGGGCCAGCAGAGAGCTGGTGTACACTATGAGAGGCAGTTCGTCTGAACTTGGCTGGCTGCAGTTGGACATTTGCCTCCTCTCCTCTAGGAGGAGCTCTGCTCCTGTCTTGGTGAAATGAGGGCTGTATTCCTGCCCCTCCTGCTTTTGCTGAATAAATGTATATATTCCTTTAGATGTGTCTGGTCCTGCTTGGTCCTGCTGAGGCCAGCTTAGAAGGCCGGGTGTTGATCTGCCCTAGCTCTTGACTGGTTCAGTGCTGAGTCATTGCTTTCATTATCATTGCTGGCATTCCTTTTCCATTGCTTGCGTTCTTGTTTCTGAGATACCAGCCTGGCCTTATTCCCTGAGATTCCATATGACTTGTCTTGTGCTTTATGCCCCTACATTTATTTTATTTATTTAGACAGATTTGTATACCACCTTATCCTACAATCAAAGTGGTCACATCACAGTTGGAGGGGTGGTCACATCACAATTGGAGGGTTACATTTAACATTAGGGTACTTAACAACATTATACAATGAACTCGTATGTCTAGTTGGGATGAGTGGGTATCGAGTTGGCGGAGGTAGTTGCATTACAGTTCGGTTGGAGACTGTTGTCTGCTCATGGGTTTCTGTAAAGAGCAGGGTTTTAAGGGCCTTGCGGAAGTCTATGATGTCATTTAATGCCCTCAGGCTCGTTGGGAGGGAGTTCCAAAGTGTGGATACCAGTAGCGAAGGAGCTCTTTTTGAAGTTGTTTGTTTAGTCTTGTGATATCCTGCAGGTGTGCCGATCATGTTGTCATTATTGGTCCTTCTTGGTCCGTTGCTGATATGATATCTTGGAGTGCATCTGCCGAGAGATGGTGAATGATTTTAAAGATGATCAGGATTGTTTTAAATTATGCTCTGGCCATCATTGGGAGCCAGTGCAATTGCTGTAAGACAGGGGTGATGTGCTCAGTTCTTGGAGTGTCTGTAATGATGCGTGCTGCATTGTTTTGCACCATTTGGAGTAGGTGTAAGGCCTGCTGAGGGAGGCCTTGATATAACGAGTTTCCATAATCAAGCAGAGGTGTGATGAGCGCTTGGCACATTGTGCGGAAGTGATCCTGGCGGAGTATTGACTTGATCTTTCTGATGGTCCTCAAACGTTGATAGTCCTTGTTTGCGGTTTTGGTGATGTGGGATTTCAGGTTCAGTGATCTGTCCATTGTGATGCCCAGGTACTTAACTTCATCTTTGACTACTATGAGTTTGTCTAGAATACTGATAGTTTGTGGTGGAATGAAGGTGGGGTTCCTGGTGACGAACATTGCCTCAGTTTTATCGTAGTTGACCGTCAGGTTATTGGCTATGAGCCAGGCATTCATGTCTTCAAGGCATCTGGTTATTGTTGTGGTGTCAAGTGCTAGTAGGTTGATTGGAGCATACACCATGATGTCATCAGCATAGAGGTGATAGTGGAGTTTGTGGCGTTTGATGATGTTGCACATGGGTTGTATGTAAATATTAAAGAACATTGATGACAGGGCTGAGCCTTGTGGTATTTCCTGCATAACGGGGAACTGCTGTGATTTCTTTTGGGTGCATTTGACTTGTTGCGTTCGATCTTCCAAGTAGGAAGTAAACCACTTCAGAGTATTCTTGCATACACCTATCTGCTGCAGGCGTTGCAGTAACCTGGCGTGGGACACAGTGTCAAAGGCTGCCGAGATGTCCATGAACGCATAGCAGGAATCCGTTCTTTATGTTGTCCATGCCTCTTAGGAGATTGTCAAAGAGGGAGGTGAGAAGTGTTTCCATGCCGTGCTGGGGTTTAAAGCCATGCTGATGTATGTCCAGTGGGGCATTCATGTCAATATGGTCCTGAAGTTCCCTTTGCACTGTCTTTTCAATGATTTTCACAAGGAATGGCAGGCTGGATATGGGATGGGATGATTTTGGTTCAGAGGGGCTTAGGTTGTTGCTTTTAAGTATCAGTCATATCATGGCGTGCTTCAGGGATTGCGGCATATATCCTTGTTAGAGTGAATCTTTGACGATTTTGTGAATGTGATGGGAGAGTTGGCTTCTTGTGGCTTTGAGCCAAGACACTGGGCATGGGTCTGACGGTGAGGTTGTTGTGTTGAGTCCATTTATTATGTCCTTTATTTGATGTGTTGATGGTAGGCTGAAGTCCTCCCAGGTTTGAAGCTGCTATTTCATTTCATGGTCATCTGGTCATGCCTTGGTTTGAATTCCTGCTTTGGACATTTGCAAAGCTAAGTGGTGTCTGAAGTCTCCCATTGCGCTAGAGTTATTTAAATCTGATAAAGCTAGTGCTATTAAACTTGTCTTTAAATTGCCCTGTGGGTCTTCACTACTTTATTATTTATTTCATATATTGCAAATCATTGTGACTCTGAGTAGTTTACAAGTAAAATGTTAAAGGAGGACAACAAACACAATACAAGCATAATCCTTTTTATTGTATACCTTCATGGGGACCTTTTCCCAATGGTGTCTAAACCCTAGTCAGAGTCAGCTGACAGATTTCTGTCTCCTCAAAGTGTGATAAAAGCTATGGTTGTGGTGGTCAGATAAAGAAAGAGGCGTGTAAACAGTCTAATTTTCTTTTCTTTTTTTAATTTTCCCTCTGCCACTTTGGAATCCTAGTGATTATGGAATTATGAGAAAGATACAAAAAATAAGCTTTTGTGTCTTGTAATATGACAGCCCATACTCTCATAGCACTTCCTGGTGCAGAAATAACGAAGTTTAATTCTCTCTTAGCTGAGCTCTGATCAACAGCAAAGTAAGGTTTCCAATATATTCTTTAGCATCTTCAGATCATAATTCTGATTTATTGTCCCAGAAAGAAGCAAGAGGTCTAGCAAAGCAGACAAAAGTAAGTGGAACTATGAATGTTCTTAAATATGTAGTTAGCATAGCATTGAGTTACTGTACTGGAGAACAACATGACACCATATGAACTCCTCTGGCTACCTTTAGTACAGCTGTGACAGGGTGTACATCAAGTCACTTGAAAGAAAAAAAGGCAAGTGAGAAAATTCCAAACAAAGACTAAACTCAGCAGTACAAAGTGCCAGGTATGGCTGAGTTCCACTGTGGGAAGAAGTCTTCTATTCCATAAAACCAGAGAGAAAAGCAGAGGCTTCTCTGATTCTCAGCCTGTTGCACTATTAGGCTACTCTTCCAGAGAGTACTTTGGGTTATCTTCCAGCAGGTGCTGATGGCTTCTCGAATAACAAAACACAACAAAGTCTGCAGATAAAGGCAGGCAGGCAATTTAACAGCCTGCTTCTTTACAGGCTGCAGTTGGAAACCCTCTTGGGAGGATATGCAAAAGGTACTTATGAACTCTTTGGGAACAGTGTGTTTTTTGTTGGAAGATTGTATGGACACGAGAACTCTTGTAAGCGAATATAAACTGCAGTGTTCTTTTGAGAACTGCGGGGAGGGGGGAGATAATTCAGTGGCGGTGCTTAGTGCTTCTAAAGCGCATAGCTGTCGCTGCTGAAGTTTAAGCCCAGATACTGAAACGCAAAACTGGCAACAAAGAAGAAGGCAAAGTGGTTGGAAAATATGGACTTGGCAACAGAAATGAAGCTGGAGAAAGACTGATAGAATTCTGCAAGGCCAATAACCTATTCATCTGAAACACCTTCTTCTAGCAACTCAAGAGACAACTGTACACATGGACTTCGCCCAATGGATTGTACAAAAATCAAATTGACTACATCTGTGGAAGACACTATTAGAAAAGCTCAGTAACATCAACAAAGACAAAATCTGGAGCTGACTGCGGTTTAGATCATTAACTACTAGTATGCAATCTCAAGCTAAAGCTGAAAACGAGCAAGCCACTCATGAATGTAGAAAAATATGACCTTGAGAATATACCACTGGACTTTAAAGACTGCCTGCAAAATCAATTTGCTGCTTTGGATACAAATGACAGAGCACCAGAAGATTATGGGATGACATCAAGAAAACTGTGCTAGGAGAAAGTAGGAAGTCTCTACAAAACATGAAAAAGCAAAACTGGCCGAAATGGATGACAGAAGAAACCCTGAAAACTGCCCAGATACGCAGAGAAGCTAAAGCCAGAGGAAAAAAAGAGGCAATCAAAGACCTCAACAGAGATTTCTAAAGTGCAGCAAGACGAGACAAGGAGAAGTACTAAATGGCAATGCAAGGAAATAGAAGCAGAAACTATTAGAGGAAGAACAAGATCTGCTTTCCTAAAGCTATGAGAGTTAAAGAGAAAATTTTGGCCTTGAACTGGAATGCTACAAAATGCTCAAGGATCCTTGTTGAATGATGCTGAGAAGATCAAGAAAAGGTGGAAAGAATATACAGAGACATTATACCATAAAGATCAAGTGGACCAACAACCCTTTCAACCTGTACCTTATAATCAGGAACCACTGGTGATGAAAGAAGTCAAAGCAGCATCGAAGGCATTATCAAAAACCAAAGCACCAGGTATTGTTGGCATTCCCATTGAAATATTGCAGCAATCGGATGCAGCTGTTGCCATACTTACAAGGCTCTGCCAGGAAATTTGGAAGATAATATCATGGCCAACTGACTGGAAAAGATCTGTATTTATACCAATACTAAAGAAAGGTGATCCAACTGTGGAAATTATCACACAATCACTCTGATCCCACAATCCAGCAAGATTCTAATCAAGATCATCCAGCAGAGATTGCAACCATATCTGGAACAAGAACTGCCTGAAGTGCAAGCAGGGTTCAAGAAAGGGCGAGGAACGAGAGACATCATCGCAAATGTGAGATGGATCCCTGAAAGATAAAAGAATACCAAAAGGATATCTATATTTATTTTATTGACTATATGAACACAACCAAAGTGTGAAAATTGATGGAAGACTCATCACCAACCTATGCTGATAACACTACAATACTGGCTGAAAGTGAAGACATAGTAACATAGTAAATGACGGCAGAAAAAGACCAGTATGGTCCATCTAGTCTACCCAGTAAGATGACAAGAGTAGGTGCACCTGCCGCTCCATGCAGGCCACCCCTCCCCATGTCTTTGTTTTAGGGGTGAACCCACCGCTTTGTGTAGGACACCCCTGTATGTTGAGAAATTAGTTAGTTAAGTTTATTTCTATTTTATCCTGTTGCTGTAAAGGGATCTTTGACATATTTGCTTCTCAAGATCAAGGAACATAGACTCAAAATGGGTTTGCACCTTAATGTAAAGAAGACAAAGATCCTGACGACTGGCAAAATCAATAAGTTCATCATTGATGGAGAAGAAATTGAAATAGTGAACAACTTTAATCTGCTTGACTCAATAATCAATAAAGAAACGACAAGCAGTCAAGAAATCTGACGATGCATTACTCTCGGCAGAAAGGCTATTAAGGACTTAGACAAGATTCTCTAGAGCAGAGATGTCTCTCTCCATACAAAAGATTCAACTTGTCCAAGCCATGGTATTTTCAATAACATCTTATGGATGCGAAAGTTGGACAGTGAAAAAAATAGGAAGAACATCGATGTCTGTGAATTATGGTGCTGGCGAAGATTACTTTGTATACCATGGACTGCCCAAAAAACAAACCAGTCAGTACTAGAGGAGATCAAACCAAAGCTTTATTTAAAAGCTCAGATGACTTAGATTTTGACTTTAATACTTTGGACTCATCATGTGAAGAGAGAGATCATTAGAGAAAGACATCATGTTTGACAAGTTTGAAGGTCAATGCAGGCCAGCAATGAGATGGATCGATACAATAACAGCAGGTATGGTTGTCACTCTATCAACAATGAGCTGCCTGACTGAAACCGAACACAGTTTAGGACAGCTATTCAGACTGTCGCCATGAGTTGACACCGATTTGACGACATTTAAAAACATCATTCAATGCTGGGGATATATCTGGCCACCGGCACTGAATATCTTGGCGGCTGCACAGCCCAGAAGCTAACTGGGCAGCAGCGATATTGAGCCACTTCCCAGTTATCCCCCATGGGTAAAGATAGGCCAGCTTTTGCCACATCTATTTTTACCAATGGGTTGCACACCGGGCAGTGGCTCAATATCACCACTGATCGGTTAGCGACAGGTGCTGCCTCCACTGTGCTTGGAATGCCCACAACATGCCCTGAGGGTAATTGCATAACATTGGGGCAAGTAGTGGTGGCATCCACAGATATCCAGTGGCACTAACCATATAAATGCCTTTGAATATCCCCCCCTGCCAGTTACGTCTGGTAGGAAGACCAGGCTGAAGCTTTGCAGTTTGATGTATCTTTAGAGTTAGGGTGGGCTGGCAATATAGCCCAGTGGGAAAGACACTGTCCTTGGCTGAGGAGTGAAAGACTAGGAAAAAGTGATAGCCCAATATTTTTAAGGTGGACAGATATCTATTACCTGGGACCTGATGTCAGGACGCTAACAGAGAGGAAATATAAAGAGTTATTCAACATTTACCCATCATGGTTTGTTATATTCCAGCAATTCATTGCCGGTGCTTGGAACTTCTCTTTTGGCCCTTAACTTTCCTTTGACCAAAGGTAAGAATGCTTACTCCAGTTGTTCCACATGATGCTGTTAATACTTTCAATTCTTCTGAAAGTATTAAATGTGAACATAAGAACATAAGATATGCCATACTGGGTCAGACCAAGGTCCATCAAGCCCAGTATTCTGTTTCCAACAGTGGCCAATCTAGGTCATATGTACCTAGCAGTTTCCCCAAGAGACACAAGTTCCACAATGCTTGTACTGGGTCAAGCATTTTTATCTTCGGTCACTTCTTAATAATGGTTTATGGACCTTTCCTCCAGGTACTTGTCCAAACCTTTTTTAAACCCAGCTACACTAACAGCCTTTACTACATCCTCCGGTAACAAATTCCAGAGTTTGATTACACGTTGAGTGAAAAAATATTTTCTTTTATTAGTCTTAAATAGTTTACCCTGTAGCTTCATTGCATGTCCCCTAGTCTTTCTATATTCTGATAACGTAAACAATCGATCTATGTTTACCCGTTCCACTCCGTTCATTAATTTATAGACTTCTATCATATCTCCCCTCAGCCGTCTCTTTTCCAGGTTAAAGAGCCCTAACCTTTTTAGCCTTTCTTCATAGGAGTATCCTTCCATCCCCTTTACCATTTTGGTGACTCTTCTCTGAACCTTTTCTAAAATTGCTATATCCTTTTTAAGATACGGCGACCAGAATTGCACACAATATTCAAGGTGCCGTCTCACCATGGAACGATATAGGGGCATTATAATATCTTTTGTTTTATTTTCCATTCCTTTCCTTATCATACCTAGCATTCTATTTGCTCTCTTGGCCGCCGCTGCACACTGGGCCGAGGGTTTTAACATGGTATCCACAATGATGCCTAAATCTTTTTCCTGGGTGGTGGTTCCTAATATGGAACCTTGCATCGTGTAACCATAGTTTGGGTTGTTCTTCCCTAGGTGCATAACCTTGCACTTGTCCACATTAAATTTCATCTGCCATTTTGATGCCCAGTCTTCCAATTTATCAAGATCCTCTTGCAAATTTTCACAATCCTCTTGGGTTTTAACAACTTTAAATAGTTTTGTGTCATCTGCAAATTTGATAACCTCACTCGTTATTCCACTTTCCAGGTCATTTATGAATATGTCAAAAAGCAGCGGACCCAGCACAGATCCCTGGGGTACACCACTATTCACCTTTCTCCATTGGGAAAATTGGCCATTTAGCCCTACCCTCTGCTTTCTATCTTTTAACCAGTTCCTGATCCACAATAGTACACTGCCTCCTATCCCATGACTCTTTAGTTTTGCCAAAAGTCTCTGATGAGGGACCTTGTCAAAGGCTTTCTGAAAGTCCAGATACACAATATCAACCGACTCACCTTTGTCCACCTGTTTATTCACTCCTTCAAAAAACATAACAGATTAGTAAGACAAGATCTTCCTTGTCTAAAGCCATGTTGGCTGTCTCCCATTAGGTTGTGACTATCTACATGCTGAGTAATTTTATTCTTTATGATGGTTTCTACCATTTTTCCCGGTACTGACGTCAGGCTCACTGGTCTGTAGTTTCCCGGATCACCCCTGGAACCCTTTTTAAAAATTGGTGTTACATTGGCAATCCTCCAATCTTCAGGTATTAGAGATGATTTTAATGATAGTTCACAGATTACTGATAGCAGGTCTGCAATCTCATATTTCAGTTCTTTCAACACCCTTGGATGTATACCATCCAGCCCAGGTGATTTGCTACTCTTCAGTTTATCTAATAGTTGTAAGACATCTTCCCGATGTATCAATATTTCCTTCAATTCTTCCGCACCTTTAAATACCACTTCAGTCATGGGTAACATCCCTACATCTTCCTCAGTAAAGAACGAAGCAAAGAATTCATTCAGTCTCTCCGCTATCGCCTTGTCACCTCTTAGTGCTCCTTTAACTCCTTTATTATCTAATGGACCAACTGACTCTCTCACAGGTTTTTTGCTACGAATGTACTTGAAAAGGTCTGTATTTCGCGTTTTTGCTTCCGCAGCAAGCTTCTTCTCAAATTCTCTCTTTGCCTGCCTTATTAATGCCTTGCATTTGACTTGCCAGTGCTTGTGCTGTTTCCAGGTTTCGTCGTTTGGCTCTTTTTTCCATTTCCTGAAAGATGCTTTTTTGGCAACAACAGCCTCTCTGACCTCACCTTTAAACCATGCTGGCGGTTTTTTGGACTTCCTTCCACTTTTCTTAAAGTGTGGAATACAGCTGGTCTGGGCTTCCAAGATAGTATTTTTCAACAACACCCAAGCTTGATGTACGTCTTTAACCTTTGCAGCTGCTCCTTTTAGTTTTTTCTTAACTGTTTTCCTCATTTTATCATAGTCTCCCTTTCGAAAGTTAAAAGGTAGTACTGTGGATTTCCTTACTATCCCTCCTCCACTAATTAAATCAAAGGTGATCATGCTATGATCACTATTGCCAAGTGGCCAATGTGGGCTACTTATTACAATACTTTTTATTAATGTTTCCATAATGTTTCCAATTACAAGCAACCAAGCAAAAACTGAAAACACAAAATCATTCACATTATAAGGAAAAAGAAAACAAAACAATGTAGTCCACAAAAGGAGAGAAGCTAACCCAATAAAGGGAATATTGAAATTAATTAATCACAAGGAGACTAAACTCCATATTACAGCCAAAAACCTTTTCATCCACATCCACCCACTAAACCTCATAAATCCGTGACCTCCTTACTAGACAGAAGTTTCTCTAACTGAAACAGGTCGAAAAAACATATCTGACCCCCTGAAAGGACAACAAACATTTACAAGGATATGTCACAAAGAACAAAGCACCAAGAGCCAAGACACAGGATCTTAAAGCCAAAAAGTCTTTCCTCCGTGCCTGTGTGGCTCTAGACATTTATTTATTTAGCATACATTTGTATACCGCTACTTCCAGCGATCAGCAGCGGTTTGACAGCAGCGGTTTGACAGCAGCGGTTTGACATGTCTGCAAACAGTTGAACAGGGGCCCCCCAAAAGGAAACATTTCTATTCTTGAAATATTCCTTAAATACAGAGACTTTATCACAATCTGAAACAAAAATCACAAGTAATGTAGCTCTGGAAGGAATATTATCCTGGCTGTCCTCCAGATACTCGGTAAAATGAAGCCCTGGAGATAACTGTTGCTGAGACATCATAGAAAAGGAAATAATATCAGCATGGGGCAATTTTAATATCTCACAAAAATATTTCCGTAATAAAATCTCTGAAGATAACAAATGGCACATTGGAAAGTTCAAAAACCTAATATTCTTAGATTTAGCAACATTCTCATACATTTCTAATTTACGATTAAACAACATATTATCCTTCACTACAACTATCTGACCTGCCTGCAAGGACTGACACAGTGATTCTCATTTAGGTACTTGAATTCTAAGCAAATCCACCTGCCTTTTCACCTGAGCCAGCCCTGCCACCACATCTTGGGTGAAAGAACAGAGCTGGGTCACCGTGGAAACTAAACTTCGCTCAGTCCATGTCACCACCCTCCAGACATCAGCCAAGGAGACCTGTGAATCCGAGATCTCCGTAACCTCAGGCAGAGGGGGAGTCCAAGTTACTGGTATAAGAGATCTCATCACAGGGACTGAAGCACTCTGTTCCAACGGAACACCACAGGCGGAATTCACAGGAGTGGAACCCATAGGAGGAGGGGGCGGAGTACAATCCACAGAGCTTAAGGAAGCCCCCCCCCAGATAGCTCTAAAGGGCAAACCACAGCTGAGTGTATATCAGCCCCCGACAGAGGTAGCACATGTCTATCCATAGGGCCACTCACCACAGGAGTCAGTGCTGATGTTATCGTTACTTTCTTCTTTCATTTCCCCATGGATAAACACAAACAGTGTTTCAGGTGCTTCTGCGGTGCTCCAAGGGGGTCCCAAGGGGCCTGAAATGCCCCTTGTATTGCACCCCTTTGATGCGCGCCACCCGCGTGCGCTCACCCGCGCGAGATAAACCAGGTGCTATGAAGTAGATGCAAGAAGGCCCCCGAGTGTATCGGGGCCATCCTGCCCACAGCCTACCACTCCAATGACCTGCGGCTGCCTGCAAACAGTTCCTCTCCACTTCCTAGCACACCCGAAGCAGTTTTAAAGCCCCCGAGGGTGTCGTGGCCATCCTGCCCACAGCCTGCCGCTCTGATGACCTGCGGCTGCCTGCAAACAGTTCCTCTCCCTAAATGTGGGCTATTTTAAGATCCCTTAGGAACAAAAGTACTCACATCCATGATTTCATCATCATAGATGCTAAGGCTGACCTCCTGGCAATCACAGAAACCTTTTCATCATTCTTCTCTGGTCAGCTGAGGTGAAGGTGTTGCTGTAATTTTTAGATCCTCTTTAGGTTGTATGGAATGCTTCTCCCTGCCCTTCCTTTCTTAGAGGCTTTGCTTATTTAACTTTCAAGCAAACAAGTTATCACACTGCTTGTGATTTATCACCCTATGTCATCATCCACTGTCATCTTGTCCTCAGATCTTTCCTGTCATTTTATTTATCTCCTTGTGCTAGGGGATTTTAACATTTATTGTGAAAACCCCTTAATTCTAATGATAAGGATGTTCTCATGGAATCGTCAGGTTTCCAGCATGTCACTCTTTCCGTACACTTTGCTAGTCACACCGTAGACCTTGTTTTCTTAGTTCGCAACTATACTGTAGCTCCTAACTTTTTCACCATTCCGGTCTCTTGGCCAGATCATTTTTCAGTATGTTTCCTCATGTTTATCAGATCTACTAGCATTGGTTCAAACTAGAAACTTATTAAGCAGCTTTGGAGCTTTGCCACTATCTCAGACAGTGAGCTCGCTTCAAAACCATCCTTTATCCCCACACGATTTTCTGGACAAAGATGTTGAGACTCAAGATTACCTTTGGGATAAGAGTCTCACTCTTACAGTGGATCACTTAGCTCCTAGTAAAGTGTATCATCTTTCTTCCACTCATGCCAATAAGTGATATCATCCAGACCTGCGCCTCTTAAGTGCCAACAAGCCAAACTCCAGACGTGCCAAAGCCAAACGTGTAAAACTCCAGAATTCTAAGCTCTCTAAAAATGGCAGACGCATTATATGAGAGAATTAGCACTAGCAAAGCACAATTTCTATTCCTCCCTTAGTCTTTCAGATTCTATACAACCATGAAAGCTGTTTGGTCTCTTTAAGGCCCTGACAGCCACCTGCAGAAAATATTTCCAAAGTTTTCGTTCCTTCTTCAGATACCCTTGCAACGTTTTTCACAATAAAGTTCAGACTCTTTGGAACTCAGTCATAGGCTTCGTTATCTACATGTACTTTCTCATTGTTGGTCTAATTTTCATCCTGTTGCAGGTGTCATTCATACCAAGATCCTGTCTGCAATGAAAACTACACTTACTCAAGCAGATATTTTCCCTCCCCCCAAGATAATAAGGCAAGATGTGTGTAAGCTTTTTCTTATAGCAATGATGAAGAACAGCCTGCCAAGTGATAATTTCCTTCTCAATAGAAGCACATGTTTAACGGTCCTGTACTAAAAGGGAAAAAAGTTGACTCTTCAGATCCAGTTAATTACTGACCCATAGCAAATTTGCCTTTCTGCTCAAAGTCTTAGAAAAGGTAGTTCATCTTCAACCTGCATCTTTCTTGGAGAATGTACATACCTTACACCCTCGTCAGTCAGGTTTTCAGGTAGGCCACAACACAGACACAGATGTAAACAAAAGGCTGTATCATAGTTTCTCTGAATCTGAGTGATGCTTTTGATTTGGTCAATCATGCATTATATACTATCATGATTGTCAGGTTTGGGAATCGGAGTCAATTGTTGATGATTTTTGTCTTATTTTATGGTTCATACATATACAGTGGTAGTAGATAGTATTAATTTAAGAACACATAATTCCACTATTGATATGCATCAAGGCATAACCCTTGCCCTGACCCTTTTTTATATATTCCTTTCTCCATTAGCTACACTAATTCAGTCTCTAGAGCTAAGCAGTGATTATTACGTATGTGGATGATATCCAAATAGTATTTTCCACCAATTCTGTTACCTCAGACCTCAAGGCACTTAATTTGGGCCTTGATTATATTGCAAACTGACTGGCAGAAAATGAGTTACATCTGAATCCTATTAAATCTAGGGCCATATGGGTTGTGTGTCCTGTACTCACACCAAACCTAGCTCCAATTATCAAGGACTCAAAGTCCCTTTTTTGACTGTTTGATCCTAGGAAGAAAACTGGATCCTCTTCTTTACATAGAACTGCAAATTATCTCAGTTTTTCAGGCAGGTTCTATGATTCTTTGCCAATTACATCTCATGAAATCATTTTTCCCTCTACAAAATCTTAAAGCACTCACCTTTCCTCTATTTTCCATCACTAAATCATTTGCAACTTCTTTAAAATACTGCAGCCAGACTGATTACTGGCCCTAACAAATATGAACATGTTACTCTCATTTTGAAAGGACTGCATTGGCTTCCATTAATATTTCAATTTGTTTCAAATTCGGCTGTATATGCAAAGATTACTATCATAGTGGTTTTCCTTTCTATTTCTCTAAGGGGTATGTTTACTAAACTGCGATAATCGTACATAACGCGCGTTATGTAATGTTAACGATCGTTAGCACATCATAACGCGCGTTATGCTGCGCTTACGATCATTAACGTTACATAACGCGCGTTAATCGTAGTTAACGATCGTAAACTCCCGCGGCGCGGTAAAACACCGCAGAAGATGGAGAGAGGGCGGAGAGAAGGGGTCAATGGGCGGAGAGTGGGCGGGGAGAGGCTCCCTTCACACTAACACGCTGATCTGAAGAGCTCAATTCCAACGCGAATGAAAACCTGCCGTTAAATGCACATTACAGGGGAGAGAAACCATTTCAGTGTCAGCAATGTACAACCCAGGCAGGAAAACCTAAAAAAAGTGATAAGTGTGATACATGTGCACAGAACAAAAGGGCACATAAACACTGAAAATGACCCCAACAAACTGGAAAAAAACCATAACCAAGCTGGCCAATAGTGGTATCAATGAGAAACATCAACCCCTCCCCCCCCCAAGTAAGCTCCATAGAACAGATATAAATCATGGAAGGGTCTATAATCCGTCCCCATACAAGGTGAATGAGCCCACAGTGAAATAGCGCTGCTCAGGGTTTTCCCCACCATCAGACAGGGGTCCTATGGCATGCACATGTCCCGCAACATCAAGGCGGGCATGTCGGAACTGCAACTGGACAGATGCTGGAGAAGGTGATACAGAGGGCAGCAGGCGGCACATGCTGTGATGCAGCTGGGCCACAGTGCGGACTAGGGCGATGCCTAGGTGGCCCACACGAATGCTGAAGCAGCAGACAGCCAGACAGCAACTGCTGAAGGCCCAACATGGATGGGCACGACTGTGTTTCCCACAGTGTCACAGGGGATAGTACCCAGCAGCTACCCCTAAGGGCACGGTACATTGGCAGGCGGTGCTGGGGGAAGCGTGGACACCTATGCAGACACCCCTACCCCAGAACCCGCACCATAGGCAGCCGCCTACCTGCACACTGGATGGCCTGAGACTGCGCACCACCAGCACCACCAGCAGAAGGGCATGTCAGCATGGTGGCTGAGGGATACTGGTGGTGGAGGAGGCAGTGGCAGCTGCCCAGAGCAGACTGTGGCCTAGCCCTGTGTAGGTGGGTGCCGTGTACTGCAACAGATGGGCCCTGTCTGACGAACAGTCATGGTATCACCAAGGAATGTACTGACTCTGTGACAACAAGGTGGTGCAGTGCACAAAACCAGTGTATTCAGATGCAGAAGGTCACAGGTTCAAGTCCCAGCTGTGGTTCCCGCCAACCCAGTCCCCATATTTTACCCACTACTACAACGTGCTAATACAGACAGCACCTTTATTGCAGATGACGTAAACATGCCCAAGACACATACATTTTACCCTACAGAGCACAGACACCATAAACATGCACATTACCTAGAGCAGAGCCTCCCAAATGCAGTCCTGGAGGGCCAAACACCATCCCGGTTCCATGCTGCCTTCGATAAAGATGCCTGTGCTGCATTTCTATGCGCCACCCCCATGGTATGCAGATGTATCTCATGCATATTCATGAGGGACAGCATGAAAACCCGAACAGTGTTTGGCACCGCAGGACTGGAGTTGGGAACCTCTGCCGTAAAGCAGCAGCCCACAGGGGCAGACACACCCGCACCCACAGGCCCCATTATCCAAAGCCTCCTGGAGAGGCAGGACTTTGGGCTCTGCATGCATCTCCCAATACTAGCACTTGCATACCTTAGCAATGCCACCCTACACCTGGGAATATGGTACACATCTATCAAAAGGTTGCTATGATTACTGGCAGATAGCAATTCCTAAGTTAAGTACAATTTTCTGAGTGAGCTGCATCAGAGCAACCTTTCTGATGTCTGTGGAGTGTGCTACAGGTCTTGTGTCTGACAATGTTTACCAACCTGGGGAGTGACTCCTACAGTATTGCGTACCATAGCCATGCCTTCACTGTGCCCAGGACTGGTGTGGTGGCCTGGGCTGCCCAACACCTCTATAGTTGCATAATGTGCATAATGTGCATAATGAGGAGCAAGGTACTGTGGGAATAGCCTGGATAAGGTGGCCTGGCCTGGATGCATCTGCACACGGCATAGGGCAATGGCTCAGACATTGTAGTGCCTGGCCACCACCTGCATGGACAGGATGGCCATAGCATGTCCTGCTGGGAGGTCACTCTCACCCTGACTGAGCAGTGACCATGGCATGGCTAGGTTCCCCCATAGTGCTATTATAGTATTTCTCTCATGTGATATTTATGGGTTTTCTTTTGGGGCCCAATCACTGACTTATCTGCTTGGTGTGTATGCTGACATCCTTGTTCTGGGTACATGTATCTCCTCCAGGACCATGCATTATGGACTAGCTGGCAAACTGTCTGCAGCTAGTATGTGTCTTGCTAGAATACCTTGCAGGGTGCAGCGGCTGGAGGCTTGCTGCTGGAGAATATCAGATAATGGTGGGGGGCAGCTGAGCATTTCCAGGCCTGCTGTCTGTCTGCTATTGTTTTATGGATGTGTACCGCTCTGTCTGTTCCCCAGCAGGACTGGGGTTGCTGGTCCCCCTCTACTGCTGCCATTGCAGGGAGGTAGACTGTGGATCTATTGGTGGGTGATCCTGTTTCCCACCCTGAGCCCCAGAGGGTGGGTTGTGTGGCGGTACAGAATCTGCCTATGGTTCCATACACCCCCCCTCCTCTTCACCTACAGCAGATAATGATGGCACCAACACAGGATATGCACTATTCTGGGTGCAGCATCGCCCATAGGGACTAGACATAACCGAGACATATAGCAGGGCACAGATGTATCCTATCACACACTGATGGGGACCTGCAGTATGGCGTGTTTCAGTCATGAAAGGTGCTGTGGACCTGGTGCTGGGCGCCCCACCTCAACCTCAGGGTGGGCACTGTACCCGCACAATATGACTGTCTGTGGCTACTCTGTGGCAGTGCCACACACGGTCTGTTCCCCCTACTAGGCCGAGGTGCTATGGGGGTGCATACCCGATCTTGTGCCCATCTCTCGACTGCTGATTTGCATGTGCAGTGCATCATGGGTACGGGCGGGTTACCCCTATCCTGGTAACCACAGCAGACAGTTTGTGTGTTGACGTGCAGTCCTGCAGCCAGCCAGGGCTTTGTTCACATCCTTATAAGGTGTCCTATAGGGGACAATATAGGGTGCCTTGGCGGACAGTACAGTTTATAATGTGCCCTATGGAGTGCCTTATGCGGCACCTTAGGTTATGCCACCGTGAGGGTGTGTTTGCTGGCAGCACTAATTAAAATACATGTCACATGCCTCAACAATTGCTACTTAAATGTAAAGTGTGCTGCCTCAGCCAGTCTTACACATTAGGCCTACTGGGGAATCGAACCCATGACCCCTGGACCATCAGTCAGTGTTGTAACCATTGTGCTACAGCTCTGATGCTGTGCTTGTATGCCTGTGTGCCTTAAGATTAACGCGCGGTAACATGCCCTGTAGTGCTCGTTCATTTATGGCGCCTTGTAACGCGCATTCTCGGCGCGTTCTCGGAAACGATGTACCGCCCATGTCCTTATTTAGGGTTTCTGTCTCTACCGTGGCTCCTAACGCGAATCGCACTAACGCAGTTTAGTAAACATACCCCTAAGTGTCTTGTTCCATAATCCAGGTCAACAAGATCTCAACGTATGACCCACCCTCACATTTCTGTCTGCAACTTACTAGACATATCTTTTTTTTCTTTTGTTAGTTCAAGTCTCCAGTTGAGAAGAAACTAATTTAATTTGATTCAAAGGGGCCCTAAAGACACATTTCTTTACTTAGGCCTTTGGAGAAATGTAATGCGACCCAGGAGGGGACAGTGGACTTCAATGTCAGTAGACACTGTAAAAAAAAGTATCTATATCTATATAACTAAACATTAAAAAATATATATATATATTTTATTCTAAATGTTTAGTTATATTTTGATTGTAAACCACATTGTTTGGCCTATGCTTGAAATAGGGTACAGCAAGTCATGCAACACATTTATGTCTTGCTCTGGAAGATCAATCCCTCTTTGAGTGGTGGTTTGTCCACATAAATGCCTTTTGTGAAGTATGCAACAGGCAAAAAAGATGTCACAGACTTTCTCGGAGCTCTAGAGTAGTTCTCCTTCATTATTGTCCAGGCACTTGAATTTGCTCTTGAGGACACCAAAAAGTTAACTATCTGCAGACCTGGTTCAATGGTGTCCTCTATTCTTTTGTTCTTTCTGTGGTGTATGAGGCTATTTCACTTGCATTAGGAGCTATCCCCTGATGACCTGGTTCTTATCACCTTTGATGGAGAGAAGACCATAGGCCATAGTTGGTTAAAGATCATGGTGACACATAACAGAAGATATGCTATAGCAAGCACTTTCCAATGGCACTGGCAATCCAAGCATGCTGTAGTATATTCTATTGGCAGTGCATATAGATACCTGCCTCAGTGCTAGTACTTATGTATTTTTTAAGGTCCTCTCCCTATTAGCTGTCAAGAAGCTCCATTTTGAGGGGGGAGAGTGAGACTTACACTTTGTGGTATATAGAGAGTGGTAGGCATTAGGACAATCATCCTGTAGTACAGCCTTGTTAGGAGTGTTGGAGTATATTGTCATCCATAAGTATACCTCACCTAGCAGTCAGGCATCTCAGAGGCATGGAGAATAAAACAAAGGATATTATAATGCCTCTGCATTGTTCTATGGTGCGATAACACCTTGAATATTGTGTGCAATTCTGGTCTCCATGTCTTAAAAAGGATACAGCAGAACTAGAAAGGGTGCAGAGAAGAATCACCAAAATGGTAAAGGGGGTGGAAGGATGCCCCTATGAGGAAGGGCTTAAAAGGTTAGGGCTCTTCAACATAGAAAAAGACGGCTGAGGGGAGATATGCTAGAGGTCTATTAACATATTGAATGGAGTGGAACATGTAAACATAGATTGGTTGCTTACTGCTTCAAAAAGTAGAAGACTAGGGGACACACAGTGAAGCTACAATATAGCCCATTTAAGACTAATAGAAAAAATATTTTTTCACTTAACGCATAATCAAACTCTGGAATTTGAAACCGAAGACTGCAGTAAAAGCTGTTAGTGTAGCTGCATTTAAAAGAGGTTTGGACAAGTTCCTAGAGGAAAAGTCCATAAACCATTATTAAAGAGGACCAGGGAAACACACTGCTTACCCCGGGATATGTAGCATGGAATCTGTGTACTTTTTTGGGAACCTGCCAGGTACTTGTGACATGGATTTGCCGCGGTTGGAAACAGGAAGCTGGGCTTGATAGACCCTTGGTCTAACCCAGCATAGCATCTCTTATGTTCTTACGTTCTATGGCACAGCCTTGTCCAAATCCGTTTTGTCACAGCACAAGAGAGTCATGGCACAAATCAGGGTCTCTTGCACACATATTAGGGATGCTTAGTCTAGCATTACCCTCCACTTGCATGTTCATAGAATGATAGCCCTTGCAGTTCCTGTAGGCACTCTCATCATGCTCTGGTGATCTCAGTTGATGGCCCCTAACACTGAGGGGAACTCGGCAATAGTATAAAATTCCCTCATTGTTCCCTTTCCTTACCGCTGTCTGGGAAGATGATGAAATCATGCAAGTTTCTAAGCAAAGCTTGGAGGAAGGACTATGTGAAGCTTGTGCTGACCCCTAAAACATTATGAAAACTGTCTGTGGCCAGGATTGCCAAGGCTATAGTCATCTTTACATGCACTGAGGACATAGCATTTAAGGGTTGGGTCCTCAAGGTCTGTTCTGATCACCGAGGTCTGCTATAATGACTTTATTCAAACAATACCTCTGACTGACCTCCTTCTCTGTGAACTTTAAAAACATGACTGGCCCTATAGACTCTGAGGACCCTGTACATCTGTCTCCTATACTGGGTCAGTGGATGCAGCTGTTGCTGGCCCTGTTTCTGTCTCCTCTGCCAGATGTGCAGATAATATCACCACATGCTTGTTAGGTAGGGGAACATAATACACACCACTGATAATGAAATGGAAAGTGAAAGAACGCTTTAGTCCACCAAAGTTATCCCCTGGTATTCAAATCACAATGAGGAAAAACCAGCCAAAAAGTAGTCCTAATCATAGCTGTTAAGCATCAGGAATGGATCGCTGCAGTGGTGCTGAATATTGACTTTGGGCCGATTTTCAAAGGCATTTACACGGTTAAACATTCGCCTATCTTTAAGGTGCCAGGGCTAACCGGGCAGCATCCAAAATTGCTGCTGCCCAGTTAGGCTTGGTGGCTTTCTGGCTGTGCGGTAACCCCAGATTTTCACTTCCGTCACCACGGAAGTGAAAACCTGGGGTTAAGGGATCGCGGGCATGGCTACGGCGCTTAGCCCTGCCCAATTCAAAATCGGGCCCTTTATCCTTCTATGGCTGGGCCACATCCCTGATCCACCCAGAAATGCCCCCATGGTTATGTGGTTTACTACAAGTGATCAGAGCTAATATCCATAGAAACACTGAAAGATGACTATCACACATAGGGAGCTAGTTACTAAGCTGTGATAAAATCTTTCATTTTATATTTGCTTAATTTACTGCAAGAACCACTACTATGGTAACTTGGTCCTGCAGGTTAGTGACTCCCATGGTAAAGGAATAATGCATCTTGTGTTGAACACCAGAAGCTGCATTTATTTTTGGAAAATAACACCATCTTAAAGATGCTAGGTGAATGTTCAACAATGATACTACCACCCCCATGAAGTCAGTATTGCCTAAGTGAAACACGTCTTAGGAGGCCATTTCTGCTTCTAAAATGCTGGTTTGTCCACATAAATGCCTTTTAAAATAACCTCCATTCAGGGTGGGCAATCAAAAAAACTCACACTTGCAGGTGAAACATTTTTTCATTTCTGTCTGCCCTTATAATATATCAGCACTTCTTTAATAGTTGAGATCACGAGGCTGAAAGATTTCCAGTGACCATCAGCGAAGCACACCTCCATCATGCCCGATTTCTTAAACCACATAGGTCCGATGCAATACACAGATCATCTTTTCAAATCTTCTTACTACATTCCTGAAGCTGAAAATTCTCATGTTCATCTTCTCTTTGCATGAATAAGTTTTCAGTACGTTGCAGCAGCGTAAAATGGTTTCTTACGCAAGCTGTACTTTATCACTTACTTAATGAAAGGTTTACATTACATTTTTTCAGATACAGTACTAGTAACAGTCATATAAATCAATCCACTTATGATTGTGTTAATTTTCATTTTGAATATATGTGCTTGATACTGGGAGTTTGTTGTTTTAGCTCTTTTTGAAATCTGTTCTTTTGAAGGAAGGAAAAGAACCATTGCAGCATGCATGATTATCAGATACAGTAGAGAGCTACCAGTGGGTGGAGTAATCCAGTACTTACAGCAGTGGGATATACATCTTGCTTCTCCCACTGATATTCCTTTGGACTGTGGGCAAGTCACTTCACTCTCTATTGCCTCAGATTCAAAATTTAAATTGTGAGTCCTCTGGCGCAGAGAATTCTCTATTGTGCCTGATTTTAACTCCAAGCTTGGATTTGGAAAGGTGATTAAACTCAGATCCAGTAGGACAAGTAGAGAGAACCCAATTTTATTCCTTTTTAAGGCTGCAATTTTATAGAGAAGGGTGTGCTGGAGTAGGAGCCTTCCTTATGTTTTTAATAAATTGTATATTGCCAACTTGTGCTAGGCTTCAAAGTCAAATACATTCCTGTAAGTCAGAGCTTCCCAAACCTATCCTAGTGACCCCTTACCCAGTCAATGTTTTGGAATATCCACAATAAATATACCTGAGAGAAATGCGCATATACCTGGTCTTCAGTGTATGCAAGTTTCTCATGTATATTCATTGTGAAGATCCTGGAAACCACACTGGTTGTGAGTTCACTAGGACAGGTTTGGGAAGCTCTGATATAAGTTATTGCATTCCTGTGTCAGTAGGAAAGGCTGAGTCAGTCCTGGTTTTACTCTCATTGCACGCATGTACTTCTAATTTCAATTTATTAACCCTCGGGAATTACAATTTCCAGCATACAATGAGATAAAAATCTGGATGAACTCAAGCTCACCCTATCGCAAGGCTTCCCAAACTTGTTCTTGAGCTCCCACAACAAGTTGGGCCTTCAATATCCAAAATGAACATGCATGAGATAAATCTGCATGCACTGAAGATCCAGCATGTGCCTTTTATTTCCTGCAGGTTCGCTGTGAATATCCTGAAAACAAGAAGATTGTGGGGTCATCAGAACAGGTTTGGGAAGCCGTATGGATATGCAACTGAGTGCCTCAAGTCTCCAAGGACACCAATATCCCTAATGAAAATGCATAAGGGAGATTTGCATGCAGAGGGTTTGATTTGTATGCCAGTCTATGACATGCGTATTCATTAAGGATAACCTGAATAGATTAATGTTTACAGGGTTGAAGGTTGGCTGTCTCCACTGAGTACAAATCTTACAGCTAATAGCTCACTTATTGAGTACTCATGTATGTGTTGGAGGGAAGGAGAAGGCAGTGCATAGGCCCAGGCAGGGCCATACCAAGGGCTGTGTGAGCAGAGGACGCAAGTACAGAAGGGGGAGCTGATGTCATCATTGGGTTTCCAGGAAGCCTGACAAAAGTGAGTTCCTGCCCACTGCTCGTGGGGGGCGCCAGGTTCATGGGTCACACAGGGTATATTTTCTAGCTTGGTACTGTCCTGAGCCCAGGTGAATTGTCCTCCCTCTTGGCAGGAAAGAGAAATATCAAGGAGTCAGGTGAATCCTCTTCAGCCCAGGCCTACTCCTTTCTTCCCTGGTTAGGGTGGACTAGGTTATTGGATGCCTGACAGCTACACACAATCACATACCTAGATCAAATCTAGGTCACCTTAATCTGGTCTCTGTGAGTTCAAAAGGAATTGGATTAATGGAAAAAGAATAACATCAGTCTGTACCTCAATACAAAGTAAGGAGTTCTTAAAGGATATGATATTTTATAGAGAATTCTAGAATACAGACTATGCGATACCACATAGTGCCAGAGTAAAGAGAACATCATTGAAGGAGTTGTTTGACAATTGCTGAGAGCTGTTTCTAACATTTATGAAAACCACATGCCAATGTTCAGACACCATAAGAACAGAACTGATACATCACCCAGGTCAGCTCTGAAAGACTGATCTGTCCTGGGATGAAGATGTAGTTCTTTTTTTCTTCTGGAAAGCAGAACTACAACTCCATTTGAATAAGAGGTAACATCAGAACTTTGGGGGGTGAAGTGGGAACTCTAGCTATGGAGCTTAATAAATCGTGTTTAGTTTATTCGCTTGGCGCATACTTTTTAGACATTTCACTCCCCTCTTCATTTTTATGGATCTGTTTCTCATCACATTGTGTCTGCTAAGTAAGCAAAATAAGTGAAACACAGGGGCTCTGTCTTCTCCTAACACAACATACCGTATCCTTACCTAATGTGAGATACGCTACTGGCAATCTCTATTTAAAGGACATGCAATCAGCTATGAGTCACACATATTTACTCATATTTAACTATTTGCAGTAGACAAATGAACTGTTTTTATAGTAAGACTAGAAGTACAGCATGCTCCCTGAGATTAATTCTGAGTACCTCTTGCTGACTAATTCATCAAATCAATTCCCATTTTGAAAAAATAAATTGTATTGAGTAAATGACTGTACGTGGACTGCTGAAGTTTATGTTAAGACAGACTCAGGCTTGCATTGAAGAAAGCCATCATATTCTCTAGGTTGAAATGAGATCTAGCTAGCATCCAGTGAAATCCATCAGAGGACGTCTGCCTGTCATCCTTCCCACCCTGGACTCCAGCATTCTTCCCTTGCCAGCTCCATCTCCTCCGTTACTGCCACAAGCCCATCGACCTCCTTTCCTGGGGCCGCAGGACTGTGTGTGTATAAGGGCCACCAGGCCCCGAGCACCCGTTCTGCTGTGCTTTCCAGGCCGAGGGAATCTTGCTGTCAATAGCATGCCGCTGTGTATGTGTAAACCCTACTAGCCACCAACAGATAGAGACCACTTTCCTGGCCAAGCATATTATATATCTTGATACTAATAGTCTGAGAACTTATAATATCAAATGTCATCCTTTTGATACACTGATTCACAGATAAAGCTGGGAAACCACTGATTTAGTAAAGGATGCTTCAGCAATGGTCTCACTAGTTTTAGATTTGAGCTGGCTAGTTTTCAAAGTTGTTAGAAATGATTGCAACGTTTACTAGAAAGATGAAGTAGGCAGGGCTGCCATAATGTTGGAATAAGTATGGAA
This sequence comes from Ichthyophis bannanicus, assembly GCA_033557465.1. Taxonomy (NCBI): domain Eukaryota; kingdom Metazoa; phylum Chordata; class Amphibia; order Gymnophiona; family Ichthyophiidae; genus Ichthyophis; species Ichthyophis bannanicus. Next base: position 86,565,813 of record CM066042.1, read on the forward strand.
GCTGCAATGCCTATCTGCCCAGGATGGTAGAGAACAGAAGAGGAAGACGACACATTCCAACTCCAATTAGGTCTTGTTTCATACTCTGCATTATTTGAGTACAGAGGATTGAAGTATTATCATTCCTAACTTGGTTTTGGAACAAACTAGATGACTGAAATTCAGTATATAATGTTTTGAGGCTGGCTTCCTAAAGAAGCCTGCAGTTCATCCAAAATACTGCTGTTAACATCTTGGCTACAGCTGGACATTTTGATCAATTAATGTGTACTGCTTTGATTTGTTTTTAGCCGGAATTGCATAAATTATAAATCACTCATCATAATCACTGCTGTTCTCTTCTCATTGCATTGGTTTCCTGTTATTCCTAGGATTTGGTTTAAGATACTTTTTTCTCGTGCACTGCACTCTCTTCAGTGGAATCCCTTTTTATCTTTTTAAGCTTCTAGTTCCTTACTCACTTTGAGTTCCCTCAGATCACCACAGAGCAGCCTTCTTGCTTTACCCTCTCCAGCTGTTTTTTTTGGCTTGATCTTATGTGAAACACTTCTTTTGCATACTCTGCCCCTCCTCTCTGGAGTTCTTTGCCTTTTGATTTCAGATCTCAGCCTTCTTATTCAGAGCACAAAGCGGGCTTCAAAACTTGGAATTTTTCATTAGCTTTTCCACCTTAGCGCACGTTGCTGTTATGAATGGAAGGAACTGGCAGCAAGGAGATGGTTTGTTTAAATCTTTTTGGTGTTTGCTTTTGGAATTGTGCCATATTTCCAGTTGCTTTTTTTCATGTTTGTTTTTTTATTTGTTTAGTTTGTGTTTAAATGGTGTTATATCTTTTAGTATGAAGAGAGGTATGATCGTGTTTATTAAACTTTAAACATCCTGCATTTCCTCTATGGTTTAGCAGTCGGCACTAGATTAGTGTTTCCTAACTCTCTCCTGAAAGCACTCCTAAGCAGTTGACGTTTCAGGACTTCCATATTAAATGTGCAAGATAAATTTGCATACACTGGATATCCAGTATATGCAAATCTATCATATATATTCATTCCAGATATCCTGAGAACCAGACTCTTAGGTATGCCTCCCAGAAACAGTTGGAAACTCCAGGATAGATAACTTGGTAGAATAGATGGGCTAATGGGTTTATATTTGGTGTCATCTACTGAATGTCTGAGTACACCAGGGATGTGCATAGGTGAACTATTTTCCATTCATCTGCGGTTTATTTTTTCCCAATTTTCTGTCTTTTTTTGTTCATTTCATGCATCTGTTTTAGTAACATTTTTAACGGGTGAGTTGCAAGTCTAAAGTGGAGACTAAAGTTCTAGAGTGGAATTTACCTACTAGAGATGGTATATGGGATAGTTTTCTCCAGGTTGGAAGGAAGAGAGAGTGAACCTAGGATCCCAGTAAGGAGGGTGAAAGACCTGGTGTTTGCAGATTTGTTCCAAGATCCCAAGATGGTAATCCTCTGCCTGTTTCCTGAAAGCCAAGCTGTCAGATTGTGAATGTAGACATAAAGGTGGTCATTTTAGAAGCCTTAGGGGCTTGTTTACAAAGCTGTGGTAGCGGTTTCTGATCGTTATCAGAGCCACGGCCCCATTGAAATCAACAAGCCGCTTAGCCATGATTTAGAAGTCGAAAACCTGCATGCAGATGTCCAAATCATGGAGACATCCCTGGAGTCATTTTACAGATGGTTTCTAAAGATATCTTTAATTCAAGGAGGTCCAAGTAGATGGGGGTGGGGGTGAGTGAAGGCATGTCTAGAGTGTTGCAATGGATTTAGTTGTCCCTGCTTGATTTCAGAAACATAAGAGGCATTTCTGACCCCGTCCGCGTTCAAACCTGCTCCAGGCATGAATGAATGAAGTGCTCATTTTGGCCATAAAATGTCCAAAGGGTGTAGAGAAGATGGAACCCCACCATCCCCGATATTCTGCACAATCATGATGATAGCAGCAGGATTTTAACTGTGTCTTTCCTGGTCCTAACCCACTATTCTACTCATTAGGCTATTCCTAGACATCCACAGTCTGGAATACAATGCTGTGGATGTATATGTAGACGCCCCCACAGCCATCCATACTGGGCATGTCCACGTTTGTGAAATCATGCCTGAACTTGGATGTGCCTCCTTTTTTTTCCAATGTTCTGGCTTGGACATCCAAGATTACACTTGGACGTTATTTATAAAATGCGCCTGAAATCCTCCAGGTGATACAATCCGTGTTAGCAAGGACTGTGTACTTTCTGTGCAGGACTGTAACTGAATACTGTTTTGAGTTGGACGTTATACTCTGTAAGGTGACTTGGAGGTTTTTTGGACTTGTGCACATGGGCCTTGAAAAAATTCCCCTTCCCCTGTGGATAATCTGCTCCCTTTGGATAAGAATGTGGAACAGCTGAATGTTGAAGTGGAAGAGAACGCAGGAAGTAATTTGCTGCGAGTGGGCTCCTGGAGTATGAATTTCCCCATGACCAGTAGGAGCCCCACTATGCTTCTATGAGATGGCGGTTGTGATATATCCTAACAGTGTTGACAGGAATAATGGGTCAGAAAGGATAGGCCAACTGGTCTTTATCTACTATCATCACATCAACTACGTTACTATGAAGAAAAACCAATGTGTTCTCTCAATTTCTGTTGAACTTGGACCACATGGGAACTTAAATAACAGCAAAACAACACGTGCCTCATTAATTTTTTAACTCCAACACAAATTATTGCTACCATGCATTAACACATCAGAAGCAACATGATAATATACCATTTTTAGCTACACGTGCAACATTCTGTGATGAAAGAATAATTAGCAGATCTCGAGCTGAGAGGTATCATTATGCCGCCGGTGTAATAGGTGTATTTTTTGAATGTGTTTTAGTGTCTTATGATATATTCCTGGTCAATGTGTCTCATGTAACATCTATTTACAATTTTAAAAATAAGTTGTATCTCAGTAAAGATACTCTTAGTGTTTCAGTTTAAATTCTTTTTCTATTATTTCAGTCATGTGCAGCGTAGGAAGAATTAAGTGGAAGAGGTTCATGTTATCTCTCTGTCTGTCTGGGAGCAAAATAATTCTAGATAAAAGAAATGAAAAGTGGCCACATGTGACAAGAAAGGAAATATCTTTGCTGAGTTCAAAAAACAGAAGTATGAGGTCAGTAGTACATCTAGAGAACAAACCCTCCCAAAAAATCTCATTGTTCTACTATGACAGGCAGCTAAAGGATGCAAAATGTTGACAGACAAGGTGAAAAAAACCTCAAGGGGGAGGGATGGCAGGATTCAAGCCTCCTCCCCACGCTTCTGCTGAAGGAAAAGGCAGAAAGCTGGAAGGTCAGCTGAGATGCAGTCAGGTTTCGGTAGGTTTGCTACCCTTCAGATTTTCACCATCCTAGACATAGGCCTAGTGTTTTTACTGGCAAATCTAAGCCTGCGTACTCCCCCATAGGCTTTCCCTGATGTTTGCACACACCTACACAACTTCCTCAGCCCCTACATCCACACCCCATGCCCACAAACTCACCCACACACATCCCACATCCCCATATGTAGCAGCGAAGTGCATGCAATAAATAATACCAGGAGTCAGGTGCAGGGTCCAAGCCAATTTATTGTGCACAGGCTCAGACAGGAGCGTGTCCAAAAGAGACTGAGCAATGGAGCACAGGAGCAGATTCCTTATATACAGTTTTTACAATTTGATAGAGGCAACCTTTCTATTGGTCCCAACGCCCCTTGTACCTATCCAATCCGTGACCCTCTCTGGGCCCCCTTCCTTGTTCCCCCCTCTCAAACTGTTCTAACAAAGGCATAGTCTCTAACATGGTTACATTTCTACTTCAAGGCCATTTCTAGCTCAGAGAATGCAGGAACATTTATATCATCAGCATAAAGGAATTATACAAACTTTTCAAAAGCAGTTTAAAACAGTTTAAGGCAGATTCTCAAAAACTCTGGTTCTTCTCAGCACTAATCCCAGGTGGGGGTTAGGATCTAGGCCTAATTTACAGGTCATAGCCTACCACAATACGGTTTAGCATATAAACAGGAGTGCGGTATCCCCATGTCCCATCCTCTGCCCATGTAGCGCCATAATATGTAATTATTCTCTCAGGTGGCCACTCTTCACCATACCACTCATTCCACTGACATATCTTCAGGGCCTCCCGCTTCTGTCGACCATTGTACACTGGGAAACCTAACTGCTCCCCTTGGGAAATGGGAATAAGGAAAAAGGATGGGCGAATAGTTCCCAAGACACACGCCCCTCCCCCCCCCCCAGCTGCTAGGGAGTTGAGCATATGCTCAAGTACCACAAATCCAGTAGAGCCCAGGTGGGGCCTCCCAGGCGTTGGTAGCAGTAAGATCAGTCCATATTGCAACAAGACTAGGGAAATTGATTAGGGGGTTGGACAGTTCAGTAACATTTATTCCTGACCACCAGGATGTCTTCTAGGTAGTGGTGTTATAAAATCGTTGGCTTAGACATACTAACTGTCTGACTTGGATGGTGAACTGTGGTCCTATCCGGACGAAACAAATACACCCGATTGTGTTAGCCAACACCCACTCACTAGTGGTCCTATTCAGAGCTGTCTGATTATATAGGATAGAGTAATTTAATTCCCTTGCTTCCCATGGCCATTGGTCTCCAACCCTAGTTCCACCACAGAAGAAACAATTAGAAATGCGGAGACTAGAAGCTACAGCTTCAGCTAGTTCAATAAACAGATTCCGAATGGTCTGGGGAATCTGCACCTCCGGCTGCAGAGCCTCATAAAAGGAATGGTGTACTCGGAAAGGTGAGGAAATGTGAGTCTTGGTGGTAAGCTGAATGTATACATGAGTTCCGGGGTCTATCCCCCGACCCTGTATTCGCAATCCAATCCTATATCCTTTTATCCACTGACTGGGGTTGAGCACAAGCAACTTTAAGGGGTTACAGGTACTTTTCTGACAACTACGTGGTTCAAGCACTGGTAATCTTTCTAAAATGGCCTTGCGATCATCCCCATCTTGGCCCTGCGGCCCGTTGGGCCAGGTGGCAAAGTATACACATTCCCACCGGGGACAGGAGTATGCTCCTTCTGAAGCCTGGATGAAGGTAGCTGGGGCATGTACCCCAGTACACACTCCCCAGTTATATGCTGCACCAGGGCACATATACTTGTCATTTCGGTAATAAATTCGTTCTTGGTTAACAGATCCACAGCTGTAGTAACCATTTCTGTTGATGGCACCACAAGCATCAAAGTAAAGTGGAGCAGGTTTAGTGGGATCTGTGAGTTGTCGGGTAGCATTTAGGAGGACTCCTTCCCCATTATTCCATCGTAGCTCTAAAACATAATAGGTGGGACTCTGACGGGGGTTGAAACAGGTCCTGACCTTCCCTCTTGTACAGATACTTAATTCTGTACCATTATATACACACCGGCTAACAGTACCAGTACAACTATAGTAGGAATGATACAGTAGAGTTTGGGTAACTTTCGTCCCGGTTCGGGTAGTGGTTACACAGGCAGTACAAGGTGGTATGGCAAGAGTCATTCTAAGGGGCCCCAGGGCTATTGCAAGTACAACATTAATGCATAGATATTTCATGATCACAAGATCTTAGTAAATTTCTTCTTTTTTTCTAAAAATTGCAAATCTTTTACATGAGTTCTCTTCCTTTACAGCTTCCACCGTACGTTGACCTGTCAGCTTCCGGTAGGTGACAGGAGTAGGGTTGTAGATTCCTCAAGCTTCCACCATACGTTGACCTGTCAGCTTCCAGTAGGTGGCAGGAGTAGGGCTGTAGATTCTTATGGTGGCTGTCTTCGTTGCAGCGTGAGTCGCAACAGGGATCCGGGGTGGTCAGTTGAAGTCCAGAGAGTAGATTAGGTGGTGGCTGCTGGTTTCACTCGACTATGATGGATCCAAGGTTCGACCTCGGCAACTTTAACGGCTGTAGGGGTTGACAGCACAACAACATAGGGTCCTCTCCAATGAGGCGTTAGCGGTTCCTTTCTCCACTCCTTGATCCACACCGCATTTCCAGGCTTGAAGGGATGCAGTGGCTCAGTCAGGCTGATGGGTAGTTGGTCTTGTACCCAGACATGGAGACCCTGCAAGACAGAACTTAGAGCCAACAGCTCTTGTCTAGTGATTTCAGACCTAATCTGGCTCATATCCCCCTTTGTTCCCTGAACAATGGGCGGGGGTCGCCCATCCAAAATCTCGAATGGGGAAACTCCTAATGACTTTGTGGGGGCTGAACGAATCCTGAGAAGGGCTATAGGAAGAACCTGGGGCCACTTCAGGTGAGTTTCTTGACAAAGTTTAGACAACTGGGACTTCAGGGTGCAGTTCATGCGTTCTACCTTTCCTGAGCTTTGGGGTCTGTAAGCTGAATGTAATTTCCATTGTACTTGTAGGGCTTGGGCCAACTGCTGAGTCACTTGAGATACAAATGAGGGACCATTGTCCGATCCCACAACTAGTGGTATACCAAACCGGGGAATGATTTCATGGAGTAGAACTTTGGTGACTTCCCTGGCTTTCTCAGTCCTGGTGGGGAAAGCTTCCACCCACCCTGAGAAGGTACAAACCAGGACTAACAGGTAATGATATCCGTTTGCACGTGGCATTTCAGTGAAATCCACCTGGATATTTCCCATGGGGGTAACTCCTACTGACTGAATTCTCGGGGGCAGGTTAGGACCCTGCCGGCATTGTTCTTTGCACAAGTTAAGCACTTACGGGCTACTGAGGCTGACAGGGGTCCTAATAATGGGATACAGAAATGAGGTCTGAGTGCTTTCTCCATCGTGGTTTTCCCATAATGTGTGGCTTGGTGGAAAGCATGGACAAAGGCTGGATCTATGGCTTCAGGGATTACAGTCGGACCCGGAGGCTGACCACCTACCGGCGGTGGTAGCACTATCCATCCGGTCTCTGTCAACACTCCCCCTTCTTCCTGACAGAAATAGTCTAACTCTTTAAAGGTGTATTGAGGAGCCCATGCACTGAGAGGTACTGGAAATAAGGCTGCTTGGACTGGAGTATTAGGTGCAGGAACTTGTCCACTCATGGCTACTTCTCGGGCGGAAACATCAGCAAACCTATTTCCCCATGAAACTTCTCCTTCCCCTGCCTGATGACCTCGGCAGTGTATAACTGCAACTTGTTTTGGGGTCCATACAGCATCTAGTAGTGTCAATATCTCGGGACCATATTTGATAGACTTGCCTCCTGAGGTTATTAACCCACGTTCCCTGTACAGGGCTCCATGAGCGTGCAATGTGGTGAAGGCATACTTCGAGTCTGTGTACACATTCAAGCGAAGCCCTGTCCCTGTTATCAAATGTGATGCGGCGGACCCTCTTGCAGAGAGAAAAAAAGTTTTAAATCCAGGAAAAGACAGGTATAGCCTGCAATGTCCTGAGGATCCACCTAGAGGGAGCACGAGAGTCAGTATAGAGTCTGAAGAACCACGCCTCTATGGGCAGAACTTAGGCCCAGTCAGTTTGGATTTAAACAGAGACAGGTCTGAATCAAGAGAGGAAGGAGACCCAAAAGCCAAAGAAAGAGCAGACTCGAAAGGCAGAGAGAAAGCGGGCCTGAGAGGCAAAGAGAGTGCTGGCCTTGAAGACAAGTGGAGAACACAAAGAATGGGTGTGCACAGAAAAACTGAAGGAGCTGGGCTACCAGGCAAGGGCAGAGGCAGAGAAACAAACTGTAAGCAAATATCTGGCAGATGGCAACAGCTGCAGCCTTGGAACAGAGAGATTCTTCCCTATACTAAGGAAGGAGAGATACCCTTGGAGAACCTGGACCATGCTAAGCTAGAAGCTGACTGGGGTAGGCCTCAAGCCTTCTCAGAGAAGGAAAGGAGAAAACTTAAAGGTAAAACTTTTATTACTTGTAATTGTCTGCATAATCCTAACATAAGAGAAGGACAGTGGAAGGAAGCTTCTCCTTGTAACCGAGATACTTATAAGCAAAAGCTTGAAAACAATTGGGCTAAAAAGAGGACTGTAAATGCTAAGCATTGTGCTGAACAGGCTTTTAAAACTCTAACTGAAGAGGAGCCTTTGTTTTATCCAGTGGCCAGAAACCGACGCCCTAAGCTATCTGCCAGACACTGGAAAACAGTACAGCAAGCTTTTAAAAAAACAGAGTATAGTTGTGTGGAGACATCGGATTCAGAACTGTCAGAGGTAGAATTCATGCAAGTGGAATCTGCAGGCGAAGAGTCTGACCAGCCGATGGAATGCACATACTGTACAGCAGAGAACCTGGATATCCTTAGCTCTATGAATGAATAAATGAATGCAGTATATTGTGTTGCCTTAAGCTACTGTGAAGTTAACAGTCATTACTTTGATCTTTTTCATTTATGATTTAAACCTGATGCAAGGACTTGTTCAGTTGTGATACCATCCAATCCGTTTATCCTGTTTTGAACCGTTTGTGAAAAAAAGGGGAAATAAAGCCTTTTCATTTTCCCTCCATTCTTGTGCGGACTTGTTTCTTTTTGGGAAGTTGGTTACGAGGCCGGCACCAGGGACTGCCACCCTTGACCCTCGCACCTGTCCAACCCCAATCACCACAATTTTGTGTCCCCCAGCCCTTCTGTGGAAAACTACGCCGCCACTAGGGGGGGCTGCGGGGGACACAAGGCCCTAGTGAGGGCTATCAGGTCAGCCTTCTGCGCTGAAGTTCCTGGGGCCAGAGCTGCTGATTCAATTACCGTATCCAGGATCACTACTGCATAACCAGCACAGCGTCGTCCCTTGATGACAAGACTACTTCCATCCACGAAGAACGTCTGCTCAGGGTTGTTTAATGGGAGATCAGTTAAATCAGGGCGGCTGGAAAACACAGTGTCCATAATTTCCAGGCAGTCATGGTCAGAGGGGCCGGGGCCAACCGGCAACAATGTGGCAGGATTCAGAGCCTGACTGATGGTCAACTGTATCCGGGGGTTTTCACATAACATGTTTTGGTATTTTAACATTTGTGAATTAGTAAACCAGTAATTCCCTTTGTGTTCCATGAGGGTCAGAACAGAATGCGGTACGGTAACTTGGAGATTCTGACCCAAAGTGAGCTTGTCGGCTTCTCCTACCAGGAGGGCTGTAGCGGCCACGGCTCTCAGGCAAGGTGGCCATCCCTTTGTGACGGTGTCCAGTTGTTTTGACAAGTAAGCTACAGGTCGCTGCCAGGATCCAAGAGGTTGAGTTAATACACCCAGAGCATTTTCACTTGACTCATGAACATATAGGCGGAATGGTTTCTGTACATCTGGCAGACCCAGAGCTGCTGAAGACATCAATGCTGCTTTCAAGGATTGGAAAGCTACATCCTGTTCAGGTCCCCATTCCAAAGGAGATTGCTCCATTCCTTTGGTGGCCTGATATAGTGGTTTTGCCAACAACGCAAAGTTGGGTATCCATATTAGGCAGTAGCCTGCAGTTCCCAGGAAAGCCCTTATCTATTTTCTGGTAGTTGGGGTTGGAATACGGCACACAGCTTCCTTACGCTCTAATCCTAGCCGCCGAATCCCATTAGACAGATGGAATCCCAGATATTTAACTTCAGTTTGGCACAGCTGAGCCTTGGCCCTTGAGACCTTGTATCCGGCCTCATTCAAGAGGTGCAAGAGATCACTGGTGGCTTGCACACATTCACTTCTGGAGTTGGTGGCTATCAGCAGGTCATCCACATACTGGAGAAGGACTCTTTTTCCTGGAGCAACTGAGTAACTTGAGAGATCCTGATTTAGGGCAGCACTGAAGAGGGTAGGCAAGTTCTTAAATCCTTGGGGTAGCCGAGTCCAGGTGAGTTGGCCTCACCTTCCTGTAGTAGGGTCCTCCCATTCAAAGGCGAACAGCAATTGGCTGGCTGGTGCTAAACGTATACAGAAGAAAGCATCCTTCAAATCCAGGACAGTAAAGTGAGTAGCCTCTGCGGGGATCAGTCCCAGGAGAGTGTAGGGGTTTGGTACCACTGGGTGTATGGTTTCCACTGCATCATTTACTTGTCTCAAATCCTGCACTGGGCGGTAATCGTCTGTCCCGGGCTTCTTGACTGGGAGAAGGGGGGTATTCCAGGGTGATAGACACTTCCTTAGGAGTCCATACTTCAATAATTTCATTAGATGACGATGAATGCCTTCAATCGCTGATCGCGGAAGAGGGTATTGTCTCACATGCACTGGTTCTGCTCCTGGTTTGAGGGTGACGAGAACCGGGGCTACATTAATCGCTAGGCCCGGAGGACTATCCTCCGCCCACACTCCGGGCGGAGCCAGAATATTGGTGGGTATACGGGGACTGGCTGACTTAGGTGGGAAAGTACTATAGAACCGCCATTCTTCTTCACGGGGGACAGTCAACACCATTAGGCCAGCAGATTTCGAGTTCAGAGTCATTTCCATTTTTCCCCCTTCAGCAAAGGATATCTGCGCCTGGAGCTTAGCAAGCATATCTCGGCCCAAGAGGGGGATTGGGCATTCAGGCATGTACAGGAACTGGTGTGTTATCTTCCGTCCCCCTAATTCACAGGTGCGGTTCTGCAGGAACGGTTTAGTGGCCCGTGTACCGGTGGCCCCGACAATGGTAACAGATCGGGAAGACAGAGGGGCCACTGGTTTTGCCACCACTGAATGTTCAGCCCCCGTATCCACCATAAAATCCATATATTGGTCCCCAATTTTCAGACTGACCATAGGCTCCTGGGGACCCAGGGGAAACTTGGAGCCCGGTCTGGCCTAGCATCCATCCAAATTGTAGCCCTCCCCGATCGCCACTCCCTCCATAGCCACTTCTTCTTCTCGTTGAAATTGTGCATGACGCATTTCTCCATACCTCTGGAATCGTCCCCCTGCTCTCCCAGCGCTCCCTCCTCCCCTTCGGAAGGCAGAGTCACGGTACGGGCATTCATTTCTCCAATATCCTTCCTCCTTACAGTAGGCACACTGATTCGGGCCTACTAGGGGCTGTCCATTTCCTCGGCCCCTTCCCCGTCCTCAGGTCCTTTTATTAGGAAATCCTCCTCCTCGTCGTTCAACTAGGGCTGCTGCAAGGAAATCAGCTTTCTTCCTCATCTTGCGTTCACCTTCCTTCTGACGCTCTTGGTCACGATTTACAAACACTTTCTGTGCAACTTCCATTAACTGGGCCGCATTCATGCCCGTGAATCCTTCCAACTTCTGCAGTTTACGTTTTATGTCTCTCTGGGACTGACTCACAAAAGCCGCATTCACCATACGCAGATTTTCCGGGGCTGCTGGGTCATATGGGGTATATAGTCTGTAGGCTTCAGTTAATCACTCATAGAAGGCCGCTGGGCTTTCATCTGAACGCTGAATGACTTCGGATACTTTTCCAATATTCATGGCTTTCTGGCCTCCTTTCTTCAGGTCCTGCAGGAGGGCTTGGCAGAACTGATTAAGGGCCGCCGCCCCGTTTACACTGTTTGGATCCCACTTGGGGTCCTCATTCGGAAAGTCTGCAGCGGCTGCTTGCCAGGGATCTAGGCCTGTTTCTCCTACAGGATTTTCTTCTAACCATCGGGTGGACGCTTGCACAATTCGCGCTCACTCTTCGGTACTGAAGAGAGTGGACAGGAGCTGGCGACAATCAGACCAGGTAGGTCTGATTAATTCAATCAGATCCTGGGGCTTCTCAGTATAGGAGGCATAGTGCGTCTTCCAGTTCAGTAAGTCAGTGGTGGAAAAAGGCACATAAACGAAACTAGCTGGCCCCACCACAACCTGGCCCTGGTTGTCAAGAGTAGGTAGGCCTTGGACCTGGTGCAGCGGCATTACGTGGCCATCCCGTTGGCTTGTAGTTGTACTTCTGAAAGCATAAGGTAGCCGGGACTCTCGGGATTCTGCCTCATGATAGTGGGTGGCTGCAGTAAGTGACCCTGAACTGGCAAACAAATCCCTGCTGGCAGAATCATCGATGGACTGTGGCCCCTCAGAAACACTCCAAATGGAGTCAGGGCTTCTGGCTGGGAGGGAGTGTGCGTCCTCCAGTTGCGGAGGCAGTTGGGGGCCTACTTGGGGTAAAACTGCAGGGATGGGTCCTGCCTGGGGTAGTGGCATAGCCGAGGGGACTGACCTATAGAGGAACTGGGGCGGACGGGACAGAATGTCTGGAGTTTCTGGGGTAGAATAGACAGGCAGTTTCTTTTCCCCAGGCTTCTGGGGCCCCCGGGTGGTTGCTACAAATATCCTGCACTGTTCCTCATAACAACGCTTCATCCAGGAGGGCTCTTTTTCACAGACACTTAACCAGGAATCTATATAGGAGAACTGATCAGGGTGATCTTTTCGTACGATCTGGTGAACTAAAGATACGATACTAACATCAAAGGTACCCCCAGAGGGCCACGAGGTGACCAGTACTGGCCATTCCCTCTTACAGAGCACTTCTAATCAGGACGGAGACATTTTTATTCCATAGCCTCCGGCAAATCCCATGCTAAAATTCTTGATCATACATTTCAACGGAGTTTGCATGGACTCCGACCCGCCCATAATGACGTACACGACAACAGACAGCAGGGGCAGGTAGTCGGGCTGCAGGTAAGGGGTCCGTACAGCCTTAGTGCTATGATCCTCTGGTAACTATTTCCAGAGTTTGATTATGTGGGGCCATAGGCTAACTGCAGCGAGGCAGTTACATCCCCCTGCAGTCACTGCATTTCGATGTGGCAAAACGGCTGCCGGTGCAACTAAGACCACACACTGAAGTGGCATTAGATGCACTCACGCTACCTGCGCTGAGCTATTATAATAGTTTCTTCCAACAATACAGATGTCTGTATCTGAAAGTTCTTTCTCTCGCCTCACTCTGGAGTAAAGTATAATTTTGGGAAAGAATCCTGTAAACCTAAGAGAAAGGGGGCAAAAGCATTTTTGTTTACATATGTCTGTTTTTAGTTTGTATTAATATATTCCCTACTTGGTAAAGATCTATCTCTGTTCTGCATGTGTGATTGAGGCTATGTGTTCTGTTAGAATGGAGTTCTTATGTAGGGATCTGTAGTAATTCAGCTTGTTCAGTTTTCTGAAAAAGAATATGGATATTCTAGGGTCCACTGCAATATTTATGGTGCTGCCCTTTTCTGGGTATGCTCCATGTTGTGTGAGTTTTGGAAGTTAGTGCTATTATGGAATATAGATTTGCTATATGGGACCTGTACTCTGGGTTCTTGGTGTAGTCAACTGTAGGGTGCAGGTTGCGGGGATACTGGAATATGAATTGTCTCTGAGATTTGCAGTTTTGCGTTCTTTATTCTTCCAGACTGAAATTTAAAATATTTTGTAAGTTCAGATTCAAAAAAATATCAAATTTTAAGGGAACATCTCGGTTTAATTTTGTTTAGAAGCATGATAGCGTCACCGCTGCTAAGTTCTGGACTTTTCCAGCTTTGTAGTTTGTACGTAAGGATCTATTCTGTAGTAATCCTGAATTGTTCCACTTTTCAAATAGGTGTTGGATGTTCCGGGGTCCGCTTCAGTATTTACAGTGTTTTTTTGATTAGGCTCCTTATGTGAGTTTTGGAAGTTGGTGCTGGTATGGTATGGTAGATTTGCTCTATAGATCTTCAGTGACTTTTGTAGGGTTTATATTATCTTATTTATTTAGCAGGTTTTTTTATACTGCTTTTATCATTTTTAGTCAAAGCAGTTTACATTGTAACTTAAAATTGGTAAGGTAGATTAAATGAGGACATTGCTTCTGAGGCAATGGAGAGTTAAGCAACTTGCTCAAGACCACATGGAGTGCTAGTGAGAATCAAACCCTGGTCTTTTGGTCCCTAAGTCAGTGCCCTAACCATTAGGCTACTCCTCCACTCCTATTAGTCCGCAATATGCCTGGTACTGGAGAATGTTTTTTAGTGAGATGGCCAAAATCTGATTTTTTTTTTTTAGATACTGAGTACTGTGCGTCAATGTCCTGGTTCTGCTCTGCACCCAGAGGGAGGGGGTTCTGTGAATGCAAAATATATGTTCAAAAAGAAAAAGCAAGAACCATAATGCAGTTTATAACAATAAAATAAAAATGAGTTATAATTTGGTGTTATAAACTGTGCTGTGGTTCTCGCTCTTTCTTTTAGTATCTTGGTGTGCAAACATCTTTTATTTCCTTTACATTATCTAATTTGGCTTTTTTATTTGGTGAGGAAGCCTGCCCCTGGCTCCGGAGAAGGGGGGGGCATCTCAATCTTCGCCTCAGGCAGCAGATTGCCTTGAGTTGCCCCTGTACGCGCCCCAATGCTAAGTGGACCCGGCATTGAAAATCCGGTTCTAATGTTCAGAGGTGGTGCTTAGCTGCTGTAGCAACATTGGCCATCACCCTAAAGGTTTATAAATAGCGTTGTGCTTTCTCTCACTATCTGCTACCACAGACAAACTTTTTTTTAAAAAATATGCGCATATTTCATTTTGAAAATTACCCCAGGAAATGTATTTTTACATGCACACCCGCTCTTTTGCATGCAAAAGGTTCCTGTGTTATTTTATAGGATTTACACATACAACATTATATATATGAAGAGGCATTTTATTAGGGACATCTAGGAGGAATCTGGGACATTCAAAGTACAACGTCCAAAAATCCAGGGGAGGGGCAGCAGTGAAGGGAAGTACGTATAAGTGCCTTTGAAGTTGCTCTGTCTCCCCTCATAAGATGAACGGCCCAGTTCTGGAGATGGGCCCCACTTAGATAGCAAGACCTGGTATGTGTATGGGGATAAGCCATTTCACTCCTAACTGTCACAGCACAGCCAGCAGATAAAAATTGGAACTCGCACATCACCCCCTATACTCTGCCACAAGGATCAGCACTCTCCTCACTCCTTTCAATATTTACATTCAATCCCTCTGTACAACCATCTTCTCTGATGACATAATGATTTCCATGCCATTTTCCACATCTGCTCCCGACTACTCAAAAATAGCAAACCTGTATCAGCGCAATAGTACAATGGCTCCAACATCGCAACCTCTGAATCAACCTCAACAAGACAGAACTACTGCACATGACAAGAGACCCCCCTCCCCCGCCTCAATCCAAATCGGCAGTACCGAATTTCAAGTTAAAACTCAAATCGGATACCTGGGCATCATCTTGGATCAGCAACTGAGCTGCTGCAGTATCATCTAGAAGAAAGGAGATCCTGGATTCTTTACAGAAAGAACTATTCAGGCAACTGGTAACAGAACCCACACATGAAGGGGTCATACTAGACTTGGTGCTTACCAATGGGGAAAGTATTTCTGATGTTATAGTGAGAGATAATGTCACATCCAGTGATCACCAGATGGTGTGGTTCAGTATTAGGACTAGGGCAGATAAAATCAATTCTAAAGTGAGGGTCTTAGTTTTCGTAAAGTCTAACTTTGCCAAGATGGACCAATACCTCAAGGAGTCATTAGCAGGATGGGAACAGCTGGGGGATGTAGAAAAACAGTGGGCAAAACTCAAAGAAGATATTTCAAGGGCAACCAAACTTTTTGTTAGAAAGGTAAATAAAGGTAAAAGGCAAAGGAGGCCGCTATGGTTCTCAAAAGAAGTAGCTGAAAGGCGAAGAAAAAGGCTGGTGAGTAAATTATTGGAAATCCTGCTGAAAGAGAAAACTGTGAGTTTTCTGGAGTCCAATGGATTACCGGATCTGAGGCAGCATGGATTTACCAGGGGCAGGTCTTGTCAGACAATACTGATTGATTTCTTTGACTGGGTGACCAGTGAGTTGGAGAGCCCTAGATGTGGTGTATTTAGATTTCAGTAAAGCATGGCCAACTGACTGGGAAAGATCTGTGTTTATACCAATACTAAAGAAAGGCGATCCAACTGACTGTGGGAATTATCGAACAATCGCTGTGATCCCACATGCCAGCAAGATTCTACTGAAGATTATTCAAAAGAGACTACAACCATACCTGGAACAAGAACTACCTGAAGTGCAAGCAGGGTTCAGGAAAGGGCGAGGAATGAGAGACATCATTGCGGATGTGAGATGGATCCTTGAAAAGACTAAAGAATACCAAAAGGATATCTATTTGTGCTTTATCGACTATAGCAAGGCTTTTGACTGTGTAAACCATGAGAAACTCTGGGCCACATTAAGAAGCATGGGTATACCAGAACACCTGATCGTTCTCTTGCGCAATCTGTACATTGATCAAGAAGCAACAGTTCGAATGGAACAAGGAGAAACAGAATGGTTTAAAATAAGCAAAGGTGTAAGACAAGGCTGCATACTTTCCCCCTACCTGTTTAATTTATATGCAGAACAAATCATCAGAGAAGCAGGATTGTATGAAGACAACAGAGGTGTGAAGATTGGTGGAAGACTCATCAAGAACCTTCGCTATGCTGATGATACTACATTACTGGCTGAAAGTGAAGATGATCTGAAACATTTGCTTCTCACAATCAAAGAACATAGTCTCAAAATGGGCCTGCACCTTAATGTAAAGAAGACAAAGATCATGACAACTGGCATAATCAACAGGTTTCATCGTTGAAGGAGAAGAAATTGAAATTGTGAACAACTTTAACCTACTTGGATCAACTATCAATAAAGAAGCAACAAGCAGTCAAGAAATCAAACGATGCATTGCTCTTGGCAGAATGGCTATGAAAGACCTAGATAAGATTCTCAAGAGCAGAGATGTCTCTCTCCATACAAAGATTCGACTTGTTCAAGCTATGGTATTTTCAATAACATCATATGGATGTGAAAGCTGGACAGTGAAAAAGACAGACAGGAAGAAAATTGATGCCTTTGAATTATGGTGCTGGCAGCGAATACTGTGTATACCATGGACTGCCCGAAGAACAAACCAATCGGTACTAGAGGAGATCAAACCTAAGCTTTCTTTAGAAGCTCAGATGACAAGACTTCGACTTTCATACTTTGGACACATCATGCGAAGAGAGAGATCATTAGAGAAAGACATCATGCTTGGCAAGATAGAAGGTCAACGCAAAAGAGGAAGGCCAGCAATGAGATGGATCGATACAATAACAGCAGCTACGGGTACCAGTCTGTCAACAATGAGCCGCCTGACTGAAGACCAAACACAATTTAGGATAGCTATCCACAGGGTCGCCATGAGTCGACTCCGACTCGACGGCACTTAACAACAACAACAACAAAGCATTTGACCCTGTTCCACACAGGCACTCTAGGGATGGACCCTAAAGTTACTTCTTGGGTTAGAAATTGGTTGAGTGGGAGGCGACAAAGGGTACAGGTAAATAGAGTTCACTCTGAGGAGAAGAAGATTACCAGTGGAGTGCCGCAGGGATCAGTCCTTGTTCCAATTCCTAATAACATCTTTGTTAGTGATATTATGGCAGGGCTGTCGGGTAAGTTTTGCCTTTTTGCAGATGATACCAAAATCTGCAAAAGAGTAGACACCCAGGAAGGTGTAGATAACATGAGGAGGGATCTAGCTAAGCTTGAAGAATGGTTTAGAATTTGGCAGATGAGATTTAATGCTAAAAAATGTAGGGTCATGCATTTGGGCTGCAACAGTCCAAGGAAGCAATACAGTATAGAGGGTGACTTACTTCTGTCCACAAAAGAAGAACGGGACCTTGGCGTGATTGTAAAGACGATCTCAAAGTAGCTAAACAGGTAGAAAAAGTGATGTTGAAAGCTAGAAAGAAGCTTGGGTGCATAAGGAACGGAATGGCCAGAAGACAAAAGGAGGTGATAGTGTCTCTGTGTAAGTCTTTGGTGTGACCTTATTAGGAGTACTGTCTGCATTTCTGGAGACCACGCCTTCAAAAGTATATAAACAAGTTGGAGTCGGTGCAGAGGGTGGCTACTAAAATAGTTAGTGGTCTTCGTAATTAAGCATATGAGGACAGACTTAAGGACCTTAATATATATACTTTAGAGGAAAGGCAGGACAGAGGTGATAGGATTGAGATGTTTAAATACCTCTGTTGCATAAATGCACAGGAGGAGAGCCTCTTTTGATTGAAAGCAAGCTCTGCTACAAGGGGACATAGGATGAGGGTGAAAGGGGATAGACTTAGGAGTAATATGTGGAAATATTTCTTTATGGAAAGAGTGGTAGATGCATGGAATAGTCTTCCAGTGGAGGTGGTAAAGATGAGGACAGTATCTAAATTCAAAAAAGCATGGGGCAAACACAGAGGCTCTCTAAAGGAAAAAAGGGGACTCTTGTAGTGGTTGATATGGAAGGGCAAACTAGATAGGTCATGTGGTCTTTTTCTGCCATATTTTTCTATGTTTCTAAATCCAAAACACCACCAAGGCAGTCTATTTCAAACTCAGAACCCTGTGGAACATGCGTCCCCTCCTGTCCCCGGAGAACTTCCATGCAGTGTGCCAAGCCACCATCACCCCACTATTTGACTACTGTAACTCCATATACCAAGGCTAGACCAAACACACAATCCTACCTCTACAGCTCGGACAAAACATCACAGCACACACCATTTTCCAAGCATCCAGACAATCCCACATCACACCATTTCTAAAATCCCTCCACTGGCTTCCCATTGCCTCATGAATCAAACACAAAGTTGTCACCACCATCCACAAAACTGTAAACAACGTCATCTCTGAACATTTACAAAAACTAATCACCATACCCAACAAGAGACCATGAAGACACAGTACTCAAAATCTGCTCAGCCTACCACCTCAAGTTCGGAAGAACAGCCAATATGCACATCTCAGAGCCTTCTCGTTCCACACCCCCACCCTCTAGAATGCTCTACCCCCAGATCTACGGAGCATCAAGTCTACCTAGTTCTTTCACAAGAGTTTGAAGGTTCACCTCTTCCAAAAACACTACGGTGCCGAGCAGCAGATAAGCCCAAGGCAAGAACACACAGCTCAGGCTCACAGAACTCCCCACCCCCTCCAACCCCTTTAAGCTAGTAACCACTTACTCACAGTAAGGCCCCACCCAAAAGATTTTCCAACCACATTGCCCCCTGTAGTCCTTATGCTTCCTTAGGCTATACATTGTAATTTCTATTCTGCTCCAAGCCTTATATATCTGAACGCACCTTCTGTTCCTTGGCTTACACATTGTTCCTTGTAACCTAAACACGCCTTTCTTCTCATTGTTGTGCATTTTGTTCCTTGTAAACCGTTTAATATGTTTTGAATATGTAATTACATGCAGGTTTCTTTGGCTAGGATATATTTACTGTGGCAATGGAAGCGTATTTTGCTCTTCCCAGTGGAAGCATTGCAACCATGAAACAAGTACTTTTTTGTACCTTATTCATAGTCAGAAGCAGGTATAGATATTGACACCTCAGCAACCAGGGCTAGACGTACTTGTGCTGTTCTGAAATCACACTGTGACCTGCATCTTCCTTGCTCCACCCAGGGCATGTCTCTAGCATGCCCCCTTCCCTCCCCCTCTCCTAAGCTATATGGACATGCTTGTGTCGGGGATGTCTGTATACCCAGCTTTCTAAAATGGCTCCAGGGACACCTCTATGATTTGCACGTCTAAATGCCCATTTTCTAAAATGACCTCCTATTATGTGTCCAGTTTTATAATGGCCTATTTCTGGTCATAAGGCATTGCTTATACACAGAAATAGCATTCAACATTAATCACAAAATTCCAAGGTCAAGATCAATAATTAAAAAAATAATTATTGTTACTACCTGATTACATTTGGAGGATCACTAAAATATGTTGACTTGTCTAAAGCAGTGAGAAAACTTGGAAGTCAGAGATTTTTCTTCTCAGGAATTGCCTTTTTAGGTTCAATCTTTTTATTGAAATTATAAGAAAAATAATCAATAATTGCTATTTCAACAGCAAAAAGCAGTAAGTCCAGCAGTTACAACACAGTCCCAAGCATTAACAACAAACATCATAATATGGTCAGCCAATTTAACAGAACGCCAATAGTTGCTATCACATAAAGTCACAAACTCCAGTCCTCAGAGGGTGAAAAACGTTTCTTAGCTAGCAGAAAGGCCTTCAATTGATCTACTTCAGAATTCAACATAGAAGTGGGTCCCTATGCACTTTTAAATGCCTTCTTCATACTGTATCCCTCCCCCATCCATCTTTCTGTATATTTAGTAGACTTTTCTCCTCTAAAGCTCATGCCTCAATACATTTTGCAGAGTACCCCAAACAATCTCTTCAATTACCTTTTGGTTAGAAAAACTCCCACCAGAGACAAACTTCTTGATAGATTATGACTTTCCTCCCTGATGTAGGATGCCTTCCATCTGTCACCACACTTCCAGTATTTCTCCTTGACATTGTGCTGCTAGACCACTCAAGCTGCCAACCAATGCAATGGATGAATCAACAGAGTCAGAGTTCACTGCAATCTCATCCAACAAAGTCACTATCTGTCTCAGAAAACACCAAAGCCCACAGAAGATGATATCAAGGAAGAGTTCCTTCGTTCAAAACTCTTAGCAGGGTAAAATTTCTTACTTTACTTTGTTTGCACTGGAGACAAATGTCTTGCAGCTTGCACACAATCAGAGCTGGGGTCTGGACTGAGTATTAGAAACTTCGCAAAAGAAATACAAATCCCAGTAATATCAACTATTCTTCCAGAGTCTCTCTTCTTAACTAAGAAAGGAAAAATTGGCAACTGATGGGTCTCTCCAAAGGAATCTGAAAACAAACTTCCCTCTTCTCTATAATTCAAATGAAATAGAGAGATATGCAGCAGATCCTGCTAATATACATCCATCTTGAAACCATGACTTGTCTTTTTTAACTATCTGTCTATGAGGTGTGATCAAAAAGTATGGAGACTTGTTGTGTAGCTATATAACAATACGTTGCACCATGATGCTATTAAGCATGCAGTGACTAGTTATGTGCTCTGCATGTGCAGAGTGTAGCATGGATGCAGTACACCTATACATTTTTTAATCATATGATGTTTGTTATCGTGTAACAGCAGTTCATCAGATTTACGAGTGAATAAATTGAACTGCGAATTTGCATGAAATTCTGCCAGAAACTTGGAGATTCGTGCAAAGAGATTTATGACAAGTTATAGTAAGTGTATGGTGATGAATTCATGAGTCGTGCTCGAGTTTGACTGGTACAAATGTTTCCAAGAGGTCCGCCGAAGTGTTGACAGTGACGAATGCTTTGAAAGGCCATCCATGGGCAGGAATGAAGATAAAGTTGAAGCAGTATGTGCCGCAATACGCTCAAATTGTTGATTGACGATCAGGGAGCTTACTGAGGACATGGACTTCAGTACTGGGTCAATACACTCAATTTTTACTGTCGATTTGGGGATGAAAAGTGTGTCTGCAAAATTTGTGCTGAAACTCCTGTCCCCTGACCAAAAAGAAGATCGATTGTCTACAGCCAGGGAGTTGTTGGAATGCATTGAAAATGACTCTGATTTCATCAAAAAGATTATTACTGGTGATGAATCATGGGTTTGTGGTTATGACCTAGAAACCAAGGCTCAGTCCTTACAATGGAAAACTCCACACCCAAAAAAGCCCGTCAGGTGATGATCAACGTCAAGGTCATGCTCACAGTTTTCTTTGATTGCCAGGGTATTGCTCTTCATGAGTATGCTCCTAAAGGTCAAACCATCAATAAGGAGTACTATGTCAAAATTCTGACTCGTTTGAGAGATGCAGTTCATCGTAAGAGGCCAGAGTTGCACAGAAATGGTGAATGGTTGCTTCATCATGATAATGCCCCAACCCGCGCGTCACATCTTGTCCAGCAGTTCTTGGCCAAACACCAAAGTGTGCAAGTCCATCAGCCTCCGTACTCACCTGACTTCGCACTCTGTGACTTTTTTTTTTCTTTTTCCCAAACTGAAATTACCACAGAAAGGAAGGAGATTGGAGGACTTGGAGACCATTAAGCAAAATTCGACACAGCAGCTTCACAGCATAACGAAAGAGGCATTTCAAAATTGTTTCCAGCAGCGGCAGGAACGCTGGAGGAAGTGTGTTTTATTGGAAAGGGACTACTTTGAAGGAGACTGAGTGCAATGACTGTCAGTGTTATACTTCTTGTGTTATTGTACAAGTCTTGATACTTTTTGATTGCACCTCATATACATCTATCTACATCATAGCTTTTGCTGGAGAAGTACCTTTTGTTCTCCATTCCTCCTCTTCAGTACCCTACTACAAACACAAGTCAATCTCTGGTCATCACATGCCTCGCCCTTAATACTGTCACCCTCTAGACCCAATCAAGGCACATTTGAGGTCTGTCACCATTATCATTTCTGCCACCTCTGCTGGTAGGCAATTAATCAACATCCACTATCTCTCAATAATTCAGAGCTCTTGAGTCTGATAAAGTGGACTCTTGTCCTCAGAAGCTCACATCTTAGTTTATTGGTTAATCTATAAGGTGCTACTAGCCTCTTGGTCATTTTTTCTGCTTTTAGTTAAAAAAAACCTCTAGAAATATATGACTTGCTAAGAAAACAAAACAAACAAAAGGATAACAAAAAAAAAAAAACATCTGGCTAGATAGTTATAAAAGTATGTTCTCTATTTGTTTATATTTTAGACAAAAATATGGGAAATCAATTCCATTCAGTTTCATATTAATTTATTCTCCCTTGGTTTCATTTTGTTCAGGCTCAGTAAAGACAGTTGTTACTTCCATTAAACATCTACAAACACCAGAACTGAGCCAAATAATCCAAATGATGTATGTCTCTAAATCTTTTGTAATAAAAAAAAGGACTGAAGTAATTCCAATTTCCTGCAAGGGACTTGCTTGAATTTATAATGAAAATGAAGCATTCAACAGATGTGCATTAGCATAATGAGAGAATAATGGAAAATAAATGCCATCTTACCATTTTGCTTTCTGTGCAAAGGACTTTTATAAAAAGGACTACAAGTTATACTTTCACAAAGCATAATTCATGCAGAACGTTTTAGTGTATAGAGAGTCAGTGATTGGTATTCTGGGTTTCCAAGAGGAAGGCGCACATTGGATCTCACATATAAACCTAGAAGCGAGCATACCATCGGTGAATATTCTACAACTTTCTAGCACCACCCCATGGTCTCTGTCACCAATAGGAAGTGTGACCTCCCATTTACATCAGGACCAAAGCAAAGGTGAGCGACACAGATGGCGACAATCTCAGGACAGTGCTGTCATTCACTCACAGAAGAGACTGCAGACGGTTTAGTCAAATAGTACCTTTTTGGTTAACACAAGTAGTTAAAGCAGTGGCCTATGACCAAAGAGACTGGCCTTCAAATCCCACTAGCACTCCTTATGGCCTTGGGCAAGTCATAACCCTCCATTGCCTCATGTGAAAACTTAGATTGTAAGACCTCTGGGCACAGGGTAATACAGTACTTGACTGTAACTTACCTTGACTACCCCTGGAAAGGCATGAGCTAAAACTACTAAATAAATAAAATAAAGCCTACATGATAGCAGAGCTTGGTTCTGCCAGCTTTTTCCATTAGTCTCCTTCTCTACTTGCAGGATTAATCTTCACAGCATCACCTAGTGGTGATCCTCAGTATAGTGCACTATCGATTTACAACTTAACTCTGTCCTGTTAAGTAACATTCTAACTCTGCATCAGAAGCTAGGCCATGGTTAAAGTCTGAGGGCCCGATATTCAAAGGGAGTAACATGGTTAGCAGACCTGCTAATCGTATTGCTCCCTTTATCTGGGATATTCAGCCGCACTAACACGGTTAGTGTCACTGAATATCTGTGGGTTCCACCGTTGCATGCTGGCCTTACTTTTGCCACAGAAGCTAATCGGGCAGTGGCTGGATATTGCCGTTGCCCGGTTAGCTTCTTGCCAATCCATGCAACCCAGATATTCAATGCCAGGGCTGGATATGACTCTAACATTGAATATTTGGCCTTAAAGCTCAGCAATGGCGACTAACCGTGTTAGATAAGCTAGCTGCCACTACTGATTATTGGGCCCTGAGAGATCCTTCCAAGGAGACAGGAACAGTAAATTAATCCAGGAAATGGAAATAACAGGGACAAAAAAGAGGAGACAAAGAGGAATGAAAGTAGGCTGAGAATAAGAAAGAACACTCGGGGTCATTCTGTGCCATGAACAGTGGGGATGTACGTCCTGCCTGGAAATACATCCCCACTGTTCGTCTCCCTGCCGCTTCCAGTGCAAAGACTCCCCATACGAATAGCGCTGTTGCACGGGGAGCCTTAGACGGGGAGTGGAGGGTGCATTCTGGAGTTGGAATGAGGGGGGGCATGGACAGGCCGTGACCCTGGACATACAGGGCCAATTCTGAGGTACATCCGGGGTTGGTCACGTAGACGGGGGACTATTTCTATTGTAACTCTCAGGTGGATCACAAACAGAACACCTTGGAGGTGGAATAAGTCCCTCTGGATGCCAGGGGACCACAGCGCCGGGCTAGGACAAAATAATGAGGGGTGCAGGGGGTACCCCGCAGCCTGACCTTGACCATGGGAAGCTGGATCTGTGGGGAAAGAGCAATTTGGATCGGCAGCCAAGGATCACGGTTCTATGATGCCATGGCACTGCGGCTCCATTACAATCCTGGCTGAGTTAGCCGGGCATCTGCTGGGCATGTGGCTCATCAGAATCGGGGTCCAGCCTGCACGTCCAAGCTGGTAGACCCCATTCTGATCTCATGGGCATGTCTAGCCCTCGTGGGAACAGAATTGGATGCTACCGCTAAACACCCAGATTCTGAGGGGCCACAAAGTGGCAGGATGGCCAAAATAGAATTGGCCTCTCAGTCTAGGTCCAAGCAGGGCTACTGTACTTACAGGAAACAGGAAGCAAATGAGATGCTAAATTTTATTTATTTAAAAGAATTTTTATTCGGTACTATTGTAAATCTTAGATCACAAACAGAAAATATACAATAATCAGGGCCGGCCTGAAGGTTTCTACTGCCCTAGACAGAACCTTCATGCTGCCCCCCCCCCCCCAAAGATAACAGCATCGCCCAGCCCACCATGCTGCTCCCCCCTCTGCATCCATCTTCTAACTTCGAGGAGGGGGAAGGTAGCATTGCGATACCTCTGCTGTGTCGGGCTTTAAAGTGCTCACGCTAACACGCTCACAACCTGCTGCTCCTGCCCCCCTCCAATGCAGCTTTCTGTTGGAGGGGGCAGGAGTGGCAGGAGGTTGCGTCAGAGGGGAGCAGGAATGGCAGGCTGTGAACACGCTAATGTGGGCACTTTAAAGCCGAATGCAGCGGCGGCGGCGCCATGCTGCCCCCCCCCCTCCCCAAGGTGAGAAGATGGATGCCGGGAGGGAGGTGCATGGCAGGCTGGATGGCGATGAACTGCAGCTTCACTGGGAGAAGGGAGGGCCATGCCACCTACTGGGGCCTGCCACCCTAGATGACTGCCTAGTTTGCCTAGTGGACAGGTCGGTCCTGACAATATTATTAATGTACATTTTAGAAATGTCTAAGTGTAATTTGGGGCATCTAGTTCAAAGCATCTGTAAAAGGGATGTCCACATGCAAGTTTCATCCCAATTTTAGAAGCTTCTATGTGTCCAAAATGGCCAACTGCAGTCCTCGCCACACAGATGTCCCCAAGATAAAGATTAGGACAGGGACATCTATCCCCTGCTGAATGCACGTCCTTGACTGCTTTTTTGCAAGGGGAGATATGAGTCAGCATGCTGATCAGAAAACAAATGTGCGTGTTTCCCTTCCATTCTCTCTTTGAGTGTGAAAAGTATTGCACATAGAGTACCTTCTTCTCTATTCCCTTCCAAGTATTTTGGTGGCAGAACGAGAGGTTTTCTGATATCTATTCGTGCCTTGGAGCAGGAACATAAATGAACGTTACCGCTGGTGGGTTAAGATGTGCTAGTCATTTCTGAAATCAGGCCCACGCATCTAACTTTTCTAGAATGCCCTAGACACATGTGACATGGATGTGTTCGTCCTGGAAACAATGACATTGCTGACTTCATAAAATGGTTCCAGAGGCGTCTTCAGGATTTGTATATCCAGTTCACAAACAAGGCTTCTAAAAGGACCACAATTATGCATGTACGTATTTATAAAGCTTTGAGGCCTGATATTCCAAAACACTTGCAGAGTTTACAGACCTGTAAACAGTGTAACTGCCTCTAAGCCGGATATTCAGCTGCACTAACATGGTTAGTGCTGATGAATATTCACGGATACTGCCACTATATGCCCCAAAGCTACATGATTAGCACTGGGGCATTCCAGGGGAGGTATCCGGGGATAACCAGTTAGCGGAGATATTCAGTCACTGCCTGGTTATCCCTCAGCGGTGAAATTTAGCGGTGAAATGGCTGAGTATTACCGCTGCCCGGTTAGCTTCTGTGCCGTGCGGTACTGTGTGGATATTCAGTGCCAGTGGCCGGATATGGTCCCGGCATTGAATATCTGGGTTAACTCTTCAGTGGCGACGGCTAACTCTGTACTCACGCTAGCCCCCACCGCTAACTTTCGGGCCCTTAGTATACTACCCATCAAATCCACTAGGCGGCATTGGAACATAAAATTACAATTGCTAAGAAAAAATTGATACAACCACAAAACATGGTACTGTATATAAATAACATAACAAATAAAACACAAGACGTTAATATCATGACTTTGACCCAGTGAAAAGCGGTATAAAAGCACAGCTAAATAAATAAATGACAAAACAACATAACCTGCTACACTACCCATAAACAACTGCTAAATGTTCTTTACCCCTAGTCCCTGAAAAGTGATGGGAAAGCCTGTTGAAATGTGCTTTCAATTTCTTCCTAAACATTGCCATGAATGATAAAGTATGCAAAGTGGTGAGGAGTTCCAAACCTTGGGAGCTATCACCAAAAACATTTGGTCTCAAAATTCATTAAAGTGTGTCTATCTAAATGAGGGAACATCTAAAAATGTAGTGCTCTGGAAGCAAAGTACATGAGGTGACTGATAACTATCCAGAGGGTCGCCATGAGTCGACATCGACTCGATAGTACTTAACAACAACAACAACACATTTGATTTACATTGGCTGCCAGTAGGATAGTTTACTGTTTTTAAAATTCTAATGCTTGTTTACAAATCATCGACCTATGAGGCACCATTTCCATCCTCAAGATATATCGTCCTAAACTGTGTTCGGTCTTCAGTTAGGCAGCTCATAGCTGAGAGTGGCATCCATAGCTGCTGTCATTGTATCAGTCCATCTCACTGCTGGCCTCCTTTTTTTGCTTTGACCTTCAACTTTGTCAAACATGATGACTTTCATATTTTGGACACATCATGCAAAGAGAGAGATTATTAGAGAAAGACAAGTCATGTTATCTGGGCTTCTAAAGAAAGCTTAGGTTTGAACTCTAGTACTGACTGGTTTGTTCTTCAGGTAGTCCATGGCATACACAGTATTCTTCACCAGCACCATACTGTAATTTTTTAAAATGTATCGTAAGGGAGTGCAATCCTGCCCATACTCCCTTACAATACATTTTAGAATTGTTTTCCTTCCTCTGTTTTAACTATTTTTACATCTGTTGGTAAATTTGCTGAGCTGTGTTGGTTGGCATATCTCTCTTTTCAGATTTTAGGAATTAATATGTTTTCCCTCCCAGATTGCAGAGTACTTTCTTTGATTACACATTTATTTTTGCCATGATATGCTCACTTCTTTTTCCCCCTCCTCCTTTTTTAAGGTGACCTTTAGTTTTACTATACTTATCTCGCATAGTTATGATATGCATTCTATGCTTTATTATATGATGCATGTAAGTTTATTTATGACTTGCAGATGTTTTAAAAGTTTTATATGTATGTTCTTTTTTTAGACAAACTTTTATGTATGTTGGATTCTTCTTTGGAGAATGTTCTCAACTGTTTCTCCACTGGTATTGTTGCTTTTGCTTTTATTTACTTTTACTTTTATTGATATAACTTCCTTTTTTATATTTTAAGTTTTTTTGGGTTTTATTATATTGTCAATGTATATGTTTTATTTCAGACCCTTGATACAGGTTGACAGCCAAAACTTGGCCAAAGTTTTTGTAATAAAGACTCTAACTTCTGTAACTCAGTTCTTCCCTTATCTGGTCATCAGCTCTTAAGCCTTATTATTCATCACCCACCGCCTCAGCCTTGTCTTATCTCATCTAACCTATTTAGAAACCTTCATGCTATTGATCCCTTAGCTCTCTCTTCCGCCATTTCTTCGCCTCTTTCTTCCACTTTGTTATCTAATTCCGTTGATGAGGCGGTAACCTCCTATAATGCTGCACTTTCCTCGGCCTTGGATGCTCTTGCCCCACCTATCCCACGTCCCGTGAGGCTTCTACTCCCCAGCCCTGGCTCTCATCTACTACCCGCTATCTTCGTTCCAGTGCCCACTCAGCTGAACGTGTGTGGCTCAAATCCCGTTCCCATGCTGACTTTCTATACTTCAAATTCATGCTTGTCTCTTTCCAGTCAGCCATAGCTCTTGCTAAACATGACTACTACGTCCATTTGACCAACTCCCTTGCCTCTGATCCTCGTCGTCTCTTTACTACTCTTAGTTCTCTCCTCAATGTACCTCCGCCTCCAGTCCCTCCCTCATTTCCTGCCCAAACCCTGGCTGACTACTTCCATGATAAAATCCACAGGATCACCCTCCAATTCCCCACTATTCCAACTACTTCATCTACTTCCCCTCTTCACTCTCTACCCTCCCCCTACCTCTGCTACCTTCTCTTCCTTTCCTATCATCTCTGATGAGGAAACCACACTCCTTCTTTCCTTCTCCAAACTCACCACCTGTTCTTCTGATCCTATCCCCACCCACCTCCTAAGCCCCATCTCTTCCGCCGTTGTGCCCTCCATCTCTTATATTCTCAACCTATCACTCTCCACTGCAATTTTCCCTGCAGACTTCAAGCATGCTGTGGTCACTCCACTCCTTAAGAAACCCTCACTTGATCCCATCTGTCCTTCTAACTATCAACCCATCTCTCTCCTTCCCTTCGTATCTAAACTACTTGAACGTGCTGTCCACCGCCGCTGCCTTGACTTCCTCTCCTCTCATGCCCTCCTGGATCCTTTACAGTCTGGCTTTCATCCCTTACACTCTACTGAAACGTCTCTTACCAGAGTCTCCAGTGACTTGTTCCTGGTGAAATCCAAGGGTCTCTACTCTGTTCTCATCCTTCTTGACCTCTCTGCTGCTTTTGACACTGTTGACCACAGCTTTCTCCTTGTTACCCTGTCTTCGCTTGGCTTTAGTGGCTCTGTACTATCCTGGTTCTCCTCCTACCTCTCCCATCGCTCTTTCAGTGTGTGTTCTGGTGGTTCCTCCTCCTCTGCTACCCCACTCTCAGTTGGAGTCCCCCAGGGATACGTCCTGGGTCTGCTCCTTTTCTCTCTATATACCCAGTCTCTTGGTGTGCTTATCTCCTCTCATGGCTTTCAGTACCATCTTTATGCTGATGACTCCCAAATCTACCTTTCTACACCTGATATCTCTCCGGTTATCCAGACCAGGATCTCTGCCTGCCTTTCCGACATTGCTGCCTGGATGTCTCACCGCCGCCTGAAGCTGAATATGGCCAAGACTGAACTCCTTATCTTTCCCCACAAAACCTCCCCTCCTCTTCCTTCTTTCTCAGTCTCTGTGGAAAACTCAGTAATCTTTCCTGTTTCCTTGGCCCGCAATCTGGTTTTTTTTTACTCTTCTCTCTCTTTTTCTATGCATATCCAGCTCATAGCTAAGACCTGCCATTTCTTTCTCTATAATATCGGTAGGATCCGCCCCTTCCTTTCAGAGCATACTACTAAAACCCTTATCCACTCCTTAGTCACCTCTCGTCTTGACTACTGCAACCTGCTCCTTGCCGGTCTCCCTCTGTGTCATCTCTTTCCCCTTCAATCTATTCAACATTCTGCTGCGCGACTAATCTTCCGTCGGTCTTACTCCTCTTCTCAAGTCACTTCAGTGGCTCCCTGTCCGCTTTCGCATCCAGTTCAAGCTTCTCCTCCTGACCTTTAAGTGCATTCACTCTGCGGCTCCTCACTACCTTTCATCTCTTATCTTTCCTTACATCCCCTCTCGGGAACTCCGCTCTTCTAACAAACTACTTCTGTCTATGCCCTTCACTTCTATTGCTAACTCCAGACTTCGCTCCTTTCACCTTGCTGCACTTTAAGCCTGGAACTTGCTACCAGTGTCTATATGCCAGGCACCCTATCTAGCCCTCTTTAAATCCAGGTTGAATTCTCACCTCTTCTCTTTGCTTTCAGATCTTGACTTCTGTGTCGTGACTAGATTGTATGTGCCGTGTTTTTGTCTTGTCCTGTTTGTTACTCTGTGTTTGTCTTGATTAGATTGTAAGCTCTGACGAGCAGGGACTGTCTCTTACATGTCTGTACAGCGCTGCGTACAATTGGTAGCGCTATATAATGACTCAATAGTAGTAGTAGTTAATAATCAACTTCAGTGGTGTGGCCATGTTTACCTCTGCTGTTTGTGGACTCGTTTCTCTCTGCGGAGGTCATGCCTCTTTTTTGTGTTCTCCTCTATCTGCTGAAAATAAACAGTTATATTTGAAGGAGCTTTCCTTAGGAAATGCTACTAAAATAGCACATTAGACTATCCGCCTCAGACCTACATATCAAATTCAGTGACATAAGCTGAAACAAGGGGCTCCCAAACAAAATTTGCTCAGGACCCCTCTTTATGATAGTGACAGTGGTGGCGACAACTAGGAGAGGAAGGGGGGACACCTTTCCCCTTCCATCCCCAAAAAATCAGAGCATGACAAACATCATACTTACAATAAATGGGGCTATACAGTGGACACAAAAAACTCTCTGATGAAGCCATGATATGTGGTGAAACTATCAGCTGGACTGGAGATAATATAAGGATATAATCTGGACCCACAACCAGCTGATGTGAGAGATAAAACACACATGAGAGGAGATCAGATAAGTGGATATTGATGTTCACTTTCCTCTATTCTTGAGACTTTTAGAGCAATTAAAAATTTTCTGCTGACTTTTTGAAGTCTGTTATTCTTGGTTTATAATAAACTGGCCGACTAGTGAGCTCCAGTCAGCAAAGGAAGAGACCGATGAAGTGCACTGAGCTGTAATATCCGTTTGTTCTGAACAATTTATGAATAACATTATCATGCTACAAAGTGAATATTGAGTTATAAAATGAATTAAAAGTATGAAAGAGAGAACAGAAAAATACAGTAGGATCCGATTCTGCAAGGTGACCTATGGGATGTCCAGCCCTGCTATCCGCCTGAACCGTATGCCACCTCCAGCCCCCCCCCTGCATACACAGAGCCACTGTGCGGGCTGTGGGGTATGGGGGTGGCACCGGGGCGGAGAGCATGGGTGGGACCAACCCCCGGATTTACAGGGCCAATTCCGGTCACAGCTCTGTACGTCTGAGGATCACCAGTGGGATGGCCAGCTTATTCCACCTCAGAGATGGAATAAGCACTGGCCGCCACTCCAGATCATACGGCCAGCCCCCCAGCGGTGATGGCAGCAAGCAGGGTGAGTCTCCACCACTCGATCCGGGCCCCAGCTGCCCCCATCGAGGTCAGACATCAGGGAAACAGGGGCTCCATGGCAGCGGGCAGGTTGTGCCACAGGGAGGACATCCCCGCAGTAATACAGGGGCACACCATCCATATCCCAGGACCTGATCCTGTACCTGCAGGAACGTCTGGCTCCCACGGTGCAGAATTGGGTCCTAATGGGCACGTCCTGTTCGTTGCCCTCCAGATTAGAATTGTGCCCCTACTAGAATTGGGCTCCACATGTATGGAATGAACAAGCAGAGAATAGTTTTTTGTTTCTGCAATCATTTGGTCAATTCCAGCTATTCACTTTAGGCACTTGGGCAATGTCCTTTTACACTTAGGTTATTGCACTAAGCCACATTAGTTCTAATACTGGTGTTAATATATGGAAAATATGTGAGGCCTGATTTTCAGCAACAGTGGCTAGCTTGATTACAGTGCCTAGCCATCTCCATTGAACGCTAAAAATGAATATTTTATTTATTTAGTGTACATTTGTATACCGCTACTTCCAGCGATCAGCAGCGGTTTACTATACATACATGGTTCTGTACAGTGCAGAAATCAACAGGAAATACATTTTGATTAGGAGGATACACACACATCACAGCAGCTGGGTTACCATATCCGGCCACTACCATTGAATATACAGGTCAGCTGTACAATCCAGAAGCTAACCGGTCAGTGCCGATATTGAGCCACTGCTTGGTTATCTCCCACTGATAAAGATAGGCTAGCTTTTACCATGCCTATCTTTACCCATGGGTCACTAACCATGCAGCAGCTCAATATCACCGCTGACCAGTTAGCACTGGGTACAGCTCACGGAGCATCCAGGTATATTGTGGCGGTATCCGGGGGTATTCAGCAGCACTCCCTATGTTTGAAGCAGCCACATGGTTTATACATCTGTAAACCGTGCAACTGCCTTTGAAAATCGAGCCCTTTGTTTAGGAGATCTAAAGCTATACAGATACCTATGATACATCATACCAGTATTAACACTAATGCTGTTGTAAATTTGTTGATGAAATGCGTTATGTGTTAATTGACTCAAAGTTTGACACAGGATTTAAAGACACATGTTAATCCTGTAAGGTTTAATGCAGCCCCTCATTAGTGCTTAAAATTTAACTGCACCTCTTGAATTTGTGGCTGCAATCCTATCTGCTGCTCCATGCAGATGACCCCTTCTATGCCTTTGTTAAGAGTCATACCCATCACTTCGGTCAGGATACCCCCCTCTAGTTTTTGAAGTGTAGAAGTTGTCAGAGTTTGCTTTGATTCCATCCTCTTGCTATATAAGGATCTTCTGTATCCGTCCCATGCCTTTTTGAATTCTGTGACAGTTTTTGTTCCCACCACCTCCTTCAGGAAAACATTCCAGGCATCCACCACACTTTCTGTGAAAAAGTAATTCACGATGTTGGTTTTAAGTTTACCTCCTTGCAGCTTCATTTCATGTCCTTTATTTCTACAGCTTTCCTGTCTTTGAAAAAGTTTTATTTACATAAACTAAGGGATATGTTTACTAAAGGGTGTTAAGGTAGCAGGCGTTAATGGCAGTGATAAGGGGTTTTACATGCAAAAAAGGCTCTGGGTGGGTAGGAGTCGTTCCAGCAGTAAGAGCGCAATGGGCTAGTTAATGTGCATTAACAGGGTATCAGGCGTTAAGGTGTCAAGCATGCATCTTAACGTCCAAAAATGGCTGTCACCCTAATGCTGGATAAGGGAGCACCAAAGAAAGTCAATGTAAAGGTGATGAATGGAAGGACAGGTGGGAGTTGATGGACCTGCCAGATCCAAGCACACCCTACGTGGCAGCCAGTAATTTGGATGAGCATGTGGGAGGCAGCTGTACCGATGCACTGATGGGGAGGGGGTTGCCAATGTAAAATGGTGCAATGTCAGTGTGTGGCATAAGATTGAAAAGACGTGTCTCCCAGCGGAGTCAGAAGTGGCAGGATGTGTGTAGCAAAAGGAGAGCTGAGCGGGAGTGACAACGTGCAGATCACCACAGAGCTGCCATATGGATTCAGCAGTCCCTGTGTGGAACTGTGGTTATTGACAGAGTGACTGCAGGTATGAGTAGGGGTCTTCCTACAGTATGTCTGCTGTGATCTTTGCATTCCCTGTGCCATACCTGTCTGACAAGGTGTGTTTGGCAGGTGTTGGAGAGGGACATGTTGTCCGGTCTGTATGTTGCAATGGCTTTCTATGCTGTTGGCGGCGGCCACTGCAGCAACCGCTAACACTCTCACACCATGCTGACATGGCAGCATGC
The DNA here is from genome assembly GCA_033557465.1 of Ichthyophis bannanicus. NCBI lineage: Eukaryota > Metazoa > Chordata > Amphibia > Gymnophiona > Ichthyophiidae > Ichthyophis > Ichthyophis bannanicus. Next base: position 86,599,660 of record CM066042.1, read on the forward strand.
TGTCAGTGGGGGTGGGGTGCAATCCTGAACTATCCACCATGCGGCTTAGGCGTGCACCCAGGCACCAGTTCTGGATGGGGGGGGGGGGGCATAGGCATACATGGGCGGCCATACTGCTCCCCCCCCAAACAACTGCTGCCAGTGTAACCCCCGCCAGTCGCAGATATATTGTGCGGGGTGGCGGACAGCCGCAGCAGTAGCATTTCCCTGGGTGGCTGCCTTTTGCAGCCCCCTGTAGAGCTACAGCTTCTGGCGCTACCAACCTCTTCCTCCAGAGCCAGCAGCAGCGGCAGAAGGGGGGGGGGGGACCAGCCAGATTCTCTACCTAGGGTGCCAGGGACCCTTGAACTGCTCCATGTTGCACATCACCTTTTTGCAGCAGCAGCATGTTTGTGTGCCGCCACTGTCACTATGAGATTATGTCGGATATCACAGATGTGCAACCTGGGCAGCTACCTGATGTGCCTTGTGTACCAGTTACCCCCACTGCATGACCCACATGCCACCCCCTTTGCCCCATTAGCACCATCAACATAGTACCCTTTTATACTTGGGCACTATGCTGTTGCTGCTAATGAAGCACTACTAACACTATCTTGGGCTCCCCTGTCGGTGTATGACATTGCAGATGTTTAAATGTATTTATTTAACAGGTTTTCTATACCTCCTTCTATAATCAAAGCAGTTTACATGTCAACTCAAAATAGGCTCTCTCCCCTCAAATTACCCCCTTTCCTTGTGGTTTTACTTGGTGTTAGGGTTCCCAGAGTTAAAGGGCACTAACGCAACAGGCGTTAAGGAAGCACCCACTGTCATTGCCCACTCTCCGCTTTATTAATACCCACTCTCTGCCTCCTGTTCCCTTAACACTGTGGGAGCCTTTAACACTTGTTAATGCAGCCTTATCACAGTGTTAAGGTAACAAGGGTGCCAGTTACAGGCATGGGACACTTGCTCCCTTAATGCTCTTTAGTAAACATACCCCTAAGAAAACAAATCTGCAGGAATTATTTATTTACATTATTATTTATTTGGTTATTTATCCTGTCCAAACATGAGTCCCATAGCAGGTTAAAATGTAGCATCCATAAAGTAATAACAACACAGTAACAGACAACATAAAAACTAACTCCAACCCATATAAAACCATTCTGAAATTACATAAAATGGCCATTGGACCAAAAACCCAAGGTGATCCCCAATGCTCCAACACATCTTTACTCATCCCCGGGTGGAGTCTTCAGACTCCTAAACCTGATCAGAGTGGATCCCTGATGAAGGACTAATGGTAGTTTATTGCACAATGCATGCACCCCAACAGAAAAAGTGCAACTACCATCCATGCAACCCTTGGCCACAGAACTGCTCTCATCTGTAGAATATAAGCTCCTATTTAATTAAACAAGCAGATACTGTGATCCCATTCTATAAGATAGGGTCAGGGCCTTAAACTGGATTCTCAAGAACAGGGAGCCAATGGTGTTCAGCTAATATAGGGAAAATATTTTCTAAAACTCCCACCCATCTTAAAACCCTTGCTGCTGTACTCTTCACTGGCAGCACACTAACTGATATTTTGGCAATCATAAATAAAGAACGTTACAAGAATCGAGATGGAGGCTAGTTGTAAAATAGTATAGCTTAGGAAATAAATGTTCCTCAAAAAATACTCCTCAACTGATGGAATTGGTAGAAAGAGCTACACACTACCTCGGATATCTGGTATTGTAGTGTCAGGCAGCCAACCTTCACACCTAGATTTCTCACTCTGTCTTTTCGATCTGTTCATGGGTTAAACCTCAAAGGCCAGAAGGCCAGATTAAGTTACCTTTTTTACATGATCGATGTAAACTGAATTTGTTTTTCTCTTAATTATTAGACAGGTTGCAAAAACTGTACATATCCAGTTTCTTTAAGGTATAATTAATGCTTTCTATTATGTCTAAATTAGGTTGTTGTGAGATCCTAGAAGGTGAATATCTTTTCCTTAAAAATGCATGAGACCCCACAGTAAGCAGAACGCCTTCAAGGTACCATGCTGATAGAGGCAATCAGTTATTGTCATGTTAGGATAGTGTCTACGTGTGCTTGCCATTTCTTGCATACATTTCACTGCTCTCAACTGATAAACATGAGGACAGTACCGTGTTTCGTTTTACCGAATATTAGCAACTGTTATTAATTTATCCCAAAGCAGAAATTAATGAGCTTCTTTAATTGTAAATATGTGACTTCATAATGCAATATTAAGATGATAAATCTTTCCAGAAGTTGAATCTCTAAACGCTTGTTTTTTCACAATTTCCCCTTAACTGCATAGACCCCTACTGCTACTTCATTGCAGCACAATTATCCCGAAATTACTGCGATGCTGTTAAGTAAATAAGATGGCAGAAGCAGCAGCTGCGGATGATAAGGCATGAAAAAATTAGGGAGGTAGATAGGGCAAACAGTTTTGGATTGTTTTTAATTTATTTGAATTTTTTCCTGATTTTCAGACATCTTTCAATTTAAAAAGGCCTTGAAGCATCACCTTTTCATCAAATACTTTCCAGAGAACACAATAACACAAGTTCATCCAAATAGCTCTAATCCCGTTCCTATCTAACAAGATGCCTTTTCATGTAATATTACTATCATATGTATATAGTTCAATGTCTATTATCCTTTGTTACAATTACCCCGGTTTTCCAAGTTTTTCTTCCTGTTCCATGTAAAAACAGATATATGTATCTTATCTGATGTTTTGTAGTTCTATGTAAACCGCGCTGATAATAAATAGTGCGGTATATAAAAATGTTAAATAAATAAATAAATAAATAAATAAAAATTGAATAAAAAAGTTTTAACAGACTTCAAATTATTTATATCTGCTGAGTATTTGTGATCTGGATTGGCCACTGTTTGAGATAGGATCAGGACCAGTGCAAGGGTATGAGACACCCTAGGCCCCTCCCTACCCCCAATTCCAGCCCTAGCTTCCATTGCCACTGCTGCTGTCCCCCCCCCCCCCTCCTCCACCTCCAGGACATGCGGTGGCAGCAATATTTTTAAATCGGCACCACGGTGCTTACTTTCACCTCCGGCACTGCAGTGCCATTCATGCTTCTGCTCCCCCCTCCCATTTCCTGTTTTCAGCAGCCACTTCCACCCCTATATAAAAGAAAGTAGAATCGGAGGGGGAGCGGAAGCATGAATGCCATTGCAGCACCAGAGGTGAAGGAAACCCCAGCGCTGCAAAAAGCACTGCTGCCACTAGACATCCTAGAGAAGGGCAGCAATAAGCACCATCAGACCACTGGCGCTGTAGGTGACTGCCTAGTTTTCCTAATAGTAACGCCGGCCCTGGACAGGATACTAACTCAATGGACCCTATTCTGATTCATCATGATCTATGTTCCTATGTTCTTCAATTTTTAACATGTGCTAATTGACTTAACGTGTGTTAATTCTTAGATGAGCCTGCATTAATCTGATATAGTGCACATTAAGAGCCCAGTTCTCAGAACTGATGATATTCAAATACCATGGCGCTCAGCTGTGGCACTTAAATATTGACAGGATCCGGATAGAATATCTGGGCTGAGTGGTGCTTGTCCAGATTACAACTTAGGCCTGCTCTCAGGTGGCCTACTTTGTCTGGTCTGCTAACAAACCACATGGGTACCAACAAATGCATATCCCAAAAAACAATCATACATGGATTCAGAGCTATCTACAGAAGGGATCTGAATTTAAGGATTAATGGTAAAGATCAGGCATTTGCATTAGTTTTCGTTTGAATGGAAAAATCAATGAAAATTGTAATTTTTAGTTCATCTTAGCATCAGCTATGGAGGAGTAGTCTAATGGTCAAAGCAATGGCTTGGTGAGCAAACAAGCAGGGTTTGATTCCCACTCGCACTCCTTGTGTGTTTAAGCAAGTCATTTAACCTACCATTGCCTCAGAAGAAACATCTGACAATCTACTTCTGGTTACACTGCCAAGAAAACCCAGGAGCTGCTGAGTCAGCATTGACTTGAAAGTTTATATTGCGTTTGCATTTGTGCAGTATCGACTAAGTATGCATGAATTGCCATTTGTGCACTTTGTTTTCGGCACGCATGCCTTCGCGCCCAGGAACACCGGAACCAGATCTGGCCAAGGTTGCACAGCATTTCCTGCCCCGCCCTCCAACCAGTGTGCCCAATGAACATATTTTCCATGGCAGGGGATATCGTAGCTCTCTATCATTCATGGTCAGCACCAGATTTGGTGGAAAAACTAATGTTTCTGAAGACAAACCTCCCCTTGCTTGGAAGGCGTGTAGAACTATACTGAAGAGCAGTCACCCACACTCTTTGCGTTCAGTGTGTCTGCAATCTCTCTGAAATGGTGCCCATTTCCAGTGACTACCTTTCTTCCTCCGTGCCAGAACTTTGTATCAAAAAGCAAGAAAAAAAATAACTATTGCAATCTAAGAGATTCAAAGGGAGCAAAGGCAGTATTCCTGGCAAACTGCAGTCGGAAGGCATAGGTGGTCTCTTTACACTCTGGAACTCTGATGGTCCCTCAGTACACTCCTGAGTATTTAGCTTATCACCATGAGGAACCACAAGAGTATCTTGTACCTAATTTAGGCATATGCCAATGCACAAAGGACTTTCATTGGTTGTGCCCAGGTAAACCTTTCCTGAAGGACACTATTGAAGCTCTTCATCCTCTGAGGCCTCCTTAATACTTCAGGTGGCAAGACATAGTATTGGCCCATCAGCAGAAGACTACTGCTAAGTTACCTGACCTGCTGACTCCATCTGCTGCTCTCTCGCTAGCCAGATAATTTTTCAAGATCAGAAAAGAAGGTAGACAATTCATGGATTAGGAGAAAACAATACCAGAGAAGAGCTCAGTATGGCTCCTCTCCCAGCCCCAGAGGCTCTTCTTCAAAGGGACAAAAGTCGGGAGGCACACAGCAGAACTGTGTGTGCAACAGTTGTTCTGGTCTATTGCTTTGGGACTCCTGGGTAGGAGATGAAACCTGATCTAATCTTGATATGGGATAATATTTTTTTCTCAGCTTATGAAACCCAATGCCCTGCAGCAGGATCCAGGAAGGAGCTCTGGAAGAGGAAGAGTGTCAGTAAGAGACTGCTGTATGTCTAAACCAGTTCTAGGTCCACACCTGAGCACAAAGGAGACTGGTTGGAAGGCTGGTAGAGGTGTAAAACAGAATTTTAGAAAGGCTATTTAGTCAAACCATCTGAAATTTTGTGGGAGAGGGAGCAGAGAAGTGGTCATTATAAATGCCTTCTAAATTCAATGTATCTCCACCCCTAAAGACAGACATGTCTGTAAAAATGAAAGGGGATGGGACTTGCAGGACAGCACACCAGACATGCGTGAAACCTGCAGATTTCCAATATTGACAACATAGACATGCTTGCAGCGGTATTCCAGAATGCACACATGTATCTGCTGCCACATACATGTCCCCACCTGCCATTTTGCAGACCTAGATGTGCCGCAGAGCAGCAGCTCATAAAAAGGCAGCTGTATGTGTCCACTTGTTTGAGGGGCGCAATTTAGTGTGTTTACCTTTGAGCTGGGAAAATTCATTGATGACATTTGTTTGATTATATATGCATTCCCGTTGTAAGATGGGGAATGCACATATGAATTTTCATCCCATCCATATCATGCCCCCAGAAATCTTTGCATCCCTGGGACCTAAACTTGTAAACTTTTACCACAGTTTAGTTCACTTTAGGAGTCACTAACCTGCAGGAAACACAATACTGCAGATTAGTAACTTCCATAGTAAAGGAATAACTCAACTTGTGTTGATCTTTGCAAGATGCCTTATTCCAGGGAAAAATAATGCCAGCTCAAGGATGTGCCTAACAAGGAACCAGTGCCAGGTTAAATTCTTTGGACCCCTCCCATCCCCAGAGGACTCCCCCCATACCCCTAGTCCAGATCCCCAACCCCTGTGAAGTCAGCCCGCAAACTCCTCTTCCTCTAAGTAGCCCCCCCTCCACCAAGGAAGAATCCTCATCCCCCATAGACCCTCTCCAAGGTCTACCTGACAAAATAATTTGTGGTCTGTGATTTGGGAGCAGGATCAATTCCCAGTCACTCCTGTTTCTTCCAGCACTAGGTTCAAAATGGCACCAATTGAACCCTGGCAATAGTCTCACAGTACAACTGCTAAGGTTCATATGGTGCCAGAGAGGGTAGGGGATCACTCCCCCTCCCTGAAACCCAAACCACCAATGATTTTATCAAGTAAGTCTGGGGGTTATGGGGGGGGGGGGGTCTGGAGTAGAGGTATGAGATGGAGTCCTCTGTAGGAATAAGGGGAATGGAATATGGAAGAGGGGGATTCTGTGGAATTTAAGCTGACACCAGTCCCTTTAAGATGGCAGCCAGGAGCATCAGACCATGTGTTAGATGCCCGATTCTTCCAACCAGGAAAAATAACACCAGCTTTGATCTTGCGTTAGTTTTCTCTGGACTAATATCACTTGCAAAGATCAACGCAAGCTGCATTATTCAATTTACTTAATAATGAGGTGTTTTGCATGCTTTGCATCTCATTATTATAAAATGTGCATTATGATAAAATAAGACACAATTTTGCCTTTCAGTCTGCATTACTAGGCAAGAATTGTGCATTATTCCCTTAATGCATGTTAGTAATTACCTCCTAAATTTTTTAAGGAGCATTAATGGACCAAATTCAGACTACAAATGTGCATCCCTATTAAATTGTATTCCTAAAGAAGGAAACATAAATTGTGCTTAGCAGATAAATTTGTGGCGCAGACTGAAAGCACACATCTAATTACGCTGGGTTTGATTCATTCAAACTCAACTCTTAATACCTGCAGGATATTCATTGTTTTCTTTGAATAAAAACATTCAAATCCTCTGCTAAAAAGAGATCTTTCTGCTCCAGAAAATCAAATCAACCCCTATGTGTGGATTTCTAGTCCGATTTTCACTTGGGATAGTACTGTATATAGGCTGTAATTTTAAAAGCCCTATTCATACTTTGGACATTTGAAACTGGGCATAGGGACATCCAAAGCACAGAGACGTCTCCAGAGCCATTTTAAAAGCCAGCTTTGGGGACGTCCCCAGCATGAGGACATCTGAATCTGAACAGGAGCATGAAGGAGACATGGCTGGGGTGTTCCTAGGGCATCTCTACTTGACATGCAAGTCCTATGTCACATGCTCATTTTAGCTGAAAACCATCCAGAATGTGTAGAAAGGAAAGCACTCTATCATCTCCAATACTCAGCACAATTTCAACTTGGCAGCAGCAGGATTTGAAGCCTTGATACCCTCTTCTTAACCCACTGATCCAACCATTATGCTTTGCTAGATGCCTGGGTTCTGAAATATGGTTCTGGGAAGTTCTGGGAATGTCTAAATAGACGCCCCTGCAGACATTCCTATCGGGCATGTCCAGGTTTGTGAAATCACATTTGCACCTGGATGTGCCTGCATTTTTTTCAGATGTTTTGCCTTAGATGTCCCAGATTGCACATGGACGGATCTTCTAAAATTCCACTCTTCATGTATTTAACCTCGCATATTTATACATTTCTAAGTGGTTTTACAAATAACCATACATAAACCTAACTTTATCGCCTCCTCCTCCATCATCCCCAGGGTCTTCACTCTGTTCTAATCCAACTGTCTATGACTCAGTCCCCATCTTCATCTACTACTAACACCATTTCTCCGGATCTCCTGGCTCAGTTCTTTCTTGATAAGATTACATCTCTTCACACCACATTTCCTGATTGTCCTCCTCCCTTGCCCCTGGTTCCTTTTACCTTGACCCTTCCTCCATCTTCCTCCCTAGCTCATGTTTGGTCATCTTTCTGTACACTTTCAGCTGCAGAACTCTTCAACCTTCTTGTTTCCTTCCATAAAACCATCTGTCCTTCTGACCCAAGCATCTCAGCCTGGTTAACCGAGCCCTCGCTTGTCCTCCTGTCAATCATCCTCTCCATCCTGAACAAGTCTCTCTTCCAGTGTTTTCCCTCTCCTTGGAAAAAAGTTCTGGTCTGTCCTCTCCTGAAGAAACCCTCCCTTGACCCTTCCTTCTCTGCTCATTACCACCTGATTTCTAATCTCCCCTTCTTGTCCAAAATCCTTGAGAAAGCTTTCTTTGCCCAACTCGCTGCTTACCTGGATTCCACCCACTCACTGCACCCCCATCAATCCAGTTTCTGCCAGGCCACAGGACCAAAAATGTCCTTCTATCTCTAATCAATGAAGTCCATGCATCTTACGATATCGGTAATGTATCACTTGCTGTCTCTCTAGATCTTTCATGTGCCTTTGGCCTTGTTGACCGTACAACTCTCCTCTTCCATTTGCATGATTTCAGGCTTCGCAGCACAGTGCTAGTTTGGTTTCATTCTTTTCTCTCCCACCTCTCCTTCTCTGTCACGTCTGGCTTCTCCATATCCTCTTTTACTCTACTTCCTTGTGGTGTCCCTAGGGTTCAGTACTTGCCCCCCTGCTTTTCAATATCTACCTTATGCCTCTCATTCTTCTGATACAACAATCAGGGATATCAGTTTATTATTACACAGATGACATCATTCTTCTCCTCCACACTAACCCACTCTCACCGGATCTCTTGCTGCTCATTTCCTGTCTTTCCATGATCACCGACTGGATGACTACTATCTTCACCTGAATCCGGGGAACAAACTTTCGCTATTTGGTTCTCTGGTGGGGGTCCCTGTCCCTCTCTTTCCTCCCTGCTATATGATGCCCCAATCCCCATTGTCCACTTGCTCCTGTCTTGACTCCTCTCTGTCTTTCCTTGAGTACCTGGGTATTGTTCTTGACTCCTCTCTGTCTTTCTATGAGCACCTCTCTGTTGTCAACTGCCACTCCTTTTTCTCCCTTCATCAAATCCATGCTGTGTGTCCATTTCTCTCTGTCCCTTCCTTAACCACCCTGCTTTTAATGTCCCGTTTAGATTACTGTAATGTTGTTCTTGCCGGCCTTTTCTTCTACCAACTACAACATCTACAGCTCATACAGAACACTGCCATTCAGATCCTTGCACGCACCTCACGTTTTGATCATGTCGCTCCTCTTCTTATCTAATACCACTGGTTCCCAATCCACTATCACATTCAGTTCAAAATCCTCCTTATGGTTCACAAGGTTCTTCACTCCAGTACTCCTCTCTACCTCCACGACCTCATTCACTTACACTCCCTGCACTGTGTACTACATTCCATTCATTGCAACCACCTTTATCTACCCCACTGCCTCTCGTGCAAGACTGGAAACTACCCACCACTCCTCCTTTTACTTCTTTGACCCCTCCCTTTGGAATGCCCTACCCTCAGACCTCTACCTTGAATCATCCTTTCTCATATTCAAGACACTCCTCAAAACCTTTCTTTTCCGCAAAGCATTTGGCCTCCCTCTGTGACTGACTTATTGTGACTGCCCTTGTACACCGCTTTGATGCATTTGTTAACAGCGGTCAATCAAGTGAAATAAACAAAAACAAAGATAAACATAAATTTGAGGTCTGGCAAGTAGATCCTGTTCCTTCATTATAATATGCACAAGCCTACAGATGCAGGGTCACTCTGTCACAAGCCTCTGGAAGAGTTGGTAGAGCATGATACTGCCCTAATGTCAATTCAAACAAAGGGCAAGAAGGTAAGAGGCTCCGCCACACTTCAGTCAAACATCTCATTTAAATATGCTCAGAAGCACTTACATAGCCCATTTTCATTTACTCAGTGGGGAAAGAGATACAACTAATGAAAACCAGGCTTGTATCATTTCTGCATCATTAAATAAAAAGAAGAGAAACAAAATGATTTAAAAGTGATAGGGAAGGCTCATATGCATGTAGACAGATGAATTTTATCAAGTCATGCCTAGTGAATGCACGAGTTGCTCGTGTCTATCGTATCATTTTATAAAATCAAGTGTACACGTATTTAAATTTATAAAACAGATTCATAACCCTTTCCAGGCTGAGCCCAAAACTCTCGGGATCCAAAATTCTGACTAAATATTCCTATCAAATGGTGTATAATACATGACCATAGCAGAAGAAAAATCACTATTAGAACATATTGAATAAGACGGGTACAATTTTCCTGAAATATGCAAAAATTAACCAGGCTGCAGAATGTGGATTAAAAATTTAAAGTAGGCCTTGAAAGGGTTAAGCGGTTGGACACGCGTGGCAAATCTAGGCACAATTAGTTACACCATACTTAAAGCTGGTTTAATTCCTACATCTGGATTTCGGAAGGACATGCGTAAAGTTTAGCATTAAGACTAGAACATTAACATATGCATGCACAGTATTAGTCTGAGGTATCTTAGTCTTTTGCAGCTTTTATTACTGTGAATCATGGATTTGCTTTTAGTGAAAAGAGCAGCAGGCTGAAAAACCAGGGAGGCCAGAAGTCAAATCCTGCTCATTCTCCCTATGACCTTGGGCAAGTCACTTCACCTTCCATTGCTTCAACTGCAAACATAGAGCTCCATTTACTAACAAATTAATGCAAAATAGCACCCATTAATTTGAGTTAAATGCATTGTTAGTAAGTAGGCCCCATCTTGAATAATGAGACTGGCATTATTTAACATGTGCTAATGTGCATTGATGCATGTTAATTGACTAACACTATAGTAAATAGAGTCCATAGACTGTAAGCCCTTAGGGGACACAGAAATACCTATTGTACCCAGATGTAACTAGCCTTGAACTACTGAGAAAAGGCATGAGCTAAATAAGTCAAAATAAAAAATTGGACAAAGAAGACTTGCCCAGTTGTGGATGTTTTGAAATGTAGCCAGTGATCCGCATTACAAACCCCTGTCCTGGAACCTGCATATAATAGAGAGAATTGCAGAGTTGTCAAGTTACCAAGTTCCAGGAGAGAGGTTTTTTTTGCCATTTCTGGTTTTAAATTTACATTGCATTGCAGTATGGTATTTGTAGTCCCTGATTTTACACATTGACATCAGTGCTGCAGGTCCCATAATGCATCAGGATGAGATTGTCAGAAATCAAAGACTGGTTTAACATCTCACTCCTGGAACTGGGTAACTTGGCATCTCTGGAACTGGAGTAATCCACTTATCCAACATGGATGTCATCAACTGGCTATCAAACCTCAACAGAGAACTTTTAATTTAGTAGCACTTTTTCTACATTGCTTGCCCCAGCCGTACATAAAATGAAGACCCGCAATAAATTAAAACAGCTAATCAAACGGAGTCTTGAATGCTTGCGAGCTTAAAAGAATCCCAGTTCTTTTTTTTTCCAACTACCTCTTGACCCGTAATAATTTATAAACTGTGCTCATCAGCAGTTTGCCTTTTCACTGTGCCTTCCGGCGGAGATCCTTGCCAGAAGAACAAGAGTAGACAGCCATCAACATAGCCTCTGCTTCTAGAGCACAGCTGGGTCAATAGAGAAATAAGTAAGTGTGACATCAAAGACATTTCTGCTTCACAGTGCTTTTATTCTACTTGTTCCTCAGTTATGATTTCCCTCAAAGTTGGGAGTGCAAGAGCATCTGACAGTACATTAACTTATCTCTTTCAGTCCTTGCTAAATAAGATATCTGCCTATGTGGTAGTGTATTTTCAAAGGAATGACGTAGAAACTCTGTGCAACGTTCAGTGGACGGGCTATTATTATCTTCCCGTTTCATCAGCTTTCCATGTGCTTGGTGGTTATTCTATTATTAAAGAATTTTCAAGCCTAAGCACTTGTAATTTTGAATATGGGGGTAGGGCTGGTGCAAGGGTATGAGTTGCCCTAGGCAAATCTCATCCCTTGCACTCCCCTGCTCCTTTTCCTGTCCTCTCCCCGGCCCCCAATGTCACTTCTGCTGCCTCTTCCCAAGTCCTGCAGTGGCAACAATGGCTTCAAACAGCCCTGCAGTGTTTATCTCAACCTCCGGCACTGCAAGACTGTTTGGCCTTTGTCCCCTCCAACGCCCAATCAGCCGCTTCCACCCTCATGCAAAAGTAAGTCGACATCAGGTGTCAGAGGGGATAGATGTACAAACTGCACCGCAGTGCTGGAGGTTGAGGTAAGCCCTGAGAGGTAGGCTGAAGCCACTGCTGCCTCTGCAAGACATCGAAAGAGGGGCAGCAGTGGTGTCAATGGGCTGCCCCTGGACAACTAGCGCCCTAGGTAGTAGCCTAGTTCTCTTGATGGTCATGCTGGCCCTGTCTGGGGGGGAGGGGTAATTTTCAATTGATATTATTTGCAGTATATGGGGACACTTTTAGCCCACACGGCAAGCAGGGCCATACCAAGTGCTGTGCAAGCAGTGCGGCCGCACAAAGTGCAAACACAGAAGGGGGTACTGATGTCATCACTGGACTTCCAGGAAGCTCAAAATGAGTCAATTACTGAACGTGGCTGGGTGGAGGGGGCACCAGATTTGTTAGTCGCACAGGATGCATTTCAATCTTGGAACTGTCCTGATGACAAGTATACTTTTTAGCACTCCTGATCTAAATATGATCATAGAAATGCTTTTTATAAAATATATGCGCTGTAAAAGATGACACATATTTGAAACTGGGTGTGGAGGAGATTTCTAGCCAAGCTACTGTATTTTATCTGGTAAATTATTATTTATCCAGGTAAATTATTTCAAAAATTGTCCTTACAGAGTTTGACACAAATTCCTTTATAATATTAATCTATTAGAACAGATCCTGAAAGTAAGTTATAAAAATGGATTGAATAAATTCCTATTGAAAAAGTCCATGAACAATTATTAGACATGTAGACCTCGGAATGCTGCTGCCCATCCCCGGGAGAATAAATTGTGGAGTTAACTTTGTTTAGATAATTTTTCTGCTCACTAGGGTATTGAATATGGACCTCAGTGTATCTCTATAGAACTATGGTCCTCTACTCTTTAAATCATCTGCTCATATTTATGTCATCAATGCATTTTTGACAAAAAACTTTAATTTTCTATTATTTTAATTTCAGCACAGTGCTAAAATTTGTACTGTGGAACAGAATGATTACAAAAATATAGGGGTTTGTTTATTAAAGAGCGTCAAGGAAGCAGAGGATATCAAGCGATAATGGCAGCATTAAGGGTGTTTGTGTGCGATAAAGGCTCGGGGCGGGTAGTAGACTTTCTAGTGGTAAGGGCGCAAGGGCCTGCTTAGCATACGCTAACAGGACACCGGGCATTAAGGTGCCAAGCATGCCCCTTAATGCCCAAAAACAGCACTTATCTTAATGCTGGATAAAGGTGTGGATGGAAGGACAGGTGGGAGCTGATGGACCTGACGAATCCATGGGCATCCTACATATGGCAGTCAATAAGTGGGATGAGCATGTGGGAGGCAGCTGTACTGATTCAGTGAAGGGTGCCCACGTAAAATGCTGTAATGTCAGTGTGTGGCAAAGGATGGGGAAGATGTGTCCCCCTGCAGTGCCATAATCACTACGACATGTGCATCAAAAGGATGACGGAGCAGGAGTGGTGAGGTGCACACCAGTCACAGGAGAGGTGTGAGTGATACATCAAAATAAGGAAAAGGTATGTGGGTAGCAGCTGGCAGGAGAATACATGACTGCACATAGCCGGCAGAGGCAGATGGATGGGCTAAAGGAAGGATGACGGTAGATGAGAGGGTGATATAGGTTTGCAGCACCGGTGTACCTGATGTGACATCATCAATGCAGTTGTAGTGTGGTGGAAAAAAAACTGTGCCAATGCCAGTAGAAGCCCCAATACCAGCTATGTTGGTTGCACAGCTGCACAGCCTCCCAACCACCATACAACTCTCCAGACAAATGTGCATACAACAACTGAAGAAGGGTCGCTCACACTGGTCATATGGAGCAATGGAGGAAGTGTGATTATCCCTGCAGGTGGCCATCACAGGGATAGGATGTAGGAGCAAGTAATACATAGATGTGATGGAGCCAAAGCTGTGCAGTCACAGTGATGATGAAATACTCGAATCGTGTTTGCTATAATGTAAGATATTTATTTACATAACTGTTTTTTGGATACCGCTTTATCATCTCAGTCAAAATGGTTCACATTGTAGCATTAACATGATAAAGTACATTACAAACAGGGGCACTGATAACTTGGATTATGCTGAGGCAAGGGGGGGTTAAGTGACTTGTCCAAGGCCAAAAGGAGTAGAGGTCATGCTTTGAAGGTTTATACATACATAAAAAGCCTCCTTAAAATGCTCCTACCAGTCACACTAGTGGGAATCAAACCCTGATCTTTTGGTTCCCAAGCCACTGTTTGAACCATTAGGCTACACCTCCACTCAAGTAGCATATATAAGAGCATATGATATGCCATACTGGGTCAGACCAAGGTCCATCAAGCCCAGTTTCCAACAGTGGCCAATCTAGGTCACACGTACCTAGCAGTTTCCCCAAAAGACACAGACTCCACAATGCTTGTAGTGGGGCAAGCATTGGATTTCCCATGTCCCCTTTAATAATATTATATGGACCTTTCCTCCAGGAACTTGTCCAAACCTTTTTAAACACGGCCACACTTTTACTACATACTCCGGTAACGAATTCCAGAGTTCGATTACACATTGAGTGAAAAAATATTTTTTCTTATTAGTCTTAAATAGGTTACACTGTAGCTTCATTGCATGTCCCCTAGTCTTTCTATATTTTGATGGCGTAAACAATTGATCTATGTTTACCCGTTCCACTCCATTCATTAATTTATAGACCTCTATCATATTTTCCCTCTTCTCTGTACCTTGTGTAATAACGCTATAACCTTTTTCAGATACGGCAACCACAATTGCACACAATATTCAAGGTTCAGTCGCACCATGGAATGATACAGAGGCATTATAATATCTTTTGGTTTATTCTCCATTCCTTTCCTTATGATACCTAGCATTCTATTTGCTCTCTAGGCCGCCGCTGCACTCTGGGCAGAGGGTTGCAACATGTTATTCACGATGACGCTTAAATCTTTTTTCTGGGTGGTGGTTCCTAATGTGGAACCTTGCATCGTGTAACCATAGTTTGGGTTGTTCTTTCCTAGGTGATTAACTTTGCACTGGTCCTCATTAAATTTCATCTGCCATTTAGATGCCCAGTCTTCCAATTTATCAAGGTCCTCTTGCAATTTTTCACAATCCTCTTAGGTTTTGTGTGATATGCAAATTTGATTACCTCACTCATTATTCCCATTTCCAGGTCATTTACGAATTTGTTAAATAGGCCCAGCACAGATCCCTGGGGTTTTCTACTATTCACCTTTCTTCATTCTGAAAATTGGCCATTTAGCCCTACCCTCTGCTTTCTATTTTTTAACCAGTTCCTGATCCACAGTACTATATTGATTCCTATCCCACCACTTTTAAATTTCGCCAAGAGTCTCTCATGAGGGACCTTGTCAAAGACTTCCTAAACATCCAGATACACTATATCAGCCAACTCACCTTTGTCTACCTGTTTATTCACATCCTCAAAAAAACATAAGAGATTAGTAAAAAAAAGTCCTTTCTTGGCTAAAGCCATATTGGCTGTCTCCCATTAAGCCATGGCTATCTACATGTTCAGTAATTTTGTCCTTTATAATGGTTTCTACCATTTTCCTGGTACTGACATCAGGTTCACCAGTCTGTAGTTTCCCGGATCACCCTGGAACCCTTTTTAAAAATTGGTGTTGCACTGGCCATCCTCCAATCTTCAGGTATTACAGATGATTTTAATGCTAGTTCACAGATTACTAATAGTAGGTCTGCAATCTCATATTTCAGTTCTTTCAACACCCTTGGATGTATATCATCCGGTCCAGGTAACATAGTAACATAGGGGTCTGTTTACTAAACGGCGCACTTGTACGGGGCGCACATGAGCGCTCTAAAAGATGTATTTAAGTGCTCTTAAGCGCCCCGTACGAGTGCGCGGCACATTAACGGGTCCCGCAAGCGTGCGCCGACAACGCGCACATTTGCGGGGCGGTAATGTGCGAAAGAGGCGTGCAAAGGCGAAATGAGGGCGGAGGAAGGCCCCCTAGGGGCGGAGAGACGGGGTCAGTGGGCGGAATGTGGGAGGGGAGAGACTCGCCGCACAGGAGCGTGCCCGAATCTGCAAAGAAATATAACGCCAGTGAAACACTCGCGTTAGAGGTGCTGTGCCGGGAAAAGAAACCGTTTCCGTCAGCAATGTGCAGCACAATAGTGGAAGCCCAAAAACCGTGAGCAGTGTGAACCATGTGCACAGATCAAACTCCGTAATGTCACAGGGCACTAACCACACGGGCGCCGCGCACCTTAGCGCATCTGTCAATCACAGCTTCTGTTCTTCACGACGGAACGCCCACTCCTTATACGGCACACTCACTCTACCGCGACCCGCACTTTACCGGCCTGTTAGTAAACATGCCCAATAGTATATGAAGGCAGATAAAGACCAGTATGGTCTTTCTAGTCTGCCCAGAAAGGAGGCAAGAGTAGGTGCACCTGCCTCTCTGTGCAGGTCACCCCTCCCCATGCTTTTGTTTAGGGGTGTACCCACCACTCCATGTAGGTCACCCCTATCTACTGAGATATAAGAGATAGTCATGTTTATTTTGATTTTATCCTGTTGCTATAAAGGGATCCACTGTGTCTGTCCCATGCCATTTTTAATTCTGTCACTGTATTTGCCTGCACCACTTCCATTTGGAGGGCATTCCAAGCATCCATCACCCTTTCAATGAAAAAGTATTTCCTGACATTGCCTTTCAGTATACCCCCTTGCAGCTTCATGTTATGCCCTCTAGTTTTACAGCTTCCCTGTCTTTGTAAGAGGTTTGTTTGTTTATTAATACTCTAAGTACTTAAAGGTCTGAATCATATCTCCCCTACCCCTCCTCTCCTCCAGAGTGTACATATTTAAGTCTTTAAGACTCTTCTCATATGTATTCTGATGCAGGCTCCAAATCATTTGCTACTCTTCAGTTTATCAAATAGTTGTAATACATTTTCCCAGTGTATCGATATTTCTTTCAATTCTTCTGCGGCATCACCTTTAATACCATTTCAGTCATGGGTAACATCCCTACATCTTCCTCAGTAAAGACGGAAGCAAAGAATTTATTCAGTCTCTCTGCTATGGCCTTGTCTCCTCTTAGTGCCCCTTTTACCCCTCTATCATAGCTTTTTTTGTTACAAATGTAATTGAAAATGTCTTTATTATGCTTTTTTATTTCCCCAGCAAGCTTCTTCTCAAATTCTCTCTTTGCCTGCCTTATCCATGCCTTGCATCTAACTTGCCAGTGCTTATGTTTCCAGTTTTCGTCATTTGGCTCCTTTTTCCATTTCCTGAAAGATGCTTTTTTGGCAACAACAGCCTCTCTGACCTCACCTTTAAACTATGCTGGCAGTTTTTTGGACTTCCTTCCACTTTTCTTAAAGTGTGGAATATAGCTGGTCTGGGCTTCCAAGATAGTATTTTTAAACAACACCCATGCTTGATGTACGGTAAGTCTTTAACCTTTACAACTGCTCCTTTTAGTTTTTTCTTAACTATTTTCCTCATTTTATCATAGTCTTTCTTTTGAAAGTTAAAAGGTACTACTGTGGATTTCCTTGCCGTCCTTCCTCCATTTATTAAATCAAACGCGATCATGCTATGATCACTATTGCTAAGTGGCCCCAACACCCTTCTCCCTTGCACCAGATCTTGTGTTCCACTAAGGACTGCAGGACATTGCAAACATGTCTGACCCTCTGAAATGGCCTGCAGCAGCGCCAATAAAGGCATGCTCTCAGAAGGGCATGATCGCAAATAGCATGTGTACAGACCCAATGTTTTATCAGAACACATAAAAAAAGCATACAACTGTGTGATTGCCAGTCAAAGCAGACCCTAAACGTTTTCTGCAATCAAAATGAACTGAGTATCCCACAGCCATCAACTGAAGAAGTGGGAATCAAGCCCACATCCATTGCTTATAGAAGTGGTACTCTAACCATTTGGCTACACCTCCAAACAGTCCAGCATGGCAAAGCCTGGATTCAAAGAGACCGCAGATCCCTATCTATAAGGGTGAAATCAGGCAAATGAAACAACATGCCTGGCACATTATGAGACCGTGCTATGCCACACCTATATCTTGCCTATAGCGGTGCACATGCAGTATATAATGCATAGGAAACGCAGTACTGTAACTACTCAAATTTTTAGTTTTTTCATTTATTAAAACTTGATATACCGCCCTCTGTGGGAAAAACAGGTGGTTTTACAATAAAACAAATTAATTTAAAAGCCAGAAATGAACGGCAGTCATTGAAGGAAAGAGCGATAGGACAGAGACAAAAGGCAGGGGTAGTAGAAGGACATATGAGGGCCATTGAATTCCTGAGAGGTGGCCTAAGGAAGCGGAGCCAGTATCAAGGGGAATCAGCTGGGAGATTGAAAGCTAGATGGAACGTATGGGTTTTGAGTAGTGTCTTGAATCTAACAGCTAGGTTCTAATTGGATTACAGGAAGGAGGTTGTTCCATAGGAAAGGGGCCAGGAAGTAAAAGGCAGAATGTTGAGTGGTCTCCAGGTGTGCTTGGGAAGGCAAGGGAAGGAAGAGGGAAGGAACAGTCACAATGCTGCAAGATACAGTTCTTGTCCAAAGGACAAGACACATGTGAGGTCAAGATGCCCATCCCTCCACTGTTCCCTCAACAGGAAACAACACTTACACACATGGGTCAGCTGTGCCTCAGTGCTATACGTACCCCAGAGGCAGCATATGTGCAGGATGTGCAGACCCCTGTGACCTGCCCCACATGCCAAGATAAGTACACCTGCACACACTCTGAATGCAAACAACATCAGTGACCCATGCAGTCCATTTCGGACCATGCTGGCCTCCCCAGGGGCCATGCACACATCTCCCACCATCATAGATGACAAGCACATATAGGGTAATGCCCCACTGATCACAGTCACTACTATGGCTGCAATTTCAGCTCTGTGTGCCGGTATAGGTTAGCCCCTCCATTACACATGATGCATTGCACATTCTGAACTGCTCTCTGCAAATGATCACCAAAGGAAGAATGTTGTGATCCATCACATCAGGCCAGGATTACGCATGGACATTGTGTGCTTCTGGCACATAACAGCTGCAAACTGTGCTACTGACCAGTTGCAGGGGTCACTCTGAATGTGAAAGGAGGGCACACATCACCTGGTCCCCAGGGCCTGCACTACAATAGCTGGACCCTCCATGTCCTGGAGCAGATCTATATCACTGCCAGTGTACTGCAAGTATTATCTGCAGTGTGTGCTGCTAGTCCCTTGGCTGACTGCACAATTGAGGCATGTTGGAGTGTCCAGTCATATCTGGGTCTTGTATCCTGTTCTTTATGGCCCTTGACTGTCCTATCAAGTCTCATTTCAGTTACCAAGGTTGCAGCAGCTGTTTCTAAGAATTCCAAATATAATGACTTTTTTCCAGGTGAGGGTGAGGGGGGGCAGGGGTGATGACACCAATCTAATGGGCCTGCAGTGCCAATAAATGCCAATAGTTATCAGCTGTAGAACAGCTGTTAGCAGGATCTTCTGGGACATCCAATCTACTACTGCAACCACAGTCCGTCCACAAGTGTTGGCCATCACAGGGTTGTGGCAGCCATTGACATCCCAACTGTGCCCAGTCTGCTAGTCATCACACACAGCATGTGCACAGAACTATCATGTACACCTTGGCTTTGTTCAAACAGCATGGATATCCAGCAGCCAGTGTAGTGCGTGGACTGCCAAGAAAAGAACTGCACCCATATGATTGCCTCTTGATACAATATAAGCACAATGCGGATACATAGCCATGCCATTGTCACTGCTTGGTCAGAGTGAGAGTGGCTCCTCAGCATGAAATGATGTGTGCACCCTGGTCATGCTTGTTGCAGACACATATTAGGCATCCTCTGCCATATACCTAACCTCTGACTCATATACATCCTGTGCAAATGGCGCTGTTTCTGACAATACCCAGAATCCTCTTCCCTTCATTTGTGTACCCTTTAACTTTGGACTTGTGTAATGGGAATACAATGCAAGGTGCACTGGATATTGGGCCACAGACTGTCAGTGCATGTTGGGGCCACAGTGGCCTACATCTGATACATCCCCAAACACTGTGCCCCCCTACACAGCATGTGGCAGTGAGCATGGCACAGTGCCATGCTTGTACACCAACATCATGTTATATCCATTGCAATGGATCCTGCCAAAATGGCTAGTGCAACATATGCACTCACCCTCACTGCAGATGCAGTGGACACCCCCCTCCCCCCTCCAAGAGCATTTTAAAGCATGGCAGCTTGTACATGGGGCCTCATACTGTATGTAGAGTTGCTGAAGAGCTGCACAGACATAAAGCCTGGGCATCACATGCATTCAGTCCTCCGGGCAAACGCACACACATAACCCCGCTGTCCAACAGTGGTGCATGATGTCATTGTTACCTGCCCATTAGGTCTCCTGTAATGTTCATCCATTGTGAACACTGCCCAATATGCAGGTGTTAACGTGCTCTGCACAGTACGGGCACTATCAATATCCGCTCAGTGTGCCGGTGCTTTTAGTGCGCTCTGCCATCCAACCTTACATGGTGCATTTGCTCAGTATGACATCTTGGTGTGAGGACCCATGCTGGATGAAATGTGGGGGTTTGCACCTGGACATGCCATTCCTGATCCACAGGCTGGTCTTGAACCCATGACCTGTATCTGGTACCCACAGACCTTATTACTGAAACCTTTGCTAAGGTGACCAGAACTAGCACTGAGCCACTTCACGTTCAGATTGCTTTTCACCTGCGAAATGCTATTCCACTATACATAGATGTACAGAATATGGAAATTGCTTTTCTGTTGAATTTGCCTTTCATTGTGCTTGATAAGGTGTACCTACTGAAACAAGCAGTTAATGTTGGCACCTGGTCTGAAAATGTTTATCTGTGTGTCGACACTCCTGAGTATTTAGCTTATCACCATGAGGAACCACATGAGTATCTTGTACCTAATTTAGGCATATCCCACTAGAGGACAGCAACCTTGGGCCGGAAGGACTGGGGTTTCTAGTCCCACAGGTGCTCCTTGTGGTCTTGGGCAAGCCACTTAACTATTTTACAGGGAACATGGGCTATGGAGGGTTATCTCCAAGTTATAATGCCCTGTTCAATGTAATTTCAGTTTGTTCAATGTAAACCGCACTGATGCAGAATAGCGCAGTATATAAGAGAATGTAAAAAAAATAAAAAAATAAAATAAAATATGCCAACGCACAAGGGACTTTCATTGGTTGTGTCCAGGTAAACCTTTCCTGAAGGATACTACTGAAGCTCTTTGTGGGTTGACTACTGCAAATGTGAAAGAGAAATGCAAAGTTACCATGTTTAAGTGTGATGATTGCTCTGAAACAAGGGGTGCTGATGTAAATAATTTATGACTAGTCAGCACCCCTCTGAAGGAATAAACATGATGTCATTAATAAAGTTCCTCTACCCTACAATGTTTGCCTAATCGATGTTCCTAAGCACTCCATTGTTACGGTTGGTGGAGTAGCCCTGTTTTATTTACTTGCAGATGCTGTTTCTACTAAAATCCAGGTGCTGGATGTGTTTCAAGGCCATGACATTAACTTCACTGAAGCCTTGAACTATTACTGGACTATAAGGACTCTCACACAGTTGAACTGTCCATTGACTGGGAGAGCCTTAATTTCACTGATTACAGCTTTGATTCATGTGATGTGGACATTTTACAGACTGATTTTGTCTCATGTCATTGTGCCTGTCTTTGCCTTTCTTTTGGCAATCCAATTCTTGGTTTCCTTATATCAACAAAGACAGATTCATATCCTGTGTCACATTGTATGCCATGTATCTCCTCTACCTACTATGCGTCTGCAGGATTTGATGGAACATAACCTCATGGACTAGTGACACCATTATTTTTTGCAGTTATGCATTATTCTTAACAGAGTTGCTTCATTTATCAATGATAGCTTGTGTTTTGTTTTACTAACACACTTATGCATTTGGGTGTTCAGTTGAAGTTACACTGACACATTATATTGTATAACTTATATACCAAGTTATACATTGAGTTTAGATTATGTACACTGTACTACTAAGGGGTATGTTTACTAAACTGCGGTAATGTCATTTGCGGTAGGTTCCGCGGTAAAGGTAGAGGTGCCCATATAAAGGCATGGGCGGTGCATCGTTACAGCAAGCTGACAGCTAACGCGCGTTATAAGGCACCTTATAATAACGAGCGTTACAAGGCGCCTTGTAAAGTGCCTTGCAAGGCATCTTGTAAGGCGCCTTATAAGGTGCCTTGTAAGGCGCCTTGTAAGGTGCCTTATAAGGTGCCATGTAAAGTGCCTTGTAAGGTGCCATATAAGGTGCCATGTAAGGTGCCTAGTAAGGTGCCCTGTAAGGTGCCTTATAAGGTGCCTAGTAAGGTGCCCTGTAAGGTGCCATGTAAGGTGCCTAGTAAGGTGCCCTGTAAGGTGCCTTGTAAGGTGCCATGTAAGGTGCCCTGTAAGGTGCCATGTAAGGTGCCTTATAAGGTGCCATGTAAGGTGCCTTATAAGGTGCCATGTAAAGTGCCTTGTAAGGTGCCTTGTAAGGTGCCATGTAAGGTGCCTTATAAGGTGCCTAGTAAGGTGCCCTGTAAGGTGCCTTATAAGGTGCCATGTAAGGTGCCTTATAAGGTGCCATGTAAGGTGCCTAGTAAGGTGCCCTGTAAGGTGACTCAGAAGGCGCCCTATAGGGCCTCCTAGGCTAAGCGCCATATTAGGCACCCTTGGACAAGTCACCGCAGAAGGCACCCTGGGCTATGGAACCATAGGTTAAGGTGGCTAACAAGGTTATGGTGTACTAGGTTAGTGTGCCCTAGGGACTGCAAGGTGCCTCAGGATGACATGCATGACCTGTGCAGAACAGAGACAGATGTAGCCCTAACATTAGATAGAGCACTCAGGAAAGGCAATGAACAGGTGAGTGAAGGAGGGAGAAGTAGGAGCCGCTGGACCTGCCATATCTGTGGGAATCCCATGTGCCTGCAAGTACTGATGACAAACATGGTGGGGCAGCTCTACCACAGCACAGGGTGTTGTCAATGTAAAGTACCGGAAAAAACAGTTGGTGGCAGACAATGAGAATACGTGTCCCCCAGTGGAGGCGGAGGTGGCAGGATAGTTACAATGATGGGTGGACAGAGGAGTGGTGATGCCATGCAGATCAGGCACAGGTGAGGCAAGCACGATGAGGCACAATGCAGGAAAGGGTAGTAGTGCAGGATATGGGCTGGCAGCCTGCACAGGCAGACATGACTCTACACAGCTGACAGAAGCAGATAGACGGACCGAGGGAATGTTGGCAATTGTGGCAAGGGTATTATGGGCTGGAAGCGCAGATCTGCAAAAATATGACCTCTACAGGAATGCACACTATTTGAGTAGGACAGGCATGAGAGGAGGGAACAATGAGGAACTGAACCAATGAACACTGCCAAGAATGGCAATGTATTAACCAGTAGGCTATACCTCCATGGTGTATGTCACAGCAATGTCTGGGTACAGAAGGCCTGCAGGTCACCGCACAAATTGTCTGCCCTGAGTGCCAGAATAGGGTAACCCCACCATACTCATGATGCAATGCACATGCTGAATAGCAGTCTACAGCTGATCACCAAATGGGGTCTGCACCTCTCCGGTACCTCAGCTGGGAAAGACGAACTGACAGTGTGTGATACTGGCACAGAGTAGCTACAGACCATGCCATTGTGCAGGTTCTGTGGTCACCCTGAGGGATAGGATTGGTGCCCAGCACTAGGTCCGCAGTATATGTGGTGCTAGAGATAGGTCCTGCTGTACATCCCCATCACTTCCAGTGTTTGATAGGTGTTCCGTGCAGTGCAGCCGAAGGTAATTTGGTGTCCATCTGTATCCTGCAGTCACATGTGGCCCTGTGGGACCAGACACCAGCCAGATTAGTGTGTACCCCGTGTGAGGGTCTGGCTGACATGGGCAGCTGTTATCAGGGCAGAGGGGTTCCTAGAATTGCATGAGGTGTGTGTAGCAGTGGCTTTATAGGTCACAGTGGTATACACTACATACCCCAAGGGGCCCACATCACCCTTTTGTAGGTAAAGAACAGTGCCCCCACCCCAGGGAAGCAACCTCCATCCTGTTTGTATGAGACAGCCCTCCAGGTTGGTGGGCCAGAGCCATACCTATGACTGGGACAGTGGCAGACCAGCAGCAATGCTGGGGTTAGGTCTGGAAACCCCAAGTGCCTCCCACCACTGTATGCCAGTCACCAGCAGACAACACATTCAGACTGTACCTTAAAGGTGTTCCAACCATGCACAGTCTAACTGCAGACAGTCCACCAGGAACTATGTGCAGCAAGCAGGCATCTCAGTGATTGGGACCCCAGCACTGGGGAACACAAATATATCACTAGAGACAAATAGTGTAGAGCGCTATGTGGGAACCTAGACCTGCCATGGTCACTGCTCGTTCAGAGTGAGTGCCCTCCCAGCATGCCATGCTGTGGCCACCCTGTCCATGCAGGTGGTGGTCAGGCACTACAGTGTCATTAGATGAGGCAATTGCGATCACATCGAATTCTAACTGGGAGGTTTTAATGAAACTTCAGAAAAACTAGTCTGACAAGAACTACACAGATTTTCATTAATAGAATATATTAGAAGACAGCACATCCCCAGAGGTCTTCGTGTCTACAAGGAACCAAAATTACACACCATGGATGATCAGTTTATGGATAAATGGAATCATATTTTAAATAAACGCTCTTTAGACCTGATGGTTTTAATAGTGGATACCACCAAACAAAGTATTGAAATTATTCAACAGGAGGTCGCCACTTTAACGGAACAGCTCAAAGAATCAATGTCAGCAACGGATTTTCTTAAACAAATGGAGGAACATAAAAAAACAATAGATAAAACCAGGGAGGAAGTAAAACAACTTAAAGTAAAGAAACTGCAGAGAGATATGGATGATTACACAATTGGATATGTTTATCCATGGCTCAACCCCAGACGGAAAGAAAAAACAAATAAAAAAGAAGACAGGTGGTCTTTGAGGATAGCTCTGAAGAAGGGTTTTCTTCAGATTCCAGTAACCGGTCTAAACAGGTTTTTTCCAACAGTGAGGGGGGCCGAGAAAAGCAACAAACAGACGACAAATCCAAAACCAAGGGGACGGGTCGGCAAAAAAGAACCTGACCCAAGTTTCCGAGACACCAGTGATCAATATCTCCAGCCAAACTCTCTCAATGGATGAAATGAACCTTCTTAGTAAAGGGTTATCTTATGTACCCTCTACTTATTTTGATTCTTTTCAATTTCACATAGATCTCAACCACCTTATTCGAAAATTATATTTAAGAACATTTTTTGCAAAAAATCCTATAGAATTGCCACAAGATGCATTACAGAATCGTATACCTTTACCGTTGAAATCAACTTGGATTCCTCCTGAACTTCTTCCACAATCCTTATTGCTATTTAAGGACTTAGTTTTAAAGGATGTGATGCATTTAACTGAAGGCCGACAAACTTTCTCCAATACCCTTTCTCGACAAGAATGACTTACATTGAAAGCAGTTAGTTCACGGACTGACCTCGTTATTAGAAGGGCAGATAAGGGTGGCAGTATAGTAGTACAAAATAGACAAGATTATTTACAAGAAGCTTATAGACAACTTTCAGATTCTACCACCTATGTAATTCTAATAACGGACCCTACTGCCCGACTAGAGGATCTCATCAAATGGCTGACGTCTCAGGCACTAAAAGATAATTTAATAACTAAAAAGGAATGGCATTTTTTGAACCAAAGTAGTACAGGGATGGCAAAATTTTACTTAGTACCAAAAATACACAAAAGTCTTATCCAGCCCCCTGGACGACCCATCGTTTCGACCAAAGGATCGATTCTGGAGCCTTTGTCTATCTATATAGATTTGTTTCTTCGACCACTTGTGCCAGCAATGCCTTCTTATATTCGGGACACTACACATTATTTCAGGTTCTTTTTCAAAATGCTCATTGGGTTGGAGCACAAGATATTCTATTGGTCACACTTGATGTGATGTCATTATTTACGAGCATACCACAAACAGCAGCTCAAGATATAGTGATCAAAGCCTTAAAAAAAAGGGGTGATGTTTCGGCACTTCATTTAACATTTTTGACACAGTTGATTCATATCATTTTGTTTCAAAATTATTTTAGGTTTGAAGATACAATTTACAAGCAGATATCTGGCGTAGCGATGGGTGCTACCTGTGCCCCGTCAGTGGCGAATTTATATATGGATTCATTTGAACAGGAATGGTTATTTACTCAAGTTCCAAATGACCACGTTAAGTTGTGGCGGCGATACATCGATGATGTATTTATGATTTGGAAAGGTTCAGTTACTGATTTAGAAGTGTTTGTAAGCTGGCTGAATAGTCGTGATATTAATATAAATTTTACTTATACCTATGATATCTATAAAGTTTCTTATTTGGATGTCCTTTTATCAAAAGGGGTGGATAATTGGATGACGTCTGTCTGTGTTAAACCTACAGACAGAAATTCCCTATTGAACTATTCTAGTGCTCACCCAAAAAAATTAAAAAATGCTCTCCCGTATTCTCAATTTCTCTGGTATCGGAGAAATTGCTCGGATACTTCCGAATATAAGAAACAAGCCAAACACATAAAGAATAAGTTTGTAGTGAGAGGATACCCTCCATTAATTGTTAATAATGCCTATAAGCGAGCATTATACAATCATAGAGAATTTTTACTTTCAGGTTCCTCACCGATTTCGTCAGACACTAACTGTGTGAATTTGGTAACACATTATTCTAAATACAGTAATCGAATTCAAAAAATATTTCGGAAACACGCCACTGTACTTGGCAGCACCCCTGGTCTTGAAGACACCTATATACAATGTGTCTGGAAAAGGCAACAAAATTTGAAAGAAATTCTTAGTCCGACAGCATTAAGACCGGCTATATCATCATCAGTCACAGGGGGACATTTTAAATGTGGAATATATACAATATGTCCCGTTACATTGGAAATTGCCTCCTTTGTATATCATGACAAGACCTATTTTTTGAAATGTAGAACAACTTGTCAATCCGCATACGTGGTTTATGGTATTTTTTGTCCATGCCACTTGCTATACATTGGCAAAACAAACCGTCCATTTCACATCCATATGCAGGAACACCGCAGTAAATTAAAATGTCAATGCAGGGAGGCTCCTATAGTTGAACACTGTTTGTAACTTCATCATTCTTTTTCGGATTTACGATGTTTCTGTATTGAACAGGTTCAAGCGGGTGCAGGAATACGATCAAGAGAACAAGTATTGATATACACTGAACAGAAATGGATTTTTAATTTAAGTACGGTATTTCCAACAGGTTTAAATTCTCAAGTGGATTGGCACCTATGTTAAGCGTCACTCCCTTTTGATTATCCAATCAGGTTTTTTTAGGCCTTTAGAAAATCTCAAGGGACTTACATCTCGCATGCGCGGCGTTCTGACAACTGCAACATATGTAGCCCGTAATTGTATGGGAAGGTGAGAGAAACGATTAATGCCTGAAGCTTTTTGTGGTTTAGCTATTTGTTCATATGTACGAGAAGATATCTCATCTGAAAGCTAGAACATAATGTGAATTTATTGTTAACAGGTTGAAATAAATATAGAGCATATTGGCACATGTTAAAGCCCCTGAAGAAACTGCCAGTGAAACGCAAAGGCGCCATTGATAAGCGTTGGGACCACCGACTGGATAGCATTATTTCGGGACAATTTCCTGCTTTGAAAAGACTCAGAAGGATCATTTTGGTCAACAGATAAGTGTTAACTTGCTTTTGAATCATCATGAATTCACTACCTGTTTTTAGATAAAGTTTATGGAGAAAGAAAACTATTGAAAAAAAAAAAGGATAAACAGAAAAAAAGAAAATAAGAAAATAAGTTCTAATGTTTTTCAGGCAACGCGGATAGGTCATTGATGCAATAATAAGCATTAAATTCTAACTCTATGAGTTTGAACATATGCTTGATATAAGTCTGAGACCTAGTTGCCGTAGTGATAACACATTATTGGAT
The DNA here is from genome assembly GCA_033557465.1 of Ichthyophis bannanicus. Taxonomy (NCBI): domain Eukaryota; kingdom Metazoa; phylum Chordata; class Amphibia; order Gymnophiona; family Ichthyophiidae; genus Ichthyophis; species Ichthyophis bannanicus. The sequence continues at coordinate 86,627,852 of CM066042.1, forward strand.
TGAGAATTATAATCTCGTAGTTCAAGAGTGGAGCTGTAAATTGTTATTTCATTACTAACTACAGTGTCCTAGCCATTGCCCCACACCCTGTGAAGATGCATCCTGGCCAATCTGCCCTGTCCGGGCCATACCCAGAATACCTTGCTCCTCATTATGCATCTAATCAGGCTAACGCTGGTAACAGTGGGACATTTTGGGCCCAGTGAAGTGTGGGCAGCCACAGAACAATGGATAGACATACAAACACGCTCACTCCTTTTGCAGCATTATACAAAGATAGGGGTGGTTGGCAGCCCTGCCCGCCACACTAGTCCTGATCACAGTGCTGACATTGCTAAACTGTGCAGGGGGTAGTAGTAGTGCTCTGGTGATAACATCATCCCAATGCTGGGGCCAACAGCCTGCTGCTCCATGCATCATTGGATTGTGGAGCCTGTGTGAGTGGGTGTTTGCATCCCTGTTCGCCGCTGCTTTGGGCTTTGCACATGTTGCTGTTGTATCTGCATTGTAGGGTAAAATATAGGGACATGCTCTGCAGGAACCACAGCTGGGACTTGCACCTGTGACCCTCTGCTCCTGGACACACTGGCTGGGTGTACTGCACCACACTGTTGCCACAGATGCATGGTAGTCCCTGGGGCTACCTGCACTTTTCCTCAGCCAGATCTTTTATGTTGCACTGCACACCACGTACTGATGCAGAGCATGGCCTAGGCCCACTGCAGGGAGGTGGCACTGCCCCCTCCAGTACGGGCACACGCCCCCCCTGCCAAGCTGACGTGGCCATTTGCTGTTGGTGCTGGTATTGCGCAGTCCCAGGCCATCCATTGTGTAGGTAGGCGCCTGCCTAGGGAGCGGGTTCCAGGGTGGGGGGCATACATGGACATCCTCACATCCCCCATCACTGCCTACCACTATTATGTCCCCTGCACATGGGGGAGGGATGGCTGGGGGGATGTCAGGTCTGTGCGCTAGCGAAAATTGGCTAGGGTGGACCAGGTAGATATTGGTGGATTGTGTTTGGCCTTGGTTAACTGCTGTCTTGCTGATCTCCGGTGTCTATGTTCCTATGTGCCCTCTAGGCACCCGCCTGGTCCACCCTGTGCCCCAGCTGCCCATGCTACATGTCCCGCCTGCGGCCCCCTATGCCCCATTTGCACCATCGCCATAGTGCCATTCATACTTTGGGACTATGGTATTGCAGTACATGGAGCACTACTATCACAGTTTTTGGGCTCCCTGCCTGGGCTGTACATTGCTGACACATAAATGGTTTCTCTCTCCTGCATATGTGCATCTAACGGCAGGTTTTCAATCGCGTTAGGATTCAGCTCTTCAGATCAGAGCGTTAGTGTGAATGGAGCCTCTCCCCACCCACACTCCGCCCATTGACCCCTTCTCTCCGCCCTCTCTCCACCTTCTGCGGTGTTTACCGCGCTGCGGAACGTCTACGATCGTTAACGTTATGTAACGCGAGTTATGTAACGTTACCGCAGTTGAGTAAACATACCCCTAAGTTTGAAGTTATACGCATTACATTGATTAAGTTGATTTGATCTTACATATATCATTTCAGTATTAACTTCTTTTACTGCTTGTGTATATTCACAGAATGACTCATGCAGTATTGCTTTCAATGCATCTGTTGTGCTTAAAGTGTACTATTATTAGACTTTAGTTAACCATGTCATTTGGTTCTGACCTGCACAGTAGTCATGTTAATTAGTTAGGTTTTAAGAAGGAATATGCTCCCTTGTAGCTATTTCCATCTTAAAAGAGGGGGGAATGTAGGGTTGGTACCTGTGCCTGTTCTGAACTAAAACCTGAACCATGTTACAAGATGGAACTCTTTTCTGCTGTGCAAGCTTCAAACCTGCAGATCAAGTAATTCTGTCATGTATGAGCTATACAGCAGGACTATTGTTTCCAGCTATGACTGTGTGCAAGAGAACTCACTGCTGAGGCCCATTCTCATCCAGAAACTGTACTACAGGTCCTAGCATTTGCAACAATGTATGAACCTACATACCAGCATCCTTCTCTCACCATGGAACTTTGTTTGGAGAAGGACCACCTGACAACTGTTACCTAATTTGCTGAAGATGACACACAGTATCTGAGACTAGCCAAACCTCGTTCTGTGATGACAAAGTCAGGAAAAAGAATTATACGCTAGGCATGGAGGGATGCAGAGACCTTTAGAGACATTTTGGCAGAGACTTTTTGGGGACTTTTAGAGACTTTGTGTACTACCTTGGTCTCTCCTTCTACTTTCTGCCACATTCTGCCATTCTACAGTCTTTAGCCCTACTGCCTGCCTGTCTTCAGCTGGAAAGTCAGACAGTGTGCAAGGAAAAGGACTAACCTCGGGAAGGAATGAATCTCTTCCACAGACTGAACTCTGTGTTATCACTCTGCACAGCCAGATACCTGCAGCCTGTGTTGGATCACTGCCATCCCCTGGACTTTGTGCCATTCCGGAGACAACTTCTCAGACCCAGCCACAATCATCCTGGCAAGGTACTGATCTTAATTCTCCCGGGGGTGGGCCTAGCCAGTCAGACAGTTAATTTTCTGTATGTTGGAGTACAGAGCGAATCTGTGACTTTGGTTACTAAACGGTGATTTATGATCTTGTTATAATCATAGGGCTATCTTACTTGCTACCTCATAATTCTAATTTATTCTATATCTGCACTATTTTTCTATCAGCAATAAAATCTAATTTATATATTTATTTGCTACTGACAAGCCCCACAGACCCGTCACTCATACACACACTGGCCTTGTGTTTAGAGTCACAGAGCAGCTGCCTGGATTCATCAGTCCATGAGTATATAGGTGGTCATTGTAGGGTGCATGAGGACATGACTTGGGGTGTACCTATGTGTCTGCAGGCTCTATGCCATCCTTGTCTGATGGGGTCTGTCAGGGAGGTGTGTGAGAGGAATGTCTTGTGAGGTCTGTATGTTGCACAACTTTGCTATGCTGCTGGTGCAACTGACATACATCTTATACATATGGGATCTGTCCAGTCAAAGGGCCAGAGATCCAACAGAAGAGCACTACTACCACTTGACAAACAAGACCCAGTCCAAGCATGGTAACTGCAAAAGCCTTTATTAACAATTATTGACCAGGGGTACAACAACGCCTCCACAGGGGTGTAAACGCCAAACCCTATCCAACACAGACTGTGTTTCGGCTATGCCTTCTTCAGGTTTTTTTTTGGCATGCTAGAACAATAAATAACATTAAAAACCCTTCTCATATAGTTTGCAAGCTAAAGGGAGAGAAGGGGTTTTAGCCAAGAGAACATAATCCTTGGGGATTGTAATAATAGAATTTTATGGTCTTGATTCATTTTTGTCCTACTGTAGAAGGTCACATTCCTTGTTTTTCAGTTTGGTCATAATGATAATCTGTTTTGTTGTCTTAATAATTTGAAGGAGTGTTTGTTTTAATCTTTTATAGCTATTTATTTATTTATCTACTTTTTGATTGGCTAGTTTTATTTTATGTATATGGAAGGACATTTGTTTGTTAGTGGATTTATCCTCATATTTTATTTATTTATTTATTTATTTAGCTGTATTTGTATCCCGCTTTTCACCGGGTCACGTTTTATATAGTTATGATTTTATTTTAAATTGGGTTTTTAATGTTGTTTATTGTTATAGCATGCCAAAAGAAACCCTGAAGAAGGCATAGCCGAAACACGGCCTGTGTCAGGTAGGGTTTGGCGTTTACACCCCTGTGGAGGTGTCATTGTACACCTGGTCAAAAATTGTTAATAAAGGCTTTTGCAGTTACCACGCTTGGACTGGGTCCAGTCAAAGGGGCAGGCCATGGTACCTGAACACACACATTCCAGCCCATGGGTATCCTAGCATAATGACCAACGACCAACATAGCCACTGCATGGTATGTGCTTCTGGGCAAGTGTAAATATGTTGATTGTAATATTTGTTTTCTGTAAATAAGGCATGATCCTACCTGTATGCACTCAACAAATTATTTCAGTGTAACATCACTATTCTAAGTTTTAATTAATGTAAGTTTAATGTAATTGGTTTCTTAATTGTAAACTGCCCTTGATCTCTGTAAGGGCGGTATATAAAAACATATAGGGGTATGTTTACTAAACCGTCTTAACGTGCGCTCTGCGACATTATCGCATGATAAGGTACCTTATCGCCCGATGAAGGCGCCTTACTGGGCAATAAGGTACCTTAGCATGCGATAACGCGCTCAGCAGCACAAATGAGCGCTGAAGGCGGAGAAAGGCTCCCGGAGCGCGGAGGAAGGCTCCCCATGGGCGGAGAGAAGGGGTCAATGGGTGGAGAGTGGGAGAGGAGAGGCTCCCCGCACACTAATGCTGTGAAATCAGAGGCTCAAAACTAACACCAGTGAAACCCTGGCATTAGAGCTGATTTAAAGGGAAAAGAAATCATTTCCGTCGGCAATGTACAGCAAAACCAGGGAAACCTACAAAAAGTGATAAGTGTAAGACGTGTGCACGGAACAAAAGGGCAAATAAACTTTGAAAATGTACAGAAGAAAATGTAAAAATAAAATAACCAAGCTGGCCAATAGTGATATCAATGGGAAACATCAAAAAACACTCCCAAGAAATCTCCAAAAAAAAAAGATATGAATTTTGGAAGGGTCTATGCTCCGTCCCCATACAAGGTGAATGAGCCCACAGTGTAATTGCGCTGAGCAGGGTTTCCGACTCCATTGCCAGGTTTCCTATGGCGTGCACATGTTCCACAACAGCAGGGCGGGCATGTCGGAATGGGCAACTGGACAGATGCTGGAAAAGGGGACACAGAGGGCTGCAGGCGGCACATGTTGTGGTGCAGCTGTGCCACAGTGCGGACTAAGGTGATGCCTAGCTGACCCATAGGAATGCTGAAACAGTAGGGCAGCCAGACAGCAACTGCTGAGGGCCCAACATGGGCATGAGTGTGTTCCCCACAGTGTCACAGGGGATAGTACCCAGCAGGTACCCAGAAGGGCACGGAACATTGGCATGCGGTGCTGGGGGGAAGCGTGGACAGCTATGCAGGCACCCCTACCCCAGAACCCGCACCATAGGCAGCCACCTACCCGCACACTGGATGGCCTGAGACTGCATTCCACCAGCACCACCAGAAGAAGGGCATGTCAGCATGGTGGCAGAGGGATACTGGTGGTGGAGGGGACAGTGGCAGCTGCCCAGAGCAGACCCCTCCCCCTCCTTCACCTACATCATGTAACCATGGCACCAACACAGGATATGCACTATTCTGGGTGCATCATAGCCCATAAGGGCTAGACATGACTGAGAAATACAGAAGGACACAGATGTATCCTAGCTGTGTCTGCAGGAACTACCTATCACACACAGTAGCATTGATGGGACCTGCAGCATGGTGCATTTCAGCCATGAAAGGTGCTGTGGACCTGGTGCTGGGTGCCCCACCTCACCCTCAGGGTGAGCACAATACCCGCACAATGTGACGGTCTGTAGCTACTCTGTGCCAGTACTACACACGGTCGGTTCCCCCTACCAGGCCGAGGTGCTGTGGGGATGCATACCCCATCTTGTGCCCATCTGTAGACTGCTGATTTGCTGCCTTATGCGGCACCTTAGGTTACGGCATGTGAGGGTGTGTTTGCTGGCAGCACTAATTAAACTACAAATAAAATGCCTCAAAAATCAATACTTACACGTAAAAGTTACTGCCTCAGCCAGCCTTATTGATTAGGCATACTGGGGGATTGAACTCATGAACCCTGCACCATCAGTCAGTGTATTAACCATTGTGCTACACCTCTGCTTCTGTGTTTGCATGTCTACGTGCCTACTTAAGATTACCGCGCATTAACGTGCTTAACGGCGTCTCGCCCGATAATGTGTGCAGCGCACGTTAGCACGCGATAATCCCGTTTTGCTACTTTAAGACCGACACGCCCACTCCTTTTATGGCAGCCTGCACACTATCGCCGGGCGCACGTTAAGACGGTTTAGTAAACATACCCCATAAAATAACTAAATGGACCACTCTCATATGTTGCTGGCCACAATGGATAATGTAGAATCACATGTGGCTCAGATGGCTGTGTCCAACTGAATACTGAATTATGGAGAGGTCACCAGAGCACTCACAGATTCTAGTCAACATTTGATAGGTGAGGGAGCAGGGTGGTCATCTTTTCCTCCGTTATGGCCTGCTTTCATATTGCATAGCATTCCTGGCTCAATGCACTCTTTACGTACCACAGGCACAAATCCAATCAATATGCGCAGGTGTGGGCATCCTGATCCCAGGCCCAGCCCATCTAGTAGGCACACTAGCCATGTTCCAGGGCCCGCAGCTGGTGGTAGGCAGCATACCAGCCAATCCCTCACTCCCTGAAAGCATGCCCCCACCACTGCTGCAGTGCTGCCAGTGGTCATATTTAGGTAGCCCACCTACAGCTAGTCACACTATGCTGCTCCTACCCCTCTCCACCAGGGGCTGTGGGCACAGGTGCTGCTGCCTTAGACCTCAGAAGGCGGGGGGGGGGGGGGAGAGGATGTGTCCACTGTGCCTGCTGCTGACATGCTTGGCATAACACTGAGAATGGCAACTGCCGCGTTGCACATGTCACACAGCGCCGGATCACAAATCTCTCCAGCTGCAGGCTTCACCTGCTGTGCCACCACCCCCACACTCTCACAGTGCTGGCATGGTGGCAGTGGGGTGGCAGATCTGTCTTCTGACTGCAGCAGCATGTATGTGTGCTGCTGCTGTCACAGCAGAGTCACACCAGCCATCACAAATCTCCCTAGGCAACTGCCTTATCAGACTAGTGGACCTGCCAGCCCCACGGCATCACCCACATGACACCTCCTTTGCCACATTGGCACCATCAACATAGTGCCATGCCATAAAAGGGCACTATGTTGTTGCTGCTAATGGAACACTACTATCACTTACTTGGGATTTGCTGTGTGTGCAGAACATTGCAGACATTTAAATAGGCTCACTCAACTAAAAAGTAACCCTTTCCATGAGGTTTTAATTGGCATAAGGGTTTCCAGTGCTGAGAGATCTAACGTGCAATTGCGCAAGCTGGCAGTAAGGAAGCACATTCTGTCAACGGCCATTCTCCAACCCATTAACCCCCACTCTCCACCTCTTTTTCCCTTAATGATGTGGGCCCCTCTAATGCTCATTAATGCAGCATTATCAGCCCTATCTGCAGTGTTAAGGATGCAGATACTATGTATTAACGGCACACTTGCTCCCTTACCGCCCTTAACATACCCCATTATTTACAACAATAGAAAATTATTTTTTATTTTGCAATGAAATATTCTCCGGGATCAAGCAGGAAGTCAGTCCTCACATATGGGTGACGTTGATGCCGACGAAGCCCTCACGGAAGCATCCCCCCAGCTTTCAAACAAAGCCTTTGGGAGATACCACCATGCATGCTTGGTTCCCTTCCCATCCAAGGATTGCACAGCTTGAGGATGGGCCTTAGGCACCTCGTACCAAAAAGAACAGGGGGCCTAAGGCCCATCCTTGACCTGGTGAGGGAGAAGTTCAAGATACTCTCCCTTGGAATATTGCTGCCTTACCTCCAGCAGGGAGATTGGCTATGCCACTTGGATCTGAAAGATGCCTACACACACATCCTCATTCACTCCAACAACAGGCAGTACCTGAGGTTCATGGTGGGGGGGCAGCCATTAGCAGTACAGGGTGCTGCCCTTCGGCTTGGCTTCCGCCCCAAGGGTTTTCACCAAGTGCCTGGCAGTCATGGCTACATTCCTCTGCTTTCAGGGAGTGTTTGTCTTCCCTTACCTGGATGATTGGCTCATAAAGGGAGGCACGGCCTTAGAAGTGCAGCCGGCAACTACACATACCATCCAGGTCCTGCAAAATCTGCAGTTTGTAATAAACTATCCCAAATCCCACTTTCTCCCAACATAGTGTCTGGAGTTCATAGGGGCAAGACTAGACACCCTTCAGGCAAAGGCCTTCCTTCTAGGGGACCGAGCCACCTGGATCAGGGTTCTGGCCCTGGACATACAACGCCATCCCTCAGTGTCCACTCAGCTCCTGCTGCACCTACTCATACATATTGCCTCCATGGTGCATGTTAGCCCAGATGCCTGCCTCCACATGAGGGCCACACAGTGGTGCCTTTGGGACAAGTGAATGCAGGCCACAGGCTGTCTCTGAGACAGAATTGTAGTGACCCACCAGTTGGTGGAATCCGTGACCTGGTGGCAAAATCTCCAGTACCTCGAGGCAGGGATGCCCTTTCAGACTCCATGCCCCATAAGGTCCTCACAACAGATGCTTCCCTGCTGGGAGCCCACTGCAAGGAACTCCGCACCCAGGGCAGCTGGTCGCAGAGCGAGAGCAACCAGCAGATCAACTTTATGGAATTATGGGCATTACACCTAGCCCTCCAAGCCTCTGCCTACATTGCCAACCAGTGTTGGTCCAAACAGACAATCAGGTGGCGATGTTCTATGTGAACAAGAAGGGTGCACAGGGTCCTGTACCCTCTGCCGTGAGACGATGGCCCTCTGCTTCTACACAGTCCAGCAGGGCATACTCTAACGGGTAGTATACTTGCCATGCCAGGACAACGCACTGGCCAACAGATTAAGCAGGATCCTCCAGCTGTATGAGTGGCCAGCCGGCTTTTCCATCTTTGTGGGGAACCATGGATATGCCTGTTTGCCAGCTTGGACAACTACCAGTCGCCCTGCTTCTGTTCTCGGCAAGCCCACCCTTTCTGAGTGATGGCAGATGCGTTCCTCATCTTGTGGTCAGAAGGTCTCATGTACCCCTTCCAATCCACAAAACTAATTGCCTCGCTGATCCTGATAGCCCCTGGATGGCCCAGGCAGCCGTGGTTCCTGTTACTCCTCTGGCTGTTGGTGGAGACTCCCATCCCACTGGGGAGCTCCCCAGGACTCCTGTCACAGGAGGGGGGTTCTCTCTTGCACACTAAGCTGGGGTCTCTGTCACTGACAGTGTGGCTGCTGAAAGGGTGACCCTAGCCCCTTTCAACCTCTTGGAGGAAGTGGAGAAGATCCTGTTGACTTCCCGTAAGTCCTTCACTAGAAGACCATATACCTTCAAGTGGCGCAGATTTTCAGTCTGGTGTGCAGAGCACAGGATTAGCCTTTTCTCCTGTCCGATGTAGCTGGTCCTGCAGTACCTTCTCCATCTCTTGCACTCCGGACTCAAATTGAACTCTTTTAGAGTGCACCTCAGTACCCTGGTGGCACATCACCATCTGGTGGATGGCAAACCCCTCTCGGCCCAGTCGTTGGTGACCCGCTTCATGAGAGGACTTCTTTTATCAAAACCCCTGGTACACCCTCCGGCGACTGAGTGGGACTTCATACTGGTGCAGCTTACTCGCCTGCCTTTTAAGACCTTGACTACCTGCCACCTGCGATACCTTTCGTGGAAGGTGGTGTTCCTGGTTGTGCTGACCTCCACTCATCAGCAAGCTCCAAGCCTTGGTGGTGGAGGCACCTTACACCAGGTTCTAAAAGAACAGGATTGTACTCCGCACACACCCCAAATTCTTTCTGAAGGTGGTATCGCTTTTTCACCTCATTGAGGAGGTGGTGCTCCCCATCTTCTTCCCGAGACCTCACGCCAGTAGGGCGGAGACTGTCCTCCACATCTTGAACTATAAGAGGGCCCTCTCCTTCTACATTCAACGTACTTAGGGTCATTGTAAAGCTTCTCAGTTTTCTGTTTCCAGTAGACTGGGGGAAGTGGTGACCAAGCGTATGCTATCTACCTGGCTAGTGGACTGTATCAACCTCGCCTATGAGCAGGCTGGGCTCTCACTGGACATCCAGGTCACGGCATATCATGTCAGGGCCATGGCGGCCTCTGTGGCAAACCTGCGCTCCATCCCAATGGTGGACATCTGCCGTGCCGCCACCTGGTTTCCGTCCATACCTTTGCAGCTCATTATTGTCTGGAGAGAGAGTCCCGATGGGACAGTGCCTTCAGCCAGCCCATGCTCCGTAATCTTTTCGGGGTCTAGGCAACTCCTATCCTCTGGCCCTTTTGAAATTCATTCCAATTGTCATTCCAATTGTCACCAGTTCACAAGAATATATCACATTGTAACCTTTGTATTGGTATCAAAGTAGCTCTCCTGTAACCGAGGCTTAAACACATGAACCAAACTGTACCTATTTACCGAACTGTTCATCTATAACTCGGAACCTGATTTGTCTATTCACAACTTGTGTACTACCACCCCTCTCCCTACCAGAAACGGACACTCCACTCCAAATCATTACTTATTATCTAGAGATAACCCTTTAAATCAACATAAATGGCCTCCTCCTTATTTACTCTTGCCCTAATCTGTACACTAGCCAGTACTTTCCATGACTCTGCTGCATTCGCAAATGACTACAGCCCTATCCATCGAATCCACAGTGCAAGCAGGAAACACTGCTACAACCAACACCAGATACCTCCAAACCCCTATCATAGGAGACAGTCACACTTATTTTATGTATCCCTAGATCTCACAACCCCCACAAAAGGCAAAAAAGCAAAGCCTCAGCAAGACCTTAGGTGTGCACTCGTCAATGCATGCTCGGCCCGCAATAAATGGCCTGTAATCACAGATCTAATTGCCAAACACAATCTAGATATACTAATGGTCACTGAAACTTGGCTCTCCGACACTGACAATGTCATATTAAACCACCTTAAACCACCTAACTTCTCGATCTATACCTGTAACAGGGAACACAGAAGAGGTGGAGGTGTCCTGATACTTGCAAAAACAGCACTACAATATCAGACAAACCTAACCAAGAGCACACAGCACCTGAACACGCTAACTATTACCAACAAATTCAACTCTATTAACCTCATCTACAGGGCACCATGTGCTGAGTCAGAGGAGCTCTCAGACATTATCGACTTAGCCTGTAACCCTGAAGACCCCTCCAAACCAAACTGGTTGCTGGGAGACTTTAATCTTGCATCTACTCAACCTGCCCTAGCCAAAACCTTCCTAGAAGCTATGTCCGACCTTAACTACAAGCAAGTCGTGATTGATCCTACCCATCAACGTGGGAACCTTTTGGACCTAGTCTTTTTCCCTCAACCGGATTCGATCAAGATGAACCAAATCGAACTCTCTACCACTCCTGTCCCCTGGTCAGACCATAACCTGATAACCTTTCAGATACCAACGCAACAAACTACAGGCTACCGTTTAAACACAACGGAGTTCTCAAGAGCTGCCTGATTCAAGCAACTAGACAGAGAGATGATCACAAACCACGCACTCCCAAAGCTCGCCCAACCAACAGCCAACCTCAATGAAATGGTGAAGAACTGGAATGATACCCTTTCCTTATACGCTCAACAGCCGGTCATTGTCAAAAAGACAACACCTAACAACCGAGCTGCTAAAAAGCAGTCTGCTCCATGGTTCTCCCCCAAACTACGTGCTTCACTGCTCCACCTCAGAAAACTGGAGAGAATATGGAGAACTACCCGTAATTCCTCCAACCAAGTCAAATATCTAGAACATCTTAAACGCCATAGGGAATCAACTTGGGCCAAGAGGAAGGAATTCCATGCTGAGATCCTCAACCGGTCATTGAATAAGCCAAGGGACCTATTCAACTTAGTAAAATCCTTTACCAACCAACCGTCCCCGCCACAACAAGAATGGATTCAGCCCCAGGCCTATGCTAATTACATCCAATCCAAAGCAATAAAAACAACCACGGCAACACCACAAGAACCCTCCCAGACTTTCTACCTGCAGTTCCCAATCACCGAACTCTCACCGCCCTCTGCAAAGACCATTGATGACGTTATTGCCTCCATTAACACGACGACTGTACCAACTGACCCATGCCCAGCACACTGGGTCAGGACTATGCGCGCAGAACTCAGCCCATTCATAGCCAACATCGCAAAGCTGTCCTTTGAAACCGGAGTCTTCCCAGATGCTCTCAAGCAAACATCTATCCGTCCGCTACTAAAAAACAACCAGCTCGATCCAAAGAAAGTGGATTCTTACCGACCAATCTCTAGCATCCCATTACTAGCTAAAATTCTCGAGAAATTGACCCAGAGACAGATTCAGCAGCATATAGATTCATCTTCTCCATTAGACCCATGTCAACATGGATTCAGGGAAGCCCACGGTGTCAAAACTCTCCTAACAACACTAACCAACACACTCATCAATGGAATAGACAACCTTAAGAAGGGCTTCGCTCTAATCTTTCTTGATATAGCGGCAGCGTTCGACTCCGTAGACCACACACAGTTACTGAGGCGGCTTCATGAGAAAGGAATACATGACCGAGCATGGGACGGGTGCAAATCCTACCTTGAAGGCAGATCACAACAAGTCCGTATCGATAATGCCACATCCGAACCCTTCCAGCAGAAAGAAGGATGTCCCCCTAGGCTCTTCCCTATCTGCGCTGCTGTTCAGTATCTATATGCAGCCAATTTGTGACATCACACGCTCTTTTGGCATATCCTGCCTCGTGTACGCAGATGATGTGCTGTTATTCACTCCTATAACTGTCTCATGCCCAGACTATACAGTGTTAACCAACTGTTTTAATGCAATAACAGATTGGCTACTCAATCAAAACCTACGTATAAATTTAAAAAGAACAGAAGTCCTAATTCTCACAAGAAATAAATGTTTCTCTCCTCCACCAACTCTAAAAGTCAGAGATGCAGAACTTCCAGTCAAATCCAATATACGCTACCTTGGAGTGATACTGGATCAACAGTTGGACTTCAAGGAACACATAAAATGCACCGTAAAGGCTATCTACTTTAAGATTAAAACCCTGCGGCACTTGAGACCTATGATGGAGCCTGATGACTTCCGCACCATCTTCCAAGCGCTAGTTACACCGCACTTCGATTATGCTACTATAATACTGCATGGCCTCCCGAAGATCACCATCAACCCTCTACAGTTAGCCATGAATGCAGCAGCCCGTGTCCTTGGCGGAGCATCAAGGAACGACCACATCTCCCCCATTCTAAAAGATCTTCATTGGCTCCCAATAAGCTGTAGAATCCTATATAAGGCCCTCCTCATTACTTTCAAGGCGTTTAACAAGATATCACCTGCATCAATTTCTGACCTTATCACACACACCGCAAACAACAGATCTAGGAGATCTCTTGATGCAGACATGCTACTCATACCAAGCGAATCCATAAAGATTAACCAGTCATCCATCAATAGGGCGTTTGCGAACTACGCTCCCAGGTGTTGGAACAAACTTCCTCCCAGCATTAGAGCAATCAGGGACCTTGGACAGTTTAGAAAAGCCCCCAAACACCACCTTTTTATCACACATTTTACTCATCTAGACATCTCCCCCTCACCCTTCACCCCTCCTCACCCTCACAACCTCAGACCTCTCCTATCTGACCGCATAGAACCTACAGGGAATACCAACTTGTAAATTTCTAAAAATGTATATAGTTTCCCCCAGTTTTTACCTCCATTCTAATGCCCTGTTATTTGTAAATGGCCAGAATTAACTGACCAAGTGTGATATTGCTTCAATGTAAACCGCACTGATGACAAAGAGCGCGGTAAATAAGAAATGTTAAATAAATAAATAAATACATTTTGTGTTCAGACTACCAGAGTGCTGGTTTCCTTTGGACACATGGGTCCTACTGAAGACTGCACTTGCTGGCTGCTCATGGCTTCCTCTGAGGGTAACCGTATTTTTTCTCTTTGGGCTTTTGGTAGCCTGTATTTAGGGAGTCCCATATGTGAGGACTGCCTTCCTGCTTGTTCCCGGAGAAAGTGTAGTTACTCACCTGTAACAGGTGTTTTCTGGGGACAGCAAGAATCAGTCCTCACAACACTCCCTCCTCCCCTTGGAGTTGCTTCTTTACCATCTTTTATTTTTTGCCATCTTTTAGCTATGCCATCTGACTGAGCAAGATGGCACCCTTGGGTAGGAAGGGGACCACGCATGCATGCATGGCATCTCCCAAAGGCTTTCTTTGAAAGCTGGGGGGATGCTTCCGTGAGGGCTCCTTCAGCGCCGACGTCACCCATTTGTGAGGACTGATTCCTGCTGTCCACAGAGAACACCTGTTACAGGTGAGTAACTATGCTATCTTGGAAAGGCAGAGAGAATGATTTATCAGTAAGGGGCATGTTTATCAAACAGCATTAGGCTTTTGCAGTTAACACAGTGTTTTTGTGCAAATACCATGGTGTTAGCTGCAAAATCTGTAGGTATCAGTTGGGCAAGCACAGCATTTCCCCAGCAGACACTACACTGAAAAGGCAGAGAGCATGGTGCAGCAGCAACATGAGTTCAGTTAACGCCACCCATTGAGGTGATGTTATCTGCACTTTCACTTTCTGTGACTTTTGGCAATTACCATGTGCTGTTGATGTGGACCAACAACTGTTTCAACCTATACCTTATGATCTGGAAGCATTGGTGATGAAAGAAGAAGTTGAAGCAGCATTGAAAGCCTTATCAAAGAACAAAGCACCTGGCACTGATGGCATCCCAATGAAGTAGTACAGCAATCTGATACAGCTGCTACCATACTTACAAGACTATGCCAGGAAATTTGGAAGACAACATCATGGTCAACTGACTGGAAAAGATTTGTGTTTATACCAATACTAAAGAAAGGTGATTCAAATGACTGTAGAAATTATTGCACAATTGCTCTGATCTCACATGCCAGCAACATTCTACTCAAGATTATTCAACAGAGACTACAACTATACCTGGAACGAGAACTGCCTGAAGTGTAAGCAGGTTTCAGGAAAGAGTGAGGAACAAGAGACATCATCACGGATGTGAGATGGATCCTTGAAAGGACAAAATAATACCAAAAGGATAACTATATGTGTTTTATCGACTACGGCAAGACTTTTGATGGTGTAAGCCATGAGAAACTCTGGGCCACATTAAGAAGTATGGGTATACCAGAATACCTGATCATTCTCTTGCATAACCTTTACATTGATCAAGAAGCAACAGTTTGGATGGAGCAAGAATAAACAGAATGGTTTAAAATCAGTAAAGGTGTACAACAAGACTGCATACTTTCCCCCTACTTGTTTAATTTATATGCAGAACAAATCATCAGAGAAGCAGGACTCTATGAAAACAACTGAGGTGTGAAGACTGGCGGAAGATTCATCAACAACCTTCACTATGCTGATGATATCACATTACTGACTGAAATTGAAGATGAATCTGAAACATTTGCTTCTAAAGATCAAGTAACATAGTCTTAAAATGGGTCTGCACCTTAATGTAAAGAAGACAAAGATCCTGACAACTGGCAAAATCAATAATTTCATCGTTGATGGAGAAGAAATTGAAGAAGTTGACAACTTTAACCTACTTGGATCAACTATCAATAAAGAAACAACAAGCAGTCAAGAAATCCGACAACGCATTGCTCTTGACAGAATGGCTATGAAGGACCTAGACAAGATTCCCAAGAGCAGAAATGTCAATCCCAATACAAAGATTCGACTTGCTCAAGCCATGGTATTTTCAATAACATCATATGGTTGCGAAAGATGGATAGTGAAAAAGATAGACTGAGAGAAAATTAATGCCTTTGAATTATGGTTCTGGTGACGAATATTGTGTTTAGCATGGACTGCCCTAAGAACAAAGCAGTCAGTACTAGAAGAGATTAAACCTAAGCTTTCTTTTGAAGCTCAGATGACAAGATTTTGACTTTCATACTTTAGACATATCATATTTATTTATTTATTTTTATTTATTTATTTATTACAGGCTCTTATATACCGCTCTATTCAGCATCAGCGCGGTTCACAATATAACAACATACCAGAACAACAAACTGTTTGGTTTTACAGAGAACAAGGTCAGAGAACTTGGATGAAACATGGGACGTCATTACTGCAACTATTTACATGAGTATTTACAAGTATACATAACAGAGTTTGTTCTTAGTTTGAGTAGTGATCAAGATTGGTTAGCTGGTCAAGTAATATTGGGGGAAAAGGTATATTTGAGTGCCTTTCTGAAAAGGGATAGATCAGTGATAGCCCGAATCTCTGGAGGAAGAGCGTTCCAGCACTTAGGGGCATAGAATCTGAAAGCCCTGTTAGATGTCACTGATAGGCATTTTGTCGCTGCTTTAGGGATAATTAGAACATTTGTTGATATAGTTCTCCTGGATCTGTTGGGTGGAACGGTCTGAATGAGGTCTATTAGAGAGGAGGAGGTGTTGCTTTTAGTGGCCTTAAAGGTTAGTAATAATGTTTTGAACAATATTCTGCCATGTATGGGGAGCCAGTGCAGTTGCTCTAGGATGGGTGTTACATGGTCCCTTCTTGATGCTCCGTAGAGGACTCTAGCAGCGGTATTCATGAAGAGAAGAGATCATATGAAGAGAGAGATCATTAGAGAAAGACATCATGCTTGGCAAGGTAGAAGATCAACGCAAAAGAGGAAAGCCAGCAATGAGATAGATTGATACAATAACAGCAGCTGTCAACAATGAGCTGCCTGACTGAAGACTGACATAGTTTAGGACAACTATCCAGAGGATCGCCATAAGTCGACACCGACCCGACGGCACTTAAAAACAAGAGTATTGGACTAGAAATCAGAGTTCAAGTGTAGCCCTGTGCAACGAACTGGGTATCCCTCAGCTATAGGACGTTAAGTTTCAAAACAATTTACCTGCATAAAACAGGTCTTTACCTGCAAAAATGAGCTATTATAAAACTATGGACTGTTTGTGCTGGTTAAAGTACGTATCTAGTGCAATTTCACACATACTTATCCAGGGAAGCATTCCTGGAGGTGAGGGTAGGATGGGGTTTGAAATTATGTGCATCCTTATATTTTTTAAAAACTTACATTTATTTTCAGCCAGAAAAAATATCAGTTTAGATTATCAGGGGTATATGTGTGCTAGTACTTGTCCTGGGATCATTTTGAAAGTAAAGGACTTGTGTACTTTTCACCAATACAGAGTGTTATAAAATTACCCCCCCCCCCCCGAGTACCTAAGGTCTCCAAGGAAATATGGGGCATGTTCACTAAAGTGTGCTACCCAATAGGTGGCATTAGTTGCCCCTGTCACTGTTTTACCGTGGTGACCTGTAGCTAACTGCAGGGGGATAGCTGTACATGCTCCCCTGCAGTTAGCGCATAACCCTGTGGTAGTAGCATGGCCCGAACGTGCGTTACCGTCGTGTGACTTAGTAATCATGCCCTTATGTCTGCTAGTTACTTTGCATCAATCCTCCCTGGGTCGCTTGATGTTCCTACTCCCTCTTCTTCCCTCCAGTTCTTCTCTTCCCTAGCCTTTTGGTCCCAGACCAAACTGCAAAAGTCGGGAGAAGGGCATAAGGAAGAGCACGCACCATGTTGTGTCTGCTTCCCACCACCTAGTGCAATTGGGAACTCTCTTTTTGTCCTGCTACAATTTAATTTAAAACCCTTTCAGACCGTATGTCCACCGTAATGGATGTCATGTTATTCATTGAATTCCATGTATTTACGAGGGTCATTTTTAAAGTAAAAACCGATTGCGCATCGTGTCCACGCGATCTGTCAAGTGACATCCATTCAAGGTCAGCCACTCTTAGCCAGTCTCTCACTATGCCGCCATTACGTTTCACATCTCTGCCAGTGTTGGTTGTATGGTTATACTGCTTCGTTTGTCGCCATGTCAATCAGTAATCCCTCCGATTGAGAAGTGTGCTCGGTTATCCGGTTTTAATGCAAAACAAGTTCGTCCAGTATTTTCGGCACCCATCTCGCACACATTTTTTTGTAGTGCAGTTTGTCAGTAACAATGTGATAAACTACTGATCTTGAAACTTGTGGAAATGTCTGATGCAGCTCGTCTATAGTGAAGCACCTGTTTTGGCAAATTTCCTCATCAAGTTCTTGTGTCAGGTCTTCATTCATGACAGTAGGCCGTCCAGATCGTTCTTAATCATGAACATTTGTCCTTCCTTCCTTAAACATCATTCATTACACCTTCCCCATACACTTCAACAAGCTGCCGGTGAATTTCAACTGGACGAACTTGTTTTGCATTAAAAAAACGGATAACCGAGCACACTTCACAATCGGAGGGATTACTTATTGACATGGCGACAAACGAAACAGTATAACCATACAACCAACACTGGCAGAGACGTGAAACGTAATGGCGGCGTAGTGAGAGACTGGCCAAGAGTGGCTGACCTTGAACGGACGTCACTTGACAGATCGCGCGGACACGATGAGCAATCGGTTCTTACTTTAAAAATGACCCTATATGGTGTCTGTGAAAAAATTCAGGTCTGAAAGGGTTAACAATAAACAGCTGTAATTCAGCTAATTTCAGCTTTCATTCCTCCAA
Source organism: Ichthyophis bannanicus (assembly GCA_033557465.1). NCBI lineage: Eukaryota > Metazoa > Chordata > Amphibia > Gymnophiona > Ichthyophiidae > Ichthyophis > Ichthyophis bannanicus. The sequence continues at coordinate 86,646,283 of CM066042.1, forward strand.
GAAATGATCTGGGAACTCGGTTCATTGAGCATGTGTCTTTATTCCTCCTTTTTTATTTATGTACCACCATTGCTTGATGTTAAAAAGGAATTGTTAGAATCGTTGTCAAGAAGAGACTGGTAATTAGTAAGCTGCATATATTGTATTTTCACCCTTGATAATGAAAATTTGCTTGTGATAGCGGCCTATTCTCTTTACAAACTCCGTAAGTTGTATACACTATAATTACACAATGAGCATGAGCTGTCTGTACTATTTTACTGTAAATGATTACTTTGGATGACTATCTGCATTTAATCTGCCTATATTAGGAATCTGCATTATTTATGTTATTTTGCTCTGCAATTAATGCTTTGAAATAATATATGACAAATTTTATTGCAGTTTCTGGTTCAGTGGGTATAATGAACCCATTAAGTGATTCTCAAAAACAGTACTTTTTTCATCTCCCTAAGTATTTATTTAGACAGTTTTGTATCCCGCCTTATCCTTCAATCAAAGCGGTCACAACACAATTGGGGGATACATTTAACACGCGGGGATATGAGACACATACACTAATACTTACAGGGAACATGGGCAATGGAGGGTTAAGTGGCTTGCCCAAGACCACAAGGAGCATCTGTGGGACTAGAAACCCCAGTCCTTCCGGCCCAAGGTTGCTGTCCTCTAGTGGGATTTGAACCCCCGACCTTCCGGCCTGAAGTACCTTGCCCCAACCACTAGGCTACTCCTCCCATTATGTTTGAGGATGTTCAGAAAATAGCATGAACAGACAACTCAAAACAAAAATGGAAAATATTTGCTGTTACAATGTAAGCTACATAGGACATCGCTCTTGAAAGTAACCCACGTACACAGTAGAACCACAAAACTAATAGTCTCTTCTTCTCCACCTACGGTCTTCAAATAAATTCTTCTCAGCTTTCAGTCTTCAAATTGTAGCCACATTTTTATATAAAAAGGGGGCTATCAACAATGTCATAGGCACCAATCAAAGACTGCCTAGGTGAATAATCACACCTACCAGTCCCAACTCACTCCTTGTGTTGCCCCATCGTTTACCCCACAATTTTTGGACACACATTGGTGTTGCAAATGGTCAATGTGCTTTGTCATAAAAGATATGGGGACAGACTTAAAGATCTCAATATGTATACTTTGAAGGAAAGGCAAGAGCGATGACATATGATAGAGACATTTAAATATCTCCGTGGCATAAATGCAGAGGAGAGCCTCTTTCAATTGAAAGAAAGCTCTGCAACAGGGGAGCATAGGATGAAACTGAAAGGGGGGTACACTCAGGAGTAATATGCTGAAATATTTCTTTACAGAAAGAGTGGTAAATTCAAGGAATAGTCTCCTAGTGGAGGTAGTAGAGACAAGGACAATATCTAAATTTGAGAAAGCATGGGACCAACACAGAAGATCTCTAAAGGGAAAAAAGGGACTATAGTAGTTGATATAGAAAGGCAGACTGGATAGGCCATATGGCCTTTTTCTGCTTTCATGTTTCTATGTTTTTATGTTTCCAATCTCAATATAATGAGAGCATGAACCAATTTATGCAGTGCTTGTTTGAAAAAAAGTATATTGGCCTAATACAGCAAAGGTTGAAAAAAGCTGGTTTTACTGTGGCTGCAATCTGGCTATTGAAGTTGAATTCAGAGTCCAAAATGCAGCCTACTACTTTAACAGAGAATAGAAACATTTCTGCTAAGGTCGGGGAGAAGATGACTGGCAGAAACAAATCACTGATCCATATGGTTGATGCTTTTGCAATTTATTTTCTATGCTTATTATCTATGCTGCATTGCAACTTATTATCTGTGCTATTGAGTCACTTCAGCCAAATTCAAAGGTGACAAATCATTTTGTGTAGGGTCAGTGAAGTAGATCAATTGGACATTGTCCACAAAGACATATCTACTTATTCCTTTGGACTGAATAGTACTGTACTGTGATACTCCCTGAAGCTCTGCTGATGACGATGCAGTACATTAGCCTTTTCAAAAAGACTATGAAGCTGGTTTAAAATTAATTTTGCCAAAAGGAGTGGAGAGATGCCACAGCCACACACAAAGGTTTTCTATTAACACACTTTGTTGAAGACCCAGCTTAGCCAAGTTTCGTTAAGTATGCCTGCATCAGGATTCAACATATAGTTCAGCTGATGCAATATAAAGCAATAAAACATCAGAATGAAAAGCAATGAACACACCAATGTACAACAATATAGTGTATATCAATATAGCATATTTGGATTTTCAGAAAGCCTTTAACAAGGTCCCTTATGAGACACTCTTGGTCAAATTAAAGAGTCATGGGACAAGAGACAGTGTACTATTGTTGATCAGGAACTGGTAAAAAGATAGAAAACAGAGGGTAGGGCTAAATGGCCAATTTTCCCAATGGAAAAAGGTGAATAGTGGAGTACCCCAGGGATCTGTGCTGGGTCTGCTGCTTTTTAATATATTTGTAAATGACCTGGAAATGGAAATAATGAGTGAGGTAATCAAATTTGCAGATGACATAAAATTATTCAAAGTTGTTAAAACCCAAGAGGATTGTGAAAAATTGCAAGAGGATCTTGATAAATTGGAAGACTGGACCAACACAAGACTGGACATTTAAATGGCAGATGGAATTTATGTCAAATTTCTTTTATTAGGCAGACTCCAAATCCAAATAACATTATCATATTATATCAAAATGTACATGGTAAAACCATTCATCAAAAACATATACAGACCATTCTCTAGCCTATATCATCTTATTCTTAAGAGATGGTTGTCACGGAGCAGGCCCCGGCTGGCCGATTGGAGGCAGGAAATATATGATTTAATGTTGGTAGAGAGGGCTGGCAGATGGAATTTAATGTGGAGAAGTGCAGAGTTATGCACCTAAGAAAGAACAACCCAAACTATGGTTACACGATGCAAGGTTCCACTTTAGGAATCATAACCCAGAAAAACGATTTAGCATCATCATGGATAACATGTTGAAATGCTCGGCCCAGTGTGCAGCGGTGGCCAAGAAAGCATGGGACAAACACAGAGGATCTCTAAAGGAAAAAAGGGGACTCTTGTAGTGGTTGATATGGAAGGGCAGACTGGATAGGCCATGTGGTCTTTTTCTGCTGTCATGTTTCTATGTTTCTAAGGCAAATAGAATGCTAGAAATCATAAGAAAAGAAATGAATAATAAAACAAAGGATAGTATAATGTCTCTGTATCGTTCCATGGTGCAACCACACCTTGACTATTGTGTGCAATTCTGGTCATCCTAGCTTAAAAATGATATAGAGGAATTAGAAAGTGTACAGAGAAGAACCACCAAAATGGTAAAGAGGATGGAAAGATATCCCTATGAGGAGATGCTTAAAAGGTTAGGGCTTTTCAGCCTGGAAAAGAGACAGCTGAGGGAAGATATGATAGAAATCTATAAATTAATGAATGGAGTGGAATGGGTAAACGTAGATCAATTGTTAACACCATGAAAAAGTAGAAAGCTAGGGGACATGTAATGAAGCTACAGGGTAACCCATTCAAGACTAATAAGAGAAAATATTTTTTTTTCACTTAATGCATAATCAAACTCTAGAATTCGTTATCGGATGATGTAGTAAAGGCTGTTAGTCTAACTGGATTTAAAAAAAGTTTGGACAAGTTCCTGGAGGACAGGTCTATAAACTATTATTAAATAGAACCCAGGAAATCCACTGCTTGCTCCATTAAAAGCGTTGTGGAATCTGTTTGTCTTTTTGGGAAATTGCTAGGTACTTCTGACCTGGATTGGCCATTGTTGGAAACGGGATACTGGACTTGATGGACCTTGGTCTGACCTAGTATGGCATATCTTATGTTTTTATGTTACCATATTCACTGAAATGTCAATAATCGTATCTATAAACTGGAAGCAAAATGATTTTTTCCAAACTTTTTGTAATGAAAGTAATGTTTAGAAACAGATCTATAATTTGAATGATCCATTGGATTAAGGGAAGGTTTCTTCATAATAGGACAAATGATGACTTCCTTCCATCTTAATGAAATATGTCCACGTGATAGACTTCTATTAATCAGGGTAAAGAGACCTAGCTCTGGCATTTTAATAAAAGAGAGGAATAGGATCCAAAAGAGAAGAAACCAAGAGGATCATGGTGAGAACTATCATTAAAGAAGAAGATGTGGCTTCATGAAAATAAATCCATATGCCAGTAGGTGCAGAATTACTCTCTGAACCATCGCAGTTAGCAAAGAAATATCCCTATCAACAGGAAGCTGGCATTGGGCGTTGATGGGGAAGGGAATCAAACAGTCCCACAGAGCCGGAGGTTTAAGGTAAGTACTATGGGGCTGTTTGAGACCATTACCACCATTGCAGGTCTCGGATAGTGGCAGCAGTGGAGGCAAAGGGGGTGGGGGGGGGGGCAGAAATGGGGGAGCACAAGGAATGAGGTTCTCATAGGGCATTTCATCTTCTTGCACTGACAAAATCTAGAACAGTGATGATCAGAAACAAAATTATTTATGAGTACATTTTTCTTTTAACTGAACTAGCATTAAGCAACCCAATAACCAGATTAGAGGACTGATGGGATAATGAGGTTCAAAAGGAATTAGCTTACAAAGTGTTTTCAGTATGGCAATAATGAATCAAAGATATTACCTGAGGTTGTGGCCAAGATTTACAGCACATCCTTGGGGCAACAGACATCAGAAACAATAGACAGCAGCCGTCTATTCCTCTATCTCTGGCCAGCAGGTGTGGCACAGACTGCCAGTCCCGGTTCTGGAAGCCACTTCCACTAGGCCCCCGCTTCTCTTCCTCTATCTCATGGTCGGCAGGCGGGCCTCTGGCAGCCCTGTCAAGGGACAGGAAAGGATATCCTTGTTGTTTGGCCTTCTCGAGAACAACAGATTTTCAGAGCAATAGACACTGCTTACCCCCATATTGTCCATTGCTCAGAGGTTGCACTGTAGTACTATATAAAAGTCTGTGTCCCCAAATGACTGGGATTGAAGAATAAGTGAGGCACATTTTCCTTATGCTAAGCCAAAAACTACAAAGAAAAATATAAAACAAAAATGCCATTCTAAGGAAAGTGGAGGTGCCCCAAGGAGCGCCCAAGGAGCGCCCAAAAAGCAGGATCTGAATAAAAGGAGGTGCTTTTGATGTCACCGCTGACATCACCTTCAAAATGGGAGTGTGGCTTCGGGCCAATTAATGCCCAGATATGGAGCACAGGCAGGATGGCATAGCAGCGATAGCTTCAAATAGCGGCACTGAATATGCAGATTAAGGGTCCATTTCTGCAAATGGGTTCATTTTGCACATACCATGACAGTCCTGAGCCTCACTTTTAAGCCAGGGTATGTGTAGTATAATCTCAGTGTCTCAAATTTACTGCTTAATGCTCAGTGTAATATGTGCATCGTGCCAAAGAGAGCTTCCTTCTGGAGTTTGTAAGATGTAACATGTATGGGTAGTTTGTCAAGATGTGCTTGGAAATTCTTCTTTATCAAGCCTGTGGCTCCCAGTGCGAAGGGAAATATTTCTGTATTTGGATTGGATTAAGTTATGTGTCTGCACTGGTGTTTAACTTAAGCTAGTGACTGTGTCAGCAGAAATTTAACCCCATATTTTAGGTACTCTATTCTAAAATTACCCCATACACTTATAAAAACACAAAATATGGGAGATACTACTTCATTACAAAATATTGCTGCCTACCATGTTAATTACAGTACACTGATAAGGGGATTATCTTTTACATTGTCTAATTATTGATAGAGATTTTAAACTGCTTTCTATATCCCGTCCCTTCAAGCAGCTATAAGCCCTGCCCATTCATATACTACAAATTTTCTGTAGAGAGTACAGCACATTTCCAAGACCAGTTGCATATCTCATTAAATGTAATTCCTCAAAAAGTGAAAATCAATCATGATCCATATGATAGGAAAGTAAAATCAATTGCCACTGGAGTATGTATTGCAACACAGTATCCATCCCCCTAAATTATGGAAATAGGCGAGTTGAGCATAATTTCAAAAAGCACATTAATCACCTGCTGTATTACAGGTTTCCTTTCATTCTATTTAAAGTAATCGCCCCAGAAAATATGGTGATGCATGGATACAGTCCAAGACAAAGCACATTACTCATCAATATTTTAGCTACATTTACTGGCTCATTTTCTAAATTAATTACATTTTTTTGATTGTGTAAGAGTGCCCCATTCTCCCTTACTGTGTCTGTGCTTCTGCACCAAGTAATATTAAAAAGGAAGAGGAGGACCTGTGCTTCTCATAAGAACATAAGAACATAAGATATGCCATACTGGGTCAGACCAAGGTCCATCAAGCTCAGTATTCTGTTTCCAACAGTGGCCAATCTAGGTCATATGTACCTAGCAGTTTCCCCAAGAGACACAAGTTCCACAATGCTTGTACTGGGTCAAGCATTGATATCTTCGGTCACTTCTCCACAGAGCAACACAAGGGTCATAGAGATGTAAGAGAGTAGGATTCTGGGATAGACCTCCAGCAGAATGCTCCCCTCCAGGAATGTTCCTAGTGGTTAGGGCCTAGGGATTTATAAGTGTCCATGTAAAATTTTTGGAGTTATTACAGAATTGTATATGAGTCTGTAGCTTGGGAAGAGTATGATGGTCTCCCGTCTCACCAAATTTTGGGTAAAACGCTTGGGAATTAGAGAACCAGAAGAGGTATTTCTCAATTCTTGTGTTTGATATCTTTGGAGTATGGCCACAGTTTACCGTGCGTGCTTCTGAAGAAGCCATTGGTAGACATAGGAGCCAGTTAGAAAGGGTCTTGTCCTGGGTTTCAAGCCTGAAGGAAGTAGCGGGCCTAGTCTGGAATAGGTGTTTCTAGCTATGTTACTGAAGAGTGCGTAATGTTCTAGTTTAAGAAAGAAGAGAAGCTACCCAATCAGTGTTGATCCTAGAACCCAGAGGGATTGCAGAAAGAGGTGGAGAGGAAAGAATGTTCAAGGGAAAGATACAAGCTGTGGCGTATCAGGTACCAAAAGAGAGCCCTTGGGATTCTAAGGAAGCCCAGAAAGAGGAAGGGAGTCCACAGTCCAGTGGAAGGGAAGGAGGATGTCTCCCAAGGCAGGAGAATTGAGAAGAATGGATCAGACCCTGTTATGGTTTTTGCACCTCTATGCTGAAGAACTGTGCAGTAAGATATTTACCATTGACTTTGTTAAAAAAAGAGAGCCATTAAATTTGATTTGGAACAGATCACACTTATCTACAGTGTCCCCTTTATTTAGAAGTAATATGTTACAGTCCACGTCACTACAAGTTCAATAAGGAATGAAAAAGAGACATTATCCAGATTGAATAAAATCCATGTAAAAAAGTCAAACAGTATATGACAAATAAAAGCAATGGAAGCATTAAAAAGAAGATAAAAAGGTAAAAATGGAAAACATGAATGTCATATCAAAGATGAAATAATAAAATGATAAAAACATACCCTACCAGAAGTAAAGGCTAGTCACAGGAATGTGTTGCCTACAGATGGAGATAAAAAGAGCAGAAATCCTTTTCTACCCCCTGACTCCCCCCCCCCCCCCTTTCCGTATTGAGCTTGTAGTGACATGGCTGTTGCCTTTCAAATCATAGTATGTTTTTACCACCTATCTTGCACTGTGATCAAGCTGGAATTTACTCACACTTTGACTGGTAACCTTCCGTTTTATGACTGTATGTTCTTTTGTTCACTATTATTTGGTTATTACTGTGTTCTTGCTATTTGTTCCTGTCCCCCTATTTACTAACTCCCCCCCCCCCCCTTTTAAGATTTGTTTGTTGATATGTTTACTTTTTATTTGGGATGTTTTTATTTTTTTATTATTTATATATGTTTCTTCTACTGCAGACCCCTGACGCAGGCTTTGATGCCAAAACTTGGCCAAGTTGGGTCCTTTCAATAAAATTTGTGATTATGAAGAATTTACTGGTGTGGCTGTTCTCATTCTCTGCTCCTGTGCTCGACAGTCATTGAATATTGCCACTGACTGGATAGCTAATTGGCTATCTAGGTAATGCCAGATTAAAGCAGCGATGACCAGCTGCTGTAAGTGTACTGTCTGCCGCCATTGAAAATGCCCCCATAGTAAAGTTACTGCAGTAGTGCAATGTCAATACATGCATATTTACTCAGAGATAGGAAGAAAGGCAGAAGAGAGGAGATATGATAGAGACATTTAAATATATCTGCAGATGAAATGCACAGAAGATGGGTCTCTATTAGTTGAAAATAAGCTGTGGAATGAGGGGTCATGAGATAAAAGGTGAAAGATTATAGAGTCAGGAATAATCTCAGGAAATATTTCTTAATAGAAGGGGTAAAAGCAGGTACATGTGAAGAGACCTCAGCCAGGACATAGGCATAGGGGCAGTGGAATGCCTATTTCATAGGGGGCCCAAGTTCTGCCCCAAGCTCCACCCCAAGTTCCACCCTAACTCCTCCTTATCTCTGCCCCTAGCCCCCCCATGGCCTTCCCCTCCTGTTTTGTCCACAGGGATCCAACCTTCCTCCTGTTTTGCCGCAATCATGTCTGCTCTCTTTTGCCTGCGGGAGACAGGATCCCCACAGGTAGAAGAGGAAGATTGCGGCCTTGATGCAGGTTGCAGGATATAACACAATTAGAAAAGGTACAAAGAAGAGTCACCAAAATGGTAAAGGGGATGGAAGGATACCCCTATGAGGAGAGGCTTTAAAATGTTAGGACTCTTCAACTTGGAAAAGAGACGGCTGAGTGGAGATATATATGATAGAGGTCTATAAATTAATGAATGGAGTAGAACAGGTAAACGTAAATTGATTGTATACTTCATCAAAAAGTATAAAGACTAGGGGACATGCAATGAAGCTACAATGTAACCCATTTAAGACTAATAAGAGAAAATAGTTTTTCGCTCAACATGTAATGAAACTCTGGAATTTGTTACTGGAGGATGTAGTAAAAGCTGTTAGTGTAACTGAGTTTAAAAAAGGTTTGGACAAGTTCCTAGAGGAAAGGTCCATAAACCACTATTAAAGAGGATCTGGGAAATCCACTGCTTAATCTGGGACAAGCATTGTAAGACCTATGCTCCATTTTGGGAACCTGCCAAGTACTTCTTACCTGGATTGGCCACTGTTGGAAAAAGGATACTGGGCTTAATGGACCTTGGTTTGACCCAGTATGGCATTTTTTATATTCTTACGTTCCCGTGGGGATCCTATCTTGTGGCTTGTGGACAAATGTTTGGTGGGGCCAGGGCTCATGTGGCTCATCCTGTTCTGCAACCTATGCATAGGCGGCTGCTGGAGGCATTGCATTTAAAGGAAAAGAGAATGCACTATTCCTTTTCATCCCACCAGTCCAGTCCCACACCTCTTCCAGCATCTTGGAGACTGAGCAAGTCATCTTTTGATGACAACCATGTACTTTTACAGCTGGGCTCACCGAGGGACAACTAAGGAGGATAGATGTAGGATTTTCTTCCTCCATTTGAAAAACAAATAAAAGATAGAGAAGAAAGGCAGACATAAAATATCCTGTGAAAGCAAGCACTGCGGGCTAAGGAAGGAGATCTCCCATTCCCCCAAATAACTGGGGGGGGAGAGGGGAGGCTTGGTGGCAGTTTCTTGGTCTCCGGGCCTGAGGGCGACTCCCGAACCTGTCTGAGGAGCCAATTAAGCAGTAACATTCAGACCAGAAGCATCCGAGCAACCCAACTACAAAAGGGGACTGCTACTTATGGAGAGAGATCTGCAATTGTGAGTATATACTTTTGGGAATTTTTCTGAAAGGAATTCTTTGGATTAAAGCTGATTAATCTGTGTATTTGTTATATAGAGTAAAATAGAGTTAGAATATATAGCAATAGGTTAGATATGATTGGAATCTCAGAGACATGGTAGAAGGAGGATACTGTGATACCTGGGTACAAACTATATCGTAATGATAGAGCTGATCAAATTGGTGGAGGGGTTGCGCTTTATGTTAGAGAGGGCATTGGGTCAGAAAGGATTAAAGTTTTGCAGGAAAGAAAATTTGCTGTAGAATCTCTATGGATTGAAATTCCATGTAAAACGGGGAAGGCAATGGTAGTGGGGGTGTACTATTGATCGCCTGGCCAGAATGAACAAATGGATGATGAAATGCTCAAAGAAATCAAGGAAGCTAACAAAAGTTACAGCACAGTAATAATAATGGGTGATTTTAATTACCTCGGTATAGACTGGTTCAGTGTCACATCAGGACATGCTAGGGAGATAAAGTTCCTAGAGGAAATAAATGACTGCTTTTTGGAGCAGCTGGTTCATGAACCAACCAGAGGGGAAGCCTTATTGGACCTAGTCCTTAGTGGAACACTAGATCTGGTGCAACAGATAAGGGAGTTGGGGCCACTTGGCAGTAGTGATCATAGCATGATCACGTTTGATTTAATTAGTGGAGGAGGGATGGTAAGGAAATCCACAGTACTACCTTTTAACTTTCAAAAGGGAGACTATGATAAAATGAGGAAAATAGTTAAGAAAAAACTAAAAGGAGCAGTTGCAAAGGTTAAAGACTTACATCAAGCTTGGGTGTTGTTTAAAAATACTATCTTGGAAGCCCAGACCAGCTGTATTCCACTCTTTAAGAAAAGTGGAAGAAAGTCCAAAAAACTGCCAGCATGGTTTAAAAGTGAGGTCAGAGAGGCTGTTGTTGCCAAAAAAGCATCTTTCAGGAAATGGAAAAAAGAGCCAAATGACGAAAATTGTAAACAGCACAAGCACTGGCATGTTAAATGCAAGGTATTGATAAGGCAGGCAAAGGGAGAATTTGAGAAGAAGCTTGCTATGGAAACAAAAACATGTAATAAAGACTTTTTCAAGTACATTTGTAGCAAAAAACCTGTGAGAGAGTCAGTTAGTCCATTAGATGATAGTAGGGTTAAAGGGGCACTAAGAGGCGACAAGTTGATAGCGGAGAAACTGAATTAATTCTTTGCTTTGGTCTTTACTGAGGAAGATGTAGGGATGTTACCCATGACTGAAGTTGTATTTAAAGGTGCGGAAGAATTGAAGGAAATATCGATACATCGGGAAGATGTATTACAACTATTTGATAAACCGAAGAGTAGCAAATCACCTGGACCGGATGATATACATCCAAGGGTGTTGACAAAACTGAAATATGAGATTTCAGACCTGCTATTAGTAATCAGTGAACTATCATTAAAATCATCTGTAATACCTGAAGATTGGAGGATGGCCAACGTGATTTTATTTTTCGATTTGTTCGGTTTTCTAAAGAATGTGATGTATTCTATGTACTCTTGTTTTTCTTTTGGTTGTTTTTACATATTCTCTTTTAGTGTCTAAGTTTTAAGCATTTGCTTTTCAATGCATTCCCTTTCTTTATAAATAAACAAATACGATTGTTTTTTAGCATTGTTTATTTTCACTCTATTTTGGTTCCATATGCTGCTTACACATTTCACTTCTATGTCTTGCGATTTTGCAATGTATATTGTCATGGGGTAGAGCAGGAAATGCCTATGGAAATAGGAAAAACAGAGCTGAGCAGGTCTAAAAGTGACAGCTCAGAGCACATGGAGCAGGGTTGCTATGAGCAACCAGCAAAAACAAAAGCACCAGGTGTAGGAGCACGCCCTAGTAGGGGATTACATCATAGCATATTAGCTGATGAGAGGCAGCTGAGGGCAGGCCAAGCTCACCGGAACTCTAGGAGTGACGCAGATAAAAATCACTCAGAGTTCGTCAGTAAGGGAGCTAACCAGGGTCCTAGGAGGGCTAATCAGGATTCCAGAAGTGCTAACCAGGAGCTTAAGGCAGCTAACCAGGAGCTTAGTGGAGCTAAGCAGGAGTACGGCAGAGCTGTTTTGGAAACTAAAGGAAAAACTTCACAAAGAGGTTTAAACAGAGTTCCAGAGGAGAGAGCTAAGAGAATACCAGAGGCTGGTTACAGGGTGCTGGGCAGCACGGAACAAGAACCATGTGGTTGGGGCCACGAAGGTATTCAGGCTGGCAGACGGAAGGAACCTGTAAGAGGAAGTCTCCCTGAGAACAGGTACCGGGAGGGCAAGAACTGTTATCAAAGGGATACTTACTTGCCCAAGGAGAAGGGTGCAGTAACGGGGAGTAGAAGGCTTGTTTGTAGGAAAAGCCACGCTAAGTTTCCTTGCTCAGAAAGCTCCGGGGGAACCGAGCCAAGGGACAGGCTAATTCCCTATAATAGAGGGAACTTTGAAAAAGAGAGTTTACCATACACACAGCCAGGGGTGTGTGGCCCTCTAGGGGAAAACTCTGCTATTTACGGTAACCTCCCAGTTCCCCTTGATAGAGAGGGGGGGAGAAGCCTTTGGAAAGAAGAGGAGGGTTTTTGCAACAATGATATGAGATACAGCCATTCTGAAGATAGCTACGGGGAAAGCTATGACGATATGGAATGTGACTTTTGTGGGGAAAGTCCTGAGACGTTCCAAATGGAATGTGCACTAATGTTCTCTGATAACATTTCCTCTCTATGCTAATCTGTTTAAAGACAGAAATCCATTTAGGGAAACGGATTCTGTAAAACTTGCTTGTGTAAAATACAAGGACTGTCTTACCTTTTTTCGATTGGCTGAAGATAAGCACCTTTTTGTTACCAGTAGTTCATTTTCAGTTGTACCAGAAAAATATGGTTTATTTTTTTTGATTCTTATGTGCAAAAGTTCACCCGGAAGGGAAATAAAATACGTCTTTTGAAAAAGCCTGGCTACTCGTTCACAACTACCTTTTTGATTGGCTAGTGGGACTACAGATCCCAGGGGGCATTGTAAAGTCCCGGCTACATTAAGAAGAGGCCCCACTGAAGCTCCTTAGGCTTCCGCCTATGAGAGTGAGTAGGTGGGTGACAATATATGTGATTTCTTCCCCCCCCCCCTTTTTTCAGTATTATGCCCATCATTACAAAGTGGATGTTTTATTATACTTTATATCCCCTTTTGTCAATTAATGTAACGTTTTCAGTGGGGACTGTTATTATTTTATCTACAATGTTTATTTTGTACCTACGGTGTTTTTTAGCTCTTGCATTGTTGACAGACAATGCCTCTTGACCTCCACTCGTTTATTAATCAGTCTGACATTTGCAGTGGGAGGTGCCTTTGCCGTGTTTATAATGTCTGCTTTGCACCTGCGCGGTGTTTTCCCGCTCTGGCACCGCTGACAGGTAACATCTTCTGATTTCCACTCGCTCACTGCAATCTTTATTCTTTCATTTCATGATTTTATTTTTCAGTCTGTTCGTTTTTCTAAAGAATGTGATGTATTCTATGTACTCTTGTTTTTCTCTTGGTGGTTTTAGATATTTTCTTTTAGTGTCTACGTTTTAAGCGTTTGCTTTACAATGCATTCCCTTTCTTATATAAATAGACAAACATGATTGTTTTTTAGCCAGCTACTCAATTATGTGCTATCACATTCTTTCCCCTTTTTTCAGTCATTTTGCTTTTGCATTTTGCATTAGATGATTCATCACGCACTTTTACATTATAATTTGTATATGGTGATTATTACCGCACTGCTTAAAACACGTGTAGTCTAGTTATATAGTATTTTCAGACTCACAATACAATATGTTTATTTACAATGGATTGTACATGGTGATTTATGTCACAGTGCCTCAAATATGAATATTTCAGTCATATAAAGGTTTCGGATGTTTTTAGTACATTTGTTTTTTATTTATTTATTATTTATTTATTACAATTTCTTATATACCGCACTATTCGACATCAGCACGGTTTACATTAAACAAAAAGACCAGAACAACAGGCTGTTCGGTTTTACAGAGAACAGGTGTACAAACTTGGATAACATGGGTGAACTATTTACATAAAGTATCTACAAGTAGGCGTTATGACAAAGCTCTAGAAGTATCATGTAGTATAATTATAATTATTGTTTATATTTATAATTGTTTTAGAATAAGCTCTTGACATGCTTTATACTGGCGACATCTTTTTCTTATGGAAAAATGTTGTCTATAAGTCACATTGGCACCTCTTTTTCGCATCGCTGTACATTTGAGCTAGGTAGATTTTTAGATGATTGCAAAATACTCTGTCTCTATTCCCCTAAATTACCCCCGTCAGAATGCCTTTGTGCTGTCCATTTGGAAGTGCTTCGCTGTACAATTGAGTTAGGTGGTTTTTAGGTGATTGCAACACTATCTGCCTTAGCCAATGTTCTAAAAAATGTTTTTGATTTTTTTTTTGTTTAGTCTGGTCAATGTACTCATGGCTTTTATTTGCACTTTATACTACTTTGTAGTATATTATAAGGCATTCACATTTACCAATTTTATGATTACTTATTGTATTATGATATATGCTTTTGATTTCTGTTAATTTTATTTTGCCATTGTTATCATGGTTTTTTTATATGCACTATTTTGATAGTATATTATAAGGTACTTATATCTAATGTCTTATTAACTATTTATGATATATGATTTTGTTTTTTATTTTGTTTTTATGCTTTAGTGTTTTTGTTTTTGTAGGTGTTTTTAATCATGTTTTTTGTGGCAATTACATTTTATATATTATAGTTAAGGTTACTACTTACATATATACCTTTTTTCAATGTAGAAATTTCACAAAACTTGCTATATTTATGTTGTCTATTTATTCATCATAGATTGGGAAGAGTGGCTTGGTCCACCCCTTAGATGCTTCTGTTTTTGTTCCCCTTAGTAATGTATTATATATTTTTAATGTATTATATTTTTTATGTATTTTAAGTTTTTGTTTGCATTAATATTTTAATTTTATGTCCATGTTTGTCTTTAGACCCCTGACAAAGGCCTAGGGCCAAAACTGGTTAAGTTGGGTCTGCTAATAAAGTTTTTGGATATCCCTACTGTTTTTGGCCGTGGTTTTTGGTTTCCGCTATTCTCTACCGGATGGCCAATGTAACGCCATTTTTTAAAAAGGGTTCCATGGGTGATCTGAGAAACTACTGAGCCTGACATCAGTACCGGAAAAAATGGTAGAAACCATCGTAAAGAACAAAATTGCTGAACATGTACATAGTCATGGCTTAATGGGAGAAAGCCAACATGGCTTTAGACAAGGAAGATATTTTCTTACTAATCTGTTATGCTTTTTTGAAGTTGTGAATAAACAGGTAGACAAAAGTGAGTCGGTTGATTTAGTGTATTTGGACTTTCAGAAGGCCTTTGACAAGGTCCCTCATCAGAGACATTTGGCAAAACTAAAGAGTCATGGGATAGGAGGTAGTGTACTATTGTGGATCAGGAACTGGTTAAAAGATAGAAAGCAGAGGGTAGGGCTAAATGGCCAATTTTCCCAATGGAGAAAGGTGAATAGTGGAGTACCCCAGGGATCTGTGCTGGGTCTGCTGCTTTTTGACATATTCATAAATGACCTGGAAAAGGGAATAACGAGTGAGGTTATCAAATTTGCAGATGACACAAAACTATTTAAAGTTGTTAAAACACATGAGGATTGTGAAAATTGCAAGAGGATCTTGATAAATTGGAAGACTGGGCATCAAAATGGCAGATGAAATTTAAGTGGACAAGTGCAAAGTTATGCACCTAGGGAAGAACAACCCAAACTATGGTTACACAATGCAAGGTTCCACATTAGGAACCACCACCCAAGAAAAAGATTTAGGCGTCATTGTGGACAACATGTTAAAACCCTCCGCCCAATGTGCAGTGGCAGCCAAGAGAGCAAGTAGAATGCTAGGTATTATAAGGAAAGGAATGGAAAATAAAACAGGATATTATAATGCCTCTGTATCGTTCCATGTTGTGACCACACCTTGAATATTGTGTGAAATTCTGGTTGCCTTATCTTAAAAAGGATATAGCATTATTAGAAAAGGTTCAGAGAAGAGCCACCAAAATGGTAAAGGGGATGGAAGGATACCCCTATGAAGAAAGGCTAAAAATGTTAGAGCTCTTTAACCTGGAAAAGAGATGGCTGAGGGGAGATATGATAGAAGTCTATAAATTAATGAATAGAGTATAAGGGGTAAACATAGATCGATTGTTTATGTTATCAGAATATAGAAAGACTAGGGGACATGCAATGAAGCTACAGGGTAAACTACACAGGTACACTAAAAAAATTTTTTTTTAAACTGCCTCTAATGTTTCGATTGATTTTTACGTTTTTTGGTGTGCTGAATCCAAATCTGGTAACCAATTTGCTCCATCATGTACAGATTTTTTGCTACATTGGGTTAGCAGTTTGAGGTGAACGTTTCAGATTGAGTGCGATCGAGATAAAAGTTTCTTGGATGAATTCTTTATACTAATTGTTTAGTAGTTATTCAAATAAGAATAAAGAAAATTGTAACAAGGCAGTACATAAGAATAGAGTAATGTCAACAAAACACACTGTGATGGTAGCAAAATTGTCTGCACTTAAAACAGCCACATACATGTGCACAAACATTGAGCATATAAGAGCGAGGTTAGACACAAAGCAAAGTAAAGAAATGTGCAAAAAATATTGTACAGGTATGTATGTAAGAATAGAAAACGCAAACCGCACCATTGCAATACATGAAGACAAACACCCGATGGTGTGAAAATAAAATTCTAATAAATGAGATCCGACACTGTGGTAATAACTAGCAAATTTTTATTTCAAAGTTTAGTAAAAACACGATATTTGTCAACACAGTTTAGATTTTAAAGTCATTCTTGGGTCAATCAATCTCCTGGTGGGCCCGTTTCTTCTTCCCCCGAATGCTTCTCTTGGTGCGCTGCTTGGCGTATTTTTCATCTGGGGTTTCCCGCAGCAGCAACCAGCAGAAATCAGCCATCATAGTGGTGTTCCATCTTCCTTGGTACCTTCTCTCTGCGTCCTTGATGTCCTGGTGAAACCTTTCACCTTGTTCTTCACTGTACGCCCCCAAGTTTTCAGGAAAGTAGTTCACATGGGAGTGCAAGAAATGGACTTTCAGGCTCATGTTACAGCCTTGTTCTTTGAAGGCATTGAGCATCCTGGCAACAATATCCTTATAGTTCTCATCCCGCCTGTTCCCCAAGAATTTGAGAACAACAACCTTGAAGGAATCCCAGGCTTCTTTTTCCTTCTCAGACATCGTTTCAGCGAATGCTCCATCTGAAATGAGTTTCCTTATATCAGGGCCAACAAACACTCCTTCCTTTAGCTTTGCTTCAGAAAGTCGGGGGAACTTTGAGCAAAGGTACCGAAAGCACTCACCATCTTTTGGAAGGGACTTGATGAATTGCTTAATGAGACCCAACTTAATGTGGAGAGGTGGTAATAGAATTTTATCACGAGGTACCAAGCTCTCATGAAGAACATTTTTCTCACTGGGTCTCAAATACTCCCGAATTGGCCAGTCTTTTTTCCCCCAGTGTAGGTCGCGGGCCCGGCTATCCCACAAGCAAAGGAAGCAGGGATATTTGGTGAAACCGGATTGCTGCCCTAATAGCATGGATAGAATTTTAAAGTCTCCACAAATCATTCACTTATGCTCATCATAACGAATCTTCTGAAGAATCAGGGCCAAATTCTCGTATTTTTCTTGGAGAATAACAGAGTGAGCAATAGGAACTGAAGCGAATGTGTTGCCATTATGAAGAAGAACACCTTTTATGCTGTCTTTTGACGAATCAATGAACAGCCGCCATTCAGCAGGATCATACTTGAGTTTAAATTTTCCATCACTCCGTATATATCGTTGCAAAATAGCAAATCTTCCTCTTTGCTGAAATACTTCAAAAATTGTGTCTCGCGGTTGCGGTACCAATAAAAAGTTGTTCCTGGTGACAATAGATTTTTCTGTTTAAGCCGAGAACCTAGCAGTTGGGCAGCATCTTTTGGGAGTCCTAAATCCCGGACTAAATCATTCAATTCAGCTTGAGAGAAAAGTTCAGGTTTCGGATCTGGTTCAGTTTCAAACTCGGAAGTACTGGACTCATCGGGAAAAGCCATCTGATGAGTCTCATCATGATCAGAACCGTCCACACAAATATGATCCAAAGATTTTGGTGGTTCAGGCACAGGTACTTCGTTGCTATGAGGCATAGGCCTAATTGCTGAGGGAAGGTTGGGGTAACTTATTACGTTCTTATTTTTTAAGTTGTATCCCTTCACAATGCAAGAGCAAAAATAGCAGTCACTGCTGTGGTCTCTTTGTTCACGCCACATCATAGGTATTCTGAAACGAAATGCTTGTTTTTTACCTGCACTGCATGAACTTCCCCTCACACCCTTGATTGTATTGTTGTGATACCGCCTTGATTTTACGATAAGACGGTCTAGAAATACTGTTAAATAAATAAATAAATACCTTTCATCCATAAGCGTAGATCTTCCTCACATGTCTTGCACACTTTGTGAGGAGCCCACGGTTTGTCTTGATCGCCTAACTTCAAACCGAAATAGGCGAAATATACTTTTTTAATAAATGCAGAAATGTTCCTCTGCCGCTTTTTCATGGTATATTCCCCACAAATAAAACAAAAACTGTCCGGAGAGTTGACGCAACCTCTGGCTCTGTGAGCCATCACAAATACACAGCACTGCAAACTACAACTGTAGTGAACCACTTCGGAATAAAGCAGGATTACGACTGAGCAAACAAAAGGTAATAATGAACTTGCAAGAAACTGAAATTTGACAGGAACGTTCATGTCGCAACCACCGTGTTTGAGCGAGCGAACGAGGCGAGGCGAACAGGAAAGAACATGCGCCAGCGCGAGTACTGGATTTAGCCCCCCGCCTCCCAATTGTCCTGTTAATGCATAAAATGAATACAAAACACTCTAAAATATCATGAGGGAGTGTTTCTAGTTAGTTAACCATTACAACCTCTATTTTGGGCCAAGAAAATAAACTGCAGTCGGCTAAAAAGAAATTATGTGAACATTCCTTATATGGGTAAGAAATCTAATTTTGCAAGAAAACGTGATGTGATGGAACATTTTGGCTATTTTTCCTGGATTCAGCACCCCAAAATCTATAGGAATCAGTTGCAAAACTGGAGGCAGTTTTTTGGTAGTGTACCTGTGCTATTTAAGACTAATAAAAGAAAATATTTTTTCACTCAACGTGTAATCAAACTCTGGAATTTGTGTCGTGACCCTCGCCTGGGCCAAAGGCTTACAGGCATAGGGCTGCCAATGTTTGTCCTTAAATAAAGAGTTACTATCCTTGTCTCCAGCAGGGAACTCTGGGACTTGTAGTAGATTCTTTTACTCAAATACAAAGTAGTATGAGTCCATTGGTTTTTAAGGCAAAACAAGAATTTTTATTTAGGTTCCCATAAGCACTAAGGTTCAACGCAGACATAAGGATTATTCTTCAAGTAATTAATAACAGGAAACATATGCAACTGGAACTGAAGAAACTGAAAGAACCTTTAAACATGTGCAGCTGTTTTCAGCAAAAACATTTCAGCAAGTAAATCACAGCTTCCTTTGTTCGTCCAGCACAGCTAAATTTCTTCATTTATCATGTGCTGCTTTGGTTATCAAACTCTAGGTTAAGCAAAGGCTCTTTGCCTTAGAAGAAGTTCTTGGCATTCACATGGCTAGGTAAAACCCTGCTTCTCAAAAGCTTCTTCTGTTAACACTTTTTATCACCAACTTTCAAACTTCCTTCTTACACAAAGAACAGTCCATAGGAGACTCCTCAGTAACAGAATCCTGCCCAAAAGAGTCAATTTGCATTTCTTCCTGTGCTACGAAATGCTTGTCTATCTCTGTGTTTTCATTAACTCCTTCAAGCTTACTGTTCTGTAGGAACTTCTGAATTTCCTTCCACAGCTGCTCTCCCTGATATGGAATATTCGTACCTTGAGAGTGGGACTTCTTTCCCTGGATCAATTGCCTCAATGATTCAATCGTGTTCAATTCTGGTTCTCTGCCCTCGGCTGGGTTCTGGTCACTTCCAGTTGTAACCGTATTCACCCACCTTCTGGCATCATGAATTCTCTGAGCTGGTTCACGAACACTCTGCACTGCAATCTGATCCTCGTTGTCAGCAACTCTCCCAGCCACCCATCTGCTGGTTTCTGAATTAAGAGTACCTCTCTTACAAGGACTGCTTCCTCTGTTGCTGCTTCCTTTCTTGCTGGAGCCGTTCTCCAACTCGAAGTCAAACTTCCCACTTCTCCTTTTCCTCTCCACTGAACAGGGCTTATAAAGCTGTTTCCTAACTAACACTCCCCTGTCTCTGCACAGGTGATTATCATTACCCTCCAAGCCTGCACTTACTTTAGAGCTTGGATGTGGCTTGGCTTCAGCAACTACGTGCTTCTTTCCTTTGCCTGCAGTCTGAACCCTGTGAATACCTTGCCTGTCTCTCACCTTAAAGGCATATTCATTGTTTTCTTCTGTTTCCATCGGCTCAGCACAGCTCTCATCATCACATTTGTTACCGGAGGATGTAGTAAAGGCTGTTAGTGTAGCTGGGTTTAAAAAAGGTTTGGACAAGTTCCTTGAGGAAAGGTCCATAAACCATTATTACAAAGGGACCCAGGATATCAATGCTTGATCCAATACAAGCATTGTGGAACCTGTGTCTTTTGGGGAAACTGCTAGGTACGTATGACCTAGATTTGCCACTGTTGGAAATAGGATACTGGGCTTGATGGACCTTGGTCTGACCCAGTATGGCATATCTTATATTCTTATGTTCTTTACTGACACTGGAGAGAAGTGGCTGAGCATGAGGTAGAGCCGTGAGCCAGGTTCCAAACTATTGTGGGGCTGTTTTGTTGCCTCAGGAACTGAAGGCCTGGAACGTATTAAAGAAATCATGAAGTCAGAGGACTAACAAGGTATTTTGGAGCAAAATATGCTACCCAGTGTCAGAAAGCTAGGTCTGGGTTGAAGGTCATGGCAATGACCCAAAACATACATCCAAAAGTACAAAAAATGGTTAAAAAGGAAAAATTGGACCATTTTAAACTTTCTGAATTAGCTGAAATCTGCCATTGGTAAAAGGAATCCTTGAAACATTAATGAGCTGTAACAAACCACAATTGAAAAGTGGGAGAAACTACCAGTAGCCAGATCTACGAAACCTATAGATGGCTACAAGAAACATTAAGAGGCTGTCATCACTTCCAAGGGTTGTGCAACCAAATATTAGTGAAGGGTGCCATTAATCCTATCTAGGTCATATTTTGGGTTTTTTTTCTCAGAAATTACTACGTCTAAGTTGCACAAACATATTTAACTTGTTGTATACCTTTGAACATAATCAGGCTCATTCCATCCAGGACATACACCCCCTCTGTACATCCAGTTTGACTGGATGTACAGAGAGGGGTCACTATGCTGATCCCATGAGACATGTCTAGCCCCACGGGATCAGAATCATGATCAGTCCTGTATGTGCAGACCAGGACTGAAATCCCAGCCTGCACATACAGGACATGCCCAAATAACTCAGTAAGGACTTTGAAATGGAGCCACAGCACCATGGTGTCTGGTTGCCATGGCACCATGGCTCCATTTAAAAGCCGCGATGCCAGCCGCTGGAAAAAATTGCTTATTCCCTGCAGCCTGACCCCTAATCTGGCCTCCTAAGGCCAGGGTCAGGCTGTGGGGAATGTCCTCTCGTCCCCCTGCCCCATCCACGCCAAAGGCAGAAAAAAAATGTCTATCGAAGTTTTTCCACCTTGGAGGTAGTATAACTTCTCCGCACAAGTCGCCTGCCCTGGACCTACAGGGTCGACATTCGAATCGGCTCTGTACATCCAGGGCCGGCGACAGTCCACCGCCTGCTCAGACTCTGCCCCCAAGCTGCCCTTTCCCCGCCCCCGTCTAACTTCCCCGCAGCACCAGCAGGGAGGTTAGACGCCAGCAGGGGAAGGCATGAATAGCGGGGATGGACATCTCGTTGGGACGTTCATCCCCGCTATTTGTGGCGCAAAATCTGGTCCAATATTAAAATATTATGATGATATACAGTTGGAATATTTCCAATAATTTCTTAAGATATTACACACAGCACACCTAAAATGCAAAGGTGCCAATAATGCTGCACACAACTGTAAAGGCACATTTTACAAAGGACGTCCAAGTACAATCTGGGACGTCCTAACCAGAATGTTTGAAAAAAAGAAGGCACATCTAAGTTCAGGCACGATTTCACAAACATGAATGTGCTCAATATGGACATCTACAGAGACATCTACATAGATGTCCCTAGAATACTATTCCAGAACAGGGACATCTAATTGCCTAATGGTTAGAGTAGTGGGCTGTGGCTGGGGTTGAAATCCCACTTCTGCCGCTTGTGATCTTGGGCAAGTCACTTAACCCTCTTAGACATTCCTGATGGTTCTAGATCAAGCAGGGACATCTAAATCCATTGCACTGCCCCATACATGCCTCCACCGTGCCCCCACACTGGAGATGTCTTTAAAAACCATTTGTAAAATTTTTCTGGGGATGTCTTCATGATTTGAGCATCCACATGCACATTTTTCTGTGTCCACATTGTGTTTAAGACTTTTGAAATGACCCCCATAGAACATGAAGCATACGAGGTGTGTCAAAAAGTATTGAGACTTTTTGTGTAGCTATATAACAATATGTCGCACCATGATATCATTAAGCATGTGCCGAGTGTACGGTGGCTGCAGTACATCTGTACTTTTTTAAATCTCGTGATGCTTGGTATCGTGTAAAAGCAGTTCGTCAGATTTACGATGCCTGAAAGAACTGAACAGCGAATTTGTATGAAATTCTGCCAGAAACTTGGAGATTCATGCAGAGACTTATAGCAAGTTACAGCAAGTGTATGGCAATGAATGCATAAGTCATGCTCGAGTCTATGACTGGTACAAATGTTTCCAAGAGGACTGCCAAAGTGTTGACAGTGATGAGCATTCTGGAACGCCATCCTCAAACAGGAATGAAGACAAAGTTGAAGTCTTGCATGCCGCAATATGCTCAAATCATTGATTGACTATCAGGGAGCTTGCTGAGGACATGGACATTGGTTTCAGATCAGTACAGTCCATTCTTATGTCGATTTGGGGGTGAAACGTGTGTCTGCAAAATTCGTTTAGAAACGCCTGCCTCCTGACCAAAGAGAAGATTGACTATCTGCAGCCAGGGAGTTGTTGGAATGCATTGAAAATGATGCAGGTTTCCAAGGTTCTTCCAGACCCAAGAAAGTCCGTCAGATGAGGAGCAATGTCAAGGTCATGCTCACATTTTTCTTTGATTTACCAGGATATTGTTCATCATGAGTATGCTCCAAAAGGCCAAACCATCAATAAAGCACAGTTACTTACCTGTAACAGGTGATCTCTGGGAACAGCAGGAATAAGTCTTCACATATGGGTATCGTCGGTACTGACGGAGCCTGCGCGGGAATGCTCCCCAGCGTCCAAAAGGAAAGCTTTTGGGAGCATCCCACAGCACCTGCGCGCTGCCTTCCCGCCTTTCCTAACTGCCTCTCTCCAGTTTGAGTTTTAATCTGAGACAAAGAGAGAGAGAATGGAAAGGAAAGACAGCTAGAGAGATACAACTCCTAGGGGAGGTGGATGGGTTGTGAAGACTTATTCCTGCTGTTCCCAGAGATCACCTGTTACAGGTAAGTAACTGTGCTATCTCCAGGAAGAAGCAGGAATGAGTCTTCACATATGGGGACTCCCCAGCTAGAGATGCCAGGGAGATCTCCAAGGTTGTGAGTCCCTGAGAAGGGCTCTACCTCCCCCTATGGATCTCGGGCATCCAACCAGGGATGGGGGGTAGTTGATTAGGTATGGAACAGGTGTTTGAGAATAGCCTGACCAAACAAGGCATCCCGGCGGGAGTCCTTGTCCAAGCAATAATGGGCTGTAAAGGTATGAACCGAGGCCCAGGTGGCCGCTCGACAGATTTGGTCGATGGACACAGAATTTAGATGAGCCATAGAGGCTGCCAAGGCCCTCACATTGTGAGCTGTGACATGGCCCTTCAGAGAAAGGTTCTTACTCTGGTAGGCGAAAGAAATACACTGAGCAATCCAATTGGACAGAGTTCTCTTAGAGACTGGAAGTCCTAAATGAGAGGGATCAAAAGCAACAAAGAGTTGAGAGGAATTTCTATGTTGCTGTGTCCTTTGTAAGTAAAAAGCAAGTGCTCTCTTACAATCCAGGGTATGGAGATTCCTCTCTGCACTTGATGCATGAGGTCCTGGAAAAAAGACAGGTAAATATACCTCCTGGTTCAGATGAAAAGGTGAGACCACTTTAGGCATAAAGTGTGGATTGGTCCTGAGGACTACCTTGTCATGATGGAACCTTGTATAAGGAGGATTAGACACCAAGGCCTGCAGCTCACTGATGCGGCGAGCTGAAGTGACTGCAATGAGAAAAATAACCTTCCAGGAAAGGAATTTCAAGGAGGTAGTGGCTAATGGTTCAAACGATGGCTGCATAAGCTGGCCAAGAACCAGATTCAAGTCCCATGCCACTGGAGGTGGTCTAATGGGAGGTTTAGTTAAAAGAAGGCCTCTCATGAACCTTGCTATAAGAGGATGAGAGGAAATAGGCTGTCCATTGAGAGGTTTAAGGGATGCTGCAATAGCACTCAAATGGACTCTTACTGAATTTGTTTTAAGGCCTGCATGGGATAAATGCAGCAAATACTCTAGTAAAGAATTCAGAGGTATTGCAAGAGGGTTAAGACCCTTCTGTGCACACCAAATGGTAAACCTTTTCCATTTAAAAGCATAGGAACGTCTAGTGGAAGGCTTTCTGGAAGCATGAAGGATATCCTTCACTTGCTGAGAAAGATGCAAATCTTGAAGGTCTAGGCCTTCAGCAACCAGGCTCTGAGGTGAAGAGACTGGGGATTTGGGTGCCACAACGTTCCCTCCTCCTGGGACAGGAGGTCTGGAGCAGATCCCAAGTCCAGGGAGGGAGCTTGAGAGAGATGCAGGAGTAGAGGGTACCACACTTGGCGTGGACAATGTGGTGCTATGAGGATCATAGACCCCTTGTCTCTCTGAAGTTTGAACAGTGTCTTGGGAATTAGGGGAATGGGTGGAAAGGCATAGAGGAAATCTTGCCCCCAATGAAAGAGGAAGGCATCCCTGGCCTGAACTCCCTGACACGGAATCCTGGAACAGAGCCGGGGAAGTTTAGCATTCCATGGACTTGCAAACAGGTCTATGTCCGGTGTTCCCCAAATTCGGAAGATCCTGGCTATCTGGTCCCCATGGAGGGACCATTCGTGTGGAAGCAGAACTCGACTGAGTCTGTCTGCCCAAGAGTTTTGCACCCCTGGAAGATACACTGCCATGAGATGAATTTGATGCTCTCTGGCGAAGGCCCACAATCTTGTTCACGTAGAACATAGCTACTTGGTTGTCCGTGTGGATGAGGACTGTCTTGTAGCTGAGCAGGGTGTGGAAGACTCTGAGAGCTAGAAAAATTGCTCTGAGCTCTAAGAGGTTGATATGTAGATATGTCTCCTGTGGAGACCAGATGCCTTGAGTGGAGAGATATTGTAGATGAGCTCCCCAACCTCTTGGAGAGGCATCTGTTGTAAGGGTTGCTTGGGGTAACACCTGTTGAAAGGGGGACCCCAGCAACAGATTTTGAGTGGACTTCCACCACTGGAGAGAGCAAAAGAGGTGACTGGAGGTTGCTATTTTGTCTGACAGGCACCCTGATGCCTGGGTCCATTGGGTGGACAGAGTCCATTGAGCTGCCCTCATGTGAAGGTGAGCGTAAGGAACCACATGCACAGTGGATGCCATGTGGCCTAACAGTTGTAACATCTCTCGAGCAGTTAAATGGGATTTTAACTGAATTTGTGAGGCTAACTGCACCAAGCGTAGGCAACGGGCCTGGGGAAGATAGGCCCTTGCAGTTGTGGTATCCAGGAGGGCCCCTATGAACTCTAGAGACTGAGTAGGGGTGAGATGGGATTTTGGGATGTTTATTACAAGTCCCAGATACTGAAGAACATGCCTTGTGCAGGCTAGGGAAGTCTGGGCCTCTGACTGGGATGGAGCTCGGATGAGCCAGTCGTCCAGATATGGGAAGACAAATATCCCTAGAGTGCGTAGAAATGCAGCTATTACTGCCATGCATTTTGTGAACACTCTTGGTGCAGAGGCCAGACCGAAAGGAAGCACTCTGTATTGGTAGTGCTTTCCTTGATAAAGGAACCGAAGGAACCTTCTGTGTGTTGGATGGATGAGGACATGGGTGTATGCATCCTTGAGGTCTAGAGAACAAAGCCAATCCTGACTCTGAAGGTATGGAAGGAGAGTATCAAGAGAAATCATCTTGAATTTCTCCTTGCATAGAAACTTGTTCAACTCTCTGAGATCTAATATGGGTCTGTAGCCCCCTGTTTTCTTTGGGATAAGAAAGTAGGGGGAGTAGAACCCTGAGCCCTGTTGAAGAAGGGGTACTTTTTCTATTGCCCCTTGGGCAAGAAGGGTAGCAATCTCCTGACCCAGAAGGTCGAGGAGAGATGTTGGAGAATTGAACTGTCTCACCATGGTGTAGGGAGGAAGGTTTAAGAAATGAAGCTTGTACCCTTCCCTTATGATGGAGAGGGTCCATTGCTCTGCTGTGATCTGTTCCCACCTGGGAGCAAAGTGATCTAACCTTCCTGGAATGGTGAGAGGCTCTGGTTCTTTTAGAGCCAGAAAGGCTAAGTTCTCTAGTTGAAAGTCAAAGGCCCTGAGGAGGCTGAGGCTGTTGGGCCGTAGCAGCCCTTGCAGCTTTAGGCTTGGCCTGTTTAGGTTGTTGCTGTCGCTTTGCAGCAAAACGACCTGCAGAAGATGCCTGCTGACCATAAACAGGATAATATCTCCCCTTTTTGGGAAAAAATCCCTTTTTGAACAACCTTTTCTTAACAGGAGCAGAAGAAGACTTTGAAAGTCTATCTAAAGCAGAATTTTCAGCATCCATCTGAGTGGCCTTTGCTTGCCAATCTTTGCCAAAAAGGTTTTCACCTGTACAAGGAAGATTTCCTAGTCCATCCTGAACCCAGGATTCCAAATCAGAAGCTTGTAGCCAAGCAAGTCTGCGTGCACCTATGGCAATAGCCGAGGCTCTGCTAGCACACTCAAAAGAGTCAAAGGCTGCACGGTTAGAAAACTTGGAAACATCCTGGGCATGTTTAAGCCAGGTGAGAAACTCCTCTCTTTTATCTTCTGAAACAAAAGGAGATAAAGTTTGTAGGTGATCTGTAACCTCTTTTAGAAACATCCCCATATAGAGGATATAGGAGTTGATTCTAGCAACAAGCATATTGGCCTGGAAAATTCTCCTGCCAAAAGCATCTAAGGTTCTGCATTCTCTTCCTGGAGGATTAGATGAGTGCCTTTTTGCACTCTTTATCCTCTTCATAGCAGACTCCACCACAATGGAGTGGTGAGGAAGCTGAGTTTTATGAAAACCAGGACAAGGAGGAACACGGTTCATGGTGTCCAACCTACGAGAATGAGGGGAGGTGGTGAGAGGTGTCTCCCATATGCCCAACATGTGATCATAAAGGATCTCATGAATTGGTAAAGTAGCTGCCTCTTTAGGAGCCTTAGGATATTGCAAGATATCCAATTTTTTGGCTCTAGGCTCTACCTCAGGGGCCACTGAAATGGAGAGGCCCCTGGCCACTTCCCTAATGAAGTCTTGAAAAGACAAGTCTTCTGGAGGAGACATTCTTCTTTTTGGAGAAGGGGGCTCCTGAGGAAGGAGTACCGATGCTTCGACAGAGACCTCTGATTCATCAGAGTCTTCAGAGGAATCGAAGTATCGCCTATCTGGATGCTCCTGCAGAGCCCGATACACGTACCGAGTGGTATCGACATCGGGAGTGATCGGTACTGATTCGGTACCGATGGGCATCACAGAACAGGTTACCGCTGCAGTCGACACCAAAGCTGATGTTGATGCAATCAGTACCGGCACTGGAACCGATATCGGCGCCGGTGCCAGAACCGGTACCGACAACTGAGTTTGTTGCGGTACCGGAGGCGTCGCAGCTTGTATGAATGCCGTGATGGCACGCTGCATAGTCAGAATATTCTGATCCATCGACGCCACCAATGTCTGGATGTCGGTACCAGTGGGAACCACCGGTACCCCAGAACATGGCAACAGGTGATCGGTCGAGGCCAAGCCATCGATGTCAACCTGTGACCCCATAGATAAAGCTTTGGAAGCTGGAGCCTCCCGCCGGGGTACTTTTGCCGGTGCGGATTCCTCGAGAGCAAGCCCGGAGGCATCTCAATACTTAGAGGGAGATCTACCCTTCGAGGACCGGCTGGACTTGAGTTTGGTTATCTGAGATCCATGTGAGGAAGAAGAAGCCCTGGAAGACGTTGATGCTACCGAAGCTGCATCAGAGGGAAACAGGGTACTGAGCTTGGCTGCTCGATTCTGTAGACCTCTTTTAGATATCAGGGAACAGGACTCACAATCTGTGATGGAGTGGTCAGGACCCAAACATTTTAGACACCAGTCATGGGTGTCAGTGACAGAAATAGTGCCGCTGCACTTCGTGCACTTTTTAAACCCGGAAGCGGGCTTCTCCATGAGGAGAATTTCTCGAAGGCCTAAGGCCAAAAGAAAAAAGCACCGAAGTGAAAATAGTAGTCTTTTTTTTTTAAGAAGAAAGAAAGAAAGACCGACGGTACCGGTCCGACGTCGAAGAAGGCAGACGCGCGACCAAAGAAATAAAATAAAATAAAGAACTTCTTCAGCGGTGACAGGAACACGACCTGCTGGCTCTGCGGAAAAGAAGAACTGGAGAGAGGCAGTTAGGAAAGGCGGGAAGGCAGTGTGCAGGCGCTGTGGGATGCTCCCAAAAGCTTTCCTTTTGGACGCTGGGGAGCGTTCCCATGCAGGCTCCGTCGGTACCGACGATACCCATATGTGAAGACTCATTCCTGCTTGTTCCTGGAGATGGAATATTACATTCAAGTTCTGACTTGTTTGAGAGATGCAGTTCATCATAAGAGACCAGAGTTGCACAGGAATGGTGAATGGTTGCTTCATCATAACGCCTCAGCTCATGCATCACATCTTGTCCAGCGGGTCTTGGCCAAATACCAAATTGAGCAAGTGCATCAGCCTCCCTACTCAACTGACCTATCCTGTGACTTTTTCTTGTTTCCAAAGCTGAAATTACCACTGAAAGGAAGGAGATTCAATGATTTGGCAACCATGAAGCAAAATTCGACGCACTGCTTCACAGCATAATGAAAGAGGCCTTTCAAAATTGTTTCCAAAAGTGGCAGAAATGCTGAAGGAATTGTGTTTTATCGGAAGGGGAATACTTTAAAGGAGACTGAGTTCAATAACTGTCAGTGTTATACTTCTTGTGTTATTGTACAAGTCTCAATACTTTTTGATCTCACCTCATACATTCGGATTTCATGAGCACTAGACAAGAAATGCAAGGATACATTGCACATGGCTGGAATCTGAGGCACGAACAAATGGGATCTAAGGCCAGCAGGAGTCTGAGAAAATGGCTCAATGGCTTTAAAAATTGCCCTCAGTTATCTACTCTTTCATAATTTGATCTTGAATAATACAGAAAGCCGATAGTCCTATGCTATTCAACAGAGCTCCACCTCTGCATTCAGCTTGAAAAGCAGTTATTCTATTATCAATAGCTCCCTTATGAAATTAAGACACTGAATAATTTCTGTTCCCTGTGGAATTTCAATTCTCTGCCACTATTTTTTCTCTACACTATTGTGCTAATCTGACCCTCCTATATACCTGATGTGGCATTGTTGATAATGCTAACCTCAAATAATACAATCTGTCACTTTCCTGTAATTAACACTACTGCAAGAGCTATTTACTTTCTAAATCGCCTGTCCATTTCCTGCACTCCAGAGATTTTGCTGTAAATGGTCCAAAGCCAATATCTGAAAATGTGTAAGGTTTTCAATTACTTCTAGTAGATTTATGGATTTCATTAAACATTCTGAATGCAATTATCTTGGAGGCTAAGACAGGTATGTGAATAGCATGTTCATTGTAATAATTACAGGTTATTTGCAATTACTTTCCTTGTTGTTGATTTCTTACCTCTGCTTCTCAGATTTGCTTTGGATATATTTTATCAGTAATACAATTGGACTTTCATCTTGTAGTTGGATTAAAACCCCGCAATATGTCTGCAAAGATGGAAGGCGTAAGAAAAATATTTCTGCTTAGAGACTGTTGAGCTATATATTTTAAAGCAGGCATTTGGCTGAAACCTATATATCGCTAGGGTAGGATACACCAATGCTAGAATTGCAACAGGTCAGTGAGCTAAATATTCAGTCAGCTGCTGAACACATAAAATCGTAAGGATAATATATCCCTCTCTCTTTATGCTTAATTTCAGCCAGGCTATGAGGTTATCTTTGTACAGGTTAGTTTGGAAAACAGAAATTTAGGGCTCAGCGTGTACAAGTACTCCTGTAATTAATAAAAGACTGGGCAAATGTGGAACATTTTATAAAATACTTATAGTACCACTAAAGCCATTTTAGAAATGAACATGTGGAATGTCCAAAAAACATCAGGCCCGATATTCAGCTTGTGGCGATCTGTTTGTAAAGCACCTAGTCACCATGGGTAAAAGTGAAATCATAAGCCAATTAATCTCCAGCGCTGAATATCTAGTTTCAGCGCTGACCTCTGTGGTTATCTGATCAGTGACGATATTCGGCCAGTCTCTGAATAGCAAAACTGCATAACGTTATGCATTACTTATCCAGTTAGCGGGCTAAAAGCCGCCACTAACTGGATTATTTATTTATTAGTATTTAGTTCACACCTTTCCGATAGACATTCAGTGGCTAAGTGCTGGGACCGCACTAGCCCTTCTCACAGACTGTCCTGGCACTATCCGGATCGTGCCACGGTGGTCTGGGGAGATATTCGGTGACACTACCTAGTAGAGCCACTGAATATGACCCTCAGTGGATTTTATGTAGATAGCTGGTCTTTCTAACCAGATACACCCTTTTGAATATTGGGCCCATCTATTTTATTTTAAAACGATCAAAAATACGATTGCATCTCCTGCTCAAAAAAGCTATGGATTTATTAATATCAAAACAACTTAAGTTTCGTTCTGCAAGCACTGCTTCAGGGGATCTGGAATCAGAGCTGCTTTCAAACTCATGATTCATCACTCTAGCACGGCATGCCACTTACCACCGAGTTCCTTTCTTCTAGATTATAAATGGCAAGCCGTGCTGGAGTGCTGAATCATTGTTTTGAAAGCAGCTGTGATCTGAGATCCCCTAAAGCACTGCTTGTAACAAGAAAATCAAGTCATCTTTGATATGAATAAATCCTGTAGCTTTCCGAGTAGGAGCTGAAATTCTATTTTGGATTTTTATCATTTGTTTCACCTCCTTAAGGTTATATTTACCTTTATAAAACAGGTTCCTAAAGCGAGACCCAAGAGCACACAATTGTGCGCACACTAATTTACACCTGCTCTGAAAAAGATGTAAATGTGTGCAAGTACTTGTGTATTTTACAAAGCATGTGCCTATATTGCAACCCTACTTCTGCTGCACCCAAACTACCCCCCTGGGAAGGTCAACATGCAGATCAAATAAACATAGGTGCACTTGCTCTATGTGCACCTTTTTCTTTTTTTACATGCTTAAGCAGTCACACAATGTTCTAAAATACATTTTCTGCATGTGAAACAAAGGCTACATGCAGAAAAAGCTTTATGAAATTCTCCCCGCCTGCATTGTCCCTTACATGCATATGTGGCAGATTTGGTAAGCTTGCACATGTACAAGGGTGGCTAATTAGGGAGCAGACTTCCGAAACTCTTTCTCACCAGGGAAATGGCTTTAAGCACAAGAGAGGTAAGCACAATTCCTCCCTCAAGCCTACATTAAAGCTCCAAGGGCAAATACAAAGTCAGTGGGAAAATGTCCAAGGTATATGAGTGCGCATTGCTGCTCTACAATATGTAAGGTGCTATACTTTAAAGAATTGCCCAATCCATGCCCAAAACATGCCCCCTTAAAATCTCTGTGTGCTGTTGCATGAACATATAAGTAATATCTTTTCTAAACTTGCTATTGTAGGTTCCCCCAAATAACTTTCATCCATTTTTTAAGCATAATTCAAATTTATGTCACAGATAACAGAGAGCCCATTAGCTGCTTTTGATCCCACTTTTTTGTATGGTTAGAATCATTGGGGCCCATAGTTAGTGGTTCCTTATCCAGTTACAGTTAAAAGTGGCATTTTAGAAAGGCCGATTAGGTACTATCGGGTAGTCAAAACATCCACAAATCTGTGGGAGAGGCAACAGAGAAGGCAGGCACGTGTAAATATATTAGAAAATTGATCTATCTATATTCCCCCCAAAAGGTCTTAGCCAATATGAAAGGAAACAATGAGATGAACTATCAACCCCTAGAGATATGCAGGGAAATGAGCAATTTAAGAAATGTGCAAAATATGCACATCCGCAAAAGCGGCAAAACAGACGGGCCCACGAAAATATTTCAGAATGTGCACATGTATCTGTCATCACATACATGTTTCAGCCTATCATTTTGCAAGCAGAAACATGCAGTAGCTCACAAAAAGGCCTCTGAATTTAACTGTATGCCTTTTAGAGGGTGCAGAAATTATTGGGAGAGTCAAATCATTCCCCTCTTCCCCCTACTGTTGCTTGCTGTCCGTAATTAGCACCCCCCTAATGCCTGTTCATGCCACTTTCCCAATGCTTATTCATATGGTGCTATTCTAAAATTGGGCATACACATGGGTCTTTTGCAGACCACCCTGGACGTGCTTCCACTACGCTCCCTTGTTGCATAGATGTGATTGCGCCTGGCATGTGTAAATTTGGGCCACTCTAAAATGGCTCTTGGTATGTGGATGTGTGGCGCATTTGATTGGGAGTTTTCAGATGTGCAAATCATAAATAGAGCTTGTAAAATGACCCCCTAACTGAATAAATTATTCTGAATACGGATCACATTATTTTGAGGGAGGTTCACCTTAGTTTAGACCAGTTTAGTTGAGCTCCACTGAAATCTCAGAGAATCAGTGCATTGTGATGTCATAAAGCATTTTGAAAATTGTTCCATCACTGTTTAGCACTCATAACTATATGCAAATTCCTGTACCAAGCATTATGAAAGGTTCACACATCTCCTTGCTTATGGCCTGATCTTGTCGTGGCTTGTTGTTTATTACAACCTGTCATTCCATTCACTGGCGCTAGAAAAGTGATAGCCCTAAGGAAGACTGCATAGCTCACACCTGTATCACATCTGGCACTTTGAGTCTTTTTGTACCTTATACAGGTTTCCAAACATCACTCAGAGGTTGATGTTCAAATCTCATTAACAGATAGAATGTGTTGCTTCTCTGAAGATGTATGCTCTTGATATGTCTGGATGTTAAAACCAATGTCATGTGTTAAGCCGGCAACTTAACCTTCCATCTGTCTCCCCTTGCACACACTGCAGACAAAAATCTCACTCTGGAAACAGTGTAGAGAAAAAAAATACAACCAAGCCAGAAAAGCTGCATAATTTTACACCTCTGTGTGTGTAGTGCCTTGTTACTATTGCTTCATGTGTAACTGGCAGGTTGCTATATACAGATAAATATTCATATCACTTGGCACAACACCCCCATGTGTACAGGATCCCACCCTTCTAGTATTTAGATCCAAGAAATTTCATCTGGAATGTTTAAAGTACTAGCAGCTTGTAAATAAATAATAAAACTGCATGAAAGCAAGAGATGAGGCCAAACCATTTCTCTTGTTAATCTGTCTGGTAGTTTTTAGCTAAGATCCATATGCTAAGCTATTAACAGTGCATACTTGAGGGTATACCACATAGCATACTAAATGCATGACAGACAATGACAGGCCCTACTGCCTTTCAAATGATGAGTATCAGTAAGGCCTCCAACAGCATATCATATGATTACCACAACATGATGAGGGTGTTGGCTTTTGATGAAAGTGCAAATTGTATATCTTTCAAGCTTGTCCATGAACTCTGATCCCTGGAAAGCTCATATTTTTCTATATATAACCACTCAATAAGACAGAAACAGAGCACTAGTCTTTCCAGATAGTTCCTGTTGCATTGGACTGATGTACTAAGTGGGCCAAAGTTAAACTTAACATGATCTATTTGTATGGTTTCAATAGATGAAGTCAAGTCATCCATTTTGATTTATGTACTCTTAAATTAAATATATTTAGGAAATAAAATATCCCCCTTACATTCTCAGTTATACAGTTTGATGCCTATCTTTTCAGCTTTTCTGAGACAGAAAGCTATGGCAATAAATCAGCTTAGGAATCAACGATTCCATTATTTTAAGTCTAAGAACATAACTTCATATAGAACGTTTAGGTTGGAAATAGTTTCGGATCTATGAGTTCAAAAAAAGCTTAAGTATTTTATAAAAGGCTGAAGTATTTTACAAAATACTGTATGTGGACGACTGATAAACAATGTGCATGTGGCGACCTGCGTATCGAATGAAGCCATTTTACAAAGGAAAACATTAAAAAGAGAAGCATCACTTGGGGCTTTCGATGTGTCAGTAGCACAAGGATAAGCAGCCATTGTAGCCAGATGGGAGGCTGGCTGGTTAAGGATGTTGACCGGATATTGCTGTTGCGTATCTCCACAGACCACTCCCGTCACTACCTGGTTAGTTGTGGACAGAAGCGAGGGTGCCGACTTTATCTAGTTAGTGTGATTTTCAGTTAGCACTTATCCGGACAACTTACGGCGGACGAAAAGCTGGCCTAAGTTGCAATCTGGATTCGTGCCGCTGAAAATCCTGTTAACTTGATAAAGGTCAGCACGTCTCTGGATAGCACCGTTCAGCTTGGATATTCAGCAGCAACTCCTATCCGGACACGGCTGCGGAATATCCCACCCATATTTAAGCCCCATCCCTGACCGTTGTGGAGTTTAAATATCGGCCTTTTTGAAAATTGAACCATAAACACTTAGCATTTGAGGTGATTAAGAGCCCCTAAACTCCAGGTCCAGAAAAGCAGTTAGCAAGGCGCATTACTCGAAGCAGGTTTAAATGCAGATGTTGAAATTTTCTGTGTTGTAAAACACTGAGGAACTGTCCGAAGCATGCCCAGAATGCACACTCTTAAATTTCTGCATGCTGCCCCTTCTACAGGTGTAAGTAAGGGCTTTTCTAAACCAATTACTTATGTATGTGAAGGAGATTTTTTACATATATGAATAACACCTAACCCTTCTAAAATCACCTCCAAATTAGAGCATAAGAACATAAGATATGCCATACTGGGTCAGACCAAGGTCCATCAAGCCCAGTATCCTGTTTCCAACAGTGACCAATCTAGGTCATACGTACCTAGCAGTTTCCCCAAAAGACACAGGTTCCACAATGCTTGTACCGGGTCAAGCATTGATATCGTGGGTCCCTTCTTAATAATGGTTTATGGACCTTTCCTCCAGGAACTTGTCCAAACCTTTTTTAAACCCAGCTACACTAACAGCCTTTACTACATCCTCCGGTAACAAATTCCAGAGTTTGATTACATGTTGAGTGAAAAAAATATTTTCTTTTATTAGTCTTAAATAGTTTACCTTGTAGCTTCATTGCATGTCCCCTAGTCTTTCTATATTCTGATAAGATAAACAATCGATCTACATTTACCCGTTCCACTCCGTTCATTAATTTATAGACTTCTATCATATCTCCCCTCAGCCGTCTCTTTTCCAGGTTAAAGAGCCCTAACCTTTTTAGCCTTTCTTCATAGGAGTATCCTTCCATCCCCTTTACCATTTTGGTGGCTCTTCTCTGACCTTTTCTAATATTGCTATATCCTTTTTAAGATACAGCGACCAGAATTGCACACAATATTCAAGGTGTGGTCTCAACAAGGAACGATATAGAGGCATTATAATATCTTTTGTTTTATTTTCCCTTCCTTTCCTTATGATACCTAGCATTCTATTTTTTATTTATTTATTTAATTGGATTTCTATACCGCCTTATCATACAATCAAAGCGGTCTTACAAACAAAGATATTAAGAGTATTAGTGAGAAAATGTAAAGAAATAAAAGTTAAAGTTATGGTATAATGTGTTAGAGTGAGTTGCATTATCTACATAGTGAGCTATACTATAATGTGAGCTATTATACAATATGTATATGATTTACATTCCAGACAAATTAAGTTAGTTAATTGCATGACCGTAGTGTTCTATAAACAAAGATGTTTTCAGTTGCTTTCTAAAGTCATTGATGTCTTGAGCTGCTCTCAGCTCATTAGGTAGAGAGTTCCAGATGGAAGGTGCAGCAAAAGAGAAAGCCCTTTCAGAGGTGTCTTTACGTGTTTTTCTGACATCATTTGATAAGCTGATTCTGTTGTCAGATCCTCTTCTTCTAGGTCTGTTGCTAATATCTGACTGTATGAGATATGTCAGGCTTTCTGCAGAATATTGTTGTTTTATCTTGAAAATATAAATTATAGTTTTATATTTTACACGTGAAGCTATTGGTAACCAGTGAAGCTCTTTCAAGATGGGAGTTATATGTTCTCTACTTGATAGACCAAAAATTATACGTGCAGCAGTATTCTGCGCCAGTTGTAAAGGCTTAAGTGCTTGCTTAGATAAACCCAGATATATTGGATTACAGAAGTCAAGTAATGGAGTAATCAATGCTTGACAAACATTTCTGAAGTGAACAGTATCAAGAAGCGGCCTTAGTCTTTTGATGAGCTTCATTCTGTAATAAGCGCTTTTAATTGTCTTATTTATGTGTGATCTGAGATTCAACTCATTATCCAGAGTAACTCCAAGATATTTTACTTCTGATTTAATAGGAATAGTTGAGTTATCTATTTTGATGTCAGGAGGATGCGCAAAATTATGGTTACGAGAAATAAATAACGCCTCTGTTTTGCTAAAATTAATTTCCATGTTGTTTGTTTTACACCAGTTGGACATTTCTGAGAGACATTCTGTAATGCCCGAGAAATCAGGGTTCTCAATAGTGATAGTTGTGAAAATCATAATATCATCAGCATAGATTGTATACTTAATTCCACTTTTCAAAGGAATTTTGCATATTGGTTGCATATAAATATTGAAAAGGAGCGATGAAAGTGCAGATCCTTGTGGTACACCTTGTATTACTCTTATGGGCATAGAGGTTTTTTCCCCTATCTTTACTTGTAAAAATCTCTCTGTCAAATAGGAATGGAACCATTTTAAAGTGACCCCATGTAGACCAATCTCCTCTAATCTATTTAATAATCTATTGTGATTTACTGAGTCGAATGCTGCAGAGATGTCTATAAAAATCATTATAATACCTTTCTTAATGTCATCAATGGTGCGGAGTATGCAGTCAAAAAGATAAATCATTAAAGTTTCAACTCCATGGTTTGGGCGAAAACCATGTTGGTTAATATCTAGGGGTGCATGAACATCAATGTGTTCTTGAAGTTGAAGTTGCACTATCTTCTCTATGATCTTTGCTAAAAAGGGTATGCTGGAAATTGGCCGGTAGGCTGCTGGATTATTCTTGTCTAGCGTTGTTTTCTTCGGAATTGGTCTAACAGTTGCAAGCTTAAGTTGCTCTGGTAAAATACCTTGAGAGAGGGAATTTTGCACAATGTTTTGTATGATGTGAATAAAATTTGACTTTGTAGACTTGATCCACGATACAGGACATGGGTCAGTGGGAGAAGTGCATGTGTTTATAGAAGAAATAATGTGCAAGAGTTGCTCCTTTGATGGAAAGGAGAATTTTTCCCAAACCCTGGAATTTGAGACTGATTTTAAGTTAAGTTTTTCTGTAGCTTTTGTCTTAGAGTGGAATTTTTCCCTAATATAGTCCGCATACTTTTGCGGTTCAATTTGAGCTTCCCCTTCTGTCTTTTGCTCCTTTGTTAAAGATTTTACAATTTCAAACAGTTCTCTAGGTTTGTTGATGGAATTATTTATTATATTTGTATGGTATTCTTTCTTAGAGTTTTTAATATGCTCATCGTATATTTTTTGTTTATTTAAGTAAAGCAGCCTTAATTCTGTCACCTTATTCCTTCTCCACTTACGCTCAATTCTTCTGAGCTCTCTTTTCATCAAACGTATAGCTGTAGAATACCATGGCTTGTGATGTTGCTTATTAATCCTTGCTTCCCTTGGTCTCATGTCTGTCATTCTGGCTGCATTAGAAATTATGTGATACCATTCTGTTACTTGTGTCTCTAATTTCACTGAATCTGCAGATAGATGAGGTAAAGTATCTTGTATAAAAGCATCTTTGTTAAATTTTTTGAACCGTCTGTGATAGCATTTGTGGTCTAGGTTCATATCATTTTTTGTTTGTAATAAAATTTCTATTCTAACTATGTAGTGATCTGTCCAAGGAACTGGGGTGATGGTAGGAGTTGAAATTAGACCATCTAAGGTTAATTCATTTGAAACAAAGATGAGGTCAGGCGAGTAGCCATATGTGTGTGTAGGTGCATTAACTATTTGTGTGAAATGTAGTGAGTCCATTGCTTGAAGGAATGACTCAGAGTCTCTACGGTTAATTGATTTAAGGTTGAAGTCACCTAGCACTATTGAGGGTTTGTATGGGGAAGTGATTGAACAGATAGTGTCCAGCGTTGAGGCAAGTTCATCAGAAGATGCTTTTGGTGCTCTATAATGCAAACTATTTGCTCTCTTGGCCGCCGCTGTACACTGGTCCAAGGGTTTTAACATGTTATCCACAATGACGCCTAAATCTTTTTCCTGGATGGTGGTTCCTAATGTGGAACCTTGCATTGTGTAACCATAGTTTGGGTTGTTCTTCCCTAGGTGCATAACTTTGCACTTGTCCACATTAAATTTCATCTGCCATTTTGATGCCCAGTCTTCCAATTTATCAAGATCCTCTTGCAATTTTCCACAATCCTCTTGGATTTTAACAACTTTAAATAGTTTTGTGTCATCTGCAAATTTGATAACCTCACTCATTATTCCACTTTCCAGGTCATTTATGAATATGTCAAAAAGCAGCGGACCCAGCACAGATCCCTGGGGTACACCACTATTCACCTTTCTCCCTTGGGAAAATTGGCCATTTAGCCCTACCCTCTGCTTTCTATCTTTTAACCAGTTCCTGATCCACAGTAGTACACTGCCTCCTATCCCATGACTCTTTAGTTTTCCATACTAAGCAACACATACATTATGATGCCCCTTTAAGACAATGGGAAGCCCTTTTACTAAACTCTGGTAATGTTTACAGCAGGGTTTAGAAAATGCTAAGGACCTGTGATAATTGCTACCGCTTGCTAAGAGCAGCTAACACACTAAAAATTCCATGTTATTGGCTCTTGGTGCTTTAGGGCAGGATCAAGGTGGGAGCGGGGTTAACAGTGGGCATGCCAGGCGGTGACAGCTAGCATGCAGGATGTTGCCACACTAACTGTCATGACTGCCATAGCACAAATGCACAACATCACCTCAAGAGGTGGTGTTAAATGCAGCCATACTATAAGTAATCGGGTAGCATGGCAGCTCATAGGCCTATTAATAAAAAGCAGCTGACAATGCTGTCACACCTCCCTGATCGGTCCGCCCCCTCCTTGTTATCCCTCACAATGTTATCCCTAATCTAATGCAAAGGAAACTTCCCATTCTAATCCCCCCTGCCCTGACATCCTTTCTCCACCTTTCAGAACCCCCACTCTGGACAGCCGCACATATCAGTAATAGAGACCCTGTACTGACCTTCTTTCATTTTCCACCTCTCAACAGAATGTTCTCTTCTGAAAAGGCCTCCCAGAAAAAGAAGCCCCCCAACCACCTAATGTACCCTTAGGACTTACCTGGGGGATTCCCTGGTGTCTAGTGGGACTGGAGCAGGAGTGGGTCCCCTCTGCTTCTACCTCAGCTGCTTGGGGTTCCAAAATGATGGCTTTTACTCCTTAGTTTTGACCTTTAGCAGTACTTCTGTGAAAACACTGCTAGATTTGCAGCCAGGGCAGGAGTGGAGGAAATCTCCAGTAAGTCCTGGAGATAGATCAGGTATGTGTGTTGGGTGGGGGGGGGGGGGGGGGATGGCCAATGGCAGGGTCTAATCAGGATGGCTGTTCTTTGAAGGGGGGGCCTTTTCAGAATAGCATAGTTACTCACCTGTAACAGGCAGGTGTTCTCTGGGGACAGCAGGAATCAGTCCTCACTTATGGGTGACATTGGCACCGATGAAGCCCACACGGAACAATTCCCCAGCTTTCAAAGAAAGCCTTTGGGATTGCTACCACACATGTGGTTCTCTTCCCACCCAAGGGTGCCATCTTGCTCAGTCAGGTCCCTTAGCTCAAGCTCTAACAAGCAGATGGCAAGGGAAGGACAAAAATTCAGCAACTTATTAAGAAGGCGGGAGGGCAGTGAGGACTGATCCTGCTGTCCCTGGAGAACATCTGTTACAGGTGAGTAACTATGCTTTCTCCAGGGACAAGCAGGAAGTCAGTCTTCACTTATGGGACTCCCTAGCTAAAGGCTACTGAACCTGTAACCAAAAAGCACCTCCGCGAGGCCGTGATCAGAAGCCGAAACCCGAAGGAGCCCGAGTCCTCGGGTCCTCATGGCAAAGCCCTCGGTAGCTGTGAAGAAGGGTCGGAGGGCAGGAGTTACTTATACCCCAAACAGGTCATGGAGTACAGCCTGGACGAAGGCGCTGTCCTGGCGGGACTCCCTCTCCAGGCAGTAGTGGGCAGCGAAGGTATTCGTGGAAGACCAGGTCGCCGCCCAGCAGATGTCCATCAGGGGCATGGAGCACAGCGAGGCCACCAAGGCTGCCTTGATCCAAACCACGTGTGTGGTGACTCAATGATCTAGCGGGGCACCAGCCTTCGCTTGGGCGAAAGCGATGCAGTCCACCTCCCAAACCGAGAGGGTGAGTTTGGTGACTGCCTGCCCCGGTCTATTGGGATCATAGGTCACAAAAAGCCAGCCAGACTTGCGATGAGTCTGCGTACCCTGCAAGGACCCATCTGCAGTCAAGGGTGTGGAGATCCGTCGGCATGGGGCCTTGGAAAGAAAGTCGGCAGGACTATCTCCTGATTGAGATGGAAGTCCGAAATAACCTTAGGCAGGAACTTGGGGTGGGTACGGAGGACCACTGTGTTTCGATAAAACCTGGTGTAAGGGGCGTCAGTCATGAGAGCCTGGAGCTCACTGGCTCAGCAGGCTGAGGTCAGGGCCACCAGGAAGGCTACCTTCCAGGATAGGTGCTGGAGCAAGCATGTCACCATCGGCTCGAAGGGTGGATGGGTGAGCTGCATGAGCACCATGTTCAGGTCCCATTCTGCCGGGGGAGGGCGGATGGGCGGCTTGGAAAGCAGAAAACCCGCATGAAGCAGGAAATTAATGGTTGCCCCGAGAGGGGCTTCACCTCGATGGGGAGATGATTCGCCGAGATGACGCTCAAGTGAACCCTGACAGAGTTAGATTTCAGCCCTTCCCTTGAGAGATGGAGGAGGTACTGGAGGACCCATCGAATGGGGCACGAGAAGGGGTCAATCTGGTGCTCGGAACACCAGATGGAGAAGCGTCTCCACTTGAAGGCATGAGCTTGTCTAGTGGAGTCCTTCCTTGATGCGAGGAGGACTTCCTCAACCTCCTCTGGAAGGGCCAGGGAGGCTAGGGAGACCCGTTCAGCTGCCAGGCCATGGGGGATAGGGAGGTTAGGTTCGGGTGCCGCACCCGACCCTCTACCTGTGTCAGCAGACCCGGGGCAGAGACCAGGGGAACAGGAGGCTCCGTCAACAGCCGGAGCAGGAGCGGGAACCAAGGCTGCCAAGGCCACGAAAATCAACGATGCCCTGTCCTGCTGAGCCTTGAAAAGGGTTGTCACAATGAGGGGGAAGGGAGGGAATGCATAGAGTAGGCTGGATGACCAGTGCAGGAGAAATGCATCGGGGCTCTCCCTGCTCGGATGCGGCACTGGCCCGCAAAAGCGGGGGAGCTGCATGTTCTGGGGACTGGCAAAGAGGTCCATCGCCGGCGTCCCCCAGCAGAGAAACAACCATTCTGCTACTCTGGGATCCAGCCGCCATTCGTGGGGGCGAAGGATTCTGCTGAGTCTGTCCGCCAGGCCATTCTCATGACCTGGGAGTTACGTCGCCTTGAGGGACATCCTCCGTTGGACAGCAAAAGGGGTGCCCCGATAAACTCGAGAGCCTGCACCGGCTCGAGGTGAGACTTTGGGTAGTTGACCAAGAACCCCAAGCTCTCCAAGAGGAGGATGGTGCACGACATTGCCCGCCAAGCCTCCTAGACTGAGGACCCCGTAATGAGCCAGTCATCGAGCTAGGAAAGACCAGTATGCCCTGATGCCGAAGGTGAGCGGCAACCACGACAAGGCACTTTGTGAAGACTCGCAGGGCAGACACACGGCCGAAGGGGAGCACCTTGTATTGGAAGTGCTCTCCCCACACCCTGAAGCACAGATACTGCCTGTGCTGGGGTGGATTAAGATGTGTGTGTAAGCATTCTTTAGATCCAAGGAGCATAGCCAGTCACCCTGCCAGAGGAAGAGCAGCAGAACACCAAGGGATAACATCTTGAATTTCTCCCACATCAGAAACTTGTTTAACCTGCGGAGGTCAAGGATGGGCTGCAGTCTTTTTCGGAACGAGGAAGTACCGGGAATAGAAGCCCCAACCTCAAAGGTGTAGAGGGACCTTCTCGACTGCCTGTTGGGCAAGGAGAGAGTATAATTTCTGCTGCAGCAGGAGCTGGTGCGCAGGGAGTCGAGGAGGCTCTGCCGGGGAGAAAGGGGGTGAAAGCCTGTCAAAGCAAAGGTGATAGCCGTCTCGGACGACCTGGAGAACCCAGGTGTCTGAGGTGATGGAGGCCCACGATGGGGCGAAATGGGACAGGCATCCCCCCACTGGCTGCTGCATCGCCGGAGGGTGAGGGGATATTCCGGTGGCATCAAAATCCCTGAGCTGGTTGTGGGGGAGCCGGTGTCTGGGCCTTTGGCCATTTTGGCTTACAATACCCTTGGCTGGATTTATCCTGCGCCAGGGTGGTCGGTGTGGGGGCAGCTGGATATGGCAGATAGCCCCGGTACTGGAGGCCCTTTCTAGGAAAGAAGGGCTTCTTGACTGGCTGCTTCTTTCGAGGCAGAGTGGAGGTCTTGCAGGAGAGATGGGTTCTGGCGATGAACTCCGTCTCTATCTCTGCGGCCTTATCCTCCATTGGCTTGCCAAAGAGCTGCTCGCCGAGGCAGGGCATGTCAAGGAGCTTCTCCTGCACCCATTGCTCCAAATACAAGGATTGGAACCATGCCTTGTGGCAGGCTCCAATGCCCGCGGCCACCACCCGAGCCGATGTCTTGAACCCATCATAGGAGGCTTGGGCAAGGTACTTAGAGCAGTCTGCGATGGACTTTAACAGAGTGCCGAATCTGTTGAGGCCCTGCAGAGAACCCCCCGAGCTCCTTAGCCAAATCGCGCAGCAACATACCGATGTATAGTTGGTATGCTTGGATGAGACAGGAAAGCATGGAGCCTTGGTAGGCCTTACAGCCCAGGGCATCAAGGGCTTGCGACTATCGGTCAGGTGGTACCGACGAGTGCGATTTCAGGCTCTTTTGCTACCTCATGGCCGATTCCACCACCATTGAGGTGTGTGGGAGTTGGGTCTTTCGGAAGCCTGGCCCATGTTGTACCTTGTACATCGTGTCAAGACACTTGCTCATGATGGGGACCGAGGCAGGGATCTCCAACATGCAACGCAGCAGCCGAGATAGAATGGGAGGTACAAGCAGCAGCCGAGATAGAATGGGAGGTACAAGCACAGTGATGGATTCCCTGGGCGGGGACTCATACTGAAGAATGTCGAGTTCTTCAGCATGAGGGTCCTCCTTGGTCTGTGTGGCCAGGTTAAGGGCCCGTGCCATGTCCCGAATGAACACCAGGAAGGAGGTGTCCTCGGGTGGTGAGT
This sequence comes from Ichthyophis bannanicus, assembly GCA_033557465.1. Taxonomy (NCBI): domain Eukaryota; kingdom Metazoa; phylum Chordata; class Amphibia; order Gymnophiona; family Ichthyophiidae; genus Ichthyophis; species Ichthyophis bannanicus. The sequence continues at coordinate 86,690,322 of CM066042.1, forward strand.
GCCGCTGGAAAGTGGGTGGTGAGGGGTCCAACGGAAGATCCTGGTGAGTACGGGTTTCCGGGAAGGTGTCCCCATCTGACTCCCATTCCGAGAAATTGGTCTAGGAGTCCAAGCTGAGCAGATCACCCTGTCCAATGGCCAGCACCCGCTTGGAGCCGGAGGCCCTGGATGACCTCACCTCCGAGGAATGGGAGGATGAGCAAGACCGATGTCGAGGACCCTCATGAGGCCCGTGGCTCTCGGGGGTTTCCTGGATAGATTTCGGTGTCCCACACGAGGGACCTATGGTCTTTGGGCACGAGTCAGCAAAGCTGGCCATGAGCGCCTGCTGGGAAGCGATGAACGCAGAAAAGCTGTGTTCCAGCGCCAGCATGTAGGACTCCCATGCGGGCGTGGGGCCCTGCAACGCCGACACCGGCGTCACCGGGTCAGGCATTGAGGAGGAGAGGAGGTCCTCACCGGGATGACTCTTGGGAGACTGGGCGCCTTCGCTTCTATGTGTGGTGCCTTGTGGGGCCACTCCCTGTCCAACTCTCGGGAACGCCAAAGGGGGCTTAGCGACCGAGCACGGGAGCGCTCGTGTTTGTTGGGAGCCCTGACAGCAGCTTCGAGGTCTTTTTAATTTTGCGCTGTTCCACCTCCAGGGACCCCTGGTCGGAGTGCTGCCGAGAGCGCGAGGCCACAGGGGGGACCCCACTGGGGGAGAGACGACTGAGGGTACAACTGGAGATTCCAAGGCGGCCTTTCGGAAAATGTCTTTGGACTTCTGCTTACGGCTGAGCAGGGCCTTAGATGACATTTTCTTGCTGAGCGAACAGAGCTCCAGATCATGGTCGGCTCCGAGGCACCGCAGACAACAGTCGTGAATGTCCGTAAGCGACATGTTCCTAGAGCATCTATCGCATTTTTTGAAACTGGTGGCCATGGGGGCAAAAATGGCCCCTGCGAGGTCGAAGACCCACGCGGCCAATGGTTAAGGAAGAAATAAGGGCAAGAAGCGCGTAACAAAAAAATGAGAAGAAAAGAGTAATCCCGACAGCTTTAAAAAAGTAGAGCAGGGGAAGGATAGGTAGAGGACCGGTGCAACCAGAAAATAGGAAGGCCTGTTAAGTTGAAAAAATGAAACTTTTTCCAAGGGACGAGGACTTGCAACCGATGGACTCCATGGAAAAATGGAGACTGAGCAAGATGGCACCCTTGGTTGGGAAGAGGACCACACATGCGTGGTAGCAATCCCAAAGGCTTTCTTTGAAAGCTGGGGAATTGCTCCATGCAGGCTCCGTCGGTGCCGACATCACCCATAAGTGAGGACTGACTTCTTGCTTGTTCCTGGAGAAACAACTTTATGTTGAGGGGTTGGGAACTGAAAGGGAGGGTCAGTACAGTAGTCTCTATTACAAATATGTGCAGCTGATGGGGGAAGGGGGTTCTGCAAAGGGAGGAGAGGCTGTTGAAGCAGGGGGATCATTGTGTGCAGGTGGGAGATTGGAAGGAGGGTTTTTTTGCATTCGCTTAGAGATCAGATTGGAGCGTGACGGGAAGGAATTAATTAGGCGGCTATAGCAACATAGGTGATCACAGCCACAGCATTGGGATCCACACATTTGGGCCGGGGATACGTACCTGCCTCAGAAGCTAGCACAGCTGCTCCTATGCTATCTGCCATGGCAGGGAATGCGGCTGCTGTGTGGTGTCTGTCCTGTGTGGAAAATGCAGGGCAGATGTTGGGCCCGCCCCCCTGCATTTACCACAGAGGGTTTTCACTTATCACTCCTTAATCAATGAAATGCCAGCTGGTGAAGATTTTCTTTGTCAATTTGATTTCTTGGGTAAACAGAGATGAACGTTTGTAGGGGATGAATGTTTCAGCGATGATTATATAGCCTGTCAAAATGAAAGGCAGCTTTGGCGATACTTGCATTTGAAGGCTAACATCTCCTGTATCTTTGCAAGCAAAGCGGCCTTTGAATTCTTCTCCTGTTAGAAGTGTAGCCTGTTGGGAGCTCAGCGCTATAAAGCTCTACTGAAAGGCTTTAAAATGTGAAAACTGAGGGTTGATGGGGCAACCAGATGAATTCTGAATGCAGTTGTGAGTTCTTCAAAGATGTAAAAATGATAAAGATACAGTGGAGAATTAAAGTACTAGAGAAGAGAGATATGCAGAATCTTTATACCTCCGATCTTGTGGCAATCACTCTTAGCTCACTGATGAATTAAAATAATTATCGACTGACAGATGTTTCACATTCTGCATGAAGTGGCAATTATAGGTCCCAGACAGCGTACTAGCAGGCCGTGCTTTGAAAGGGAATTTTTGGGGGCCCCTATAGGAAAACAGATGGTCACATGCCTTTCATCAGGGCAATACTAAATAAGCCTCCAAGAAAAGTATAACGTTTGTTTCCAAAGCTGTACTGAGTGGCAAAGTCAAAAGATATAGGGGAGAAGAGAGAAGGCCGTCTTCATATCTAGCTCTCGAGGACAGCCAACAGATCAGGTTTTCCGGATATCCCTAATGAATATGCATGAGAAGAGATTTGCATACAATGGAGTAAATAGGCACGCAAACCTCTCATGCATATCCATTACAGACATCCTGAAAATCTGATCTGTTGGTGGCTGTCGAGGACTGGGAGTGAAGACCAAGGGCTTAATTTATAGTTGTGGAAAATCTATAGATCTGATTCACTAAGGTTTTCCGTCCATTCTGTGTCTATGAGGAAAAAAAAAGCTCAGTAATATGAGAAATGGGGGACATTTTTCTTTTAAACGTTGTTTTTTTCTTCATTTTGCTCATTTTCATTTCATTTTAGCATACACTAATGAGAAATATCATACATTCATACTGTTTAATGCTTGGTTGCCCTATTTCGTGTTATTTTATGCTATTTAGCTGTAAAAATGCTCCATTTACCAGGTATGTGCATTGCCAAAAACGATTTGGTGTGTGCTCATTTTAAACAAATTTTTCCCAGTTTCAAAAACTATTGTTATTTATTTCTCCTAGTCATTCTTTGTGTGCATTAAGGCAAATTTTAGAAAGAACGTGGCGAGGGGAATTAAGATGTCCAGGCTTGGATGTGGAAAATTCCCACCGCATTTTACAAAAAGCTCTTCAAAATGCAGATCCTCTTGTAACGTATGTGTAAGGACACGGAAGACTGTACATCAATGTCTCCCCACATCCAGCGGGAGCAGTGATTTTAGAAAGCCGCATTGTGGGAGGGGGGAAGCATGCAGTTTTACTCCACGTACATGGTAGGAGCTTTTCAGAATTCCTGCACCCAATCTGCACATACTCAACAGCATGAGTTTTCCCCTCTCCAGACACTCCCCCCCAACATCATATATTGGCATCCCCCTGATATCTGATCCCTCCATCTGATCCCCCTGACATCCAATCCCCCCTCACATCAAGATCTTCCCAAATGACCACATTGCAGCATCAAGAAGCCCCCCACCCGCAAAGTGCTGTGTGGGAACTACATGTGTAAACAGCAGTATTTACATGTATAAATTGTACATGTGTGCAAATGCCAATTTTACAAAGCTGCTATTTATGTGTAGATATCACAAGCAGGGGCGGCTCAAGGCAATCTGCTGCCTGAGGCGAGGGATGAGATGGCGCCTCCCCCCCAAGCCGGGGGGGGGGGGGGAGGAGGCTTTCTCAAAACTGCAGTCAGGGACTGAACCAAATCAAAAAGTTAATTAAATAATGTGGAGAAACTAAAAAGATGTTCGCACACCATGTAACTAAAAGAGAGAGCAAGACTCACTGCACAGTTTATATCACCAAATTAAATAACTCATTTTTATTTTGTTGTTATAAACTGTGTTATGGTTGTTGCTTTTTCTTTTTGAACATATATGTTGCATTCACAGAAACAATGGGTGCAGAGCAGAACTAGGACATCCACCCACAAAACTCAATGTCTAATTTTAAAAAACAAATCTGATTCTGGTCATCTCACTAACAAACATTCTCCAGTACTAGGCATATTGTGAACCCTACAAAATTTACCGATGATTTACAAAGCCAAATCAACCATATCATACCAGCATAAACGTCCAAAACTCATACAACAAGGGGCCTACCCAGATAAAAGCAGCACTATAAATACTGTAGCGGGCCCTAGAACATCCATACACTGATTTAAAAGCTAAACAACTCAAATTACTACAGTACAGGTCCCTTTGTACAAACTCAGTGTTAACAGAACTTCTGGCCTCGGTCATACACTCAGAATACAGACCCTCGCCAAGTACAGAATAAGTGAGGATAACCTAAAGTGAAAATAAAAATATGTAGACAAAAATTAAACTGAAAGCCCAAGAAGACTCTGCATGCAATGCAATACCAGAGAAATAAAAGAGACTCATTTCCCTGTACTGTGTAAAATATAAAAATAGTGCAAAGTCCAATCACTCATGTGAAAATAAAATTACTTTTTCTACCTTTCTTGTCTGACAATTTTATACTGTGATCATGCTGGTCCCGATCTGAAGCTTTTGCTTTTTTCTGTCTTCTCTTAGCTCTCTTTCTACGGTTTCGACTCCATCTGCCATTTCTTGTCTCTTCTTTTGTTTTCTTCACTTCCTTCCATCTTGGATATTGATTTTTTTCTTTCCACCTTTCTTCCATTTATTTCTCTCTCTCTCTGGCCACCCAGATTTCACGACCCTCACTATCCAGTTCTCAATCTCTCTCTTTTTTAGGCCATCTACCTACCTCTTTTCAACCTTCACCCCCTGTCCTTCCATTTCCCAGCTCTTCTTCCCCTCTGTGTTGTCCAGCATTTGTCCTCCTGTCTCTGCCCTCTATTGTCCAGCATGTCTCCCTACTTCCCCCATCCAATATTTGTCTCTCTGCTTCCCCCCTCCAGCATGTCTTCCTGCCCTCCTCCCCTGTTGTTCAGCATTTGTCCCCCTGCCCCCCCAGTGTTGTCTAGCATTTGTCTTCTTGTCCCCCCCCCTGTTGCCCAGCATTTGTCTTCCTGCCCTGCTTCCTGGTTTTCTAGCACTTGTCCCCCTGTCTCCCACTTTGTTCAGCATTTGTCCCCGTCTCTCCCCTTTGTCCAGTATGTCAACCTGTCTCTCACCTTAGTCTAGCACTTGCCCACTGTCGCTCCCCTTTGTCCAGTGTGTTCCCCTTTCCTCCTCCTGTCCCCACAACCTCCACCTGCACCTCTCATCTGGAGGCGGTGGTGGCAGCAGCAGCACTCCGTTTGTTTTATTTTAGATTTTGCCACCTCTGGCTTGCCTCTGCTTTCCCACCACTTTGTTTTTCCTCAAGAATGCTTGCAGCAAGAAAAGAAAAGTGGCGGGAAGGCAGAGGCAGTGAAATCTAAAATAAAAACAGCCGAAGTGCCGCCACCACACAAATGAACTTGATCGCTTGCAGGTTTCCTGCAAGCGATCAGGCTGATTTGTCTGGCGAAAGCGCTCTGGCACTGTTTTAATTTTAGATTTTGTAGCCTCTGGCCTGCCTCTGCCTTCCCACATGGGAAATTAGAGGCAGGCCAGAGGCTGCAAAATCTAAAATTAAAAGAGTCAGAGTGCTGCCCCCATCAGAGTGCCGCCTGAGACCGTTGCCTCAGGTGGCCTAATGGAAGAACCGCCCCTGTCACAAGACAATGAGCCTGATAGTCAAAAAAAGGCATTGATAAGGCAGGCAAAGAGAGAATTTGAAAAAAAAGCTTGCTGTGAAAGCAAAAATGCATAGTAAAAACATTTTGAAGAACATTCGTAGCAAAAAAACTGTGAGTCAGTTGGACCATTAGGTGATAGAGGGGAAAAGGGGGCACTAAGAGGAGACAAGGCCATAGTGGAGAGACTGAATGAATTTTTTGCTTTGGTCTTTACTGAAGAAGATGTAGGGAAGTTACCCTTAACTGAAATGGTATTTAAAGGTGATGCATCAGAAGAATTGAAATAAATATTGATAAACTGGGAAGATGTGTTACAACTATTTGATAAACTAAAGAGTGGACACCTGGACTGGATGGTATACATCTGAGGATATTGAAAGAACTTAAATATGAGATAGTTCACAGATTACTAATAGTAGGTATGCTATCATTAAAATCATTTGTAATACCTGAAGATTGGGGAATGGCCACTGTAATGGCAATTTTTAAAAAGGGTTCCAGGAGTGATCCGAGAAACTACAGACTGTCAATACCAGGCAAAGTGTAGAAACCATTACAAAGAACAAAATTACTGAACATATAGATAGTCATCATGTAATGGGAGAAAGCCAACATGGCTTTAGCCAAGGAAGGTCTTGTCTTACTAATCTGTTATTTTTTTGAAGATGTGAATAAACAGGTAGACAAAGGTGAGCAGGTCGATATAGTATATCTGGATTTTCAGAAGGCGCTTGACAAGGTCTCTCATGAGAGACTCTTGGTGAAATTAAAAAGTCATGGGATAGGAGGCAGTGTATTATTGTGGATCAGGAACTGATTAAAAGATAGAAAGCAGAGGGTAGGGCTAAATGGCCAATTTTCCCAATGGAGAAAGGTGAATAGTGGAGTACCCCAGGGATCTGTGCTGGATTCGCTGCTTGTTAAATTAGTTGTAAATGACCTAGAAGTAGAATAATGAATGAGGTAATCAAATTTGCAGATGACACAAAATTATTCAAAGTTGTAAAAACCCAAGAGGATTGTGAAAAATTGCAAGAGGACCTTGATAAATTGGAAGACTGGATATTCACATGGCAGATAAAATTTAATGCAGGTAAGTGCAAAGTTATGCACCTAGGAAAGAAAAACCCAAACTATGGTTACATGATGCAATGTTCCATATTAGGAACTACCAGCCAGGATAAAGATTTAGGCATCATCGTGGATAATACATTGAAACACTGTCTAGTGTGCAGCGGTGACCAAGAAGGCAAATAGAATGCTAGGAATCATATGGAAAGGAATAGAGAATAAAACAAAGGATAATGCCTCTGTATCATTCCATAGTGTGACTGCACCTTGAATAGTTTGTACAATTCTGGTCGCTGTATCTTAAAAAGGAAATAGTGGAATTAGAAAAGGTGCAGAGGAGAGCCACCAAAATGGTAAAGGGGATGGAAGGCTAACCCTAGGAGGAGAGGCTTAAAAGGTTAGTGTTTTTCAACCTGGAAAAGAGACGGCTGAGGGGAGATATGATAGAGGTCTATAAATTAATGAATGGAGTGGAATGAGTAAATGTAGATTGATTGTTTACACCAACAAAAAGTAGAAAGTCTAGGGGACATGCAATGAAGCTACAGTATCACCCATTTAAGACTAATAAGAGAGATATTTTTTCACTCAATGTGTAATCAAACTCTGGAATTCGTTACCAGAGGACGTAGTAAAAGTTGTTAGTATAGCTGCGTTTAAAAAAGGTTTGTTCAACTTCCTGGAGGAAAGGACCATAAAACATTATTAAAGAGGACCCGTGAAATCCACTGCTTGCCCCAATACAAGCATTGTGGATCCTGTGTGTCTTTTTGGGAAACTGCCATGTACTTGTGACCTGGATTGGCCACTGTTGGAAACAGGATACTGAGCTTGATGGACCTTGGTCTGACCCAGTATGGCATTTCTTATGTTCTTAGGATGAATTTTCAGCTGAAACCTTAGGCTCTTAAATTTGGCTGAAAATAGGTCACAAATTTAGGAACCTAACTGAGGGGCCACAATTTAGGAGCTTAGGACCCTCTGCACAGACTCCAACCTGTCTATATCCTTCTGAAGGTGAGGACTCCAGAACTGCACACAACACGTCAAATGAGGTCGCACCAGACACTTATACAGAGACATTATTACCTTCTTTTTTTCTGCTGGCCATTCCTCTCCCTCTACACCCAAGCATCCTTCTGGCTTTCACAGTCACCTTTTCTACCTGTTTAGCTACTTTAAGATCATCAGACACAATTATGCCCAGGTCCCGTTCTTCTTTTGTGGACAGAAGTACTGTGATGAGGAAGCCCCTCAAGAAGAGATGGAAATAGGAGAAAATCCTGATGAGGTAAACAATACTGCACTGACAAACAGGATTTTCACCTCAGGAATAAAAACACAGCCAGTTGATGATCTAAAGCCACACCTCACCTCAGGGGAGGAGACAGGTCTGTTCACTGATTGGGCACACTCAAGGGAGAGTCAGGGAGTGCAAGGAAGTGAAGGCTTGTTAAATACTCAAGCAATGAGGAGAGAGAGAGAGAGAGGAGGAGGAGCGAGTGCAAGTACGAGGTCAGGAGCAGCAGAAGGGAAAACGTTGGAACAGCTGAGAGAACTGCTTGGAGGAGAAGTCAGCTAGAATCTGAGACCCGAGCAGAACCTGGGAGCACTGAACAGTGGTGCAAGGACTCACCCTGGAGGAAGTCTCACTGCAAGGTAGAGCCTTTGGTTAAGGGAGCCAGCAGGCCAGATACCTGGAATAAGGGCAGCCGGACTCACAGCTGTAAAAGCCAAGACAGTTTCAGAGAAATCTATGAGGAAACTGTTCAGCCTGACATTTACCTGCAAAGCACTCGAAGTAAGGATAAGAAAGCTGAAGTACAAAGCCTGAGAATTAACAGGAGAAAAGGTATCAATGCTTATCTAAAAGACCTTGAAAAAGGTAAAACTGACATTTCTTGTTATAACCCCTTGTTTAAGAAGTCTCCTGCCTGTGTTAACCTCCTCAGAACAAACCCAGCATATTCAGCTAATGATAAGTGGGGGAAGGGATTTACTCTTACTGAGAACTGTTCCTTTGACAAAGGCAGGATAGCTGATTACCCTGAGCTGGGAGTCCTAAGTAAACGTTTGTTAGAGAAGAAGGAAGGCTATCAGTCTGAAAACATGCACAAGCAAGCTGAATTACTTCTAAGTCAGTTTAAGGAATTTCTGGAGAAAAGGGCAGAGCAGAATAATAACCCTGACCAGAATTCCAGTAACTCTGAGGAAGCTATGCAACTGGACGTTTGTCTGCCTTCAGTAGAGCTTGATTCACCTATGGATTGTTCTACTTGTGTAATTGAGAATAACCAGGTTAATGAGCACCGAAAGCTATATGAAGTAATATAGTATAAGGTTTGCCATACCTGCAGCCACTGTGAGAAAACCTTATGCTTTTTATCACATGGTAAATTGAGAAGCCGTGCCGTATGGAAGAGCACCTGTTTCAATTTGCTGAAGGATCACATGATTGCCTACCCTGAGACTAAAGGAACTTTGAAACAGCCAAGTAGAGCTGAGCCGTTTTGTTGCATCTTTTGTGTGGGTTTATTTTCAACCCTTATGTTGGAATTGGCATTCTTTTGTGTCTGAGATACTGAATCTTGATGCGCTGGAATAAACCCTCTTAAAAATAAATATTCTTGCATGCCTTTTTCTACTCGAGCTACAACTACAACTCAGTCCCACAGGAGGCCAAGCAACTACATATCCCAGAACTCCTGGGGCCAAGTGTTAGAGCTTCACTCCTAAAGGACACTTAAAAGGCCGTCCCTACCTGTAAGCTCTTGGGCCCAGGTAGCAAGGACGTCGCAAGTGGCATAGTTGGCAGGATACTGCGCAGGCGCAAGAAGTAGCCACACCACAAGCTACAGAAAACAACTTCCTTGAGGAGCCCAGCTGAGGACCAGCCGAGGAGGCAGAGGAAGGGTACTGCAAGAGGAGGCTTATCACTGGTGATAAGCATGAAAACCACCCAAGCAAGGTAAAGGGTATCCACTTGGGAAGCTTAGGATACCAGGGCAAGGTTGAAGCCTAGGTCTAACTGACCGATTGAAAAAAAAAAAAAAAGGGAAAAGTCTGTTATTGTGGTATCGCACTTTGGTTTATGTTTTTGTGTTTACAGAGTTCCAGGATGACGCTTGAATCGCAAGACGTGTTTAAGTGGATGGCAATGCAATTTGAATGCCAAAGGGACTTGTCTTTAGAGGCACAAGAGAGAGCAGTTGCGAGCATCCAAGCTCAGCAGAAACCACTTCTGGAACTGATGGAGGCGTGGTTGACAGACCAGAAGAAGCGGACTGAGCCACCAGTAACTCCACCAGGTTCCACCACTCCAGCTTCTTTAAGTGCTGTTGGTTTACAAACAGGAGCAATGTTTAATTTTGGTCAGCTCACGGACAGAGATGACATTGATGATTACATTGAAAGTTTTGAGAGGGTCGCCTATCTTAGTGCCTGGCCTAAGGAGCACTGGGCCATACGCTTTGCGGCATCCCTTACTGGGGAAGCTTTGGCTGCCTATCTAGCCATGCCACCCATGCTCACAGGAAGCTACGATGAGCTCAAGAGGGCAGTGAGAGAAAGGTTAGGGCTCACTTCATTAGTTTATCACAACCGTTTGAGAGCGGTGAAACTAAGGCCAAATGAGGCCCCTAAAGCCCTGTGTCATAGAATTCACAGTTTTGTAAATAAATGGTTAACTCCGGAAGGGAGATCTGTAGAATCTATTTTGGATAGTTTAGTCTTAGAACAATATATGAATGCTTTACCTAGTGAGATCCGCACCTTCCTGATCCTACAAAACTGTAAAACCCCGCAAGAAGCTGTTACGCTCTCCAAACGTTTTATGGAGGCGGAATTAACTGCCCAGGAAGGTAACAGTGCTTCAAAGGGGGCAGCATATAGCGTATCAGAAAGGAGGTGGAGGATAAAGGATGAGCCTGTAAGAATGTGTATGCCAGTATTGAAAACTTCTGTAAACAAAAGAAGATGTTTTAAATGCGGTAAGGAGGGACATCTTCAGAAAAATTGTTTTGTAAAGACTGCACTGATAGCAGAAAATCCTCAAAAGAAGAGAGAGGGTTTTCTACTCTCAGTAGAGGTGCAAGGAATTGCAACCCTAGCGTTGTTGGACTCGGGGGCTGAGCAGAGCATGCTCTCAAAAGAGCTCTGGCAGCAGATTGAGGCCAAAGGTAATGGAGAACTAATTCAACCTGTGAGCACAGTAAAAATCCATTGTATTCATGGGGGTACGTCAATCTATCCTGTTTATAGGCTCCAAGTAAAAAGGTTGGGGGCAAACAGAATTATTCCCTTAGCGGTCATACCTAGGCTGCCTCATACAGTAATTTTGGGAAGAGACTGGCCGCAGTTCCATAGAGGTATGGAACAGGGATTACAGGCGAAGGAAGCTATGGTATCCACAAGAGCCCAATTAGCAACTTCAGAAAATAATGAAGAAACTTCAGAGGATCCCGTAGAAAATCTTCCCTCACATGGGGATTGATAACTACCCCGGGAAATAAAGTTAAAAAAGAAAAAGGGGAAAAGCGTAGGGAGAGACAGGCTCGCTCTCGCCATAGGGCAGAGGTACAAGCAGGACAAGGGTTGTCATGGGTACCGGGGGAGTTAATGGAAAAATTCCCTACATTCCCAAAGGAGCAACAAGCTGATCCCGCTCTTACCCAAGCATTTAAGTGGGCCCAGGGTAATAGGGATACCCTACCCAAGTTCTTTATGGATACAGGGATACTCTATAGAGAGAGTAAAGACCCCTTTACGGGGAATAACCGAAAACAGTTGGTGGTGCCAGCAACATTTAAAAACATAGTTCTACGGTTGGCACACGACCACCCCACTGGAGCATACAAGGGCATTCAAGGGACCCTTGACCAAATCTTGGCGAGATTCTATTGGCCAGGTGTCTTTAAGGAGACAGCCCGGTTTTGTGAGGCCTGTCCGGCCTGCCAACGGGTTTCGGCAGCTTATCAAAGAGACGTGCCCATGATACCTTCACCCGTGATTACGGAGCCAATACATAGAATGGCTGTAGACATTGTTGGACCCTTGAAAAAAACGACCCGAGGATTCCAATATATATTGGTGATTGTGGACCATGCCACGAGATTCCCTTGGGCCATGCCGCTCCGCACCACATCTGCAAAGGTCGTAGCGGGTGAGCTCATAAAGTTATTTTGTGAAGTGGGCTTTCCGCGTGAAGTTCTCACTGATAGAGGAAGCAACTTCATATCAAAATACTTAGTACAAGTATGGGATGCCTTCGGCATCCGCCACATTAAGACTGCAGCATATCATCCCCAAACAAACGGTTTAGTGGAGAGACAAAATCAGACCCTCAAAAGAATGCTACGCCATAGTTTGGAGGGTGATATGGCCAACTGGGACACAATGCTCCCATTTGTTTTATATGCTTGCCGGGAAAGAAAGCAAGCATCGCTAGGAACCGCACCATTTGAATTAATGTACGGTCGCTCTCCCCGTGGCATACTAGATATTCTAAGAGAACAGTGGGTAGAACCGGATCTGAAAGAGGTAGGCGTACCTGAGTTCTTAAAAGATTTAAAGGGACGTTTACACCGCACCTCACAAGTTGCGGAGATTAATTTAAAGCATAGCCAAACTAAGCAAAAGTCCTATTATGATCAGAACACAAAGCCCCGCCATTTGACTGTAGGCGAAAAAGTTATTGTGATGGTAACAGGACCAGAGTCAAAATTCGAGAGCCACTGGAAAGGGCCTTATAGAATAGTGCAACCGGTAGGACCAGTTTCCTATTTGGTCGAAAATAGGAAATGTCGCCACCAAGTTTAGCATGTCAATGTTCTAAAGCCTTGGCATGATAGGGTAGCGTTAGCTCAGCTGGCCACAGTAGCCGCGGCTGGAGGAAAACCCAAACAGGGACAAAATAGTACAGAGCCCTTGTGTTGTATCACGTGCTGTGCCGGCGATGCTAGGCCAGCCCGTGATATCTTAAGGGGGGGTGGGGGATCTGTGATGAGGAAGCCCCTCAAGAAGAGATGGAAATAGGAGAAAATCCTGATGAGGTAAACAATACTGCACTGACAAACAGGATTTTCACCTCAGGAATAAAAACACAGCCAGTTGATGATCTAAAGCCACACCTCACCTCAGGGGAGGAGACAGGTCTGTTCACTGATTGGGCACACCCAAGGGAGAGTCAGGGAGTGCAAGGAAGTGAAGGCTTGTTAAATAATCAAGCAATGAGGAGAGAGAGAGAGAGGAGGAGGAGCGAGTACAAGCACGAGGTCAGGAGCAGCAGAAGGGAAAACGTTGAAACAGCTGAGAGAACTGCTTGGAGGAGAAGTCAGCTAGAATCTGAGACCCGAGCAGAACCTGGGAGCACTGAACAGTGGTGCAAGGACTCACCCTGGAGGAAGTCTCACTGCAAGGTAGAGCCTTTGGTTAAGGGAGCCAGCAGGCCAGATACCTGGAATAAGGGCAGTCGGACTCACAGCTGTAAAAGCCAAAACAGCTTCAGAGAAAGCTACGAGGAAACTGTTCAGCCTGACATTTACCTGCAAGGCACTGGAAGTAAGGATAAGAAAGCTGAAGTACAAAGCCTGAGAATTAATAGGAGAAAAGGTACCAATGCTTATGTAAAAGACCTTGAAAAAGGTAAAGCTGACATTTCTTGTTATAACCCCTTGTTTAAGAAGTCTCCTGCCTGTGTTAACCTCCTGAGAACAAACCCAGCATATTCAGCTAATGATAAGTGGGGGAAGGGATTTACTCTTACTGAGAACTGTTCCTTTGACAAAGGCAGGATAGCTGATTACCCTGAGCTGGGAGTCCTAAGTAAACGTTTGTTAGAGAAGAAGGAAGGCTATCAGTCTGAAAACATGCACAAGCAAGCTGAATTACTTCTAAGTCAGTTTAAGGAATTTCTGGAGAAAAGGGCAGAGCAGAATAATAACCCTGACCAGAATTCCAGTAACTCTGAGGAAGCTATGCAACTGGACGTTTGTCTGCCTTCAGTAGAGCTTGATTCACCTATGGATTGTTCTACTTGTGTAATTGAGAATAACCAGGTTAATGAGCACTGAAAGCTATATGAAGTAATATAGTATAAGGTTTGTCATACCTGCAGCCACTGTGAGAAAACCTTATGCTTGTTTAATAAGCTTAATCACATGGTAAATTGAGAAGCCGTGCCGTAAGGAAGAGCACCTGTTTCAATTTGCTGAAGGATCACATGATTGCCTAGCCTGAGACTAAAGGAACTGTGAAACAGCCAAGTAGAGCTGAGCCATTTTGTTGCATCTTTTGTGTGTGTTATTTTCAACCCTTATGTTGGAATTGGCATTCTTTTGCGTCTGAGATACTGAATCTTGATGCGCTGGAATAAACCCTCTTAAAAATAAATATTCTTGCATGCCTTTTTCTACTCGAGCTACAACTACAACTCAGTCCCACAGGAGGCCAAGCAACTTCATATCCCAGAACTCCTGGGGCCAAGTGTTAGAGCTTCACTCCTAAAGGACACTTAAAAGGCCATCCCTACCTGTAAGCTCTTGGGCGCAGGTAGCAAGGACGTCGCAGTACCTCACCCCCTACACTGTACAACGCCTTTGGATTTTTGCAGCCTAAATGCATGACCCTGCATTTTTCAACATTAAATTTCAGCAGTCATTTTCCAGACCAACTTTAGCTAGATCCCTCCTCATGTTGTCAACTCTTTCCTCCTCATGTTGTTGACTCTTTCCTGTGTGTCTACTCTATTTCAGATTTTGGTATCGTCTGCAAACAAGCAAACCTTACCCAACAGTCCTTCCTCAATATCACTAACAAAGATGTTAAACAGAACTGCACCAAGGATAGATCCCTGCGGCACACCACTGGTAACCTCCTTCTCCTCAAAGTGAGCTCCATTTACCTGTACTGTTTGTCACCTCCCATTCAACCAATTTCTAACCCAGTCAGTATCTTTAGGGTCCATCCCTAGGGTGCTCAGTTTGTCTATAAATTGCCTGTGAGGAATGGTGTCAAAGGCTTTACTTAAATCTAAATACACCACATCTAGGGCTCTCTCTTGGTCCAACTCCTGGTCACCCAGTAAAAGAAATCTATAAGATTTGTCTGACAAGACCTGCATCTGGTGAATCCGTGCTGCCTCGGATCTTGCAATCCATTGTACTTCAGAAACCTCACTATTCTCTCCTTTGGTAGCCTTTACAATTATTTACTAACCACAGAGGTTAGACTAACTGGCCTGTGGTTCTCAATGTCATCCTTACATCTGCTTTTGTGTAAAGGAACCACATGTGTCTCTCTCCGGTCCTCTGATACCACTCACGACCTCAAGGAGGCATTGAAAAGGTCAGACATCGGAGCCGCTAGAACGTCCTCGTTCCCTCAGTATTCCTGGATCTATCCCACCTGGACCCATGGCTTTGTCTACTTTTAGTTTAGCTAGTTCCTCTCGAACACAGTCTTCTGAAAATCATTTGAGATTCCCATCGCTTCTGTTACTATTTGTGGGTGTTTTCTGAGGTCCTGCTCTAGGACCTTCATCAGTGAACCCAGAACAAAAATATTTGTTAAGCAATTCTGCTTTATCCTCATCCGTTTCTGCATATTTCTCCCCTTCACCCTTGAGTCTGACAATACCACATTTGCCCTTCCTCCTCTCATTAACATATCTGCAAAATTTCTTATCCCTGCATTTTATTGCATTGGCTATTTCTTTTTCTTTTTGTACCTTTGCTTTCCTGACTATTTTGCTAACTTCTCTAAGTTTCCCCAAATATAGATCCTGTCTTCCTCTCTCTGTGATCTCTTGTATTTTATGAAGGCCTCCCTCTTTGTCTTCACTTTCTCAGCTACTTCTTTTGAGAACCATAGCAGCCTCCTTTTCTTTTTAAATGTATTTACCTTTCTAACAAAAAGGTTTGTTGCCTTTAAAATATTCCCTTTCAATTTTGCCCACTGTTTTTCTGCATCCCCCAGCTGTTTCCATTCCACTAACGACTCTCTGAGGTATTGTCCCATTTTTGCAAAGTTAGTTTTCCTAAAGTCTAAGGGCAGCATTTTTTAAGGCATTTACATAGGTAACTGCCCTAGTTACCCATATAAATGCCTTATCTGGGATTTTCCAAAGGCACCTACACGGATAGTGTCTTTGGAAAATATTGGATTAAGTCCCTAACACGCACAATGAGGTTAGCACCGGGGAGTGTTAGGGGCGTTCCGGGATGGAGCGGGGGCAGAGGAAAGGGCTAAACGGGTAGTAGCGATTTTCGATGCTACCCACTTAGCCCTCTGTGCCTTAAAGATAGGCAAGGTTTTTCCTCGCCTACCTTTAAGGTGCAGGGGCTAAGAGGATAGCATCAAAAATCACTGCTATCTACTTAGCCTCTGCGGCTCCAGGCACGCCCAGCCAAACCCGGATTTTCACTTCCGTTGCTGCAGAAGTAAAAATCTAGGTTAAGGGGGGTGGGTGGACAGGCTGTGCGCCGACACTGCACATAACCTGCCTAGATGAAAACTGGGCCCTAAGACTCACTTTTGAATGGATTTTATCAGCCCTAGTACTAAAACTGAGCCATACCATCTGGTGATCACCGGATGCGAGTTGATCTCCCACTGTAACATCAGAAACACTTTCCCCATTGGTAAGCACTAAGTCCAGTATGGCATGGGTTCTGTTACCAAGTGTCTGTATAATTATCCCTGTAGAGAATCCAGGATCTTCTAGATGATACCACAGCAGGGATGTGCCAATCCGGCACACTGAAACTACCTAACAGGAGCACTTCTCCTTCCATGGCAATACTTCCATGGAGTGGAGGAGTAGCCTTATGGGTAAGAGCATTGGCTTGGGAACCCAGGGTTCAATTCCCACTAGCATTCCTTCTGGCCTTGGGCAAGTCACTTAACCCTCCATTGCCTCAGAAAAATCCAAGTTATCAATATCCCTGTTTAACATGCATTACTAAGTTTAAGTTGCAATGTGAACCACTTTGATTGAAATGATAAAGCAGTATATAAAACCTGTTAAATAAATAATACTGTATATGCCTTTTATTAAATCTCCATTCATTTCTTCTCCCTGTGAGGGGAATCTGTGTATCACTCCAGTGCAAATGGATTCCCCTTCCCCTCTTGCTAGTTTAACCCACAGTGCCGTCTCTTCCTTTTAAGCCCTGCAATTCTATAGCTTTAATATTATTTTTAACATATAGTGTGTGGTGAGGAAAGCACTGCTGAACATAGAGATACACAGGGAAATGAGTCCTATCACTTTAATTCAGAAAGTATCAAGGGTTTCCCTAGTAACCAAGAGTCTCTGACTCAGAACCTAGTCATCCCTAAGCCCCGCCCACAGCAGCACGTCAGGGAGAAGCTTGACCCTAATCACATGTGCTGGGAGCAAGGTGTGGCTCAGGAAGAAGGAAAGTTTAAAAAGCTGACTTTCAGAAACACAGACAGAGACGGAAAAAGAGAAGGAGAAGGAGGAAGTGAAGCAGCAAGAACAAGGAACGCAAAGAGGGAAGCGAGAGCAAGTGAGAGAGTGCTTGCAGAGCATGAAAGACAGTGCGAAGGAAACACTGGGAGCCGAAGAGAGAGAACTGATGAGAGATTGCCAAGCACAGCTGAGAGAGCAAGGAAAGAGAGGCTGGTGCAAGCAAACGAAGCTGCTGCAAACGAAAGACAGCATGACTGGCTTGCAGGGCAGAGAGAGATTCTGAATACCTCTGAAACCAGGCAAGTGTGTCCTTCTCAGTTCTTAACCAGTAAAAGTTTGAGAGAATTAGCTTTAGAGTTAAAAGCTGATTCCAGCAATAAGCCAAACCCCAGGATAAAGAGAGACTGTTTATCTAAGTATCAAGTAGCTCATATAGCAGACGAGCTAGTGCAGAAACAAGCCCTGCTTAAGAAATTGAGTGAACTGATTAAGAAAGAGAATAGCAAGCTCTCCCCTCAGATGTCTTTGGATGTGTGTGAGAATGATAGCGTTGAAGATATGGAGATAACAGATATGGAAGACAGTTCCTTTGAAATGCAATGTGCTGTATGTCAAGCCTCTGACGTAGAAGAGAGCTGAGCCAGAAAGCCATTGAATGTATGCCTGCTTAGGAAGCAGCCTGAATTGTGAAGACGTCACAACCGAAGAAAACAGCTGAGTGCTAAGCTCAACTTATAAGGTTGAAAGATGATACTAATGTTCAAGGGACATTTAAAGAGTTGTTTTGCTGCAAGAGTTTTGTTCCTGTAAAGAAGAGAAACATTTAAGAATTTAAAAGTTTTGGAATAAGTGGCATTTTGATTTACAAGCAAAGTTGTGCCTGTTTCTTTGCATTTTTGAAATACAAGCAAAGTTGTTCCTATTTCTTTTGAAGCTGTAGCGTGGGATTAAAAATCCTTTATTTGATTTTTCCACTTGTGTCCTGTGTATGAAGGAACCCCTGATTACATTAAATAAATTTTCTCTGTCTTATGCCTAACCCTCGGATCACAACTCCTTTGCTTTAAGATAGGACTACAATTCCCAGCAGCCCTCCTGGCAGCCATTTTGAGGGAAACTTATTTTAAAGCCAAAAAGGCGACCTCACCTGGTATCAGTTATATACCTGGCCAGGCGGGGGCGACAAGTGCCACACCACCTCCCCTTCTTCCTACCCTGTCCTTGCTTAATAATGTATAGTCCGGTATAATTACATCCCAATCATGGTTTTCTGTGAATCATTTCTCCGTAACCACCACTAAATCCAAGTCAGCCTCTTCCATTAAAGCCTCAACATCTGGGATCTTATTTCCCATGCCATGGGCAATTATACTTACCACTTTCCAGATGTTGCCCCTATTACCTATTTCTACAGAGATATTTAATGTTTCATTTACCTGGGGGCTTTCACCACTTACCTGGGGTTCTCTTCACCCATCCCCCTCGAATCTAGTTTAAAGCACTCTTCATTAGGTTAGCCAGTCTGCTGCTGAAAATGCTTCAACCCTTCTTGGATAGGCAGACACCATCTCCGATCTACAGCCCTTGGAACATCATCCCATGGTCCAGGAAACCAAAACACATTTGATGACACCATCCACGCAGCTATGCATTCATCTCCAGGATGTGAGCTTCTCTGCCTTGGCCTTTATTCTCAACAGAGAGGATTAAAGAGAACACCACCTGGGCACCTATCTGCTTCACTCTCTATCCCAGAGCCGTGAAGTCACGTTTGATATACTTGGAGGGATACCTAGCAGTATCATTTGTGCCGACATGAATAAGCAACATAGGATGATAGTCAGTAGGCTTGATAAGTCTCGGCAAACTCTACGTAACATCTTGGATTTTGACACCTGGCTGACAGCACACCTCTCTGGACATCAAATATGGTCGGCAGATGGACACCTCAGTAACCCTCAGAAAAGAGTCATTAACCACCACTATACTTCACTTCGTTGTAGTGACTGATTTTTTAACTTTGGGGTGCTCAAGCTGTGTTTCTTCCCTTTTTTTGGATGCTTCCACCTCCTCCATTTCCAGGGCTGCATACTGGTTCTTCAATTCAAGGGCTGGAGTAGTTTGAGTGCTGATACTGCAGGCTCTGGTGACTCGTGTCCAACCTTCTTCCTTCTTTAGCGTCCCATCTGCACCTCTGGATGTTTCAAGAAGCATCTCGTCAATGTACTTCTCACCCTCTTGAATGCTTTTCAGTCTCACCACCTCTTCCCTGAGCTCCTCCACTTGTTTCCAGAGAGCCTAAGCATGCAGGCATCCTGCACATGGAACTGGTCCCTCAACTGGCATTGGGATCTCTGTCCGTGCAGAGGTAGAAGCTGTAACGGGGCAACAGCTTTAGCAATATGATTTTTCCCAACCAGTGCTTAGTTGGTGAAGCTTTGGTACCTATTGAAGTAAAAGAGAGAAACCTACCAAAGTCCCTACCTGTTCCTCAGCTGTCCTTCAAGAAAAAAAGCAGCTAACCTCTGTAAATGTGTATTCTAGCAGTGCTTGTTTATGTCCCTGTTTGTAGCTAAATGGGGAGTTGCCCTATAAAGCAAGAACGCTCACATGGGGTGGGTGGGCGTTGGGATGGGTAGGGATAGATCTAACACCTGATGAGGTAAGTGGTTTCAAAGAGTTAGCTGTGAATGAACTAGCAAGAGCCTTGCCCAACCCCACAAGCACAAACAAAAAAAGTTCCCCTTTGTTGTATAGAAAAAAGACTTTATCCTTTAAAAATGAACAGCAAAAAAACCCTTCAAGAATTGGCTTTTTAAAAAAAGATAGCAAAATCCCTTTAAGAAGTAGCTTTTGAAAAAGAATACCTTAACTCCTTTGAGAGCTTTCAGACAGAGTATTACCTTGCTTTGCAATGGAGTCCTTCAGGAATGCCAGTCCCTGAAAGGCCCTGTAGATTATTATAAGCTATTCACTTAACACCCGATAAGGTCAGTGGCTTCAAAGAGTTAGCTGTGAATGAACTGACAACAGCCTTGCCCAACCCCTGAGCCAAAAACCCGCCTAGATTTAGCCGCGGATCGCTAACCGGGTAGCAGTGCAATATCACAGCTACCCAGTTATCGGTACTTCCCGCCTTCGGTCTGTCCCAGAATGCCTCCAACACACTCTAGCATCGAGGCATGTAGGGGACATAGATGTGGATAATCAATGGCACTAACTGTGTAGGTGCCATTGTATATTCCCATTTAAGGCATTTACATGGTTTACTGGACTGTAAACCGTGTAAATGCCTTTTGAATATTGGGCCCTTAGCTTTTCTTTTGATTACAGACCCGATTTCCATCCTGCACGTCCGGGCCCTCTGTGCATCCGTCCAGAACCGGATGCATAGAGGGAGTCGTGAGTCTGATCCGCAGGGCACGTCTAGCCTTCCCCGGCTAACTCAGTCAGGGCTCTTCAATGGAGCCGCAGCGCAATGGCATCCGGTTGCTATGGCACTGCAGCTCCATTGAAGAACCGTGATTGCCGGCTCCTGAAATGGATTCCTCGCAGCCTGACCCCTGATCTGGCCTCCTAAGGACAGGGTTGGGCTGCAGGGAATGTCCTCTGCCCCCCCCCCCCACCTCATTCACGCCCCGGGCCCACCAATCCCTGGCGACTATGGGAACTTATTCCACCTTGGAGGTAGAATAGGTTCCCCGTGCAAGTCGCCGGTCCCGGACATACAGGGCCGACATTAGAATCGGCCCTGTATGTCCAGGGCTGACAATCGCCCACTGCCTGCCCTAATGTCACCCTCGATCTTCCCCTTTCCCACCCCCGTCTACCTTCCCCATACAAGACGTGGGGAAGGTAGGCAGGACTGGGAAAGGGCACGAATAGCAGTGAAGGACATCCCAACAGGACATCCATCCCCACTATTTGTGCCTCAGAATAACCCTATAAGCTTCTAAATTAGGATTAATTTCACTAAACAACAAATTTGTTCAAAAGTTTTGCTTCCTGAAAAGTTTTTGGTGATTATGATAGACAGCTTCAAGCAAAATGCAAATATAATTTCAGATTTACTATCATGTAGGAATTTGGAGAAACATGAAATTAAATTTTGACTGTATTTAGCATCATACAGTGATGCTGACAAAATGCAGTAGTTCACCTGAGCTAAAAATGTTTTGCTCCTGATTTTCATTTGCACTCAGCATCTGATGCTTCTCGTCTCAGTGTCCAACAATAGCCACCAAAATTGATGGGTTCCAGTTGCCCTAATACCACTTTTCCATCATCACAATGTCCTGGTGAAACCTTTCACCATGTTCATCGCTGATTGCACGAGGATTAGTAGGGAATAAGTCCAAGTGTGAATGCAAAAATGAATCTTCAGTGACATGTTGTACTTCATGGTTCTGTATGCTTGAAGCATGTTGTCAACCAGCTAGACATAGTTTGGTACCCTGTAATTGCCAAGAAAATTCTCAACAGCATCCCATCCATGCAATTTTCTCAGGCCCCACTAGCATTTGAACTGCTTGTCATTGATGATGTGTCTGATTTTTGGACCCACAAACATGTCTTCCTTAATCTTGGCATCAGTTATTCTTGAAAACATCTGTCTCAAATATCGAAATCCTTCATCTTCCTTGTTCATCACTTTCACAAAATTTTCATCAGCTCAAGTTTTATATGAAGAGGAGGCCAAAATATATTACTTGTGTCAACAAGTGATTCATGTGCCACATTTTTCTGTTCTGAAACCAAATGCTTACGGAGCGGCCAGTTCTTAATGTAACGAGATTCTCTAGCATGAGAGTTCCATTCATAAATGAAACACAGTACTTGTAATAGCCAGGCTGCACTCCTAGTAGCAGTGGCACTACTTTTAGGTCACCACAAATGTTCCAGTTGTAGTTGTTGTACTATATGTATTTTAACAACAGTTCCATGTTTTCATAGGTTTCTTTCATTTGCACGGCATAGGCAATAAGTATTGAAGAGTGGACATTGACATTGTGTTACAAGACAGCTTTCAGGCTTAACAGAGACAAATCGATAAAATAACATTGTTGTGGGTCATGCTCACAACCAAAGTTGTGAACAACCCATCAGTTTGTGCAGAGGCTGTCAACCTACGCAAAGAAATTTTTCATCTCTTCTTGGTAGGTATGAAAGACAGAAATTTTTGTACCTGGCGACAGTAAACCCCATCCTTGCAATCTTGAACCAAGTAGTTCAGCTTTTGTTTTTGACAAATTTAAGTCCCTAACCAAGTCATTCAGTACTGACTGTGTTATCAGATGAGGCATACTGGACATAAACGGTTCAAAATCTGGATCCATGTAATTTTCCATGTCTGGCCCGTGTATTGTGACATCTTCATCTGCCTCGTCTAGGCTCCATGTCTCTGGTGACTTTGGTCCTGGCATATTGTCGTCATGTGGCACCGGTTTCATGGCCGAAGGGTATTCAATAGATTTCTTATTTTTAGCAGAGAAGTTGGATACATTGATCAGACAGAAGTAACAGTCTGTCACATGATCCTTCTATTCTCGCCATATCATTAGGACTGCAAACAGCATTGACTTCTGAGTACCTCTGAACCATGCTCTGAGCTGGACAGCCCATGTTGCACAGCAGATGTGAGGAGCCTAGTATTTGTCTCGATCGTCAACTTTACAACTGAAGTAGAGCTCTTATGCTTTCTTAATAATTGTAGTCATGCTGTGTCTTTGAGGTTTAAGCGTATACTCAAAACAAATGTAACAATATATCACGACTGTTGTAATATTGATGAGCCATTTCTGCTATTAACGAATCATCGTTTAGACAAAATGTAAATACTATTGTTAAGTACAAAAGCTGATATTAACATCATGCATAGCATCTGTGTATGAAGGCTGCTTTTATAGCCTGTACTGCCAGCATCCATCCTGACTAAGCATGCCTATGCATTCCTGAGCAATAGCATTTCCATTGCACTTTGTCAGCCTGCACTGAGTGCATGCCCAGGCATGCCTGGATTAAACAAAACATCCTACTTTCTAGGTAACATATGAGTAGATTATAATATGAGAGGAAATCACAAAAATAGGCGATTGCATAAAAATAGTGCATGATAGGAAAATTTCAAGGTGATTTTCGTGATCAGTAATCCAAAATCCATAAGATACACCCAAAAGTATTCAGGAAGCAGAATCTTCATTGCCTAATCTGAAAACTTAGGCCCCTAAGTGTAGCTGAAAGCAGGGCATATATTTAGGATCCTAAATTTAGGTGCTCAGCTCTTTTTGAATATTGGGCCCATCCTTTTAAAAATCCAAATATACAGCCCAAACTTTGTCCTAGCTCCACTCCTGGGTTTAACTATTTGCTTTGGGCCCGATTCCATCCTGGACGTCGATCCCTTCTGTACGTCCGGTCTGAACCAGATATACAGAGGGGATCGCGATTCTGATACCACGGGGCACGTCTAGCAACGTGGGATCAGAAATGTGAACAGTCCTGCATGTCCAGGCCGGGACTGCAATTCAGTCCGGCCTGCACGTGCAGGACTGTTCCCAGCTAACTCAGTTAAGACTCCTCAATGGAGCCGCGGTGCCATGGCGTTATGTTGCCATGGCACCGCTGCTCCACTGAAGAGCTGTGATGCCAGCCGCTGGATTGTAGGACCTCATTCCCTGCAGCCTGACCCTCGATCTGGCCTCCGAAGGCCAGGGTCAGGATGTGGGGACTGCCTTCAGCCACCCCTGCCCACTGTAAGCCCCGGACCCACTGCAAAATGACAAACGGGGAAGTTATTCACCTTGGAGGTGGAATAACTTCCCCATATAAGTCACCGGCCCTGGGCATACAGGGCTGACATTAGAATTGGCCCTGTACATCCAGGGCCGGCGACCATCCAGGCTCCATCCCCAAGCTGCCCCTTCCCCACCCCTGTCTAGCTTCCACGCACAACCAGCAGGGAAGTTAATCAAGGCCGGATGAAGACATGAATAGCGGGGAAGGACGTTCCATTGCGCCATCCATCCCCGCTATTCATGGCACAGAATAACTCCCTTTGTGCACAAGAATATGTGAAAAGGCATCACTCATATACAATTAGGGTCCGATATTCGAAAGGCATTTACACAGTTTACAGCCTGGTAAACCGTATAAATGCCTTAATAGGAGATATTCAACAGCACATGGTTAGTGCCCTTGAATATCCCCTCCTAACTCTCCTACATGCCCAGATGCTATCCGATTAGCATCGCGGTGTTCCGGGGTGGAGCGGAGGCGGTGTCTGCTGCTAATTGGGTAGCAGAGATATTGAACTGCTACCCGGTTAGTGATCCACAGCTAAAACTAGGCCAACTTTTGGTTCACCTAATCTTAGCCTTGAATGCTAACCGGGTAGCAGTGCAATATCACCGCTACCCAGTTAGGCTCTGCGGCAGCTTCCACTGTGCGCCAAACCCGGATATTCAATGCCGTCGCTGCGAAAATGAATATCTGGGGTTAGGGGTGAGTGGGCAGGACTATGTGCAATAGCGGTGCATAGCCTGCCTAGTTGACTATCAGGCCCTTAGTTATTTTTTATATGGTATTTAGCTCATGTCTTTTCAGTAGTTCTTCAAGATGAGTTACAAATTATTCACATATAGTCTGAGAAATTTATAAAAATCCATTTTCATGCATAAACTACAGTTTTATGAGCAGAGATGACTAAAAATTATTCCCTACGTACACAGCAAAATCCTTTTTAAAAATGCACATTGTTCAAGAGGTCTGGCAGACACAGCCACCAAAATGCAGCCAGGGATCCGTGAATCACTCAGGGAGGTAAATCATCAGTTATCCACGATATATAAGCATTTATGGCACCCTACTTACAGTGAAGATTTGTTTTATTTTTTCACAGAATAATGTATGAGCTGAAGATGTGTCTGAATAATTCTTAGAAGGTCCAGTAAAAGGAATCATGGCTCACAGTACATCTAGTTCACTCCTGCTGTGAAATGGCTCCCACTCTCCTCCACAATCTTGTTATATTTTTATTTCCTTTTCAAGAATAAAACAGCTAATTGCCCCAGCATCAATATAGCAAACAAACAATTTAAAATAAAACATAGTCATTGTAGTATTTTTATAATTTAAAGTTCCCAACATGCTGAGGATCTTTGACAGACAAAGATGGGTTTTTTTGGCAATCATTATTATGACGATGCACATGACTCAAGAATATTGCTGTTATGAAAGAAGACACTAAAACACAAGAAAATAATCAATATAAAATGCATTTTGTGATTCCCAGTAAGAAAACTTAATCAATAGCAGGAGAGAAAATAAAAGAAACAAATACACTGCACCCAGATAGAGGAGCCGTCACTCTACACAATCTAAAAGCTCAATTTGAGTCTTATCAAAAGGAGACACAAGAAGTGATAGTGTGGTAGGCGACGGCCTATGATCCATGCTAATTGAACTAAGCAGACAGGCCTGAGCAGCTTGACCTGTAACTGAAGCCTGTAGTTAGGCCCAGAGGAATGAAAACCCCCCTGAATGATGACACCATAGAATTGAAACTTAACTCAGTTTAACTGAACATAGCTAAGCAGAAACGAAACTTATAAAAGACAGAAAACAGCTCTAATTGGTACTGATAAGAGAGCACAGCTTCTATGGAATTAATTAACTCTGCAAAAAGCAAGGTTACAGTGCCCTGCTTCCCATATGTTTTAACAAGCTCAGCGACCTTGGAGGAGAGAAGTAACAAGTTGGAGACACTGACCATTGTAATTGGGACTAGAAGGGGGGCAACCAGGTGCTGGGCCCAGACCAGAGTCCCGATTGGGTAGCCATATCAGTACCGGGACCAATAGATGGGTGAGAGGGGTACTGGGACCAATGAAAAGTTTGCCTATGCTTAGAATGGACAAGAAAGCTATAAAAGTTGTTGTTTTACTAGAAGCCATTGCTCAGCCATTTTGAAATTGCTTATTGCTTGAGCCATGTGCACATTAAACTGGCTTGGATCCTTGAAAAGACTCCTGGATTTATTTATTGCATGCTTATCTGCTGCTACATTCTTGGTGCGTTGGCCGAGAAGTGCGAGTGGTGGATAGTGTTCAAGTGAATAAATCCACGTAATTCGCCTTGAGGTTTGGTCCAGTTGGAACCATGCCAATCCGACGCAGGGGAATCTCCCTGGGCCCACCGATCCTCTTGTATCGGAGGGGGTTCTGCCTGGCCTCGGCAGGCACTGAGTCCAGCTGGCTAACACTTCCGACCCGGGGGAGTCCAGGATCCAACTCAGAAGCTTGGGAACCAGATCTGGTAAGTATAGTTTTGAAAACCTGTCTAGACAGATGAGTTAGAACTGCAGTTTGAAACTTGTAACTTGTAATCTCGAGAACTTGGAACTTGGAATTTGGAATTTGGTAATGAGAGCACTGATCCCCTCTCAAGGACGGTCCTATTAACCTTGCATGAGTATGCGCGAGGTGAAGCCATCGTCCTTCTTGTTTGGTAAGACTTAAGTCTTTGTTTGAAAATCCTTGCATGAGTATTCGCGAGGTACAGCTGTTTAAAAAAAAAAAATCATGATTTAGTCTAGTCAGAACAGACAGGAACTTGGAATTTGTAATCTCGAGATATTGGGATTGGTAAGAGAGCATGATCACCTCTCAAGGAAGGGCCGAGTAACCCCGCATGGGAATTCGCCGGGTGAAACCCTCATCCTTTTTGTAATTGGGAAAAGACTAGTCAGAATAGATAGAAAGGAATGCATTCTGAGATACGTTGCTAGCATGATTGTGTGAATGAAGTGTGAATGAGAGGTCTGGCAGCACGGACCAAGCAGAGTGGACTCTGGACTAGCGCAGTTCCTAGTCGGGTGACTGCGTCTAGGTCGCGAAACGGATGAAGCGTTTGGTGTATTGTCCGTCCTGTGTATTTGATTTTTGCTATCTGTTGAAACTGCGAGTTTCCCTTTTGTTATATATGTGAGATTATTCTGTTGAGTAATTTGTGACAGTTCACTGATTAAGAAATTGTATTAATAGAGCAGAATGAAGACCCAAAACACCTACAGTCATTTTTAGAAATCAAAAAGCTGGTCTGACCCAGTTAGTTTTTCTACTGCAGTGTGAAAAACTGACAGGGGGCGTGTCTGAAGGAAAGAATGTCTAGTGTCGTCTTTCTAATCTTGTGCAGGCTTAAACCTCAATGCTGGTAGTTTGTGCTTATTTCAGGCAAATTGTACCTGTTTTATTTAATATGTTTTTGTTCCTTCTGCTGTGGTTATGTAATATATATCATTTATTTATCATTTAATAAGAATGTTTAGTCAGGATTGTGGGTCCCGATAGTTTTTGGGTTTAGCCTGAAAAGGATTAAGTTTGTATTAATCCCTTATGGGTTGCGGACCAAGTGAGAGGAATTTCTGTCGGCTGTATGTTCAAATTTTCAGTAAGCACTGAAACAGTTTAAATAGGAAATGATAAAGAACTGTTTTGTTTTTCCTTTGATCTACAAAGTAATTAGATCACGACTTAACATTGATTTAAATTGTTTTTTTCTGGCATCTCTGTCCATGTGAATGAGAAGTCTCTTTTTATGAGCACAGTTCAATTGTTTCCCCGCGAGCAGAGGGGTGTGGCTTCCACATATCCTTAAAAAAAAAAAAAAAGGTTCTGGAGAGACAGCTGGAGACTGCAGGAGATTTCTCCTAGGAATGAAAAGGGACTGCCGATTTGAAAAGTCTCTTCATTTAATCGAAGCGTGATGAATTTATAATTAGTTTTTTCTCTGGTTTCACTAGCTCTGTTTAACCAAAAGTTTTAAAAACAAAGTTTATCTTTTTATGAATGAGTATAAGTCATTTGAATGCATGCTTCCCCTCTGTGCTGGTTACTAATGAACAAATCAGTTAGCTTTTCTGTATTTAAAAAAAAAAGGGAAAGGTGTACTGTATTTTATTGAAAAAAGTATCCGGAATGTCTTTTGAATATCTCCTTCCTAAACTGTAATCTTTTGCAGAGACGTTATTCACCTTAAGTGCAGATTACGGCTGGCAGCTAGTTTCTTCCAGCCATACGTAATAGTTCTCTCTGTTGGGATTGTTGTTTATAACATGTTGCAAAAAAATAGTTTTATATTTGAAGGAATTTATCTAAATTGTATTTATTTAGAATGAGATTATTATGCCTAGTCACAGGAAAATGCAGCCTGACAGACCGCCTTCTGTCTGTTGTTAACTACGTCACCATGGGGGGAGGAAGGGGGGTCAGAGTCCATGCAGATTCCAGAGTTACTTCATGGCCCCGTAGTTTCCCAAAATCCTGCCTGTTTATTTCCCTGAGCTCTGCCATCATCCCGGGCAGAGCCTGGAACAAGGGGGGGGGGGCGGAGGGGGGATGACTTCTCCCTACAGATTCCCAAGTAGTTTGCTAGCCACCTCTGCAACAGGGGAATGTCCACCCCCTCCGGACTAGAAGTGAAAGTCAGCTGACCAGACTTGTTTAGAACTGAAAAAAACTGCATTATACACTGAGAAGTTTTAGGACTTGATTGAACTAATGAACGGAAATTGCAAAGAACTGGATGAATTTGCGGGCATAATGGTTAAATGAAAGTTAATCAGAGGGTGTGTGAATTGTGAAAATAAATGTAACAGAGAAAGTGAATGATATTTTAGTTGAATGATGTGAGGAGATTATCCTAATCGAAGGAACAGAGGAAGTGAAAAACTGGGTGTGAGTACGCCCATTATAGAAAAAGAAGGACATTAGAGAAGTGAATGCCCGTATCTTGACTCCCGAGGGAGTACTTGATTGCAAAGTCATAAAACAATAAACCAAGCACAGTGTTTCAGCACGAGAGTGAAGCAGCTATAGCGTGAGTGGCAGCCGAAGAGGGCTACAGCATGGATGAAGACTAGGCCAGACCGGACTCTCCAGTTTCCCTGGGTCCCCAGGAGTCAGTCTGAAAAATAGGGGACCAATATATGGACTTTTATGGGGGATACAGGAGCAGAATACTAAAGCCAGTAGCCCCTGTGTTTTTCTCGCAAAGCCTTTTCTGCAGAACCACATGTGTGAACTAGAAAAAAAAAATAATAATAATAATGTACCAGTTCCTGTATATGCCTGAATGCCCTATTCCATTTTTGGAGCCGAGATCTGCTTGCAAAGCTTCAAGCACAGATATCCTCTGTTGAAGGAAGAAAAAAATGAAACTCAAACTGTCCCCAAGAAGAAGAATGGCGGTTCTATTCACCTGCATCCAAAGCAACAAGCTGTACACTTACCAACCTCATAGCCCCACCTGGAGGATGGGCAGAAGATAATCCACCTGGCCTAGCGAAGAACATAGCCCCTGCCATTGTCACCCTCAAGCCAGTCAAGAAGCCTGGGACAGGTGATTACCGCCCAGTGCAGGATCTAAGAAGAATGAATGATGCAGCTGAAACTATACAACCAGTGGTACCAAAATCCTTATATTCTCTTGGAACTGATCTCTGCTGAAGCTATACATTTCATCATTCTGGACTTAAAAAGATGCCTTTTTCTGTATACGCTTAGCCCAAGACCCCACTACAAGGAGGCGGGGCCAACTCATCTGGACAAGATTACCTCAAGAATTCAAGAACTCGCCTCACTCAGCAAAAGATTTGACAAGTTATCCAGAAACTCAAGAAAAAAAAAAAGAAAAAATTCTACTTCAATATGTGGACAACTTGCTCATAACCACCAACTCAGAAAGTGAATGTCCACCAGCCACCAGTGAACTCTTGCACCTTTTTAATGAGGCTGGATACAAAGTCTCAAGAGCCAAAGCATAATTATGTCAAACAAGTTAAATACCTAGGATTCCAGTTGTCCAGCGGAATTCGACGCCTGGAACCCTTACCAGAACACAAAGCAGCTGTATGCAGTATTCCTACTCCAATCACCAGGAGGCAAGTGAGAGCCTTCTTGGGTGCCACAGAGTATGTTGTATATGGATCCCCAATTTTGCGCTGCTAGAGAAAAAAAACCATTGTATCAAGCTATCAAAGGAATGGAAATGTCTCCAGAGGAATGGGGACTTGAACAGGATGCAGTCTTTTGATCTTTGAAAAAAACACTCTGATGTTGTCACCAATTCTGGGTCTACCAGATGTCCAGAAAACCTTACAGTCTCTATGTTCATGAGTCGCAAGGAAATGTTCTGGGAGTGTTGACTCAATCTCTTGGACCTTATTTGAGAAGCTGTTACAGCTACAGCCTTCCTAGTAAGCAAAAACTAAAAGAAAAATCCCTTCACAAAGGAAATTACTAGCTAACAAATCTATGAATGTTGAAATATTAGAGTATGTTGTGTGAAAACCCCAGATACAACTGAAGGGTCAGTCAAGCTTTCAATCCTGCTATGTTGTTATCAGTTGGTCTTGATCCCCTGATCATGACTGTTTAGAAATTATGGACACTGTATTCTCAAGCCACCTGGATTTGACTGATGTCCCTCTGGAGAACCCTGAACAGACTTTCTTTGTGGCTGAAGGCAGTTTCATCATCAATGGACATTGTTGTGCTAGATATGCAGTAGTGACCCCTGATTTGGTAGTTGAGTCCTCAGCCCTGGCCCCAGAAACTTCACCACAGAAAGCTGAACTGATAGTCCTCACTAGAGCACTAACAATAGGAAAAGAGCCCTGTCTAAATGTGTACCCAGATTTCAAGTATACCCTTACAACCTTGCATGCATATGGGCCCCTGTACAAAGAATGAGGATGGATAACCTTAGGAAGCAAGTCCATTAAGTATAGCCCCAAGATATTGATATTAATAGATACATACTGCCTATAGATCTCAGAATTTAGGAAAAGTAGAATATATGAATAGAACCCTGAAATCTCAGTTGTCTAAACTTTGCCAAGAGGTTTACCTGAAGTGGCCCCAGGTTCTTCCCATAGCCCTTCTTAGGATATACTTAGCCCCTGCTAAGTCTTTAGGAGTTTCCCTTTTTGAGATTCTGTATGGGCAACCCCTGCCTATTGTATAGGAAATAAAAGGAGATATGAGACAGATAGGATCTGAAATTATTAGACATGAACTATTGGTTTTAAGTTCTGTTTTGCAGAAGTCTTCATACCTGAGTACAAAATCGATTACTCATCAATTTGCCTGCACCCCTGCATCCTTTCAAGCCTGGAGTCTCAGTGTGGATCAAAGAGTGGAGAAAGATACTGTTAGCCTGCATTGGAGGGGACCCTATGTCGTCATCCTGTCAACAACTCCAACTGCAGTAAAAGTCGCAGAATTTGAACCTTGGACCCATCATAATCAAGTGAAGCCAGCAGCTGCTCTTGAACCTGATCACTGGACTACTGTACAGCATCCTGAGACTCCATTGCACCTCACCCTACGACAACAACCACGGACCTAAGACTTATTGGTCCCTCAGAAACTGCACTATTTCAAGACTGTTTGTTTATCTGAAGGTAAGCCTCGCATCTGAAAAAACCTGCAATCATCAGAAAGAGACTGTGTTGTGTTAAGAAATTGAATCTTCTAAGAGACTGTGTTTAAATACTCTGAAAAGACTGTTTTGATCTCCTAAAGAGTGAACTGCTCTAAGGAAGCAATAATAGCCTAAGAGACTATGCTATGATATTTTAAGAAATTGAGACATCCCAGAGGACAGTGATACTTTGGAATCTACAGCCCTACTCCTGCCAAAAAGCTGGTAGGTCTACGTACGGCAGAAGCTTGAGGATCTACAATCAACCCTACATCTGTTATCTGTTGTGGAAGTCGACAGTTCCACCAATTTTCCAGAGACTATGCCCATTATGAATTATTATTATTGCTTTATTTTGGCAGCAGCCTTGGAGTGCTTTGAAATGACTTTTGCCTTATCTCCCTGGGCAGCCTGTATAAGTACAACATGAACTGGACCGAAGGTCACTCAGACCTTGTTTTATCATTCTTCCTATACTTGCATTGGTATACTCTCCAATCCAAAAGTTGTTCTAGATCTTGACTTTCTACAAGGCTATGCAAGCCACCGTTGCAATTCCTCATACCACCACCAGAACTTGTTTCTTGAACTTACTGGAGCAATAGCATCTAGTCTCCACACTTCTGACTGTTTCTATTGTGGAGGAACTAAGATGGGAGATCAGTGGCCCTGGGAGACGCAAGAACTGAACTATTCTATCCTATACAATCAGACTGATTTACATAATACTACTAGTGAGTGGGTATTGGCCCACCCCATTGTTGACAGTTTGTGTTTTGTTCGGACTGGACCACAATCTACTACGAAGGATGGACAGCTGGTCTGTCTAAATCAGAAGCTTTACGACAGCACAACAAAGATGCAACCGAACCTTCTAATCCTTTAGTTCTTTTTCCCACTCTTGCCAAACTATGGACTTTGACTATCTGCCTGTTGCTCCCTTGTTTCTTGCCATTTTGCTTGCAAATGATAACTTCAGTTATTAATAACACTGTAGAGCGTAAGACAGCTACAAAGATATTAGCTATGTGAACTTACTACCCTATACCACAGAGTGATACCTTTACCTAGTATTATGTGATTTGATTCTCACACCTTATTAACATGCGGGTGAGAATAATCAAAGGGGGGAATGTGGTAGGCGACGGCCTATGATCCATGCTAATTGAACTAAGCAGACAGGCCTGAGCAGCTTGACCTGTAACTGAAGCCTGTAGTTAGGCCCAGAGGAATGAAAACCCCCCTGAATGATGACACCATAGAATTGAAACTTAACTCAGTTTAACTGAACATAGCTAAGCAGAAACGAAACTTATAAAAGACAGAAAACAGCTCTAATTGGTACTGATAAGAGAGCACAGCTTCTATGGAATTAATTAACTCTGCAAAAAGCAAGGTTACAGTGCCCTGCTTCCCATATGTTTTAACAAGCTCAGCGACCTTGGAGGAGAGAAGTAACAAGTTGGAGACACTGACCATTGTAATTGGGACTAGAAGGGGGGCAACCAGGTGCTGGGCCCAGACCAGAGTCCCGATTGGGTAGCCATATCAGTACCGGGACCAATAGATGGGTGAGAGGGGTACTGGGACCAATGAAAAGTTTGCCTATGCTTAGAATGGACAAGAAAGCTATAAAAGTTGTTGTTTTACTAGAAGCCATTGCTCAGCCATTTTGAAATTGCTTATTGCTTGAGCCATGTGCACATTAAACTGGCTTGGATCCTTGAAAAGACTCCTGGATTTATTTATTGCATGCTTATCTGCTGCTACAATAGTAAATGTATAATGACTAAATCATATAAAATAAATAGATAAAAAACATAAAAATTTAAATGGGAATGCTGACCAGATAATTTAAAATATATTTTTTCCAAAAAATACGAATAAAACACAAAAATATATGACATAACAAACATCGGCCAATGGAGCATAACAAAATTTACTTGTCTGCATGTCTCTTAATTATCAAAGTCCTCTGCATAGGACCATATGCCCAACACGCTTAAGCATAAATCATGTTTCAAGAGACTTTGATGTGAACGACAGCCAAGATGGAAAGAATTTTGATGACATCTAGGCCCTAGGATCCCCAAAGGGGATATCCCTGTGTGTGGTATCAGTGACTTGCAAAGGTTCACCAAGGGCTTAGGCTTGTCCTGCTAAACAACATCCTCCAGCTGGGAATCCATATGGCAGTGATCACACTAATTACTTTATAAAAGGCTTTGCTTGCATCAAAAAGCTAAGGAGCGAGGTTTTATTTTATATGCTGATCTTATTCCTTAGCTCCCTAGCTTCTTATTTATTTTTTTAACTATTTATTTCTGATACATTTACTAATCACTAAGGGGATCATTCTGTGCCACGAATAGTGGGAATGTACTTCCTGTTGGGATGTACAACCCAATTATTCTTCCCCCTGTCGCCCCGGTGCAAAGGTTCCCCTTATATATAGCTGTGTTGTAGGGGGAGCCGTGGGAGGAGGCGGGATGAGGGTGGGGTGTGGATAGTGTGAGGCCTGGATGTACAGGGCTGATTCAGAGGTCAGTCCTGTACATCTGGGGTCAGCCGAGTAGATGGGGACTTATTCCACCTCTGAGGTGGAATAAGTCCCCCTGGATGTTGGGGGTGGCGGCGGACAGCAGGGACAGACAGGTAAGGGGCAAAGGGGGTTCCCCATAGCCCGACCCTGGCCATTGGAGACCGGATCGAGGGTCAGGCTGTGGGGAAAGGGCATTTTGGGTTGGTGGCCAGTGATCGCGGTTCCATAATGGAGCCACGGTGCCATGGCAGCGAAACACCATGGCACTGTGGCTCCATTACAGAGCCAGGCTGAGTTAACCAGGTATGTGGCTGGGCGTCCGGCCAATTAAAATCGAGGCCCAGCCTGCACATCCAGGCCGTAGACCTGATTCGGATCCCGCGGCCACTTCTAGCCCCCGCGGGATCAGAATCGGATCTACCTCTGTACGCCCTGATTCATATCGGCCTTACAGGGGCTAGATGGCTAGTACAGAATTGGCCTCTCATTGTTTTTTGTGTGTACCTCTTCTGCTCCCCCTAATAAGATTTGTGCACTGTCATCTGGGGATGCCTGCAAAGACAGTGTTCACATTGCCCTGTGAAATAGGGAATTATAGTTTCTGGCTACGGGTGACATTTAAGGGATGATTTTATAAGTCCTGTGTGAAATGTTACACACTATTTCCGTGCATAAGTCCCTATTTTCAAGGGCTTGCACATGTGAATGGACACTTATGTAGGTGCTTACAGAATAGCGACTGCTGTAAGTGTGCAAAATTGTCACCTTGAGGAAATGCCATAGGCCTAGATGGGGGCACTGCGTGAATAGATGAAGCCTCTGCTGATGTGCATAAGTTATAAAACAGTATGACGTATGCGTAGCAGGCTGTCAATCTAGGCTCGGCAATTTAGACCTGTTCTAGGTTCCAGGGAATCTGCATGCCTCTACTTTATAAAGCAAAACACTTACACAATTTACTTCATAAAAAAGGCCCAAACTGCGCGTGTGATTCCGTGTTTTGCCTGCATGGAAGTATGCAAAATTTTTCTCTTTAGGGGTAACTTCATAAAAGTCTTTCTGCATGTAAAGCTTGTTTTACATGCGGAAAAGGATTTTTGATAAAATTGCATGGCCAAAAGAACATCCATACTATTATGCAAATATCCCTCATGCGTATTGATGAGAGAAAATTTACATACAATGAGGGTAGTATACATGCATAGCCGACCTAGATGATTATCAGGCCTGTCATTCTCTTGCCTAGATTTATAAGCCTAATTTATGCTCCTAAATATTTTCCCCTCCCTAAATTCACCCCTATTGCCACACACTTTTTAGTATGCTAAATTTAGGAGTTTAGTGAAATTTTAAGCATAAATTTTGGTGCTCAGCCCGTGAATTTTCAAAAGACACCAATTTAGATCCTAAATTTCAAAGTTATAATCCTAAATCATTTTGAATATCGTGCTTCATTAATATCAGGCATTAAAATTTCTTCTGTCTCTTTTGGGGTGATCCTTTATGGTCCTTGTCTCTATCCTTTTGGAGGACAATTTCAAAGCTATTTAGGGGCTCTATAGGGGCATGTTTTCTAAAGAGCATGCCAGTTGTATGTGTTTGAGGCCCAAAATTAGCATGCAGGCCTGTGCTAAATTTTCAGGGCACATGTATCCATTCCCTTGCTATTAGCATGTTCCTAACATACTGCACCACACTTAACAGCATGCAAGTATCCTTAATGCCACCCTTGAGGTGGCATTAAGTGCATCCGTGTTAACGGCAACAGGCATAGTTGGCACATGCCCAAAATGCCCACTCTAACCGTAACATGATGTTAACGCTCATATCCATCCCTAACCCAATCGCACGTTCACCAGTTAGCATGGGATTTTAGCACGGGGTCCTGCACTGTTAGTGTGTTGCACTTAGAGTGTTACAAACCCCATACTACTGCTTAGACACGGCATTTTCACATGTGCCTGTGCTATTTTAACCCGCTTCAAATGTCTGCACTAATAGTAAGGACAGAGTATATGGGCACTTTTACCTTGTGCTCTTTATGCTAGATACTGTTCAAAAGGAACTTGTCCACCTAATTTCCTTTTGAAAATTAGCAGCAAAGGCGTCAATATTCAAAAGCATTTATCCAGGTAGCAGCATTTGACACTAGGATAAATGCTGCCATGACAGGTATTCCGTGATACTATCCAGATAAAGTCGCTGAATATCATTACAGACCACCTCAGCACTATCTGGATAGTGTTGGAGTGGTCCTGAGGGGCGGAAGCAGGGTAGAAGAATTATCCTGATAGTGGTTGCAGAATCTCGGTATTCAGCAGCATCGACTACCCAGAGAGTGCTACTGAATATCTGGATTATTTGGCATACAGAAGCCAGCGATTTAAAAAATACTGCCGATCGCTGTGAGCTGAGCATTACCCCTAAAAATGCCCAGTAGATCAGATAGAGTAGACGAGATTAAATGAGAAATAGAAGTCACTTTTCCAGCTGGAGACTGAATGCACTTCTCCTGGATTTGCAGGGACAGCGAGGAGAGAATCAGATGCAGAGGCCCCATTTCCAAAACAAATTGTCTTAGCTGCAACAAACACATCAATCTCTCTGTTGCTTGCAGCACAGTCATTACAACCAAATTGTTATCGGGGTCTCACAGCCCCATCCGCTCTACGGCACAATTTTCTGAGCTTAAGAGTTGTGGTTGTTCTCGATATCTGTCAAAGCAGAGAACTCATTGACAATGCAGAATAGCCTAATTGTTAGAATAGTGGAGTAAGAACTAGGGAGGCCAGGTTTTGACCTTGGGCAACTCTTACCCTCCATTTTCTTAGGCACAAGCAGATTGTAAGCCCTCTGGAGTAAGGAAATACCTAATGTGTCTGATTTATAACCCACTTTGAGTTTGGATTTTGAAAGATCAGTAATTAAATCTAAGATCCAAATCTAGTCTAAAGATATCCCTCATCAAGATCATTTCCAATAGGGGTGTGCCAGACAAAAAAAATGTTTTATTTAGTTTCCCCTGAGATTTGTGTGATTTTCCATTTTGTTTAGTTTCTTTTTTTTTCTTTAATAAATTGTTTTGGAAGAAATGTCATTAATAGTGTGCGCTGTTGTTCAATAGTGCACAGTATTCACCCCTATCATTCGCTATAGTCTAATGGCGTGTGCTATAAACGACAGATGAGAAGTGACATAATTTCAGGGGGGGGGTTCTTTCATTTCCATGCAGAAAAAATGAGAAAGTGCTAGGAAATAATCACAGGCTGCTGACGGCCTAGTCCAAGGTAACAACACATGGGACAGAGGCACCACAATGTCTCCTCTCAGCAGATCTGGATGCAAGGTACCAGTCACTGGCAGCAATACGAGGGTCACCAACAAAGAGTAGATTAACTACAGACCGGTGAGCCTGACATCAGTACTGGGAAAAATGGAAGAAACCATCATAAAGAATAAAATTACTCAGCATGTAGATAGTCATGACCTAATGGGAGACAGCCAACATGGCTTTAGACAAGGAAGATCTTGTCTTACTAATCTGTTATGTTTTTTTGAAGGAGTGAATAATCAGGTGGACAAAGGTGAGTCGGTTGATATTGTGTATCTGGACTTTCAGAAAGCCTTTGACAAGGTCCCTCATCAGAGACTTTTGGCAAAACTAAAGAGTCATGGGATAGGAGGCAGTGTACTATTGTGGATCAGGAACTGGTTAAAAGATAGAAAGCAGAGGGTAGGGCTAAATGGCCAATTTTCCCAATGGAGAAAGGTGAATAGTGGTGTACCCCAGGGATCTGTGCTGGGTCCGCTGCTTTTTGACATATTCATAAATGACCTGGAAAGTGGAATAACGAGTGAGGTTATCAAATTTGCAGATGACACAAAACTATTTAAAGTTGTTAAAACCGAAGAGGATTGTGGAAACCTGCAAGAGGATCTTGATAAATTGGAAGACTGGGCATCAAAATGGCAGATGAAATTTAATGTGGACAAGTGCAAGATTATGTACCTAGGGAAGAACAACCCAAACTATGGTTACACGATGCAAGGTTCCACATTAGGAACCGCCACCCAGGAAAAAGATTTAGGCGTCATTGTGGATACCATGTTAAAACCCTCGGCCCAGTGTGCAGCAGCGGCCAAGAGAGCAAATAGAATGCTAGGTATGATAAGGAAAGGAATGGAAAATAAAACAAAAGATATTATAATGCCTCTGTATCGTTCCATGGTGGGACCGCACCTTGAATATTGTGTGCAATTCTGGTCGCCGTATCTTAAAAAGGATATAGCGATTTTAGAAAAGGTTCAGAGAAGAGCCACCAAAATGGTAAAGGGGATGGAAGGATACTCCTATGAAGAAAGGCTTAAAAGGTTAGGGCTCTTTAACCTGGAAAAGAGACGGCTGAGGGGAGATATGATAGAAGTCTATAAATTAATGAACGGAGTGGAACAGGTAAACGTAGATCGATTGTTTACCTTATCAGAATATAGAAAGACTAGGGGACATGCAATGAAGCTACAGGGTAAACTATTTAAGACTAATAAAAGAAAATATTTTTTCACTCAACGTGTAATCAAACTCTGGAATTTGTTACCGGAGGATGTAGTAAAGGCTGCTAGTGTAGCTGGGTTTAAAAAAGGTTTGGACAAGTTCCTGGAGGAAAGGTCCATAAACCATTATTAAGAAGGGACCCAGGATATTAATGCTTGAACCAATACAAGCATTGTGGAACCTGTGTCCCTTGGGGAAACTGCTAGGTACATATGACCTAGATTGGCCACTGTTGGAAACAGAATACTGGGCTTGATGGACCTTGGTCTGACCCAGTA
Organism: Ichthyophis bannanicus; assembly: GCA_033557465.1. Classification (NCBI taxonomy): domain Eukaryota; kingdom Metazoa; phylum Chordata; class Amphibia; order Gymnophiona; family Ichthyophiidae; genus Ichthyophis; species Ichthyophis bannanicus. The sequence goes on from CM066042.1 coordinate 86,729,326, forward strand.
TGGCATATCTTATGTTCTTATGTTCTAATGTCCTCTTCTGTTTGCCCATTTCTAAGGGGGTCTTTTACGAAAAGGCGATAGCTGGCAGCACGTGTCTGGCATGCACTGAAAGCGTACTTTGGGCATGTCAGCAAACAAGGGGCATGACAGTTAGCGTGGGCCAATTCTTGAGCTAACTGTGCATTCTGCATTAGGGACATGAGTGGGTGAGTTAAGGGCAGAGAGTGCGCATGGTGAGCTCTGTGCAGTTAACACAAGGTACATAACACATGCTTACTATCTCCTAATACCACCTCAATAGGTGGAGCTAAAGTGCACCCATGCTAATGTGTCACACATTAGGGGACAGGGCTCCATCTTAATTGCCATGAAAATGTTGTCCACACTCCTGACAGTTAACGTGGTGGTGTTGCACCTGACGTACCATGTTTTAGGAACTATTTGCGTGTTAAGTGCAATACTTTAGCACCCATTAGTAAAAGACTTCCAAAATCTGCATTTAAACAGAAATGCACATAAACAAGAAAAAGTCATTTTAGTTCTCCTGTCAACCCATAGTCCTCTGATCTCCAAAACACAGGAGATGGTATTCAAAATGATTTATTCAGGTAATATCTGCAGCCAGTTTGATAATTTGCTTCCCAAATTCTGGCCCTCTAACCAATTAACTTTTGAAAAGAGAACCTGAATGCTGGCTAAAGGTTAACTAATTAATAAAGGAGGAGTCAGAAGTATGCCGGGGGCAGGTTAGGTTTAACCAGTTAGTGCCAATATTCATGACTATCCAGCAGTGGCATTTCCAGCCCCCTTGGCGATTCAGGAGACTTCGGCACGGGAGCAAACGGCCAACAGATCTGGATTTGAGGAAGCGCGGCAAGCCATCTGGCTTTAAGGTAAGCTTGCTACGCTACCTTGGAAGTGTGGGCCCCTCCCGGGCAGCATCCGCTGCTATCCAGTTAAATTTAACCAGTGAACTCAGACCCCATAAATAACAGGTATAAATTAACTGGATAAGAGTTGGTTGATGTTAAATCTGTAGTGGTGCCTTCTTAGAGGTGTAGTTAAGAATGTGCCTCAAGGGAACAACTGATCATTCTTGCTAAGTGACATGCATTAAGGTGTTGGATTCTATATAAGGTGCGCAGGAAGGTATGCACACAAAATGCGAGCAAGTCTGTATTTTAAAGGACTTAGGTGAGGCATGGGAAGTTACGTTCACACGTTAGTCAGGTGCTGTTCTGTAAGCATGGGTGCACGTTCCATCATGTGTACTTTCAGATGGGGTGTGCATGGAAGTGGAGATGAGCAGAGCATAGGTGGGGCCTATATATATATTTAGAATTATTATAGAATACTATAATTTGTGTGCATCACTGAGCCAGTTTAGGCACAGGCAGCTTTGCGTGCTCTAGGGCAGGTCCGTATGCTCTTATTCTATAAAATAAAGCCTGCAAATGTTTTTCTATATCAAATAGGACTCCAATACACAGGGCTGGCCCAACCATCAGGAAAGCTAGGCAGTCACGTAGGTTGGCAGATTCTGGGGCAGCGACAAAGAGAAGGCATTCAAAGCTAAACAATAGCTTCTGACAGCCAGAGAGGGTGTACGGCTTAAGCTTTGCCTAGGGTGCCAACAATCTGAACCAGTTTTGGTAATGACCCTGCCAGTGCACCTGCAGCAACTTGCTTTGCCTGCTAATGATATTATAGAATTACCCGCCACATGTCAAGCTCATGGTTTACTCAAACACTCTTATAGCACCATGAGAGAAATAAAAGCAAGAAGCAAAGCATGCAAGCACCTCATTATTATGCAAACCAGATAACATAGCAACAATAGCAACAGGATCAGCACACCCGCAAGTTATCACAAGACTAAGCAGGCAACATCTAAGAGAGCTCCCTCGCTACTGGCGCCTGCATTGTGGAACTCCCTCCCTATGGACATAAGGACCCTAGATGACACCAAAGACTTCCTCAAGGCACTCAAGACCCTCTTTACTGAGGCCTATGAGCAATCACCTTAAGTTGCCAAACACTAGATACTACCCAAGTGGCCCAACATCTACTTACACCACTTGGCCCCAACTACCCATACCCATTTGGACCTATAAGCACATAGTATTTACGTTTGTGAGTCGTATGCCCTCCTATTAAATGTATACCTTCTATTGTGTTTTGACCACTTTGATTGAAGGATAAGGTGGTATACAAAACTGTCTAAATAAATAAATAAATACATAGCTTGCATTTGACCTCATGAGCTGCGTTATTTTTAGAAAGATAATGCCAACTTTGAATTAGTGTTATCTATCCTTCCCAGGAGCATCAGACCACCATAGTCTGATACGCCTAAGGAACTGTATTGTAAACCCCCCCCCCCCCCCCCATTTCTCCTCTGGTATCAATAACTTTTCCCTCCACCCCTATGAACCCCCTACTGGGTGCTATCCGATGGCTATTGGAGCTTCAAAATGGTGCCTCTGAACCTTTAGTGGTAGTCTTGTGGTAAATATTTCTACCAGGGTGTCAAACAGCCAAATAAGCATACGGGGTTCATTTATTTCACCACAGGTCCCTTTCAGAGCTGCTGGCACAGGGCCCGATATCTTTGTGTTGCTACAGCCAGGAATACACGATGCTCCCGGCTTCAGCAATGCAAATTTATATTTACCACACTAGCTGCTAATCTTCAGTACTGAGATATCACAAGTTAGTGACTTGTATGGTAAATATCACTGTGATAAAACATGCCAATTTACCTCAGCTTAACAACAACTAGCCTTATCCAGATGCGTGTCTGAATATTCAGATAAAACACTTCTGGATATTAATCACACACTGTCCTTTTATGTTTCAAAGAAAATAGTGGTTTGTGTTTGAATATCCTGTGATTTGTGTGACAATGAATCCGTCTACCATCACTAACAAAGGAAGGCATTTTATCCCAGCAAAAGTCTTGCTTTGGTTATAAGTTCCAATATGACTTTACCTTTAATGCTTTCATAATGATTGCAGTCCAATTAGTTTTCAGAGTACCTAGGAAGGAAGTAATCATTAAAAACATGTAAATTAAGTTTCGGGGAAGCTTAATAGATTTAGTCATTGACTTTTCATCTCATGTTGAATCTTAACCTTCAGCTGAAATTAATCACCAAACATTTTTCTGATCTGATTATAGCAGGTCAAAATTCAGTTTCTAATGGACTGCATAAATGAATCTCTTAATCTCGGACCCATCTTGCTCAGAAAGCGATGAATAGCTCTTAACCCTTGGGTTGGAGTAGATAGCAACAGGCATTTCATTTTACTTTTTTACTTTGGTATTTGTCAATGAATAATAATAGCCCGAAGGGCCAAACTGCTTACAGTGAATGAAAAAATTAATTACCCTGAACACTGAAAGAGATTAAAGCCTTTAGTGATAATTAAGAGAAGCCGGGGAACCCTGCCAGGCCTGAAGTGCCAGTGAACACCAAGGGGGTGAGGAGGGAGATGGTGGACAATATGGAGGCAGGACAAGAGTTTTCTATCTACACTGCAACCAAACTTCACTGGAAGCCATCTTTCTTACTGTGAATTAGTCTCATAGCAAAAAAAAGATATAACGGTTCACTGGTAATAAAATGCCATACCTGTAAGTGACATCTCCTGAATATCACAGCACAGCAGCTCCAACATGCATAAAACTAAAAAGATTCATTAGTGGGAAGCAATTACTTTTTAAGTTTAACAGTGCTCCTAGTAGTCTGCAGCTCATCCCAAGAAAGCTGTAATCTGCATTGCAGGATGGAGGCTGAAACCAAGATGGAAGAAGCTAGGGTTCCTTCATTCTACCATTCTACTGTGTCCTCCCTCCCACCCCACCCCCAACCCACTCCACCTTTCCAAACATGCCTACCTTTATCTTTTATTGGCCACTTTTTTTATTATATCATGAGGTAGGGTAAATATTAGATGTACATGCTATCTGCAAGAGTGTCATTGAGTACTGGAAGAGACCTGAAAATAAAAGCTTTCTGCCATTATTCTTAACCATGATGGATAACCCTAAAGAATTTAAACCATTTTAACTTTACTGGTTTCCCTTAGTTGTAGCACTTCAAAGTAGGGCCAGCAAAATAAAGCATGAAGTGAGTACCTGGGGTGGCATGGCAAACATTTTCATTGTGTTTAATTTTTCTAAGATTTATTTTTCATTTCATTTGATATTTATTTTGGTTTCTTTCCTTTATTAGAAATGAAACATGAATGGGGGGGCGGAGCCCGATGTCCAGCGGGATGGTCGCATAACGCTGAGGCTCCCGAGAGGCCTACTCAGAATCCTGAATTAACACCGGACAAACTTGAATTTCTGCTCTGATCTTGCCGGGGCACATTGGTGAGATGGCGGGGACCAAACCCACGCGCCTGGAATTTGGCTCTCCAGCGGCTTCTCACGGTAAACGCTCCAAAACTGAACCCCCGTCCCGCAGAAGGGGCTGGCTTTGCGCGAGGGCCCCGAAATGCAGCAGGAAATCCTCGCAGAAATTAGAGGGGTTAAGGACCTCGTGCAGTCAAACGGTGAAGCACTTCGAGCGCTGAGGGAAGATCTTGGTGTACTGCAAGGCAGGCTAGAGGGGCTCTCTTCGCGTCAGGACAAAATGGAGAGTATCTTAGACTCCCATGCGGTCCGGCTGTCCAAACTTGACAAAGTTGAACGTCAGGTGCGGGCTTTGCAGAAAGAAGTGGAAGACGGCAACAATAGAGCGCGCCGCAACAACCTACGACTCGTGGGCATACCGGAGGGAGCGGAATTGGGTGACATGAAGGAGTTTTTAAGTAAAATCCTCCCTTCCCTGCTCCAAATCACCTTTACCAAAGAATTGGAGATCGATCGCGCTCATCGTGTACCCACAAACATAACGCTCAACATGAAGACCCCGCGGCCTATCATCTTTCGACTTTTGAGATATCAACATGTGGAACAAATTCTCAGTGCCTCCCGGGCAAAGGGCCATATGGAGTTTGAGAGCCACAAGGTCTCCTTCTATCCTGACTTGGCTAAACCCACGGTCGACCGCCGAAAGCGCTTTCTGGAATTTCGGCCGAGGCTTCAACAATTACAAGCACGCTATGGCCTGATGTACCCGGCCAAGCTCCGAGTTACGCTTCACAATCAGACAAGAACATTTGAGGACCCTGATCTACTAGCGGAGTTTTTGGACTCTAAAGAAGCCGACTTGATGCGCTGATTTCCAGAATATTCCCGCCAGTACTCTCATATCCGCTGTGCCTGCCATATTGGATTTACCGCGGCTCAGCGAAGAGTTTGTCGAGGGAGGTCTGTCGCCTTATTTTGAAGATATCTGGGACCCGACTCCATCTACCCATAGTAGCCTCGATGAGTATCAGAGACAGTGTTTCTTATGGACTCTGGTGTTTCTTTTCTTTTATTATGTCTTTATCTTCCTCTCTAGGGCCTCCTCCCGCAGACATCTGGTCGCCATATTCATTGGGGGTTTGCTTCTTCTCTAAGTTACTTTGGTACATACTTTTCAATATGGTGTATTGGCCAGCATACTTGGTGCTTATGTCATTATTGTACAGATTCTGATTATGTTGTAAGTTTTCAAGCGCTCTTACCTAAAATGTCTAGTGTCGACTGATGGCACCATGTAAGATTTTTTCATTGAACGTACAAGGAATCAATAATCCGATAAAACGGAGGAAACTCCTAAGCTATCTAAGTCATGAGGCTGCGGACCTGATTTTCCTCCAAGAAACACATTTCAATTCGAAGGAAACTTTCCACCTCAATATTAAACCTTACATGGTGGCCGCCTACTCCCCAGCTGTTTCTAGGAAATGTGGGGTTGCTATATTGGATAGGAAATCTCTGCATGCTACTATTGTTGCGACTTGCTTAGACACAGCGGGTAGATGGCCCAGAGTTCACCTCAAGATGGGTAACTTTAAAATTACATGTATATGCCTTCATGCTCCTAATCTGGATGACCCTCTCCTGTTGCTATTACTGCTCAGGCTGCGCAGGCCTCTGCTAATTCTTCATTGATAGTGGGGGGGATTTCAATTCAGTTCTTGATCCTCTGATTGACAAATAGTCGCCCAGGATAAGTGGTCCCCCCAAGAGTCATATCGCGCTTACCTCTATGATCAAAGATATTGTTCTAGTCGATCTACGGAGGCTACTACACCACAATGAGCTAGACTTTACCTTCTTCTCTTCCCCTCACAAATTCCAGTTTCGCATAGATTTCTTTCTAATATCAACATTGTTAGTTCCCCAGGTGGACGCTGCAAAGATTCACTCCCAGTATATTTCAGATCATGCTGCTATTTCTTTTCACTACCATACTACTGCACTTCAAGGGAATCCGGGGGCCTGGTTCTTTGATAGAGCCCTATTAACTCAGCCAGAGTTTCGGTTTGAAATTCGAGCGGCCATGTATGATTATTTCCAGACCCTGGTACTCCAGGGGGATCAGGACACCCCGACAGCTCTTTCTGCAGCTCGTTGGAAAACCTTTTCTGACCTATACAGGGGATTTGCGTTCCTAGCGAAACATTATTTTCAATTGCTGCAGCTTACATGCTGCCTCAAAAGTGCTCCAATCATGCCGCCCTCTGTCCCTACTAAGGATGGGCTATTAGAACTAATTCACTCTATTAGTAGTACACATGGAGTAGCCTTTAACTTTTATAAACTATTATGTCAGGGTACAGATACTGCCACTTGTAGAATCCAACAAGCCTGGGCTTGCTAACCGCAAACCACTTTAACCCCTGTGCATTGGAGCGTTTTCTGGAGCAACACAATGCGGGTTTCCCGATCTGCTTTAGCTATCCAAACTCAACTCTCGTCCTTTTGCACATAGATGTTCTTATATTCCAGGAAAATAGTCAAATGGAACACAACTGCCAGGGGCCTGTGCAGGTCTTACTATACTGATGTGGGAACCCTCGTTCATGTTCTTGTAAATGTCCTTAACTACAGGTTTATTGGGGGCGCGTCTGGGGTCGTCTTTCCTTTATCTTGCACCTTCACGAGCCTCTTTCTTGGACGACTGTGGGACTCCGCTCAGTGGCGGGGGTCCCCTCTCTTCCTAAGAAGGGTCGCTTTCTCCTGATTTCATGCTGGGTATAGCCATGTGTTTGATTACGGGGACTTGGAGGGATAGCTCTCGACTTGCTGTCAATGAATAGTGGAACCTTGTCTGCTTATATAGTAAATATGAGCAGATATCTCGGAGAGCTATTTTCCATACCCAATTTCATTCTTGCTTGCCTAAATGGCAGATGCTCAATGATCATGTACCATCTGCTCATTGCTTCGACATGTCTGTTTAATGTACACTCCTCATGTCTCAGATCGCTGTAAGGTTTTGTAACATAATAATGTTTCAGATCGCTGTAAGGTTTTGTAACACAATAATGTCAGTACACGCCCGCTTCGAGAATGTTTTAGTTTCTAGAGAAGAAGCAGGGGGGAGGGGGGTGGTGGGGGTTTGCTTTGGTGTATGTATCACATTACATGTATGTATTTGTCTCTTAGTTGTATGTCTTCCTTTCCTTTGTTGTTGCAAAACGAAAATAAAGAATTTAAAAAAAAAAGAAATGAAACATGAATGGAAAAGCAGAGGGGAAAAACACAATGAAAGGAAAGGACTTTTCCCCAAGTGGAAAGAAACAGTACCACATATAAAACTGAACCACCCATGGTTTTTTGGGTTGTATTTTCAATTTCATTAGAAAACAAATGCACATCTCTAATGAACTCCTCATATTGCCAAAAAGTCCAAAGTAATGAAAAAAATACCTAGCCAAAATCTATAGAGAAACCTTCAGAAGAAAGGAATGAAGTAAGGCAGCTTTAACAAAGAGAGAGACAGAAAGGAAGAGGCTGCTGGGAAATGCAGTCCAGAGAGAATTAACCTGAAGCCACTCAGGAGTAAGGAACTGATGACGGAGGAATGTGATATGTATTTGGAAATCCAGGTGAGGCTAACTGAGGATTGATTTGCAAGTGGAGTCCTTCTGGGAAAGAGACAGTTAAAGAGGCAGAGAAGCGGGAGCCACTTGGAGCACAACCATGGCAGGCTGAGGATTATCATTTCCTGTGAGAATATTCTTTAAAGACGACTAAAGATCCTGTAGCCTGGGGGCTATCATTATAAGAGGAGAAGGGCGTTTTGGTTGCTACATGAAGTTTATGCCAGCCTGGGTTTAAGTGTCTGTTGTACAAGACCAGAGTGATCCTGGGGCCTCACAGATGTGGAATTCTGCTGTTATCAATAAAGGAACAGAGTCTGAAGGAAAATAAAGGCCCAGGCTTTGTTTTTCGGGTGATCTAGCAGGTATTCAGAGCTTATAAAAAGAGGATCTGCATAAGCGAGCCTGATGCCTGCATTTGCACTGTGCAGACTGGCTGGAGAAGATCCAGGCTGACGTATAGCAGGAGCCCTCACAAAAGGCCCTTCCATTTTGTTATTGTCACATGTACGTTTGCCTTTCAGTCACTGCATTCTTTACCCAACCTCTGCATCTAGAATCACTTTTACCACCAATCAGCCAGAGATAAAACACACTGTACATCCTTCATCGGCTACCCTATTGGACACTAGCCTCAACAAGTGACAGGTTACAGCCACCTCTAACAAAACCTCCGTATCCGTCCTTTCAGGGGTATGCTCAGCACTGCTTAAGTTCCCTCTCTTTCCACGCACCACTGCTTCCTTCATGTTTACCTTTCACGAGACACATCCAAACCACCCAACTTGGTGGCACACCCTGTCTTTAAAATTAACCTCACAGCATGTAAGGTCATAGCCATGTGCCTATTCCCCACAGCTCTACAATCGCCATAGTGCCTAATCCCACTCCAACATCATCCATATCCAGGCACCCTCTGAAACCGGATGAAATTTGACCACATAAATGCTGACTACACAGAAAACGTTTACATTTTATTTCTTCTCTTGCATATCTCCCACCAGTGTGCCGTATCACACTGGTTTGTCCTGAGAAGGTCTTTGGTGTGCCATGGTGGTGGCAGCAGGGTCATAGTTAGGCCTGGGGTCATGATGGTATAACCCCCTTTCTTTTAGACAGTGTCCCAAAGATCAGTCATCTGTTGTCAGTTCCAGTATTTCCTCCTCCAATACATCACATAGGGAATAGGAGGGGAAGGGTTGAGACAGGAACACATAGAGCAAACAACAGTCACTTTGTCCCCTGTTATGGCTCTCTCCCCTGTGAAAGCCGGGAGTGAAAGGATGTTACTGGAACAGACTCAGCATACCAAAGGAGACCTGCTCTCTCTGCTCCAGCTCCTTTCTCCTCTGAAATAGATATAGAAAAAGCAACTGAAGTCATATTTGCTGAGTAGAGGATGCAACACTGAACAAGAAGCTGGTCGGCTTCTAGAGTAACCTGTCTGCATTGTCAGACAGCTACAATATGTCATGTCATGCATTCCTACAAAGATGATGCAATATGGGAATAGCTGCATGGTTTTGATAGATGTTCTTCTGGTGCTGAAATGATTCTCTTCAATGCAGGACATATTGATCAAGCCTCAGGCTTGTCATTAGGATCCAAAATAACAATTTTGTTGTAACAAAGTCTATCCAGTGTTCCAGTAGGTATAGTATAACAGTAGGTAACATAACATAGTAACATAGTAAATGACGGCAGATAAAGACCAGCATGGTCCATCTAGTCTGCCCAGCAAGATGGCAAGAGTAGGTGCACCTGTCACTCTGTGCAGGCCACCCCTCCCCATGTCTTTGTTTAGGGGTAAACCCACCACTCCATGTAGGACACCCCTATTTGTTGAGACGTTATATGGTTCAGAAGTTAGATGGTACTGTTTATTTTGTTTTTATCCTATTGATGTAAAGGGATACACTGTGTTTGTCCCATGCTGTTTTGAATTCCGTCACCGTGTTTGCAATCTGCTATCAATTTAGAGAGAGTACGTTTGGATACTGGCAACCCCAGGTGATTAGGGCCAAAGGAGATGAACAACTCAGAAGCCTTACGGTGTTCTCAAGTTCTTTGAAGATAGAATGCTAAGGCACGCTTGCAGTCAAGAGTATGGAGGGTTGCCTCTGCCCTAGACGAATGTGGTCTAGGAAAAAAGACAGGAAGGTACACTGATTCAAATGAATACACGAAGGTAGGAGACAGGAAGGTACACTGATTCAAATGAATACACAAACCCATGAATACACGTACAATATCCACTCGAGTTTAAATATGGTATATAATAAAAGCATATTCATAGTATAATGTTGTTTGTACATAGTTATCCCTGTTATTCCATGTTATATATTCCCTTGTTCTCTGTAAACTCGATGTTACCTGTACACATTGCAGTATATTTTGTTTCAATGTACACCGCACTGATTTTAATAGCGCGGTATATAAGAGATGTTAAATAAATAAATAAATAAATAAAAGAGACACCACCTTTGGCATAAAATGGGAATGAGTCCTAAGGACAACCTTATCATGGTGGAAGCGGGTAAAAGATGACCTTCCAGGTTAAAAACTTTAGTGGAGTCGTAGCCAAGGGCTCAAAAGGTGGCTTGAGAAACTGTCCTAGAATGACACTGGCACCAGGATGCTGAAAGAACTGAAATATGAGATTGTAGAACTACTATTATTTATTTTATTTAGACAGTTTTGTATACCGCCTTATCCTTCAATCAAAGTGGTCACAACACAATTGGGGGATACATTTAACACGTGGGGATATGAGACACATACTTACAGGGAACATGGGCAATGGAGGATTAAGTGGCTTGCCCAAGACCACAAGGAGCACCTGTGGGACTAGAAACCCCAGTCCTTCTGGCCCAAGGTTGCTGTCCTCTAGTGGGATTTGAACCCCAGACCTTCCGGCCTGAAGTACCTTACCCCAACCACTAGACTACTCCTCCCTGTTATTAGTAATCTGTGATCTATCATTAAAATCATCTGTAGTTCCCAAAGACAGGAGAGTGGCCAATGTAACGTCAATTTTTAAAAAGGGTTCCAGGGGTGATCCGGGAAACTACAGACCGGTGAGCCTGACATCAGTACCGGGCAAAATGGTAGAAACCATTATAAAAAACAAAATTACTGAACATGTAGATAGTCATGGTTTAATGGCAGAAAGCCAATGTGGATTTAGCCAGGGAAGGTCTTGTCTTACTAATCTCTTATTTTTTTGAAGGTTTGAAGAGACAGGTAGATAAAGATGAGCCAGCTGGTATAGTGTAGCTCGATTTTCAGAAAGCCTTCAACAAAGTCCCTCATGAGAGACTCTTGGGAAATTAAAAAGATTAAAAGATAGAAAGCAGAGAGTAGGGCTAAATGACCAGTTTTATCAGTGGAGAAAGGTGACCCCAGGGATCTGTACTGGGCTTGCCACTTTTTAACATATTTCTGAATGACCTGGAAATAGGAATAATGAGTGATTTGATCAACTTTGCAGATGGCACAAAATTATTCAAAGTTGTTAAAACACAAAAGGACTGTAAAAAATTGCAAGATCTTGATAAATTGGGAGACTGGGTTTCCAAATGACATGATGTTTAATGTGAATAAGTGCAAAGTTATGCACGTGGAGGCCAATTCTGTTCTGGGTGTCTCTGGGCCATCTGGGCACCCAGAATCTAGATGGGCCTGCATTGCACATGATTCTGCTCCCACGGAGTAGATGTGCCTGCAGGAGCAGAATCTGGTGCAACCGGCTGGACGTGCAGGCCATGCCCGGATTCTGGGCACTCGTATGTCCAGCCCACTACCAGACTAGCCCAGCCAGGCTCCTGTATGGAGTGGCAGCAGCATGGTGTCCTGTTGCCATGTCACTGCGGCTCCATGCAGGAGCCATGATCTCCAGCACATCCCGCATATGTCTTTTCCCCGCCGCCCGTCCCCCGATCGGGCCTGCCATGACCAGAGTCGGGCTGCGGGGTACCCTCTCAATCCCCCTACCTTACTTTCTGGCCCCGGAGCTGCCATGTCCCGCTGTCTAATTCCACCTCCAAGGTGGACTAAGTCTCCTGTTTAGATTGCCAACCCCAGATGTACAGGTCCAACAACGGAATCGGCCCTGTACGTCCGGGGTTATGGCACTGCCCACAGCCAGCCCTCACTCCACCTGCAGTCCGCTCCTTCCCACCCACAAACAGAGCTCCCTGCACAGCTCAGCTCTATATGCCGGAAGCTCTGTTTCCCGGATGCAGACCAGGCATATAGCGGGTCTAGACATCCAGATCGGACATCCAGACCCTCGATTCGTTGTTCAGAATAGACCCCTTAGTGAAGAACAACCCAAACTATGGTTATATGATGCAAGGTTCCACATTAGGAATCACCTCCCAGGAAACGTATCTGGGCATCATCGTGCATAGTAGGTTGAAACCCTCTGCCCAGTGTGTAGCGGTGGCCAAGAAAGCAAACAGAATGCTAGGAATCATAAAGAAAGAAATGGAAATAAAACAGAGGATAGTGCAATGCCGCTGTATCACTCCACGGTGCAACCACACCTCGAAAATTGTGTGCAATTCTGGTTGTCATATCTTAAAAAAGATATAGCAGAATTAGAAAAGATACAGAGAACAGCAACAAAAATGGTAAAGGAGATGGAAGGATATCCCCATAAGGAAACACTTAAAAGGTCAGGACTCTTCAACATGGAAACGAGATGGCTGAGGTAAGATATAGTAGATATCTATAAAATGATAGGGTGCAATGAGTAAATGTAGATCGGTTGTTTACTCTTTCAAAAAGTAGAAAAGCCAGGGGACATGAAATGAAGCTACAATATAGATATTTAAGACTAATCAGAGAAAATCTGTTTTCACTCAATGCATAATCACTCTGGAATTCATTACCAGAGGATGTAGTAAGAACTGTTAGTACAGCTGGATTTAACAGAGGTTTTGATGAGTTCCTGGAGGAAAAGTCCAGAAACTATTATTAAAGAGGACCGTGGAAATCCACTACTTACCCATGGGATAAGCAGCATAGAATACATATAGCTTTTTGGAACCTGACAGCTACTTGTGACCTGAATTGGCCACTGTTGGAAACCGGGCTTGATGGACCCTTGGTCTGACCCAATATGGCATATTTTATGTTCTTAAGACTGAAAGTCAATGCAAAAAAGAGGAAGGCCAGCAATGAGATGGATCAGTACTATAGAATACCTGATGGTTCTCTTGCACTACCAGTTTAAAGATATATGGATATCTTTATCCAAATATCTTTAGTCTTCTTATTTATATGGCTGAGATATGCAGATAAATGTATCTGGATAGCAGCTGAATATCGCCGCTTTCTCTTGAATCCACTTCTGGAATGCCTCTGGCCCTTCTTTTAATGTGTATCAACTTGTATGATTAAAACTCATATTTAGCATAATAGGGAATTTAAATAAAAGCACTTAAGCAGTCAGCATTCAATCCTGGCAGCATGAATGCTTTCTGAATACTTACCAATTACGTTTTAGGAGCCTTAATTTAGGTGCCTAGTATTGAGTGTTGGGGTTAGAATACTTATATTCCTTTTTAGAATCTACAAGTGTGGTGATTTATGTTTCCTACAGGACTCTACCTCATTTAATGTTTGTCATAAAGATGGTATATAAAAACTTAAACAAATACATTTAAACACTCAGCCCTAGTCAGTTTCAAAGGGGCCAATATACAATATGGGGGGTCATTCTGTCCCATGAATAGCAGGGATGGCCGAATCGAGGGTCCGACCGTGGGGAATGAAGTAAATTGGCGGCGGCCGACATTCACAGCTCCTGAATGGAGCCACGGTGTCATGGCAACGGGACGGCATAGCACTGCGGCTCCTTTCAGGAGCCTGACTGAGGTAGCCAGGTATGTGGCTGTGCATGCAGGCTGATCGGAATTGGGGCCCGGCCTGCACGTTCAGGCCCTAGATCCGCTTCTAATCCCATGGGCACATCTAACCCCCACGGGATCAGAATTTGGTCTACCTCTGGGCATCCCAATTCCGATCGGATGTACAGGGGCCTGGACGGCCACTTTGGAATGTGCCTCCACTTGCTTAAATCCTAAAGAGTAAACAGTCAAGCCATTTGAAAATTGAACTCATAGAGTCTTTATAGAAGGGAGAACACTACTATTACAGGATAGTAGAGAGGCACAAATGGACAGATTAGCTGGACCATGTGTTCCTCTCTTGCTGACCTCTTCTATGCTTCTGTGTAGCCTCATGGGAAAGACATTCTATAGGTTCACTTCTTCATTACAATATATCTCACTTAATTTTCCCTAACTGTATTCCGGGCTCTGAAAGGATGGAGTATAGCATGATGCCTTTCTGAGAACGTCTGTCTCTCTCTTATCTCTGCCTTTTACAGTGAACGTAAGGGCTTCCAGTGGTTATGCCAGTAACCAGGTACGGCGGACGTGGCCCTCTCCCCCCCTCACCCACCCCCCAAATATTCCCCCTCCCTCCCCCTTCCTTAACAAATAACCACAACATCAATCCGTTATTGGCAAAACAACTGGTCGCAGCTTTATTGAACAAGCAAAATTATAACCTTACAACCATAACTGCATAACTTACGGTTCCGGCAGCGGGACAATCCCTCACCCGCCATATGGGTAGCAAAGTGAGTTCCTTCCCGCCTCCGCCAAGAACCGTTCCCCGGCAATTCCATTCCCCTCTTCCGGCTTCGCCATATTACTAGCAAAAGCCGAGGGCTTCTCCGGGTCGGGGGTACCCCCACCCCCGCCCTGCATATTGCCATGCCTCCGGACCCCGGACACCTCCGGGATCCCGCCCCCCCCCAACCAGCTGCAACCCCCCGTCTCCCCCACCCCAGCCCCCCACCATAGGGAGGGAGGGAGGGTGCGCCCGTCCTTCACCCAGCTCCGCAAAGGACTGACGCCTGCCTGCACGCTCCCTCGCAACTCCTGAGCCCCGCCAATCTCATTGGCTCCCGCGGCCGCCCTGGCCCGCGGGAGCCAATGAATTTAAATGTAAACCCCCTTCGCGCGGGCACGCGCCTCGCGCCTTCCCGGGGGCCCGCGCCACTCCGCCCCCCCGGTTACCTTCGGCCAACGGGCACGTAGGCCCGCGGCCTCCAATTTATAGAAGGCTTGAATTTCTCTTGAAGTAGGAGACAAGAGCTTCTCTTGGACCTGGATATTTTTGTTTTAATAAACAGCAATTTACAACCACCATGACAATCTCAGAGCTACTTCCAAGCTCCTGTTACCAGACAGAGACTAGGAAGAATAATTCCTTTATGGAGCAAAGAAAAAGTGGTGCAGAAAATAATCAAAGTCATATTTTCTCAAAGTGTCTTATTTCTATTTAAATATTTACAAACAAAACAGTGTGCAAATAGAAATTAAAAGTACATATAATAAAACACCAAGGTTCCATTTCCAGCAAATTATGCCAAAAATATATACACCCAAGTTTGCAAACAAAATGAAACAAAAGGAATTTGCAGTTGTTCCTAACAATTTATTTATAGATCAAATTTGATCATTTCTTTTTCAATAAAATCCCTAGATGGAGTACAATAAAATACCAAATAGTTTCCTAAATTATATCACAAAAATCAAGGGAAAGCTGAATTTTTCAAGTGCAGCAACATTTATTATAGATAAGAACATGCTTTCATCTCCTTTTGAAAACAAAATGAGAGAAAAAGACACTAAGGGGCATGTTTACTAAACTGTGATAGCCATTAGTGCAGGGTTTAGGCTGTGCCAACCTAAATGATAGCATGGAGCCCTGCACTAAAAATCCCACACTAATTGGGTAGTGTGCAATGGGGCGGGTACTGGGTGGTGTTAAGTACACCTGCGTGCTGGTTAGCGCAGTGCCGTGGTAACAGGAAGGGGATGGATGCACGTACTTCCTGAAGTTGGCCTGGGACTTCATACTACATTCACAGCCCAAACATGCATTAGCACTGCGCTCTTTAGTAAACATGCCCCTATTCATTTTCATTTCATTCTCAAATTGAAGCAACTACCAGACTCAGCATTGGCCCTTCCACTGCTGAAAAGAGGTGCCATGAAAATTAAACAAGTTGAAAAGTGTATGTTTCCCTCATTTCCAGAATCAGGCATGTGGGCAGTTCATATGTGTGTCGTGGAGAGTGTCGGAGGATGCATGTATGTGTGGGTGTGTTGAGGGGTACATGTGGCTGTGTCATGGGGAATGTCGGGGGATGCACACGTGTGTGTGTGTGTGATGAGGAGTTTTGAGGGCTTTGTGGCATGTGTTCATGCATGCATGTATGTGTTTCATGGGGCGTGTCGGGAACTCTGTGTGTGTGTGTATGTGTCCTGGGAAGTGTTGGGTGTTGTTTTTGTGTGTGTGTGTGTGTGTCTCTCTCATATTGCCTCCAGCTTAAAAATAAGCCTCCCTCCCACTGTTGGTAGTCCCCTCCCCCAAGCCCCATGTCTTCATGGCCTCTTCAGGTCCTCTCCAGTATCTTATTCCATCTGTAGTCTTGGAGCAGAAATGATTACCAATTACCCTGGTATGTTAGTCCTGTTTTTAATGTAATGGTTGACCATCTGATACTAGCACAAATCTGAATAATGACCATACTTTAAAATGGCTTTAGTCTCAAGTTAGCAGGTACCATTTTGAAAAATGAGACAAGTGAGAAAGGATTGTTATTGTCCTGCAGATTCTATGAACAGAGCAAGATATCAAGGGAAGCCAGAGTCACAGACGGATGCCCAGGGGAGGGAAAATATGGAAATAAAAAACAACTTGATTGTTACTTTGAGGCCAGGGGAATTATAGTAGGGCACTAATTAGATGTTTTTTTCTTTTTGTTTCTTTTTTTTAAATTTCATTTTATATTTAATGAATTATTACAACTTGTCATGAAGCTGAAGCTACTGAGAGTGCAGACTTAGAAAAAAAAAACCCTGTCTTTCACAGCGCTGTTGATGTGCAGAGGATGCAATTACCTTGCAGCTCAGCTAGAGGGAGCAGGAGCAAAACTACTGAGGCTGAGTTAACACACCCAGCCACCGATTATGTAAGAGCTAATCAGCTGCACCTGACGACAAGCCCGGGAAACTCAAAGGTAGAATGCTTTTATAAGAGAGAGGCAGTTCAGAGGAAAGCAGGCCAGCAGGAGGAACCAGTCCAGAGGAAAGCAGGACAGCAGAAGGAACCAGTCCAGAGGAAAGCAGGCCAGCAGGACGACACAGTCCAGAGGAAAGCAGGCCAGCTGAAGGAACCAGTTCAGAGGGAAGCAGTCTGGAGGAAAGCAGTCCAGAGAGGGACAGTCCAGAGAGAGACTGCCAGGAGAAGCACTTTGGATGGAAGGAGTGACACCTCCAGCCCAAGCAGCGTAGCTGGATCAAGCAGAACGCCCAGAACAGTAAGTGCTGGAAAAGGAGCAGAGAAAGTCAGAAAGAAAGACAACTCGAGGAGAGTCAGTCTGGAGAGAGACTCGGTAGCAAAGGACCACAGAGGCAAAGAGCTTGAGAGGAGAAAGCCATGCTTTGAGAGAGGCCTATGCTCACCGGAGGAGTTTGAATCAGGATTAAGAGGTACAAGAAGGAAAGGTTCTGATAGCAAAGCTACCTTTACCCAGAAGCAAGGAAATACGGATTCCTCACCAGGTTTTCCTAAACTACAGAAGGGGCAAGCACTGCTCAGAAGGTTCCAAGGGAAAGCCTATCTCCAGAGAGAGGTGCCTCTGAGAGAAAGCTCCAGTTATACCGGCTACAGGAGGAAGCCCAGGTATGGTGCCACTTCATTTATAAAAGAAAGTTTATCTCCTAGAAGCTCTGGTAAAAAAGGTTTGGACAAGTTCCTGGAGGAAAAGTCCATAAACCATTATTAAGAAGGGACCCAGGATATCAATGCTTGACCTAGTACAAGCATTGCAGAACCTGTGTCTTTTGGGGAAACTTCTAGGTACGTATGACCTAGATTGGCCACTGTTGGAAACAGGATACTGGGCTTGATGGACCTTGGTCTGACCCAGTATGGCATATCTTATGTTCTTATGTTCTTAGATGCTCAGTGCAGGAGAAAAGGAAACAAGTCAGAGCTTTACAAACCAGTATTTAAAGGCAGAAGAACAGGCCATGTTCATTTGGGAGCCTTAGAACAGCCCTATTGGAAACAAGCAAACAGAGACAGAGTCTGGGAAAGTATAGCAGCAAGGGAGACATCCAATTCAGAGGGCAAGGCCAGTGACCCAGAGTCCATGGAAATAGACCTAGAGAATCCTATTCCCATGCCTCCAGATGAATTTATGGATTGTACCTTGTGTATTGCTAGCAGCCTTGAGTCATTAGCAGAACTGTGAATGGAACAAACCTTTTTGCTTTGAGAATGCTCACCTTTTGTGCTAAGTGCCAGAGAACTGTTTTGCTTATTTAAGTTGCTCTGAAGTAAGAGAATCTTTTACTTAATCTCTCCAATCAACTGTGAAACTTGTAACAGTTTTTCTTCTTGCTTATGTTTGGTGATACCCTGAAAGAAAGGACTTTCTTTATTTCTGTGCCTTACTGAGCCTTTGCGTTAAAGGGGAAATAAAAGCCTTAATACCCTCTATTTGGCTTATACAATTTGTTCATACAAGGAGCTGGACTACAAAGACCAACCTGCACTTGGCCTTAAAGAGCCCTTTCCTCCTTGAAACAATAAAAATGCTCAGCCTACCTTACAGCCACTGGCCAGCAGGGAGTGCTGACGACAAACTTAAATCAAGCAATAAACTTGCACAGAAAAGTTCAAATGAAAAAGAAAAAAACTAAGTGAATATTAATAAATAAAGGAAATAATTTTGAGGGGAATTTTAGAAGAGCCATCCCAGTGCAATCTGGGACGTCTAAGCCCAAACGTCTGAAAAAAATGCAGGCATACAACAGAGGTGTACATTTCATTTAATTTATTAAAACTTTATATACCGCCCTTAGTGGGGACAACAGAGCAGTTAACAATAAAAAAATATGGTCTGCTATGCTGCAGCAGCACTGTAACATCAGCATTGACGTGTGGTTTGCATGTGCACAACACTGTCAGTCAGTGGAGCAATTTAAGATTGCGTGTTTGAACAGTGGAGGTGTGGCCATGTGGAGATCGGAATGAATGGCTATGTCTATCTTTTCTGAATATGGTGAGCACGTGTACATCTATAGGGCTTGTTTACTAAGCAGTGGCAGCGGCTTCCTATTGATATTGGAGCCGTGGCCCCATTGAATTCGATATCGATAGGAAGCCGCTAACGCTGCTTAGTAAACAAGCCCCTACATCTCAGACTGCTGCATAGTGTTTATGTTTATGTTTGTCTTTATTTGATGTACTGCATGTAGTTGGTGCATTTAAACCTGTGGTTCTGGAATGGGGTATAAATCGGCCCCATCTACGATTTGTATGTGCCCACTGGCCGGACATACATGTTATGGATTCATGATCCATGTGACTTGCCCAAGATTACAAGGAGTGGCAGAAGAATTCGAACCTGGTTTCCCTGGTCAGCCCAGTGTTTTAATCATTAGGTTACTCTTCCACTCTTCCAAAAAAGTAAACAAAAAAGAGCACAAAACAGATTTTCATACCCCCGAAAAGAGGAAAATACCGGTCCCTAAGTGTTAGTATCTATCCTTATCCATATTTGTGTGCAAAGTTCTCATTGCCTTGTTAACTGTGAAGGAAACCAAATTCTTTGCAGGTTATGAGAAATATGCAATGATAATGCAGTATGAGCTTCTGAGGCCATTCCTGAAGGAGGATTGAGTGTGAACTCTATGGGCCCGATATTGAATTAATCTGGCTATGTGCCGCTACAGCGCATAGCCATCCCCACTGATCTCTAACCCCAGATATTCAATGCTAGGATCATATGCAGCCCTGGCATTGAATATCAGGGCTCGCCGCACATACCCTGGAGCCACAGAAGCTAACTAGGTAGCAGCAATATTGCAACGCTGCCCAGTTAGCTCCTGCAGATAAAACTAGGCCAGCTTTTGCTTCACCTAGTTTTACCCGCAGGTCACTAACCGGGTAGTGGTGCAATATTGCTAGTACCTAGTTAGTGACTGTCACTGCCCTGTTCTGCCCTGGAACGCCCACGGCATACCCTGATGCTAAGCAGTTAGCACTGGGCTTAAAAAGAGAAGATTGGGGATATTCAGTGGCATTAAACATGTTAGTGCCATTGAATATCCCATTCGGCATTTCCATGGTTTACAGACCTGTAAACTGTGTAAATGCCTTTCGAATACCGGGCCCCCATCATTCATGTGCCATATAAATTTTGGCTAATTCTTGTGCTTGCTTTCATTTGTTATGATTTTACTTGTTTCACCTTGCTTTTATTTGTTATGATATATATCTTTTTTAAAAAAGGAGGTCTTGTTTACACTTTTTATTATTGGGTAGCAGTACCTTCATAGCGATTTTTTTTTTTTGTGTGTTTTAGCTGTAGAATAAGGATTAACATGCTGTTTATATATAGCCTGCTAGTTTGTCTTCAAGCACAATCAGTGCCAGTATCATAACACACTGCATGATATTATATTTTGTCATGCAGAGGATCCTTCCGAGGATATGGAACTGGGTGAAGCTGAAGAGATTGTGTCAGAAGCTGACAGCCAGGCAGACCACATGGCCCAGGGTTGCCAGGGACAACATAAACAGAGTGAGTCACGAGGGGAGAAAACATGCCAAAACTGCAACATAGCCCCGAGCTCAGGGATTAAGGAGAAGCACCTGGTTGGGGGAGGGGCGCAGTTAAGCCCTAGGTTACAGGGATATACAAAGTACTCACCAGAAGAAAGCAGAAGAACCGGAGAGAGAACCGGAGAGAGAACGGTAGGGAGAACCAGAGAGAGCTGGGGAACCAAAGAGGGAACCAGTTGGAGAAGGAGACCAGAAGAGAGTTTCCAAACGGAGAGCTTCAGGTCCAGAGAGGGAGAGACGTGCTGGCCAAAGGATATTTGTATGACTGAGAGAAAAGAAAGGTTAAAAGGCAGGAAAACACAGCCGGTGTGTGAAAGCCTTGCTGACCCAACTGTGCTAAGAAATCCCTCTGTGAAGAAGCCAAAAGGTAGGCTGTATAAACTGTATAGAAGGGAAACTGGGTTTGAAAGTTTTCCCTGTGACTGCCAAGGTTTGCTGGACTCTCCCTTAGCAAAATCTCATATATATGGTAATTCTCCACCCTGCTCTGTAGCATCCGGTGAGGAGAAGTCTCGGGGAAAGAGAGAGAGACTGCATTTTGAAGTACCGTATAATTATCCACAAACTTATTTGTCTGAAAGTGACTGTGAGGAAATGCAGACAGAGTTTGTTAATAAACAGACATCAGATGAGCAGATGGATTGTACGCTGTCCTTAGCAGATCATGTCATATCTCTGTGCTAAACTAGCTGTTAACAAGGCTGTTGGAACAGCAGTGGGAAAAAGCAAGAGTGTTTGTCTTTGTTTGGAAAGGGACTGCTGCATTGTAAGTTTGTTTTGAACACCGTGTGTGAAAGCTGAAAACCAAAGAAGCTGTTTTTGAACATAAGAACATAAGATATGCCATACTGGGTCAGACCAAGGTCCATCAAGCCCAGTATTCTGTTTCCAACAGTGGCCAATCTAGATTATATGTACCTAGCAGTTTCCCCAAGAGACACAAGTTCCACAATGCTTGTAATGGGTCAAGCATTGATATCTTCGGTTACTTCTTAATAATGGTTTATGGACCTTTCCTCCAGGAACTTGTCCAAACCTTTTTTAAACCCAGCTACACTAACAGCCTTTACTACATCCTCCGGTAACAAATTCCAGAGTTTGATTACACGTTGAGTGAAAAAATATTTTCTTTTATTAGTCTTAAATAGTTTACCCTGTAGCTTCATTGCATGTCCCCTAGTCTTTCTATATTCTGATAACGTAAACAATTGATCTACGTTTACCCGTTCCACTCCGTTCATTAATTTATAGACCTCTATCATATCTCCCCTCAGCCGTCTCTTTTCCAGGTTAAAGAGCCCTAACCTTTTAAGCCTTTCTTCATAAGAGTATCCTTCCATCCCCTTAACCATTTTGGAGGCTCTTCTCTGAACCTTTTCTAAAATCGCTATATCCTTTTTAAGATACGGCGACCAGAATTGCACACAATATTCAAGGTGCGGTCTCACCATGGAACGATATAGAGGCATTATAATATCTTTTGTTTTATTTTCCATTCCTTTCCTGATCATACCTAGCATTCTATTTGCTCTCTTGGCCGCCGCTGCACACTGGGCCGAGGGTTTTAACATGGTATCCACAATGACGCCTAAATCTTTTTCCTGGGTGGTGGTTCCTAATGTGGAACCTTGCATCGTTTAACCATAGTTTGGGTTGTTCTTCCCTAAGTGCATAACTTTGCACTTGTCCACATTAAATTTCATCTGCCATTTTGATGCCCAGTCTTCCAATTTATCAAGATCCTCTTGCAATTTTTCACAATCCTCTTGGGTTTTAACAACTTTAAATAGTTTTGTGTCATCTGCAAATTTGATAACCTCACTCGTTATTCCACTTTCCAGGTCATTTATGAATATGTCAAAAAGCAGCGGACCCAGCACAGATCCCTGGGGTACACCACTATTCACCTTTCTCCATTGGGAAAATTGGCCATTTAGCCCTACCCTCTGCTTTCTATCTTTTAACCAGTTCCTGATCCACAGTAGTACACTGCCTCCTATCCCATGACTCTTTAGTTTTGCCAAAAGTCTCTGATGAGGGACCTTGTCAAAGGCTTTCTGAAAGTCCAGATACACAATATCAACCGACTCACCTTTGTCCACCTGTTTATTCACTCCTTCAAAAAAAACATAACAGATTAGTAAGACAAGATCTTCCTTGTCTAAAGCCATGTTGGCTGTCTCCCATTAGGTTGTGACTATCTACATGCTGAGTAATTTTATTCTTTGTGATGGTTTCTACCATTTTTCCCGGTACTGACGTCAGGCTCACTGGTCTGTAGTTTCCCGGATCACCCCTGGAACCCTTTTTAAAAATTGGTGTTACATTGGCGATCCTCCAATCTTCAGGTATTAGAGATGATTTTAATGATAGTTCACAGATTGCTGATAACAGGTCTGCAATCTCATATTTCAGTTCTTTCAACACCCTTGGATGTATACCATCCGGCCCAGGTGATTTGCTACTCTTCAGTTTATCTAATAGTTGTAAGACATCTTCCCGATGTATCGATATTTCCTTCAATTCTTCCTCACCTTTAAATACCACTTCAGTCATGGGTAACATCCCTACATCTTCCTCAGTAAAGACCGAAGCAAAGAATTCATTCAGTCTGTCCGCTATCGCCTTGTCGCCTCTTAGTGCTCCTTTAACCCCTTTATCATCTAATGGACCAAATGACTCTCTCACAGGTTTTTTGCTACGAATGTACTTGAAAAGGTCTTTATTTCGCGTTTTTGCTTCCGCAGCAAACTTCTTCTCAAATTCCCTCTTTGCCTGCCTTATCAATGCCTTGCATTTGACTTGCCAGTGCTTGTGCTGTTTCCAGTTTTCGTCGTTTGGCTCTTTTTTCCATTTCCTGAAAGATGCTTTTTTGGCAACAACAGCCTCTCTGACCTCACCTTTAAACCATGCTGACAGTTTTTTGGACTTCCTTCCACTTTTCTTAAAGCGTGGAATACAGCTGGTCTGGGCTTCCAAGATAGTATTTTTCAACAACACCCAAGCTTGATGTACGTCTTTAACCTTTGCAACTGCTCCTTTTAGTTTTTTCTTAACTGTTTTTCTCATTTTATCATAGTCTCCCTTTCGAAATTTAAAAGGTAGTACTGTGGATTTCCTTACTATCCCTCCTCCACTAATTAAATCAAAGGCGATCATGCTATGATCACTACTGCCAAGTAGCCCCAACACCCTTATCTCTTGCACTAGATCTGGTGTTCCACTAAGGTCTAGGTCTAATATGGCTTCCCCTCTGGTCGGTTCATGAACCAGCTGCTCCAAGAAGCAGTCATTTATTTCATCTAGGAACTTTATCTCCCTAGCATGTCCTGACGTGACACTGACCCAATCGATACCGGGGTAATTGAAATCAACCATTATTATTACTGCGCTGTAACGTTTGTTAGCTCCCTTGATTTTTTTTGAGCATTTCATCATCCATTTGGTCATTCTGGCCAGGTGCTCGATAGTACACCCCCACTGCCATTGCCTTTCCTCTTTTATATGGAATTTCAATCCATATAGATTCTACAGCAGATTTTGTTTCCTGCAAAACTTTAATCCTTTCTGAGTCAATGCCCTCTCTAACATAGAACGCAACCCCTCCACCAATTTGATCAGCTCTATCATTACGATATAGTTTGTACCCAGGTATCACAGTGTCCCACTGGTTGTCCTCCTTCCACCATGTCTCTGATATTCCAATCATATCTAACCTTTTATTTAGTGCTATATATTCTAACTCTCCCATCTTATTCTTTAGACTTCTAGCATTTGCATACAAGCATTTTTAGAGAATGTATTTTATTCATGTTAATTTGGCTATTGTTAGACATGGGTAAATTGGGATCTTTAAGCTCTGTCTGCTCCATACTTGAGGGCATTTGGGCTACTTTACTCTTTTGTGGAACCTCTCTGCTTTTGGTAGTATCCTCTCTGCTTTTGGTAGTTCCTGCATTGTTTTCTTTGTACCAGAAGTATGGTCATTTTTGTCCTTAATTTCCTTTGCAATGAATCCACCCGGAAGAGGAAATAAAACCTTGCCATTTTTGCCTAACCCACTTGACTACAATTATTCCTTGGCTTAGAGAGTAAGAGGGACTACAACACCCAGAAGGCAGTGCAGGGCCAACTGCACTACCCTGCTCCTTAAGTTTTGGATAGCCCAGGCTGACCTACCCTACATGCCCCTGGCTCTAGGGGGGTTACTGGTGACAACTGTTCTCACTCTCTAACACGAATGCGATCCACCTTAAGTTTTGCGTACCAAGAACGCAGACGCTTATGTCACAATATTTAAATAGCGGATATGTTCTCCTTTTATCTTTTCTCTCTACACGCACTTGTTGCTGACTCACAGTAAGTTTTAAAGTCTTTGGGACTTGTTTACAAAGCCGCGGTAGCGGTTTCCGCCTGATATCGGAGCCACAGCCCCATTGAATTCTTATATGAATTCAATGGGGCCGCGGCTCTGATATAGGGTGGAAACCGCTACCACGGTTTTGTAAACAAGCCCCTTTATCTTTCTAGTCCATTACTATTGTTTTAGCCTTTTGGTTCCCGATCATTAACTGAAATACAACGCTAAACAAAGTTTGCACAATCAATTCTTCTCTTTTTCCCAGCGGCCCTTTTCTTACAGCGTCTTTTTGCTTTAGCCTCCTTATTGTCTCAATTTATTTATATATATTTATATACCGCATCTTCCAAAGTTCAGTTGCGGTTTACAATGAACAACAATTAACAAAGTAAATTTGTTTTACAGGGAACGTCATATTATAACAGAACATATTTACAAGGAACATCATATTATAAGTAAACAGTCAAACAATGTGAGATAAATACAAAGTGGCACAGATTAACTATATACAGTTTTTATATGTATATATATACATGGATGTGAAAGGATGTAAGCTGAGAGGTAATCGTGGGTGTGTGTTTTTGTTTGTGTTAAAGGCTTTTGCTTAATGTGGACTGAATACCTGTTTAACCTTTGTCTAGTGCAGGCGCTGAGTTATCTATGTTATAGTGTTTGGTGAACAGATAAGTTTTCAATTTTTTACGGAATTCCATGATTTCGGTTAAGATTCGTAGCTCTTCTGGGAGGGAATTCCAGGTCATTGGGGCTATGTGGGAAAAGGCTCTGTTGTTTGTTGATTTATGGGCTCTTGTATAATCTTTTGGGGTCTTTAATCTGTTTAATTGTCCTTTTCTGTGTGTGGGCTTGGATGGTTCTTTGTGTATTAAGTTACATAGCATGGTTGGGGCCATGTCGTATAACGCCTTAAATACAGTTATTATTGCTTTGTAGGTTATTCTACTTTGAATTGGTAGCCAATGGAGGGAGGCTAGTATTGGTGATATGTGTTGGAGTGAGTTAATTTTCAATATAATTCTGGCTGCTGCGTTTTGCGCTAATTGCAATCGTTTGATGTTTTGTTTTGATATGCCTATTAAGATTAGATTGGCAAAGTCAAAATGTGGAGTTATTGTTGCTTGGATTATGCTGATAAAGTCTTGAGTAAATACTAGCGGTCGAAGTTGTTTGAGGGTTTTGAGTTTGAAGTAAATTTTCTTTATGGTATTGCTAATGTGTGTTTCCATCGTTAGATGAGTATCTAGTATAACGCCTAGATACCTTATTTCGTTTTTTATTTTAATTTCTTGGTTTTGAAGTCTTATGTGTGTTGGTGGAATATAAGTTTTGTCCTTGGTTACAATAAGAACTTCTGTTTTAGTATGGTTTATGTGGAGGTTTTGTGTTTTTAGCCACGTTGTGATTTCGTTATAGCAGTCCAATAGTAGTTGTAGTGGTATATTGGGTATCGAGAATGGTATATACATCATAATATCATCTGCGTATAGATGATATTTTACTCCAAATTTTTTGAAAATGTTGCAGACAGGTTTTATGTAAATATTGAAAAGTAGGGCTGACAGCGCTGAACCTTGTGGTAATCCGATCTCTTGTTTATATGTGTTTGAGTTTTGATTCCCAATTCTTACATTTTGCGTTCTATTATTTAGGTAAGATGAGAACCAATTATGTACTGTGGAATTTAAGCCTATTTGCCTCAAGTTATTGAGCATTATTGTGTGGTGTACGCTATCAAACGCAGCTGATATATCAATAAAAAGTAGAATGAAGGCCTGTTTATGATCGTCTATCCCTCTTAGGAGCGCATCTATTAGAACTGTGAGGAGTGTCTCAACTCCATGACAGGGTCGAAAGCCATACTGTTGCTCATCGAGCGGGTAAGATGAGTCTAGGAAGTCCTGAGTCTGTAATTGAACCACTTTTTCAATTATTTTAGCTAAGAAAGGTATGCTTGAAATAGGTCTATATGATGCAGGCAAGGTTTTATCAAGTTTGCTATTCTTAAGGATTGGCCGTATTTGAGCGTGTTTGAGTGCGGGCGGTAGGTAGCCTTGGGTCAGAGAGAGGTTCACTATTGATAGGATATAGGGTAATAGAATTGGTAGTGTATTCTTTATCCATGTTACTGGACATGGGTCTAGGTATGAGGTTGTGGTGTTGAGGCTGGTGATGATATTTTTTAGTGTCTCTTTAGTTATGGGGTGAAACTCTGACCATAGATCTGATTGCTTGCATGATGATTTGATAGTGTCTATAGACATTGATGGCATTTTTGCTTTGTTTTGGTAATGGTAGGCTAGGGTTTGAACCGAGATGTCGGTGATTTCATTGTCAGAGGTTTGAGGGTTGGTTAGGTTTCTTACAATGGTGAATAATTCTCTTGGCCTGTTATATGATTTTGATAGTATTTTAGCATAGTATTCTTTTTTTGTACTGTCTATGGTATCTTTATATTTAGTGAGTTGGTTATTATATATTTCTTTATGTATTGTCAATTTAGATTTGCGCCAGTTGTGTTCTAGTTTTCTAAGATTTCTTTTCATTTGTTTTAATGTGTTGTTGAACCATGGTTTAGTATTTGTCTTAGGGTAAGTGGGCTTTTTGTATGTGTGGTTAATTTTGGCTGCATTGTAGATGGTTTCATGCCAGTTCTTGACAGTGTCATCTAAGTTAGTTGCAGATGAAAGGAGGTGGGGAATTATTAGGTCAATAAATTCTTCATTGTTGAATTTTTTGAATTTTGATGTTGTAACATTTATGGGTTGATTGTTAGTGCTATTAAAGGGGTATGTAAGATTTAATTTTATAATGTAGTGATCAGACCAGGGTATCTGTGTACATTCAACTGAGTTGGGATTTATTAGCTTGAAGAGTGTGTTAGGGAGAAGGATAAGATCGAGTGTTCCACCTTTTGTGTGTGTGGATGTATTTATTATCTGATGATATTCCATGTCTGATATTGTATCAAGGAACAGTTTAGATTCCAGTGTTGGTAGCGAGGGAAGGTTAAAGTCTCCAAGCATGATTATAGGGTGTTTATTTATTTATTAATTTTATTTAACAGTTCTTCTATACCGCTCTATTTTAGATCAGAGCGGTTTACATTCAACATCAACCATACAACACAGGAACCCTGAGTTGTATTTACAATAAACAGGAGATCAACTTGGAAGTAACTGGGGGGAACTATGTACATTGTATAACATATCTACATCTTATTTACACTGGGGTCCTGATTCCATTTCAGTGGGTATCTTCTGAGCGATCAGTTGATTATCCTTTTTCATGCTGAGTCTGATTGTTTAATTGCAATGAGTGATTGTCTGAGGGGGCATATGTATGATTACTAGTGCTGGATTCAGGGTAGTATGTGGTGAATAGGTGTTGCTTTAATGCCTTCCTGAAGTCAATTAGGTAAGTGATGTTTCGAATAGAGGTGGGGAGAGCGTTCCATGCTCTGGGTGCGTAAATCGTAAAGGCCCTATTTGTCGTTGCTTTTGTGCATTTTGTTATTACTTTTGGGACCTCTAGTGTGTTTTGCATCATGGGTCTTCTGTTTCTGTTCTGTGGTACTTTATGTATCATCTTGCTGAGGGCTGTGGGGGTCAGGGTGTTTGCGGCTTTGAAAGTTAAGGTTAGAACTTTGTGGCGGATTCTTGCTTGAACTGGTAGCCAATGGAGGTTCATCAGTACTGGCGTTATGTGCTCTCTCCGTGAAGCCCCTGTTAGTACTCTTGCCGCAGTGTTCATTGCAAGCTGGAGAGGAGCCAGTGTTGCTTGAGGGAGACCGTGTAGAATTACGTTGGCATAGTCGAAATGTGGTAATATTAATGCCTGATAGATCGAACGGTAGTCGCTGAAGTCAAGCAGCGGTCGGAGATGTTTTAGGGTCCTTATTTTCATGTATACTGTTTTTACTGTGTTTCTTATGTGGGTTTTCAGATCCAGTTGTTGATCCAGTGTAACGCCAAGGTAGCGGATTGTGGGTTTGGTTTTCAGCTCTGTGTTGCCGACCTTTAAAGAGAGTGGAGGGGTGAAGTCCTGGTTTCTTGAGATGAAAAGGACATCTGTTTTACTGTAGTTGATTCTCATGTTTTGTGTGCTGAACCATTCTGCTGTTGCCTCAAAACATCTTGTTAGAGGGGAGAGGTCTGGTTGGTTGGTCCTGAATGGGATGTATAGTAGGATGTCATCTGCGTAGGCTAGACAGTTGACCTTGAATGAACGTGCTAGGGCACATATGGGCTGCATGTAGATGTTAAACATCAATGCAGATAGTGACGAGCCCTGTGGTACACCCTGGTTCTGTAAAAATGGTTCAGAGGTTGTGGAGCCTGACCTTACATGTTGCCATCTATTAGTCAGGTATGACTTGCACCACTTTAGGGCTGTTCCCTGAATTCCTTTCTCGCTGAGGCGTTGTATGAGGATCTCATGGTTCACCGAGTCGAAAGCCGCTGCAATGTCGAGGAATATGAGGGCGAATCCTTGATGCATTTTGTCAGTTCCAGAGACTAGATGGTCAAATAGGTTGGTGAGGAGGGTTTCAACCCCATGTGCTTCTCTGAACCCATGCTGGGAAGGATCCAGTGGGGCTTCAGTATCAATATGCTGTTGGATTTGGCGCTGTACTAACTTTTCTATTACTTTGGCAAGCATAGGGATACTTGAAATTGGTCTGTATGATTCCACTTTCGTTGGGTCCAGCTTGTTATTTTTGAGCAGTGGTCTGATTGATGTTTGTTTCAGACTTTGTGGAAACGATCCGGTTGTAAGAGATTGGTTTATTAATTCGCTCAGATATTGGCTTAAGTCACATCGTAACTCCTTTATCCATAAAGCAGGGCATGGGTCATTGGGTGCAGTAGTGGGGTTGATTGCAGCGATCGTGTCTTCAATCTCTCTGCGTGATATTTTTTCAAAGTCGGATAGTGGAGATGGTTGGGGCAAGTTGTGCTGAGAGCTGTTTTCCGCGGAGTTCGAGGTTGCACCAGCCTGGGTGACTTCAAGTTGTAGGTAGTTGGTTGCAGATGTAGTAGTCTGGATCATTTTTGACTGTAAGTAGTTGGAGTATGCCTGGGGGTGTGGCATCTGTGACTGGTCTGCAGGAGGTTCTCTTATGAGAGATTTCACTATATTGAAGAGATCGTGTGGCTTGTTTAGTGACCGCTTCAAGATGTCGGAATGGTATTGTTTCCGCTTTTTTGTTAATTCATCGCGGTGTGATTTTAGGTGAGCGATGTAAGTATCTTGTGCTTCAGTAGAGTGAGATCGGCGCCATCTTCTCTCGAGCCTGCGCAGGCACTTGAGTGAGTCTCGGAGTTCTCTGGTATACCATGGTGCATGCTCTCGTTTCTTTGTTGTTGTTTTATTTGTGGCTGGTAGACATGCGATGGTCTTGAGGCTCTCATCCCAGGTGGACACCAATGCATCTAGGTCTTGTGGTATGTTGTTGAGGAGTGGGAGGATCTTCTCTCGAAGCTCTTCTTTATTGAAGGGGCGGAAGCGCTTCAAAGAGGTTTCGTGGACAGTGTTGTTTTTGTTGGAGTTTTTATTGTGTGTGTTAATAGGTATCTGGAATTGGATCAGGCTGTGGTCAGACCATGGCACAGGCGTTATGGTTGGTGACATTGGTTGGGTGGTATCTTTATCTGTCTGTGGGGCAAAGATCAGGTCAAGTTTGTTTCCCTTGACGTGGGTGGGATTATTGACTAGCTGATCGTAGCCTAGTTCTTGTAACGCTTCTAGGAAAGCAGAGGCTTGCGATTCCTGTAGCGTAGGCAAGTTGAAATCACCTAGGATCCAGTTCTGGGATCGTGGTTTGTTTGAGTTGCAAGCGAGGCCCATTATCGTTGCAAGATCTTCTGAGGATGGTGTTGGTGCCCGGTAGAGTAGGTTGATCGTGCAGGTGTCATTTGTTATGGTGAGGGAGTCCAGGTGGGCTGTGCTGGTTGAGTTGCACATCTGGAAGCCTAGGCAAGTTTTGACAAGGATGTTGTGACAAGGTGTTGTTCTGTGGATGAACTGAGGAGTTCGATAAAGGCGTCAAGGTAATCTAACTTTTGGTTTGGGGGTCTGTATACTAGGCAGAGTTTCATGGGACCGATCTTTATTAATAGTGTATCTGTGTCATTGGAGATGTTTGACTGGATTGATTTGGCGCTTAGTACTTTTCTTGTCATTATTAATACGCCTCCGCCTTTTTTATTGGTTCTATGTTTATAGAAAGTGTCATAATCTTCATTATTAAGTTGATTTAAGTAGACTGTATCTGAATCGGAGAGCCAAGTTTCTGTGACACATAATATGTCTGGTTTGGAGTCTGCTATTAAATCATTGAATATGGGCAGCTTGTTTTTCATTGACCGTGCATTGATAAGGATGCATGAGAGGGATGTTAGGTTGTTGGTGCATGTTCCCTTGGTTGTATGGTATGGGTATGTTTTTATGTGAATTAGTCTATGGAAGTTTGGTTTAGGATGGTTGTTTGGATAAATGTGTCCGATATGGTTGTTGTCCCGAGTGCGTGAGTGAATTATGGGAATTGTTTTATAATTTTTACTGTTTAGGCTTAGTGTTAAGTCAATAGAATTGCTAGAACTAGACTGATATTAAATAGATTCATTAGCAAAACTGGAACAATGTCCTAGCAAAACTGGAACAATGTCCTAGCTAACGCCGCCAAACCATCCGTTGACAGGACCAAGAAACAACACCACAACAAGAGCAAAACAAACCATGGTACTCAGCAAAAATACGACAGGAAAAGAGGGAGCTCAGGAAAATTGAACGGAGATGGAGAAAAAACAAAACTACTTCCGACCAACATCTTTACCTAACAAAGCAAAAACAATACAATGAACACATCAACCAATCAAAGGGAGAATTCCACACAAACCTGATAAATTCTTCCATCAACAAACCCAGAGAACTTTTCGAAATAGTAAAAACCCTGACAAAAGAGCAAGCAGCAGAAAGAGAAATACAAGTGGATCCACAGATATTCGCCGACCACATCAAAGACAAATTTCACTCCACAGAGCGCACAACACCCAGTAGAACCAACAGAACGAACGTCCACCCCAAAACCTGAGGCACATTCCACTCACCCTCAAAAGAGCAGATATCAGACATCATCTCCACAATCAACACAAGCACTGCTCCTACAGACCCTTGCCCAGTGTCATGGGTCAAAGCCACCAAAGCAAGCCTCATACCAAACATTCATAAAATGGTACACAACTCACTCACTCAAGGACTCGTGCCACAGCAATTAAAGCTTGCCTCAGTAAGACCAATCACAAAGAAAACTTCTCTCGACAAAAAGGACCCAGCAGCATACCGACCAATCTCCAGCATACCCTTCCTCGCAAAAATAATCGAAAAGACGGTTCAACTACAACTTCAGGAACACATTGATGAACACGGAACTCTCGACGACAACCAACATGGATTTCGTCCCAACCATGGAGTCGAAACTCTCCTGATCTACCTCTTCGACAGCATCATAAGAATAATTGACGACATCAGGAATGGAATTATAATGATCTTCATCGACATCTCCTCAGCGTTCGACACAGTTGATCACAATATACTCCTGGAGAGACTGAAGAACACTGGTATACACGGTACCACTCTAAAATGGTTCCACTCGTACCTAACAGAAAGACAGCTACAGGTCAAGGTGGGACAGGACACCTCCCGGCCCATAAACGTCCAACAAGGAGTACCACAAGGATCCGCACTCTCAGCACTCCTTTTTAACATCTACATCCAACCAATATGCAACATTATGAAAGAGAACAACATCCAATACACAATATACGCAGACGATATAATGGTATACTCCCCGATATCAATCGAAAACCCGGACTTCTCTAAGATAGCAGACTGCCTTACCCAAATGGCGAAGTGGTGCCAAAACAACAATCTAGCTATAAACTACAACAAGACTGAAGCTTTAATCATCACTCGAAACCAAAGCTTCACACACCCACCAAACATAAAGATACAAAGCACCACGATACCGATAAGATCGGAGGTGAGATACCTTGGGGTTACTCTGGACAGTAAACTCAACCTCAAACCACACATAGACAAAACAATCCAAAAAGCATATTACAGGATGCGAATCATCAGGAGACTGAAACCACTCCTCGCTCCAGAACACTTCCGTACAGTCTGTCAAGCACTGATAACCCCAATACTGGACTTCTGCAATCCGATATACCTCGGACTACCAAAACAAGCTCTCAAACCACTACAGCTGGCACAAAACACTGCAGCTCGAATCATATCCAGAGCCGCAAGGCAGGAGCACATCACACCTACACTAAAGGACTTACACTGGCTCCCAATCATTGCTCGCATCAGATACAAGACTATCATAAACCTATTTAAGATAAAAGAACACACATCAGCCAACAGCCTCCACCTGCTCATACAACCGGAAACCAGCGCACGTCCCAGAAGAAGTCAAACACGCAACCGAGTCAGCACCCCAAATGAGTACAAGCACACACGCAAGGACACAACAGACAGAGCTCTCTCCATGGCTGCTCCAACAATATGGAACAATCTACCGGACGATCTAAGGGCAACTCCAGACCTCAAAGACTTCAGAAAACAACTGAAAACCATGCTGTTCATAGAGCACTATGGTCACATCACATAACCTAAGAGAATGGATAACAGCACTCCAATCCTCCCAAACAACTGAATATATATAAAATATGATTCTAGCACCACTGTAAATAGCCCACCCTGTATATAGCTCAAACAAATCAAGCACCCAACACATCCCTCACACAACTAAGTTTTATCCTCACTGCATGTACAACACACACACTTTACCTGATTGCTTGCTGTGATACCACCTTGATTATTAAGATAAGGCGGTTTAGAAATACTGTTAAATAAATAAATAAATAAAAATAAATAAAATGTTTGTACGTGTCATTTTAACTGTTTTGTGGTTAGTGGCGCTAAGCAGTTATATGATGGGGTAAAATAAATGAGAGAGAAAGAAAGTCACTAGGTGGTTGTGTTATGCAGAGAATAGACTAGGTGGTTGTGTTATGCAGAAAATAACAACAGTATTGATTAATGATAATCTGCTAACGACAACTGTAATAGAATGTATGGTTGTTACTTATTAGTTAGCTACTTATTTACAGCAGTTCTGAGTGATGACTTACTGTCTAGCAACGGTAATAACTTACTACTGGCAACAGTATCAAGTGATGTCTTACTACTGGCAACAGTATCAATAATTTACTACTGGCAACAGTATCAAGTGATGACTTACTATTGGGAACAGTAATAGGTACTGTTGAAAACAATGATGTAGAGAGAGCTAGTGAAGTGTTTAATTGTGATATCAATATCAATTGTTGCAACAGTTTAATCAGCATTGATTAGTTATGTATACTATTTGTCACACTGTAAATCTTTAGGCTCTTCAGGTAAAGTACTTATCAATTAATGTTAGGTTCAGAGCAGTTTCAACAATGAGAATTAGTACTGGTAATGGAATAGTATTTCAGTAGTATATCTTACTGACAACAGTAAATAATCGTACTGGTTATAATCTATATATGTGCTACTGGCAACAGTATTAATTTCAGGCTATTTGTGATGGCTGTATGAATTAATACTAACAATAGTAATGTAGTTTTGTTGTATATCTTATTTACAATATTGATCAAGTTATACCAGATTATGATGTAGTGTCTATGAAAGATAATCTACTTAGGGTCTCAGAGGTTATTCACAGTTGAATAGGCAGAACAGAGGGAAGATTAATCAAGCTAGGATGTAATTGTTATTTGAATTTTCTAGTATAAACAAATAAGATCAACTGCAGAGGGCGGGTCTGTTGAGGGATTTCTGTCGTCAGGTATACTTGCTGCGGTTTGGTGGCTGTCAATTCGGTGCAGTGCAGAGGAGTAAGGTAGATTCTGCGTAGTTCTTCTTCTGCTTTTTGGTGGTCAACGAGGGTCTAGTCGAGCCTTTGCCTAAGGGCCGTGCCAAAGGACCCTCTTGCGCGGCCCTCAGGCGCGGGCCCACAAGGCGCGGGCGCGCCGGCTGGCGCTTCTTTTTAAATTGCTTCTCCTGCTGCCCGGATTGGGCAGAGCGGCCTGGTGGGGGTGGCCTGGTGCTCCGACCCGCTCGATCCCCGCCGGGAGAGCAGCTGGAGGGTCGGAGTGCTGGGCTGCTGAAGAGGCCGCGCGCCGGCTGGCGCTTCCTTTTAAATTGCTTCTCCTGCTGCCCGGATTGGGCAGAGCGGCCTGGTGGGGGTGGCCTGGTGCTCCGACCCGCTCGATCCCCGCCGGGAGAGCAGCTGGAGGGTCGGAGTGCTGGGCTGCTGAAGAGGCCGCGCGCCGGCTGGCGCTTCCTTTTAAATTGCTTCTCCTGCTGCCCGGATTGGGCAGAGCGGCCTGGTGGGGGTGGCCTGGTGCTCCGACCCGCTCGATCCCCGCCGGGAGAGCAGCTGGAGGGTCGGAGTGCTGGGCTGCTGAAGAGGCCGCACGCCGGCTGGCGCTTCCTTTTAAATTGCTTCTCCTGCTGCCCGGATTGGGCAGAGCGGCCTGGTGGGGGTGGCCTGGTGCTCCGACCCGCTCGATCCCCGCCGGGAGAGCAGCTGGAGGGTCGGAGTGCTGGGCTGCTGAAGAGGCCGCGCGCCGGCTGGCGCTTCCTTTTAAATTACTTCTCCTGCTGCCCGGATTGGGCAGAGCGGCCTGGTGGGGGTGGCCTGGTGCTCCGACCCGCTCGATCCCCGCCGGGAGAGCAGCTGGAGGGTCGGAGTGCTGGGCTGCTGAAGAGGCCGCGCGCCGGCTGGCGCTTCCTTTTAAATTGCTTCTCCTGCTGCCCGGATTGGGCAGAGCGGCCTGGTGGGGGTGGCCTGGTGCTCCGACCCGCTCGATCCCCGCCGGGAGAGCAGCTGGAGGGTCGGAGTGCTGGGCTGCTGAAGAGGCCGCACGCCGGCTGGCGCTTCCTTTTAAATTGCTTCTCCTGCTGCCCGGATTGGGCAGAGCGGCCTGGTGGGGGTGGCCTGGTGCTCCGACCCGCTCGATCCCCGCCGGGAGAGCAGCTGGAGGGTCGGAATGCTGGGCTGCTGAAGAGGCCGCGCTCCGGCTGGCGCTTCCTTTTAAATTGCTTCTCCTGCTGCCCGGATTGGGCAGAGCGGCCTGGTGGGGGTGGCCTGGTGCTCCGACCCGCTCGATCCCCGCCGGGAGAGCAGCTGGAGGGTCGGAGTGCTGGTCTGCTGAAGAGGCCGCGTGCCGGCTGGCGCTTCCTTTTAAATTGCTTCTCCTGCTGCCCGGATTGGGCAGAGCGGCCTGGTGGGGGTGGCCTGGTGCTCCGACCCGCTCGATCCCCGCCGGGAGAGCAGCTGGAGGGTCGGAGTGCTGGGCTGCTGAAGAGGCCAATGTGTTCTACCGATACTTGGCTTGAATCTCAATACAGCGTGCACCACTTTATTAAAAGATTAATTATATTTTTAGATATAGCAATATGGGTCTCTTCTCCTTTAGCAGTAAGGCTACATGGGATTCTCAACACAGTATAAAGAAGTTGTATGACTTTCAAACATTTTTCAATGTAGTTAAACAACTTTGGCATTCAGGTTCTACACTTTCGGCTGTCAGATACAACTCATTTTCTCATGCCTACACTAATAGATGATGATTTCTATTGTTAATTTTTATTGCTAATTATACCAGGCACATTTGTTATCTATAATATTCTTTTATCCATTCACTAAAGACAGAATTGTTCCCTCCAGTTGGATGTATATCATTTTACATTTTTATCACGATCGATTACTCCATATAGCCTTTCGAAATCTGAGAACGTTTCTTTGGCTCTAGGATGTTTTTACATGCTACCCGATAATAGAATGTAAGTTAGTTTTGAATCACCCCTATAAAGTACAGAATCTTCTCATGTTACCTCTGCAACCATATGATTTTTGTATGAGCCTTGATGAGTGTTGTTTAACATAGTATCTGTATTTTTTGGTGGGCTTTTCTCACATTGTTCTTTCCACTTAAATGTATATGATTTCTCATTCTTGTTATGATTACCCCAAACATCCCTCTTAAGTTTGAGCAGATATCCTTGGTTATAGGACGGTTTACATGTTCTTTGATAATGCAATGTAACTTAGTTTTGGATTACCCTTATAAAGTACAGAATTTTCTCATGTGACCTCTGCAACTGCACTTTTTTTATGAGCCTTGATAAGCGCTATGCTATTCAACACAATATCTGAATTCTCTGGTGGGCTCCTTTTCACATTACCCTTATTGTTGATTTCATTTGCAACATTAGCTAATTATAAATGCAATGCAATGCAATGCAATGCAATGTGTGCCTTCGAATGAGTCCTGACCCCTGGCGACCCAGAAGCTTAGAAACATAGAAACATGATGACAGAAAAAGACCACATGGCCTATCTAGTCTGTCCTTCCATATCAACAACTACAACAGTCCCCTTTTTACCTTTAGAGATCCTCTGTGTTTGTCCCATGCTTTTTTGAATTCAGTTACTGTCCTCATCTCTACCACCTCCACTGGGAGACTATTCCACGGATCCACCACTCTTTCTATAAAGAAATATTTCCGCATACCACTCCTGAATCTATCTCCCTTCACCCTCATCCTGTAGCAGCGGAGTGTATGCAACCAAATAATACCAGGAGTCACTTTCAGGATCCAAGCCTTTATTTGTGCACAAGGCCCAGACAGGAACAAGTCCAGAAAGTTACTGAGCCCAGTTCTACAGAAGCGAATTCATTATATACTTTTTCCTAACAGTTTGATACACACACATGCTCTCCATTGGTCCCAGCACCCCCTTACAGTTATCCAATCAGGGACCTTCCACTATTCCCCCTTCTCTTTTCAGCTAAACACAAGGCATATTAAAAGTGTGTTAGTTACGGGGGGGCGGAGCCTGATGTCCAGCGGGATGGTCGCATAACGCTGAGGCTCCCGAGAGGCCTACTCAGAATCCTGAATTAACACCGTACATACTTGGAACTTCTACTCTGCTCTTGCCGGGGCACATTGGTGAGATGGCGGGGACCAAACCTACGCGCCTGGAATTTGGATCTCCAGCGGCTTCTCACGGCAAACGTTCCAAAACTGAACCTCCGTCCCCGCAGAAGGGGCTGGCCTTGCGCGAGGGCCCCGAAATGCAGCAGGAAATCCTCGCAGAGATTAGAGGGGTCAAAGACCTCGTGCAGTCAAACGGTGAAGCACTCCGAGCGCTGCGGGAAGATTTGGGTGTGCTGCAAAGCAAGCTAGAAGGGCTTTCTTCGCGTCAGGACAAAATGGAGAGCATATTGGACTCCCATGCGGCCCGGTTGTCCAAACTCGACAAAGTTGAACGCCAGGTGCGGGCCTTGCAGAAAGAAGTGGAAGATGGCAATAATAGAGCGCGCCGCAACAATATACGACTCGTGGGCATACCGGAGGGAGCGGAATCGGGAGACATGAAAGAGTTTTTATGCAAAATCCTCCCTTCCCTGCTCCAAATCACCTTTGCCAAAGATTTGGAGATCGATCGCGCTCATCGTGTACCCACAAGCATAACGCTCAACAGGAAGACCCCGCAGCCTATCATTTTTCGACTTTTGAGATATCAACACGTCGAGCAAATTCTAAATGCCTCTCGGGCAAAGGGCCATATGGAGTTTGAGAGCTACAAGATCTCCTTCTATCCCGACTTGGCTAAACCCACGGTCGACCGCCGAAAGCGCTTTCTGGAATTCCGGCCAAGGCTTCAACAACTACAAGCACGCTATGGCCTGATGTACCCGGCCAAGCTCCGAGTCACGCTTCACAATCAGACAAGAACATTTGAGGACCCTGATCTACTGGCGGAGTTTTTGGATTCCAAAGAAGCCGACTTGATGCGCTGACTTCCAGAATATTCCTGCAAGTGTTCTCATATCCGCTGTACCTGCCATATTGGATCTGCCGCAGCCCAGCAATGAGTCTGGCGAGGGCAGTTTGTTGCCTTACTCTTGATGATATCTGTGACCCGTCTCCATCTACCCACAGTAGCCTCGATGAGTATCAGAGACAGTGTTAATTATGGACTCTGGTGTTTCTTTTCTTTTTTTTTCATGTCTTTCATTCCTCTCTAGGGCCTCCTCCCGCAGACATATGGTCGCCATATTCTTTGGGGGTTTTGCTTCTTCTCTAAGATACTTTGGTACATACTTTTCAATATGGGGTGTATTAGCTAGAATACTCGGTGATTATGTCATTGTTGCACAGATTCTGATTATGTTGTTTGTTTTCAAGCGCCCTTACCTAAAATGTCTATTACTGATTGATGGCACCATGTAAGATTTTTTCATTGAACGTAAAAGGAATCAATAATCCGATAAAACGGAAGAAAATCCTAAGCTACCTAAGTCAGGAAGCTGCGGATCTGATTTTTCTCCAAGAAACGCATTTAAATTCGAAGGAAACTCTTAAACTCAATATTAAACCTTACATGGTGGCCGCCTATTCCCCAGCCGTTTCTAAGAAATGTGGGGTTGCCATACTGGTTAGGAAATCTTTGCATGCTACTATTATTGCGACTAGCTCAGATACAGAAGGTAGATGGTCCAGAGTTCACCTCAAGATAGGTAGCCTTGAAGTTACATGTATATGCCTTTACGCTCCTAATGTGGATGACCCTGCCTTTTTTGCTACCATTGCTCAGGTTGCGCAGGCCTCTGCTAATACTTCATTGATAATTGGGGGGGATTTCAATCTAGTCCTTGATCCCCTGATTGACAAACAGCCGCCTAGGACAAATGGTCCCCCCAAGAGTCACACCACGCTTACCTCCCTGATCAAAGATCTTGCTTTAGTTGATCTATGGAGGTTATTGCACCCCAATGAGCTTGACTTCACCTTCTTCTCTTCCCCTCATAAATCCCAGTCTCGCATAGACTTCTTTCTAATATCAAAACTGTTAGTTCCTCAGGTGGACACTGCAAGGATTCACTCCCAACATATTTCAGATCATGCTGCCATTTCCTTTCAATTACACACTACTGCACCCCAGGGGAAGTCGGGGGCCTGGTTCTTTGATAGAGCCCTGTTAACTCAACCAGAGTTCCAGTTAGAAATTCGAGCAGCCATACAGGATTACTTCCATTTTAACTCACCCCAGGATACTGCGAATTGGGCTTGGTGGGAGGGCTTCAAAGCGGCCATTCGAGCAACGATCACTAGCTATCAAATCCGCCTGCGGAAACAACGCAAACAGCAGCTACTCATACTCGACCAACAAATAAAAGCAGGCGAACGAGTTCTCACTTCACGTACTGATCCATGTGTATCAATTCGCTTACAGCGTCTTCGTTTTCAATATAATTCACTCCTCTCAA
Source organism: Ichthyophis bannanicus (assembly GCA_033557465.1). Classification (NCBI taxonomy): domain Eukaryota; kingdom Metazoa; phylum Chordata; class Amphibia; order Gymnophiona; family Ichthyophiidae; genus Ichthyophis; species Ichthyophis bannanicus. The sequence continues at coordinate 86,769,817 of CM066042.1, forward strand.
CTGCAGCTTCTAAGAGTATAGAGCTTCAGCGAGGGACATATTATCGTGAAAGTAACCGAGCCGGTCGCCTCCTAGCCAACGCCTTGAAAGGTCAAAAAGAAGCCAAACGCGTAGCGGCCCTTCGAGCTCCACAGGGAGGGGGCATAGTGACCACAGACTCCGACATTGTAGAGCTCTTTCGGGATTTCTATACCCGCCTATATCAATCTGAATGTGAGTTCTCGTCAGAGACATTCGAGCGATTGCTTTCTGGCATTCAGCGGCCGACCCTCTCTGACGATGATAGGGATGCGATGGATGAACCCTTTTCTACTTCAGAGATCCAATCTGCCCTAAAACGAACAGCCTCGGGCCGTGCCGCAGGGCCCGATGGTCTCCCGACCGAATTCTACAGAACGTTCAGTGCAGATTTAGTTCCTTATTTAAAACTCTATTTTACTGCCCTTGCGGTAGATACATCCTCTTTGGGATCCTTTTCTGCAGCTAATGTGGTAGTATTTGAGAAAGAAGGCAGAGACCCGCTATTAACCGCCAACTACCGTCCAATCTCCCTACTTAATGCCGATTATAAGATCTTCGCAACGATCTTGGCCACCCGGCTATCTGACAGGATGGCTACCCTAATTCACCCCGACCAATGCGGTTTTATACCCGGCAGATCAACTGCTGACAATGCTCGGACCTTGTGCCATGTGCTATCCAGTGCTGCCAATCTAGATCAGCCATGGGTGGGTCTTTCCCTGGATGCCGAAAAAGCCTTTGACCGCCTAGAATGGCCCTTCTTATTTGCTGTTCTCCGATGGTATGGCTTTGGGGAGGGCTTCCTTCGATATCTCCAAGTCATGTATACTCAACCTGTTGCCAGTATTTGTGTAAATGCCATCAAGTCTCAGCCATTTGATCTCCAAAGAGGCACGCGTCAAGGTTGCCCCCTATCACCAATGCTCTTTGATCTAGCTCTTGAACCTCTAGCCCTCCTTATTAGACAGTCCGCACGTATTCGAGGTGTCCCCTTCAGTCATAGGGAGATTAAACTCTCTGCATACGCAGATGACCTTATGCTTTTCGTATCCCTCGATTCGGTTCCAGCTGTCTTGGATCTGATTGACGGATACTCACAATTATCGGGCTATAAAATTAACTGGACCAAATCTGTAGCATTCCCACTGAACCGCTGGGTACATGAGGCTGACATGCAGGCCTTTCCCTTCCTTTGGCAATCCCGCATGGTGAAGTATCTCGGGGTCCATTATTGTTCCCCTTTAGAAGACACTATCAGTTTTAATGCCAAAGAGGTAGTCTCCAAAGTCCGTGAGCTCACGAATCGTTGGTCTCCCTTATCTCTTACATGGTGGGGCCGCTTAGAAACTGTGAAAATGATGATAGTCCCCAATGTGAACTACATTTTAGAAATGCTGCCATGCTTACTCCCGCTACATACTTATAAAGATCTTGAGGGCCTTCTCGTCCGTTATCTCTGGCAGGGCAAGCCACCAAGGATTGCTAAACAAAAACTACAGTCTGCAAAGGAAAGAGGGGGTACCAGATTTCCTGATTTTCTTAGATATCATCAAGCCTTCCTACTTAAGCAAGGTGCCCGATGGCTAGATGCCTCAACAGACAGCAGACCAGTTTGGCTAGACATAGAAGAGGAGCTTAGCAGTCCAATTCCGTTGACCCATCTCCCCGGTATGTCCTATCAAGTAGACACCCGCCATCCACCAATGATTGTTGATACTCTTGCGGCCTTTAACACTCTCATTCTATCACTGGGCCCGAACGTCTGTCCTCAGGACGGACTCCCGCTATGGAATAACCCCAGAATTCAAGTCCTAAATAGAACGATAGCATGGAAACCTTGGTACTCAAGGGGGATCTGGACACCCCAACAGCTCTTCTCTGCAGCTCGTTGGAAAACCTTTTCTGATTTACAAAAGGAATTTGCGTTACCAGCGAAACACTACTTTCAATTGATGCAGCTTCAACACTGCCTCAAAAGTGCTCGAATCATGCCGCCCTCTGCCCCTACTGAGGATGGGCTATTAGAGATAGTTCACTCTATTAGTAGTACACATGGGGTAGCCTCTAACTTTTATAAAATATTATGTCAGGGTACAGACATGGCCACTTTTAGAGCCCAACAAGCCTGGGAGCGCGAATTGCAAACCACTTTAACCCCTGTGCAATGGAGCGTTTTCTGGAGCAAAGTAGTGCGGGTTTCCCGGTCTGCCTCTGTTACCCAAACTCTCTTCTTTTTTGCACACAGATGCTTTTATACCCCAGAAAAAATAGCCAAATGGAACACAAATGCTAGGGACCAGTGCTGGTCTTGCCATACTGCTGTGGGAACCTTCGCTCATGTTATTTATGAATGTCCTCAACTACAGGTTTATTGGGGGCGGGTCTGGGGTCGTATTCAATTTATCTTACACCTTCACGAGCCTCTCTCTTGGAAGATCGTGGGACTCCGCTCTGTGGCGGAGGTCCCCTCTCTTCCTAAGAAGGGTCGCTTTCTCCTTGATTTCATGTTGGGTATAGCCATATGCTTAATTACGAGGAATTGGAAGGATAGCTCTCGACTTACTGTCAATGAATGGTGGAACCTCGTCTGCTTATATAGTACATATGAGCAGATACCTCGGAGAGCTATTCCCCATGCCCAACCTCACTCTCACTTGTCTAAATGGCAGATGCTTAATGATTATGTACAATCTGCTCACTGCTCCAATATGCCTGTATAATGTGCACCCATCATGTTTCAGATCACCGTTAGGTTTTGTAACACATTAATGTAAGTACACGCCCGTTTCGGGAATGATTAGTTTTCTAGAGAAGAAGCAGGGGGGAGGGGGGTGGCAGGGGTTTACTTTGGTGTATGTACAGGGTGAGCCAGTCAAACCTGCATTTTTGAAAAGGGCGGGAGAGCCGTGAAAGTGGGCGGAGCGAGTTAGCAAGGTTACCATTGTGTCCCCCACAACTAAGCATTTCAGTCGCCATGGAGCAGTGGTCTAAACAACAACGTTCATTCGCTGTGAAAGCGTTTTACCAAAGTGGTAGTTATGCAGCCGCTCAGCGTCGTTTCCGGACGAATTTTCAAATTAATTGAAATAAGCCAGTGCCGTCTGTTAATTCAATCAAATTGTGGGTGACAAACTTTGAAGCAATTGGTGAAACGAGAAGCAGAAGGGGTGGCAGTGCAAGATCAGTGCGAACTCCCGTGAATATTGACCGCGTGAGAGTTGCTGTGGAAAGAAGCCCTCAGAGATCGGCGCGTCGACAGAGTACTGCACTTGGCATGGCAAACACAAGCGTCCAAAGAATCTTGAGGTTAGATTTACACCATCACCCGTACAAAATTCAGGTTGTTCAGGCTATGAATGAAAACGATTTTGCATTTTTGTCTCAATCGGGAAGGACACCATCTTACTGGCGTTATTTTTAAACAGTGAATGTTGTTTCTTAAATGCTTTTTAATGTACATTAAGATAGTAACAATAAAATTTTGAAATATCCATCCGTTTATTTTTGACAGTCATTTCAAAAATGCAGGTTTGACTGGCTCACCCTGTATTACACTATATGTATCTGTCTTTTAGCTGTATGTCTTCCTTTTCCTTTGTTGTTATAAAATGAAAATAAAGAATTTAAAAAAAAAAAAAAAAAAAAAGTGTGTTAGTTACTTTTGATACTTTTCTACTTCAAAGGCTTTTGCTAGCTTCTGCTCCAAGGACTTTTGCTAGCCATAGGAATGTGAATGTATCTCAATCAGAAATGTGTTAACCAGAAAGTGTTGAAAGACATTATGCAGACTTGGCAAGAAGCAGATTTCTCTAACTGGCAATGCTGACAATTCTAATTCTTTGAAAGACATCATACTGTACTACTGAAAAAGTAGAGGGTTTAAAATCCAAGTCACTTTCAGGTTCTTACAGGCTCATCATATTTACAAGTCATAGCAGACAGCTTATAGTTTATAGGCCATAGCCTATCACAATCCCATGTCCCCTCATAGCAGAACTTGCTTTCAAATGAAAGAGGCTCTCTCCCTGAACATTTATGCCACGGAGGTATTTAAACATCTCAATCATATCACCTCTATCCCGCCTTTGCTCTAAGGTGTACATATTAAGATCCTTCAGTCTGTCCTCATATGCTTTATAAATAGAAACATAGAAACATATTCTTCTGCTCTTTTACAGGTATTATTTTATTTTTTAGCAGTGTATTCACAATAGTGTTTATCAAGCCACACTCCTACTTATCAGATGAATATGACTACACTATGGTCTCTTTTCGTAAATGCCTCTGTATAAATGTGCTATTGTCTTTTGGTTTCCATATATATGTATTACATTTTATACTTGTTGTTATTTTTTATATATGAATGTTAAATATATGTTGGTTTTAATTTTTGTTCTGTTTTAGACCCCTGATGCAGACCTTTAGTCTGAAACTTGGCCAAGTTGGGTCTTTTGAATAAAGGTGATTGTTCAGAACCCTTATTGGTGTGGCCGTGCTTTCCTCCACTCTTTTGTGCACTCTGGTGTGTTACGGTAGAGGCTCTTTTCCCTCCTTTGTTCCTGCCCCTAATTCTTATGCTGACCCAAGAATCAGTATGACAGTGACAGCCTACTAGGAACTCGCCTCCTCTACAAGTTTAGTATCAAGAAAAGACATTGTGGGGGAGGGGGGGGGGGAGAGATAATGGGAGTGGATGCAGTGCCAGAGAAAGCAGCAGGAAAATGTGCTTGTACTATATACCTATCTTTTTAATTTAGCTAGGTAGGGAAATGTTTGGCCATAAGTCGAAAATTAAAGAAAACTAGAAGGTGAAATGCTGCAGAAACAATTGACATACACAGAGTGGGGGTAGACCATGAAACCACCAGAGAGTTATTGAGCAGTTAACAACCATGCACTAATTGGTAGCTAACCTTTTTCCATGCATTTCTCTCCCTTTAACATGGCAATGAGTCATTGGATAGGTCATCATACATGTATATATGTGCCTATCACACCTATTTCTTAAAGTCACGTACTGTATGCATGTACTTTATAAAACAGAGGTGTTAGTAGTGGGACGCATGCATGTAATCACTTTCACACCAGCCATAGGGCTAGTGTATGATTGACCATGCATATCTTATATGCATTCACCCTTATTTTATAAAGCATATGTGAATGCCCACATTGAAAGTAAATGCTATTGACCTAGCACACACACTTATAGAATAGCAACCAGCTAAAGTATGTGTGTAAAGGCCCATCAATGCACATAAATTATTGAAATTACATGATTTCCATCTATCAATGGCGAGTAACTTTCTGTGGCTCCTAACAATATTATTCCCTCATTGCATTGAACACGTTATTAAAAGGGCCCCACAGGCTTCCTTAGGTGTACACTTTTAGCAGATTCTAAAAAGGTATTCCCTGGGGTGTGTTTTCAGGTTTGGGGAGGAAAACAGCAGGGGAGTCATTCCGATCGCCGAATAGCAGGGTTGGACGTTGAGTTTCTAGTTTTCTAAATTAGTCTCATTTGCATGTCTACGGAGACACCAGAAACTGTTGAAAATAAAAGGTTTGACTAAAATATGCTTTATTTGAAATCTGTTCATGGAAATTGATTGGCAGGGGATTTTCTATATCATTTCCTCTTAATTTTAATTGACACTTCAACTCTTACCATGCCATTATCACTAGAGTCCTGGCAATCTTCATAATTTCTTCAGCACCATTGGCACCAGTTTCTGTTGCTACTTGCATTTGCTTCATTGGTTTAAAAAAATTTAAACCATAGGGTGTCCCGGATTTGTGTACTTCCTGTGGAAGACAGAACTGTACAATTCTATCAAAGACCCTAGTTAAGATGTGGGCAATCACTGAGAAGGGTCCTAAATTCAACTTTTAACCCAGCGAGTATGCAAAACAATGTCTAAAGCAAGAATTCCAAAGAAACAATAAATAAGGGAAGCCCAACAGAAAACCAGGGAAAACCTGGAGCAGGAGTCCAACATAGGAGCAGGAGTCCAACATAGGAGCAGGAGCAGACTGGAAGCTGAAGAAGGGATGAGATACAGCAGGATCCAAGATTGGAACACTAGCCAAAGCAGACAACAGCACAAGCAATGACTCTCCCCAAAGACAGGGCAGATAAACCCAACAGCTCTCTAGGTTAGTCTCAGAAGAACCAATGAGGACAAGACAAACAAGACAGAGGAACACCCACATTGAACAAGGACAGACCAAGACAAGAAACAACAGAGCACAAACTCAACCGACAAAAACAGACAAGGGAAGGGAACAGCTCCTCCTAAAGGATTGGAGGCTTATGCCCAGGAGAGTACAGGTCTATCTCTATAATGTGCCGCAAACAACTATTCCCAAAATATGCAAAATTTAGAAAAGAATGAGGGGTTGCTGTTTTTGTTAGTACTAATGGCCATCTGAACCATTTTAACATAGTCTTGATAATACATTTGTTGAAGGATTTCCAAAGGTTCTGCGTATAGGAATCACAATGTGCTAAAATGCATTAAACAGAAGATACTCAGATGATGTGAAATGTCATAATATTTCTGCTAGCTTTCTGCTAATGTTAGCTAATTGTCTCTGAACATTCTGGCAAAATGTGTCCAAGTATTTCATCCACTGCTTGGAAAAACTGACTATCTTAGTAAATGTTTATTATTTATTTAACCATTTTTATAGACTACTTTATCTTAAAGCCAAAGTGGTTTATAGGTAACTTTACTTAAATAATTTTACAAGGACCACATTATATATAGAATGTATAGGTATATAAGAGCTGTAACTGGGGTGAGGGTAACCCTTAGTCGGGGTGTGGGATGAATTTATAACTTAATATAAACATTAAATAATTTTTAAATTCCTAAAAGTCAAGATTTGCTGATAGTATACTTAAACATGGTTTCATGGAATTTCTGGCACAAGAACATGACAAAAGAAAAATCATTGGAGTAAATCTTTATAGCATGATTCATTAGGTTTGCAAGGTAGAAAATCCAAATAACGTTTTACACAGAACTCCAGACCAGACAAATCAGCAAACAGTAACAGAAATCATCAGCATGACAAGAGATAAGAGTAGGCTGGCTAAAGCCAGTCCCCATGGAGTCATGATGGCTTTTCTGCAAGATACATACCTTACAACCCAAAGCCAGTCTATATACCTCTCTGTCTTCCTTAGCTCTTCCAAGTCTGCTGCTCTACCTTCCAGAGATTGGACTCATGCCCTGAAAGCATAAGACCCCTCACCAACTGGGACAAAATCGTAGATGTGTCACTCACTGCAAAAAATTGGATAACCTCCATCTCACTGCTGAACTGCTACCAGCATCTTAGTTTTAAGAATTTGTTTAGAAATTTAAGTAGTTTTACTTACTTCAAGTTGCTATTCACCTCAAGATTAATTAATTTCAGGGCCTTAATTAATCTATTCCTGATGAGGATAACCAGCTAAACCTGAAAGTGAATTTGACCACCTCTTTCCCTTTAATAGGGTTAAGAGCCTATAAATCTAAGATTATGCCTGAAGTGGGTGGGAGTCGGCATGAGTGAGAGGGAAGGAAACATTTAGTAAAAACTGGCTTGCTACACAGTGCCCTGACCTGCGCTTCTAAGGTAATGTCTTAACAATTGCCTGGGTGATTCACACAGCCCTTGGTTTGATAGAGAGATCCTTTCAAATTGCCCCTTTGGTCTGTCACTTGGTTTTAATACCTATTTCACAGATCTCTTGCCTCCTAACTTGAAGGACTACAATAGGGGACTGCTACTTCTGGAGAGAGATCTTCAATTGTAAGTATTTACTTCTGGGAATTTTTCTAAATCGTGGGGAAAAAATTCTTTAGGTTAAAGCTGATTAATCTGTGAACCCAGTGTAATTGTTAAATCAGTAAGGGCCTAGTAGCAGCAAGAGTTTTCAGTTTAAATTTAAAACACAGCAGAGAGCTTTCTGGTTAAATTTAGAACCCAGCAGAGAGCTTCCAGTTTAAATTTGATACTCATTCAGGGGCTAGTTGCAGCAAGAGCTTTCAGTTTAAATTTAAAACACAGAAGAGAGCTTTCTAGTTAAATTTAGAACCCAGCACAGAGCTTCTACTTTAAATTTCATACTCAGTCAGGGCCTAGTAGCAGCAAAGAACTTTAATTTAAATCAAATCAAAATATAACTTAGCATAAAAGCAAAACAGGGTCAGTATTCCTTGAGCAATAAATTATTTCTAGAGACCAAAGAGGCCTTCTGCATAGGGGGCAAGAGACCTGTGACATTTTTTAAATAGGTGTTAAAGCCAGGTGACAGATCAAAGGGCCAGTTTGAAAGACTCCCTCCATCAAGCAAGGACTGTGTTAATCACTCAGGACTACAAAAGGGGACTGCTACTTCTGGAGAGAGATCTGCAAGTGTAAGTATTTACTTCTGGGAATATTTCTAAATCTTGGGGAAAAAGGAATTATTTAGATTAAAGCTGATTAATCTGTGAACCCAGTGTAATTGTTAAATCAGGCAGGGCCTAGTAGCAGCAACAGTTTTCAGTTTACATTTAAAACTCAGCAGAGAGCTTTCTGGTTAAATTTAGAACCCAAGACTCCCTCTATCAAAGCAAGGGCTATGGGACTACCCCTGAAGATTGGTCACAGATTACCTTAGAAGCACAGGACAGGGTACTGTGTAGCAGCCAGCTTTTATTAAGTATTCTTTCCCTCCCTCCCTCCCTACTTGTCACCCACCCACCCCTGGGATAATCGTAGCTTTATAGGTGCTTAAACCTCTTAAAGGAAAGGAGGTGCCATATTCACTCTCAGGTGCAGCTGTTTATTCTCATCAGCATACATTAAGGACTTGAAATTAATTAAACATCAGGTGAACAAAGTACATTAAACATATTAGGCATAGTTTTATTAGTATAAGTACCCCTAGCAAACCTTAGTAAGTAAAGAACTTAAATATCTAAACACAAACTTAAAAAGAAGATGCAGACAGCGGTCCAGCAGTGAGATGGGGGCTTCCAGTCTTTTGCATTGAGTGTCACATGTATGATTTTCTCCTACTTGGTGAAGGGTCTTACGTGTGCACAAGGTGCAAGGAGCTCTTTGCTCTCAGGGAACGAGTTTGATCTCTGGAGGCTAGAGTAGCAGACTTGGAAGACATAAGGAAGACAGAGAGGTACATAGACAAGACCTACAGGTTGCCATGGAGAAGAGAGGTCACATGACAGGAGAGCATCACCCTGGTGTGGCAGGAAGTGATACTGTAGCTAGGACCTGTCCTCCAGGTGATGTAAAACCCTCTTGCACCAACGAAGTTTCTCCAGGGCCATGAGCCCATGAGGGAAGGGTTAGGACAGCCATTATAGTTGGTGATTCGATCATTAGGCAGCTGGGTGGCTGGTGGATGTGAGGATCGCCTGGTAACATACCTGCCTGGTGTGAAGATAGCGAATCTCATGCACCACCTAGACAAGGTCTTAGATAGTGCTGGGGAGGAGTCTGCTGTCTTGGTACATGTCGGTACCAATGAGATAGGAAAATGTGGTAGGGAGGTTCTGGAGGCTAAATTTAGGTTTTTAGGTAGAAAGTTGAAATCCAGAACTTCCAGGGTAGCATTCTCCAAAATGCTTCCCGTTCCATACGCAGGACCCAAAAGGCAGGCAGAACTCCAGAGTCTCAATGCATGGATGAGACAATGGTGCAAGGATGCAGGTTTGGGATTTGTTAGGAACTGGGGAACATTCTGTGGAAAGGAGGGGCTCTTCTGAAAAGATGGGCTTCACCTTAACCGGGATGGAACCAGGCTGCTGGCATTAACCTTTAAAAAGGAGACAGAGCAACTTCTAAACTAGATAATAGGGTAGAGCCGACAGTCGCTCAAGAGCGCATGGTTCAGAATAATGTATCCTTGAAGGATACTATCAAAAAAATGAAGTTAGGGCACATCAACAGAGAGGTTCCAATAAAGATAAAGGCAGCCCACATGCCCTTGAGTACAGAGCAGACAGAACTTAAAGATTCCAAATTGCCCCTGCCTACCAATAACCAGATTAATATGAATAAAATACAGTCTGTAAAATGCTTGTATGCAAATGGTAGAAGTCTAAGAAATAAGATGGGAGAGTTAGAATATATAGCACTAAATGAGAAGTTAGATATGATTTGTATCTCAGAGACATGGTGGAAGGAGGACAACCAGTGGGACACTGTGACACCCGGGTACAAACTATATCATAATGATAGAGCTGATCAAATTGGTGGAGGGGTTGTGCTCTATGTCAGAGTGGGCATTGAGTCAGAAAGGATTAAAGTTTTGCAGGAAATAAAATTTGCTTTAGAATCTCTATGGATTGAAATTCCATGTAAAAAGAGGAAGGCGATGGCAGTGGAGTTGTACTATCGACTGCCTGGCCAGAATGAGCAAATGGATGATAAAATGCTCAAAAAAATCAGGGAAGCTAACAAAAGTTGCAGAACAGTAATAATTATTTAATTTATTTAATTTATTTATTTATTTAACTTCTCTTATATACCGCGCTATTAGGTATCAGTGCGGTGTACATTGAACAGAACAATATACTGTACGGCCGGGCCGTATAGTGTTTACATTGCACAAGGAATGAAACTTGTGGGTATGTTTACTAAACGGCGCACAATAGCGTGAGCTAAGGTACCTTAGCGCATGCTAATGATGCGTTTTTGTGCCCCGCACACGTGCGCGCCGCACTAACGGGCCCGCTCATGTGCGCGGCATGCTACTGTGCGATAGAGGCGTGGAAAGGCTCCGGGAGGGCGGAGGAAGGCTCCCCAGGGGCGGAGGGAAGGGGTCAATGGGTGGAGAGTGGGAGGGGAGAGGCTCCCCACACAGGAGCAGGGCTGAAATTCAGGTAAAAAAATACCGCGAGTGAAAACCTCGCGGTAGAGCCGATTTAAAGGGAAGAGAAACCATTTCTGTCAGCAATGTACAGCAAAACCAGGGAAACCTACAAAAAGTTTTTTTTTTTTACATATTCATAAATGACCTGGAAAAGGGAATAACTAGTGAGGTTATCAAATTTGCAGATGACACAAAACTGTTTAAAGTTGTTAAAACCCAAGAGGATGGTGGAAAACTGCAGGAGGATCTGGATAAATTGGAAGACTGGGCATCCAAATGGCAGATGAAATTTAATGTGGACAAGTGCAAAGTTATGCACCTAGGAAAGAACAACCCACACTATAGTTACATGATGCAAGGCTCCACATTAGAAACCACCACCCAGGAAAAAGATTTAGGAGTCATCGTGGATAACATTTTAAAACCCTCCGCCCAGGGTGCAGCGGCGGCCAAGAAAGCAAATAGAATGCTAGGTATCATAAGGAAAGGGATGGAGAATAAAACAAAGGATGTTATAATGCCTCTGTATCGCTCCATGGTACGACCGCACCTTGAATATTGTGTGCAATTCTGGTCACCGTATCTTAAAAAGGACATAGCGTTATTAGAAAAAGTACAGAGAAGAGCCACCAAATTGGTGAAGGGGTTGGAAGGCTACTCCTATGAAGAGAGGCTAAGAAGGTTAGGGCTCTTTAGCCTGGAGAAGAGACGGCTGAGGGGAGATATGATAGAGGTCTATAAATTAATGAATGGAGTGGAACGGATAAACGTGGATCAATTGTTTACGCTATCAGAGTATAGAAAGACTAGGGGACATGTAATGAAGCTACAGGGTAAACTATTTAAGACAAATAAGAGAAAATATTTTTTCACTCAACGTGTAATCAAACTCTGGAATCTGTTACCGGAGGATGTAGTAAGGGCTGTTAGTATAGCTGGGTTTAAAAAAGGTTTGGACAAGTTCCTGGAGGAAAGGTCCATAAACCACTATTAAAAAGGGACCCAGGATATCAATGCTTGACCCAGTACAAGCATTGTGGAACCTGTGTCTTTTGGAGATATTGCTAGGTACGTATGACCTAGATTGACCACTGTTGGAAACAGGATACTGGGCTTGATGGACCCCGGTCTGACCCAGTATGGCATGTCTTATGTTCTTATGTTCTTAAGTGAGCAGTGTGATACATGTGCACGGAACAAAAGGGCAAATAAACAGTAAAAATGACCCCAACAAAATATAAAAAAATTATAATCAAGCTGGGCAATAGTGATAGTAATGGGGAACATCAAAAAACACTCCCAAAAAAGCCCCACAAAATAAATATGAATTTTAGAAGGGTCTACGCTCCGTCCCCATACAAGGTGAATGATCCAACAGTGAAATAGCACTGATCAGGGTTTCCCTCTCCATTGGACAGGTTACCTATGGCATGCACATTTCCACAACAGCAGGGCGGGCAGGTCGGAATGGGCAATTGGACAGATGCTGGGAAAGGGGATACAGAGGGCTGCAGGCGGCACATGCTGTGGTGCAGCTGGGGCACTGTGCGGACTAGGCAAATGCCTAGATGGCACCTAGGAATGCTGAAACTGAACAGCAGCCAGACAGCAACTGATGAGTGCCCAACATGGGCACGAGAGTGTTTAGCACAGTGTCACAGGGGATAGTACCCAGCAGGTACCCCTAAGGGCACGGAACATTGGCAGGCGGTGATTGGGGGATGTGCGGACAGATATGCAGGCACCCCTACCCCAGAACCTGCACCATAGGCAGCCACCTACCCGCACACAGGATGGCCTGAGACTGCGTACCACCAGCACCACCAGCAGAAGGGCATGTCAGCATGGTGGCACAGGGGTACTGGAGGTGGAGGGGGGCAGTGGCAGCTGCCCAGAGCAGACCATGGCCTAGCCCTGTGTAGGTGGGTGCAATGCACTGCAACAGACAGGCCCTGCCGGACAAACAGTCATGGTATCATCAGGGAATGCACTGTGTTTGTGGCAAGACGGTGGTGCAGTGCACACAAGCAGTGTGTTTGGAGACAGAAGGTCACAGGTTCAAGCCCCAGCTGGGGCTCCTGCCAATCCAGTCCCCATATTTTACCCACAACTATATCGTGATAGTAAAGACGAACCTTTATTGCAGAGAACATAAGCATGGCTCAAACACCTCTGTTTTACCCTACAGAGCACAGACACCAGAAACATGCACATTACCTAGAGCAGATTCCCCCAAATGCAGTCCTGGAGGGCCACAAATCCTTCAGGGTATATGCTGTCTCCAATCTAAGGATGGAGCGGTGGTGGAGGTGGCAGCAGCTGGTGGCCACAGCAGACCATGGCCTAGCCCTGTCCAGGTGGGTGCCGTGCACTGCAACAAACAGTCCTTGTCGGATGTACAGTCATGTACTCCCCAGGGAAAGAGTAGTTACTCACCTGTAACAGGTGTTCTCCAGGAGCAGCAGGAATCAGTCCTCACATATGGGTGACGTCGATGCCGACGGAGCCCTCACGGAGCAATTTCCCCAGCTTTCAAAGAAAGCCTTTGGGAATTGCAGCGCGCATGCGCGGTCCCCTTCCTGCCCAAGGGTGCCATCTTGCTCAGTCTGATGACATAGCTAAAAGACAGCAAAAAAATTAGCAAAAACGAAATGATAGGACTGCAACTTGAAGGGGAGGAGGGAGGGTTGTGAGGACTGATTCCTGCTGCTCCTGGAGAACACCTGTTACAGGTGAGTAACTACTCTTTCTCCAGGACCAAGCAGGAAGTCAGTCCTCACATATGGGACTCCCAAGCTTAAGGCTACCGGAGACTTCAAGCACAAAAATGAGCTCCCTCTAGCTCAGCAGTATAGAAGGAAGGAATCTTCTCTGAAAACGCCCCCGACCGGTAGCCCAACACCTGGGCCGGAGGGTAGGAGTTGCCTAAACCTCAAAGAGATTATGGAGGACTGCCTGACCGAAAGCACTGTCCCTGCGGGACTCCCTCTCCAGGCAGTAATGTGCCGCAAAGGTCAGGCTTGAAGACCAAGTAGCGGCCCGGCAGATGTCTGCCAACGGAACAGAGCGGAGGTGTGCCACTGACGCAGCCTTCACCCTAACACAATGAGCCGTGACTCGACCCTCCAATGAGAGGCCGGCTGCCCCATAAGCCCAGGCGATACAGTCAGCTACCCAGATGGACAAGGTACGCTTGGAGACAGGTAGCCCCAAGTTATTGGGGTCAAAAGAAACGAAGAGCTGAACAGCCCTCCTATGCTCCCGCGTACGGTCAAGGTAGAAGGACAAGGCCCTCCTACAGTCCAGGGTATGCAGGACCATTTCAGCCCGGCTGGAGTGCGGCCTGGGAAAGAAGGTCGGAAGAACCACCTCCTGGTTGAGATGAAAAGGAGAAACCACTTTTGGAAGAAACTTAGGGTGAGTCCGTAAGACCACCCTATTCCTGTAGAACCTAGTGTAAGGAGGATCAGACACTAGGGTCTGCAGTTCACTAACACGCCTAGCAGAGGTAAGGGCTACCAAGAACAAGGTTTTCCAAGAAAGAAAACGAAGAGGGCAGGTAGCCATAGGTTCAAAGGGCGGACAGGTAATCCGCTGCAAGACCACATTCAGATCCCATTCAGGGGCTGGTGGACGCAAAGGAGGCTTAAGCAGAAGGAGGCCTCGGAGAAAACGAGCCACCAAAGTGTGGTTGGACAGAGGCCTGCCATCTACCGGTGCGTGATGTGGAGAGAGAGCACTGAGGTGGACTCTGACAGAGTTGGACTTAAGGCCCAGATTGGAGAGGTAAAGCAAATATTGCAAGACCACTGCCACCAAGCCGGAGAAGGGATTCTCAGACTGCTGAGCACACCACACGGAGAAGCGACGCCACTTAAGAGCGTAGGACTTCCGGGTGGAGGGCCGCCTGGAGGCCAAGACGACCTCTTCCACCTCCCGAGGCAGTAGGAGGGGAGCAAGGACTACCCTTTCAGCAGCCAGGCCATCAGATGAAGGGACCGGAGGTTGGGGTGTAGGAGAGACCCGTGGTCTTGTGTCAGGAGATCGGGTTGAAACCCCAGAGGAAGAGGAGTGTCCACCGCCAGCTGCATTAGAAGCGGGAACCAAGGTTGCCTCGGCCACTGGGGAGCCACTAGGATCAGCGAGGCTTTGTCTCGGAGAACTTTGAAGAGCGTTCGAGACACCAGCGGCATGGGAGGAAAGTCATACAAGAGGCCTGTGGACCATGGAATCAGAAAAGCATCCGGCGCTACTCTGAGAGGATGCGGTTGTCGAGAGCAGAATTTGGGTAGTTGCCGGTTCAGAGGACTGGAAACAGATCCAAGGTGGGGAGTCCCCACTTGAGAAAAATCTGCTGAACCACTAATGGATCCAATCTCCACTCGTGTGGTTGGAGGATCCTGCTTAGTTTGTCTGCCAGGTAATTTTCTTGACCTGGGAGATAGACCGCTTTGAGGAGTATGCCGTGGCCGACTGCCCAAGAGCACAGCCGTCGTGCCTCCTGACAGAGAAGGAAGGAGCCTGTGCCTCCTTGTTTGTTCACGTAGAACATTGCTACTTGATTGTCCGTCTGGACCAGCACAGACTGGTGAGAAGTGAGGTGGGAGAAGGCTCTCAGAGCTAGGCGGATGGCTCTGAGCTCCAGGAAGTTTATCTGCTGCGCAGACTCCCAAGGAGTCCAGAGGCCTTGAGTACATGTCCCTTGGCAATGTGCTCCCCATCCCAGGAGAGAAGCATCGGTTGTTAGTACCTGAGAAGGAGGAGGAGATTGAAAATCCACTCCCAGTACTAGGTTTGGCAGATGAAGCCACCACCGCAGAGAAGAGACCAGCAGGTCCGAGACTTGTACTGAGTCCGTCAGGCTCCCCGTGGCCTGATGCCATTGAGTGCGAAGGCACCACTGGGCAGGTCGCATGTTCAGGCAGGCATTGGGGGTCACATGGCCCGTGGAAGCCATATGGCCGAGCAGTCTCAGAAATTGCCTGGCAGAGACCAGGGAATTACTGCGAAAGTGGCTGGCGAGATTCATGAGCCTGTGGGCCCTGTCCAGAGGCAGGAAGGCCCGCGCCTGAAGTGTGCTTAACCTTGCGCCGATGAATTCGAGATCTTGAGAGGGGAGCAAAGTGGACTTTGCGAAGTTTATGACAAAGCCCAAGTGCTGGAGCAGAGACACAGTGCGATGAGTGGCTTGAGTGGCCTCTTGGGAAGACTGGGCCCGGATGAGCCAGTCGTCCAGGTATGGAAACACAAAAAGGCCATGAAATCTGAGATAGGCCGCCACCACCGCCAGGCATTTGGTGAAAACCCGTGGGGCGGAGGATAGGCCAAAGGGCAGGACCCTGTACTGGTAATGATTTCCTCCCACAACAAATCTGAGATATTGTCTGTGGTCTGGATGAATAAGGATGTGAGTATAGGCATCCTTTAGATCTAAGGAGCATAGCCAGTCTCCCCGCTGGAGGTAGGGCAGCAGGATTCCAAGGGAAAGCATCTTGAACTTTTCCCTTGCCAGGAACTTGTTGAGGTTTCGCAAGTCCAGGATGGGTCTGAGGCCTCCTGTTCTTTTTGTTATCAGAAAGTACCTGGAATAAAAGCCGTGACCTCTCAGGTGGTGGGGCACCAGTTCCACAGCCTGTTCCTGAAGAAGACTTGCCAACTCCTGAAGGAATAAGTCCCTGTGCAGAGGGAGTCTTGGAGGCTCCCATGGAAAGTAGGAGGGAGGTACCTGGTGAAAGTGTAGAAGATAGCCTTTCTGAACTATATGAAGTACCCAGGTATGTGATGTGATGGCTGATCACCTGTGGGCAAAGTGGACCAGCCGGCCTCCTGTGCTGAGAGAAACCAGCTGAGGGGAAGAGGCTATGCTGATGGAGTAAAAAACCCCCACCCTGCTGAGCAGGGGCCGGTGTAGTGGGCTTGGGGGCCTGCTGCCTACGGGACCCATTACCCCATCCCTTGGCCTGCTGACCCTTTTGGGGAGCTGCTGAGGCCTGATACTGAGGGTAGTATTTATAGGCAGCCGCCTTCCTCGGGTAAAAGGGCTTTTTCCCCGAGCCCTTCTTCTTCTGAGAAGGGGCAGAGGTTTTTCTGGACAGCCTAGTTCTGGTCAGAGTCTCGGTCTCGATTTGTGCAGTCTTTTCAGCCATGGGTTTGCCAAAGAGGTTTTCACCTCTGCAGGGGACATCGACCAACTTGTCCTGGACCCATGGCTCGAGGTCGGATGACTGAAGCCAAGCCTGTCGGCGGGCACCGATGCCGGCTCCGGCTACTCGAGCCGATGCTTCAAAGCCATCGTAGGCTGCCCGAGAGATAAACTTCGAGCACTCTCGAATCCCAGTGGACAAGGCTTGGAACCTCTGCAAAGGTTCCTCGGAGAGACCAGCCGAGAACCCGGCAATTTCCTTTGCCAGATCTCAGAGATACATGCCCATATAGAGCTGGTAGGTCTGGACTCGACAAGCAAGCATAGAGCCCTGGAAACACTTCCTACCGAGGGCATCCAGGCTCCGGGCCTCCCTACCGGGAGGCACCGAGGAATGCTTTTTTTGACTCTTGAGTCTATGCATGGCCGATTCCACCACCATGGAATGGTGCGGTAGTTGTGCCTTTTGGAAGCCGGGGCTCTTGCGGACTTGATAAATGGAATAGACCCGCTTGCTTAACACCGGCGCCGACGCCGGGTTCACCCACATGCGGAAGAGAAGTCGTTCCAGCATCGGAGGAGCCGGTACAGTAAAGGCCTCCTTCGGGGGAGAATCATACTGGAGGGCATCGAGCTCCTTGGTTCGAGGCTCCTCCTCGGGATCCGCGGGGAATGCCAAGGCCTTGGCCATATCCCGCACGAAATCCGAGAACCGGGTGTCCTCCGGGGGGGACCGTCTCCAAGGTTCGGACTCGGGCGAGTACGATGGGACACACCGAGTCCGAAAACTACCAGGGGACTCTTCGTCCTCCGATTCCCAGTCGGACTCCGCGGAGGAGGATTCGAGTGGCTCCGGTCGGGCGGGCACCGATGCCCTCTGCTCCGACGCCGAAGGAGTGGGCGTCGATGACCTCGGTCCCGAAGGGGAGGCCGAGGGAGACCGCGACCGAGGATCGACTCGAGCTCAGATGGACTCGAGGATCGGCTCGGTCTCTGGGGTCAACTTGGACGTCGACGTCCCGGTGGCCGGGGCAGACGCATTGGCAAGGCCAGCGATCAATGCCCGCTGCTGGTCCATGAAGGCAGCTAAACTGCTCTCCAAGGCCGTCAACCTGAGTCCAAGCTCAGGAGACCCAGCAGCCCCTGACTCGGGCCCCGACGGCGTCGGGCCCGACATCAGCTCCTTCGGAGGCGAGTCCACGAGGACCACAGTACTCACGTGTCCAGGCGACTCCATCTCGAGACGAGGATGTTTCGAAGGCCTCTCCGAATCCGAGGACCCGGGACGGCTGTCGGAGCTATACGACCTGGCCCTCGAGGAACCAGGAGCGTCCGCCCGCCGCCCTCGTGGTTTTTTTCTTCCTATGATGTTCCCGGGTAGGAGAACCCCGCTCAGAGGAACTCCGACGATGCTCAGGACCGGAGTCCCGGGACGTCAAAGCCTCTGACGAGGTCCATGCCCGGCCGGACACGGAGTCAGAGAAGATTCGTTCTCGTTGATGCTGCCGACTCCTCAACGCTTTTGAGGACATTTTGCCACACGGACCACAGATCATCGGGTCATGATCGGGTCCGAGGCAGCGGAGGCAGCAGTCGTGTGTGTCGGTAAGAGACATGAGTTTCTTACAGCGATCACACTTCTTAAACCCGCTGGCAGCCATCGAGGGAAAAAGGGCCCCTGCGAGGTCAAAAGACAGGGCTGCCAGTGAAAAGGAAAAAAATGGCACGAACGCTTGTCACGAAGGACAAAAAACCGAAAAATAAAGAAACGGACCCGATACCGGCGTAGCGGGTCCGGGCGGGAAAAAGGATCCGGCGTCGAACCGAAAAAGAATAAATAAAAAGAGAGAAAATCAACTTTTTCAGCGGTGATCCCAAACAGCGTCTGTAGGGCCCCGTGGAAAAAAGAAGACTGAGCAAGATGGCACCCTTGGGCGGGAAGGGGACCGCGCATGCGCGCTGCAATTCCCAAAGGCTTTCTTTGAAAGCTGGGGAAATTGCTCCGCGAGGGCTCCGTCGGCACCGACGTCACCCATATATGAGGACTGACTTCCTGCTTGGTCCTGGAGAATACAGTATACCTGTGGCAACACGGTGGTGCAGTGCACACAGACAGTATGTGCAAAAACAGAAGGTCACAGGTTCAAAGCCTAGCTGGGGCTCCTGCCAATCCAGTCCACCTATTTTTCCCACAACTAAACCGTGATAGTAAGGACAAACCTTTATTGCTGAGAACATACGCATGGTTAATACACCTATATTTTACCCCACCGAGCACATACACCATAAACAGGCACATTACCTAGAGCAGAGTCTCCCAAATGCAGTCCTGGAGGGCCCCACACCATTCAGGTTCCATGCTGCCTCTAATAAAGATGCCTGTGCTGCATATCTATGCACCACCCCCATGGTATGCAGATGTAGCTCATGCATATTCATGAGGGACAGCATGAAAACCCGAACAGTGTTTGGCACACCAGGACTGGAGTTGGGAACCTCTGCCGTAAAGCAGCAGCCAACAGGGGCAGACACACCCACACCCACAGGCCCCATTGGCCAATGCCTCCTGGAGAGGCAGGACATTGGGCTCTGCGTGCATCTCCCAATACTAGCACTTGCATACCTTAGCAATGCCACCCTATACCTGGGTATACGGTACACAGCTATCAAACGTTTCCTATGATTACAAGCAGATAGCAAGTCCTACGTTAAGCACAGTTTGCTCATTGAGCTCCATCATAACAATCTTTCTGATGTCTGCGGTGTGTGCTTCAGGTCTGGTCTCTGACAGTGTTTACCACCCTGGGGAGTGACCCCCAACAGTATTGCGTACCATATCCATGCCTATACTGTGCCCAGGACTGGTGTGGTGGGCAGGGCTGCTAAACTCCTCTATAGTAGCACAATGCTGGCATAGGTGTGGGAGTGTGTGTCTGTCTATACAGTGTGTGGTGGCTGCAAACACCTTCCACAGCCCACACTGCCAGCACTGTTGCCAGTATTGGCCTGCCAATGTGCATAATGAGGAGCAAGGTACCATGGGTATAGCCCAGACAGGGTGGCCTGGCCAGGATGCATCTGCACAGGGCATAGGGCATTGGCTGGGACATTTTAGTGCCCGGCCACCACCTACACAGACAGGGTGACCTCAGTATGTCCTGCTGGGAGATCACTCTCACCCTGACTGTGCAGTGACGACAGCATGGCTAGGCACCTCCATAGTGCTATATAGTATTTCTGTCATGTGATATTTATGAGTTTCCTTTTGGGGCCCAGTCACTGATTTATCTGATTGTTGTGTATGCTGACATCCCAGGTCTGGGTGGAATGCATTTCCACCAGGAACATACACTATGGACTAGCTAGCAGACTGTTTGCAGATGGTATGTGTCTTGATGGAGCGCCTTGCAGAGTGCAGTGGCTGAAGGCTTGCTGCAGGAGAATATCATATAGTGGTGGGGTGCAGCTTAGCATATCCAGGCCTAATGTCTGTCTGCTATTGTGTTATGGATGTGTACAGTGCTGCATTGACTGCCCTGTAGGGCAGTGGTCCCCAACCCAGTCCTATGGGGCCCACCGGCCAGTCAGGTTTTCGGGATATCCCTAATGACTATGCATGAGATATATATGCATTAGAGATATCCTGCCAACCTGACTGGTTTGTGGCCCTCCAGGGCTGGATTTGGAGACCCCTGCCTTACACCTCTGTCATTTAAGATTGTGAGTGGGCAAGGTACAGATGTCCTAGACATCGAAAGGGTATATAGAATGTGTCACATTCCTCCTCGATTCTCACCAGCACAATGGTTACTTCACTGCCTGTGGAGCCAGAGGTCATGGGTTTAAACCCACAGTGGGGTTATTTGATAGGGCTGCCCAAAGCATTATCTATTTTTAATGTACATTATTGCTGCCAGCAAAAACACCCTCATCGTACTGTACCCATAAGGTGCCTCAGAGTGCGCTTTATAGGGCGCCCTATAGGTCACCTTATGGTTACCGTCCATATAAGGTGCACTATACGTTATCCTGTGGAGCAACTTATAGGGTGCCCTATAGGGGACATTTTAGGGTGCCGTGGCGGACAGTGCACTTTATAATGTGCCCTATGGAGTGCCTTATAGGGTGCCTTATGCGGCACCTTCAATTACGGCACGTGAGGGCGTGTTTGCTGGCAGCAATTAATAAAATACAAATAAAGTGCTGCAGGAAACAATACATATATTGCAAAGCTGATGCCTCAGCCGGCCTTACGTATTAGGCACACTGGGGAGCAAACTCATAACCTCTGTATCAGCAGTCAGTGCCTTAACCATTGTGCTACACTGCTGTTCCTCCTTGCATGTCAGCGCACCTACTTAGGATTTCCATGCATTTAAATGCACAGTGCTGCCATCAAACACAGTGCTCTGACCTTGCTGTGCCTCATAGGGCACCCTATATGGCGCCCTATAGGCCACCCTTTCAGCAACATTGTAGGGTGCCGTGGCGGACAGTGCACTTTAAAATGTGCCCTCTGGGGTACCCTATGAGGCGCCTTATGCAGCACCTTATATTGCAATACTTTGAGGGTGTGTTTGCTGGCAGCACTAATTAAAATAAAAATAAAATGCCCCCTACAGCAGTATTACCTATAACAGATAATGCCTCAGCCAGCCTTCTTCATTAGGCACAGTGGGGGATTGAACCCATGACGCGTGCATCATTGGTCAGTGTTTTAACCATTGTACTCCACTGCTGCTCCTCCTTGCATGTCAGCGCACCTACTTATGCTTTTCATTCCTTAAACTGCACAGTGCTGCCATCAAAAACAGTGCTGTAACCTTGCGGTACCTCATACGGCACCCTATAAAGTGCCCCATAAGCAACATTCTAGGGTGCCTTGGCGGACAGTGCACTTTAATATGTGCCTTATGGGGCGCCTTATGTTAACACGCTTTGAGAGTGCGTTTGCTAGTAGTAGTAATTAAAATAAAAATAAAATGCCTCCTAAAGCAATCTTCCCCATAATAGGTAATGCCTCAGCCAGCCTTCTTCATTGGGCACAGTGGGGGATTGAACCCGTGATCCTTGCACCATTGGTCAGTGTCTTTTCCATTGTACTGTGGCTCTGTTCCTGTGCTTGTGCATCAGCGCGCCACTTCTGCTTCCCGCGCAACTTTCTCATGCGCTAATGTGCGGGGCGCACTTGAGCGCCGCGCACATTAGCGCATGATTAATCCCAGTTTTGCTTTTTTCAGCCTGAAACGCCCACTCCTTATATGGCATCCGCACACTAGCGCGCCGCGCACCATAACGGGGTTTTAGTAAACATACCCCTTGGATTTAACTGGGGTAACATTTCTACAGTTTATTTACATTGTAGTCCATGTTTTTCAGGCTATAGTCTATTAAGAACAGGTCGTCTTGGGTTGGCTATCTCTTGTCTTGCTGGGTATGTTGTTGGGGGGCTCCGAGTGTTTGATGTAAGTACTTGTTGGTTGGTTTCTATGGCTGGTTTCTGGGTAGTGTCTTATGAAGAGATGATGCTTAAGAGCCTTCCTGAATTGAGTAAGGCTTGTGATGACTCACATGTCTGTAGGGAGGGAATTCCAGGCTCTGGGTGCATATATCATGAAGACTCTATTGGATGTTGCCTTTGTGCACGTTGTCATTTCTTTTGGGACAGTCAGGGTTTTAACCGCTGAGGATCTTCTGGTTCTGTTTGGGTGTATAATGTGGATCATCTCATTGATGGATGTAGGTGGATGATTGTTTAGGGCTTTAAAGGACAAGACTAAGATCTTATAGAGAAGTCTAGCCTGAATGGGTAGCCAGTGAAGATTCTTCAAAATTGGTGTGATGTGTTCCTTTCTTGATACCCTGACCATGACTCTTGCTGCTGTGTTCATCGCAAGCTGGAGTGTGTGTAGTGTTGCCTGCGGGAGCCCTATAGTATAACATTGGCATAGTCAAAGTGTGGTAGTACCAAGGGCTGGAAGATTGTTCGGAAATCGCTAGGGTCAAGTAGTGCCCTTAGATGCCGGTGTCCGTATTTTGTAGTATATTGTTTTTACAGTGTTTTTATGTGTATTTTCATGTCCAGCCTTTGGTCCAGCGTGATACCAAGGTATCGAATTGTGGATTTGGTTATCAACTCTGCATTCTTAACTTTTAGTGAGGCTGGGGGAGTGAATTCTTGGCTCCTCGTGAAGAAGAGTACATCCGTCTTGTTGTGGTTGATCTGAAGGTTTTGCGTGTGGAGCCAGTCTGCGACTGCATCAAAGCATCTTGTTAGTGGAGCGAAATCTGGCTGGTCAGTTGGAAATGGCATGTATAGGAGGATATTGTCTGCATATGCTAGACATTGGACATTAAATGATCGTATCAGAGCACAGATGGGCTGCATGTAAATATTAAACATTAGTGCAGATAGTGATGATCCTTGTGGCACACCTTGTTTTTGTAGAAATGGTTCTGAGGTTGTGGTGCTGGTCCTCACGTGTTGCCATCGATTGGATAGATTGGATATGCACCAGTTTAGGGCAGTGCCTTGTAATCCCTTTTCCCTAAGACGTTCTATGAGTATCTTGTGGCTCACAGAGTCAAAAGCCGCTGCAATGTCCAAGAAAATGAGGGCAAAGCCCTGTCGAGCATTATCGATTCCTGATATTAATGTATTGAAGAGGGTAGTGAGGAGGGTTTCAACGCCATGTGCTTCTCTGAATCCGTGTTGGGATGGGTCGAGTGGTGCATTATTATCAACGTGGAGTTGGATTTGGTGTTGTACTACCTTTTCGATTATTTTAGCAAGCAGTGGTATGCTTGATATCGGTCTGTAGGATTCAACCTTTGAGGGGTCCATCTTATTGTTTTTCAGTAACGGTCTGATGGATGTGTTTTTTAGTTTTTGTGGAAAGGATCCTGTTGAGAGTGATTGGTTCAGGATTTTGCCTATGAATTGGCTTAGTTCACAACGCATTTCTCTTATCCAGGGTGCTGGACACGGGTCATTGGGTGCCGTGGTGGTGTTGATGGAGGCAATGGTATCTTCTGTTTCTTTCTTTGAGATGGTTTTGAATTTGGCAAGTATAGGTGGCGGAGGAGGCATGTGCTGAGAAGTGCAACTTATGGGGTTTGTGCTCTTGTCAGTTAGAATCATTTTTGATTGTAGGTAGTTAGAATATGCCTGTGGATGTGGCATGTATGGCTGGTCAGGTGTTGGTTCTTTTGCTAATGTTTTTACAATGTTGAATAGGTTGTGTGGCTTGTTCATTGAACACTTCAGGAGGTCTGTATGGAACTGTCTCCTTCTCTCCTCTATTTCCTTGCGATGTTTTTTCAGGTATACGATATATTCGCTGTGCGCTTCCAGGGAGCGTGATTGGCGCCATCTTCTCTCGAGTTTGTGCAGGTGGAGGAGCGATGAATCGGAGCTCCTTAATAATGGGTGATTTCAATTACCCCGGTATTGACTGGGTCAATGTCACAGCAGGGCATGCTAGGGAGATAAAGTTTCTAGATTAAATAAATGACTGCTTCTTGGAGTAGCTGGTTCATGAACCACTCCAGAGGGGAAGCCATTTTGTACTTAGTCCTTAGTCGAACACCAGATCAGGTGCAAGAGATAAGGGTGTTGGGGCAACATGGCAATAGTGATCATAGCATGATTGTGTTTGATTTATTTAATGGAGGAGGGATGGTAAGGAAATCCATAGTACTACCTTTTAACTTTCAAAAGGGACACTACGATAAAATGAGGAAAATAGTTAAGAAAAAACAAAAAGGAGCAGTTGCAAAGGTCAAAGACTTACATCAATCTTGGGTGTTGTTTAAAAATACTATATGGGAAGCCCAGACCAGCTGTATTCCATGCTTTAAGAAAAGTGGAAGGAAGTCCAAAAAACTGCCAGCATGGTTTAAAGGTGAGGTCAGAGAGGCTGTTGTTTCCAAAAAAACATCTTTCAAGAAATGGAAAAAAAAGCCAAATGACAAAAAATGGAAACAGCACAAGCACTGGCAAGTTAAACACCAACCTCACAAACCACGCAAAACACCCATGACTAAGACCAAGGAAGTGAATCCTAACATGTTGTAAATGTAAATAGTTACCCCAGTCATCCAAGTTATTAACACCTGTTCACTGTAAACACAAAGTACCCCGGGAAATGTGTAATCTTTGTTCATTGTAAGCCGCGCTGATGCTGAATAGCGCGGTATAGAAGAGACTGTAAATAAATAAATAAATACAAGGCATTGATAAGGCAGGAAAAGAGAGAATTTGAGAAGAAACTTGCTGTGGAAGCAAAAACACGTAATAAAGACTTTTAAATAGCAAAAAACCTGTGAGAGAGTCAGTTGGACCATTGGATAGAGGGGTAAAAGGGGCAGTAAGAGGGGACAAGGCTATAGCAGAGAGACTGAATGAATACTTTGCTTCGTTCTTTACTGAGGAAGATGTAGGGATGTTACCCATGACTGAAGTGGTATATAAAGGTGATACTGCAGAAGAATTGAAAGAAATATTGATACACCTGGAAGATCTATTACAACTATTTGATAAACTGAGGAGTAGCAAATCACCTGTAGGAAAGGTCCATAAACCATTATTAAAAGGGACCCAGGATATCACTGCTTGACCCAATACAAGCATTGAGGAATCTGTGTGTTTTGGGGGGACTGCTAGGTACTTATGACCTAGATTGGCCACTGTTGGAAACAGGATACTGGGTTTGATGGAAATTGGTCTGACCCAGTATGGCATATCTTATGTTCTTAACTGGAAGGTTTCTTTGTAAGGGTCTCTAAAAACAATTTCTTTCTTTCTACTCAAAAAACAACAACATAGCTAAAGGTTACTAGAGGTTTCAGGCAAATAAAAAACCCAGAAGGATCTACCAGGAGTTATAGAAAATTAAATGTTTTTATGAACTACAGCAAACCCTTTGTTCTCACAGAGAGGCTGGTTGTAAATCAGTGACCTTTGGATTAGAAGGCAGACAACTTGTAGAAGAGCCATCACATCTCCTTGAGGCCTGGCTCTAGCCAATGTGCTCTTGTATTGCTGGTGATCTTCCTTCCTGTTTCTTGATTTGCCCAAAGTTTGTCTGATCTGCAGCTCTATGACAAATGTTAACTGGATTTTTTGCCTTGTGAATCTATTGACCCATGCTGTAGAGATTTACTCCAAAGAATTTGTATTTGCCATTTTCTTGTGCCAGAAATTCTGTACAACTGCTGCAATTTGTTTTGCTGTATTCTGAAGATACACTTACAGGGTCATTTTTAGCCGCTATTCGGTCCCCTCTGCCATCCCTGACTTACCTCCCCGTATGAACAAGGTGTTTGTATGGGGAGGCTTAGATGGGGGTGGGAAGGGGCAGTTGGAGGTGGAGTTAGGGTGGGCAATGGGCGGTCCATGGCCCGGGATGTACCGTCAGACTGGACGGGGGATTTATTCCACTGTGGAGGTGGAATAAGTCCCCCTAGTGGTTGGAGGACTGGAGATCCAGCCAAGGAAAAAAGGTGAGGTGGGTGCAGGGGATTCCCTGCCGCCCAACACTGGCCATGGGAGGCCAGATCGTGGGTCGGGCTGCGGGGAAGGGAGATAGTTGGCGGAGGCTAGGGATTGTGGCTCATGAATGGTGCTGCGGTACCATAGCAACCGGATGCCATGCGCTGTGGCTCCATTCATGAGGCTTGACTGAGTTAGCCGGGCAGAGGCCTATACATGCAGGCCGATAGGAATCAGGTCCTGGCCTGCACGTACAGGCCTAGTTGTGATTCCGATCCCGCAGGGCCTAGATGTGCCCCGTGGGATCAGAATCACGTCTACTCCTGTGCATTCTGGGTCATTCCGATCCTCTTCTGACACTCTCACTAGGGTTTATTTTGATAAGTTTGGATAAGTGCAAGGTTGTTATGTTTTTTAGTAGTTTAAATATAATCAGGATTATTTTATATTTAATTTTGTTCAAGAGTGGCAGACAATGAAGGTTGTATAGGATTTGGATTATATAGTCAGATAGTTAAGGTTTCTGGGTTATGCGAACTGCCTTGTGTTGTGCCATCTGGAGGCTATGCAATGTTTGTTTGGGGAGCTCATAGAATATTCTACTGCAACAGTCTAAATGGTGGAAGATCATCACTTGTAGTACTGTTCTGAAGTCAGATGATAAAAGTAGAGGTCTTAATTGTTTCAGCATTCTTAGTTTAATGTATATTGCCTTGGCTGTTAATTTTATGTGGGATGTGAAGCTAAGTGTCTGGTCAATGGTGATTCCTAGGCACTTAATTACATTCTTTACTTCTAAAATAGCCTCCTTTACATCAAGGTAAGGTGGTGGATTGAAGCCTTGGGGGTATGTTTACTAAACAGCGCTAACGGCGCAGCGGCGACATTATCGTGCAATAAGTGATGTTATCACGCAATAATGGTGCATTACCATACGATAATGTCACGTATCGCGCGATAACGTCTCCGGCGGCATTAAGGTATACAGAGGGTGGAGCAAGTCTCCCCAGAGGACAGAGATAAGGGGTCAATGGGCGGAGAGTGGGCGGGGAGAGGCCCCAGGAACACTAACGCTGTGAAATCAGGGTCTGAAAATTAACGCCACTGAAAACCTTGCGTTAGAGGCACATTTGCAGGAGAGAGAAACCAGTTCGGTCAGCAATGTACAGCAAAGGCAGGGAGACCCAGATAAATGATAGTAGTGATACATGTGCAGTAACAAAACATGCAAAAACCAGAGAGATAATGACCAGAACCAAAATAGAAATGCAATAGAAAAAACATTGATAA
Organism: Ichthyophis bannanicus; assembly: GCA_033557465.1. NCBI lineage: Eukaryota > Metazoa > Chordata > Amphibia > Gymnophiona > Ichthyophiidae > Ichthyophis > Ichthyophis bannanicus. The sequence continues at coordinate 86,797,633 of CM066042.1, forward strand.
ACGGTAATCAACACTACCCATAAAGAATAAAAAGGAAGATGTCACTTTTGGAAGGGTCAATTCTGATTTCCCCCCACAAAGTGAATGTTCCAACATTGATAGTGTTGATGAGGGTTTGCTGTGGTGTATATTGGGCATCTTGCTTATGTGGCTTTCACATGTGCAGCAACAGCAGAGTGGCCACGTAGGAAAGGGCACTATGGTGATGGTGTAAATGGGGTACAGGGGGCTGCAGGCAGCACATGCAGTGGGCCAGCTGGGGCACAGAGTGGACTAGGCAGATGCCTAGGTGACACATAGGAATGTAGAAATGGAAAACCAGCAAGACAGCAACTGACCAAGGGCAAACATGTCCATGAGTGTGTGTCCCACAGGGTCCCAGGGCACAGTACCCAGCAGGGTCCAAAGGGCACATGACATTGGCAGGCAGTTCCGGGGGGAAGCGTGGATGTCTAGGCAGGCACCCCTACCCCATATCACACACCATAGGCAGCCGCCTACCAGCACACTGGATGGCCTGGAACTGCACACCACCAGCACCACCGGCACAAGGGCACGTCAGCATGGTGGTAGAGGGGTGCTGGTGGTGGAGGGGGCAGTGACATCTGCCCACAGCAGACGAAGGCCAAGCTCTGTTTAGGTGGGCGCCGTGCACTGCAACAGACAAGGTCTGTCTAACGAACAGTCATGGTATCCCCAGGGAATGGTCTTCCTCTGTGACAACAGTTTGGTGCAGTACACACAGCCAGTATATTCAGGGGCAGAAGGTCACAAGTTCAAGTCCCAGCTGTGGCTCCTGCAGACCATGTCCCTATATTTTACCCAGTACTAAGCCATGGTAACAAAGACGGAACCTTTATTGCAGATAAAATAAACACGCCATAAACATCTATATATTACCCTACAGAGCACATACATCATAAACATGTGCAATCCCTAGAGCAGAACTTCCCAACTGCAGTCCTGGAGGGCCATACACCATTCATGTTTCATGCTGTCCCTAATAAATATGCCTGTGATGCAGTTCTATGCACCGCCCCCATTGTATGCAAATGTAGCCATGCATATTCATTAGGGACAGCATGAAAACCCAAACCGTGTTTGGCCGACCAGGACCGGAGTTGGGAACCTTTGCCCTAGAGCAGCGGCCAACAGGGGCACAAACACCCACACCCACAGGCTCCACTATCCAACGGCTCATGGAGAGTCAGGCTGTTGGGCCCTGCGCTTAGCAGCATCTACCAATACTAGCACCTGAATACCTTAGCAATGCCGTCTTAAACTTGGAAACACGTTCCACATATATCAAAAGGCTGTTATGATTAATGCCAGATAACAAATCCTACGTTAAACACAATTTGTTGACAGAGATTCATCAAAGCAACCTTTCTGATATCTGAGGAGTGTGTTTCAGTGTTTGTTTCGGACAGTGTTTACCACCCCGGGGAGTGACTCTAACAGTATTGAGTACCATAGCAATGCCTGCACTGTGCCCAGGACTGGTGTGGTGGCCAGGGCTGCCAACCACCTCTATCTTTGCACAATGCTGAGATAGGTGTGGGAGTGTGTGTATGTCTATCCAGTGTTTTGTGGCTGCCTACACCTTACTGAGCCCACAATGCTTGCACTGTTTCCAGTGTTAGCCTGCCAATGTGCATAATGAGGAGCAAGGTACTGTGGGTATGGCCCTGACAGGGCTTCCTGGGCAGGATGTATCTGCACGAGGCATAGGGCAATGGCTGGGACATTGTACTGGCCGACCACCACCTGCACGGACAGGGTGGCCACAGCATGTCATGCTGGGGTGTCACTCTCACCCTGACTGTCAGTGACCATGGCATGGCTAGATTCCCCCATAGTGCTATACAGTATTTTTCTCAAGTGATATCTATGAGTTCTCTTTTCTGGGGCCCAATCTCTGACATACCTGCTTGGTGTGTGTGCTCACATCCCATTTTTGGGTGCACACAGTTCCTCCAGGAACATGCACTATGTACTAGCTAGCAGACTGTCTGCAGTTAGCATGTGTATGGCTGGAGCACCTTGTAGAGTGCAGTGGGTGTAGACTGACTGAGCTTTCTGCTGGTGAATATCAGATAGTGGTGGGAGGCAGCTGAGCTTTTCCAGGCCTCCTGTCTGCCAGTGCCCTATGTGATGTGTACAGATCTGCATTGACTGCCCTGTAGGGTGCCTACTCCCCAGTAGGACTGGGGTTGATGGTCCCCTCTACTTGCATCATTGCAGAGATGTAGAATGTGGATCTATTGGTGAGAGATCCTGTCCCCCCACCCTGACCCACAGAGGGCGGGTTGGGTAGTGCTACATAATCCGCTTTTGGGTCCAAACACCACCCTTCACTTATAACATGTGACCATGGTAACCACACAGGACATGCATTATTTTGGGTATATCATAGTCCACAAGGGCTAGATGTGACTGCGAAATACAGATGGACAAAGGTGTATCCTAGGTGTGTCTGCAAGGACTACCTATCACACACTGGCACTGATGGGGACCTGCAGCATAGCCTATCTCAGCCAAGCCAGGTGCTGCGGACCTGGTGCTGGGTGCCCCACCTCACCCTCAGGGTGAGCACAGGAACCACACAATGTCACGGTCTGTAGCTACTCTGTGCCAGTAACACACATGATCAGTTCCCCCTACCAGGCCGGGGTGCTATAGAGGCGCATACCCCATCTTGTGATCAGATGTAGGCTGCTGATCTGCATGTGCAGTGCATCATGGGTATGGGTGGGTTTACCCTGTCCTGGTAACCACAGCAGACAGTGTGTGTGGTGACCTGCAGTCTTTCTGTAGCCAACCAGCAGTGTGTTAGATTCTATAGAGATGTAGCCTACTGGTTACTTCAGTGACTGTGAAGGCAGAGGTCATGGGTTTGATCCCACAGTGGTGGTATTTAGGAATGCTGTCTGAGGCTTTTCCTTTTAATTTAAATCAATGCTGCCAGCAGAAACACCCTCGCAATGCCTTAGCCTAAGGTGCCCTATAAGGTGCCCTATAAAATCCCCTATAAAGTGCCCTATAGGGCACATTATAAGGTGCCTTGGCGGACAGGGCACTTTATAATGTTCCCTATGGAGTGCCTTATAGGGCGCCTTATGCGGCATCTTAGGTTACGGCACTGTGAGGGTGTTTTTGCTGGCTGCACTGATTTAAATTAAAAGGAAATGCCTCAGACAGCCTTCTTGCATAACACCACTGTAGGATTGTACCCATGACCCCTGCCTGTGCAGTCATTGCAGTAACAAGTGGGCTACCTCTTTATAGCTTCTAACACTGTGCTGGCATGAACTTAGGGTTAACGTGCCAGTGCCAACTATTGCGCGATACAGAGTCTTACTACCTTGATGCCGGAATGCCCACTCCCTTATATGGCATTCTTCACATTAACACTGCAACTAGCACCGGTAACATTAAGACGGTTTAGTAAACATACCCCTTGGTGTCTAGTAACAAACAGAACCTCAGTTTTATTTATTTATTTATTTAATTTATTTAACCAGTTTTCTATACCGCCTTATCCTTCAATCAAAATGTAGTTAATCTTCAGGCTATGTGATTTCAACCATTGTGAAATATCATTGAGGCACAATATAACAGAATCAAAATTGGGGTTTGTTATGTCAAAAGTCATGTACAACATTATGTCATCAGTGTATATGGCATATTGAATTTTATATTTTCGTATGAGGTGGCATAATGACTGCAAATAGATATCAAACAGTAATATGGAAAGAGCTGAACCTTGAGGCAATGCTAGTTGTTGGCTATATGTAGAGGAGGTATTTTGGTCAATTCTAACCTGTTGGGAATGGTCGGATAAGTACTATTGAAACCATGAGAGAGCTGTTCCATATATTTCAATTTGTTGGAGTCTCTCTAGGAGTATGTGATGGTTAATGGAATTAAAGGCAGTGGCAATATCTAAAAAAAATACGGATAAATACCTTTTTTGAATTATCTATCCCATTTATCAGATTGTTAAAGAGGGCTAGTAGCAAGGTTTTCTACACCATGGAATGGTCTGAACCCATATTGTTGATCGTCTAAAGGGGCATGTAATTCAATGTGGTCTTTAAGGCAACTATGTACTATTTTCTCGATGATTTTGGCTAAGAATGGCAGACTGAAAATAGGTAAGGCATGATTTATCAAGAGCAGTGTATTTCAGGATGGGGCGGATTATCACTTGTTTTAGATCCTTGAGAATGTGACCTTGAGTAAGTGACATGTTAACAATGTTAAGTAGTATTGGTGCAAATTCAGTGTAAGTTACCTTTATCCAGCTAACTGGGATGGGCCAAGACTGGAAGTTGTATTATTGATATTTGATATGATCTTTTGTAAGTAGTCAAAGGAAACTTTACGGAAATTTGACTATATCTTTGAGTACGGTAAATTTGGAATTAAAGGTAGCATTAAAAGGTCATATTGTGGCAGGTGCAGGCCTGTGATCCACAGTGTCTGACATGAGCAGGCAGGCCTAACTAGCTTGACCTGTAAATGAAGCCTGTGGAGAGGCTCATAGGAATTACACATTCCCCAACATGCTGCTATTGTAGGATAGAACTCTGCAAGAGTACTAAACTAACTTAGATAAGCAAAACTGGAAGATGGAAAAATACAGAAAAATATGTTTAAAAGTTACTGATAAGAAAAGTACATCTGCAAGGGATTTAATTGGGATTGCTGACAGATGAGTTGCAAAGCCCTGCTCCCCTGCATGCACAAATTGGCTCTATGGCCTTGAGAGTATGAAAGTAACAAGTTGATGAACTAGCCATTGTAATTGGGACTGGAGGGGGGGTGAGCAGGTGCTGAGCCCACTAAAGGAACATAATTGGATAATCTTATCAGTACCGGGACCAATGGAAGGGGTACGGGAGGTACGGGAGAGTACCGGGACCAACGAAGTGTTTTTCTATACCTAGAATGGAACAGAAGTCTATAAAAGTTGTTGTAATGCTAGAAAACTTGGCTCAGCCATTTTGAATTTGATTCTGCTTGAGACTTGTGCACAAATAAATGATTTGGACCTTCTGAACAGACTCCTGGTATCATTGGTTTGTCTGCGCTTTGCTGCTACATATTCTTGGTGCGTTGGCCGGGAAGTTGTGGAATCAAAGTGTATATAGGGCAATATACCACGACTTTCCGCCTCTATAGGCTTGGTCCTGCCGGTATCGCGCCCTTCCGACGAGGGCTGCTCCCTGGCGCCGCCGGTCCCTTGTATCGGAGGGAGCTTGTCGGACCTCGGCGGGTGCCGGGCCCGGCTGGAGCCAACGCCTCGAACCCGAGTGAGGGGAGTCCGAGGTCCAACTCATGCGCCTGCTTGGGAAGTTTGAGGACCGGATCCGGTGAGTATAGTTTTGATTTGGTGTCTAGACAGATATAGAAAGAGCAGTACTGCCATTGGAACTTGGAATTTGGAATTTGTAATCTCGAGATATTGGAAATTGGTAAGAGAGCCTGATCACCTCTCAAAGAAGGGCCGAGTAACCCCGCATGAGTATTCGCAGGGCGAAACCCCCATCTTTTTGTAATTGGGAAATTGGTAAGACTAGTCAGAATAGATAGAAACGAATGCATTCTGGGATACGTTGCTAGCATGATTGTGTGAATGAAGTGTGAATGAGAGGTCTGGCAGCACGGACCAAGTGAAGGCGGACCCCTGAGTAGCGCATTTCCTGACCGGGCGACCGCGTTCAGGTCGCGAAAAGGGGGAAGCGATTGTCGTCTTGTCTTGTTATTTGTACTCCTTATACGTTTCCAGGGCCGTGAGGACCCCTTACCCACGGTCCGCCCTCCTTTTCCCTTTTGTCTGTTGTTGCGCGCACACATCGAAATGGGAGGGGCGGGGTCTACTAGGAACACTCCATTAGAATGTATGATCGCACATTTTAAAGAGGGATATTCTGGAGATTATGGTATTAAAATGACAGCAGCCCGTTTACAGATATTGTGTACTAGGGAGTGGCCCGATATAGACCCCACCTGGCCCCGAGAGGGAACGTTTAATGTAGAAATTATTCAGTTAGTACACCGTAGAGTGCGGATAGCGCACCCCGATCAGTACCCCTATATAGATTCCTGGTTAAGTATTTGTGAAGATCCGCCCCTCTGGGCGCAGCGCTGTTATGAGGAACAGTGCAGAATAATGTTAGCTAAAACAGATTCTAGACAGAAAACAGAACAGCCTAGAATGAAAGAGCAGGATAAGAAGTCCAGGAAGAAGCCCATCCTGGTAGATCCTGATTCCCCAGAAATAATTCCCCGACAGCCTCGAAACCCAGGTCCAATAAGAGTAGCCTGGCGTCCTGCCCCAGAGCCCCAGAGACAGCCGGTGCGGGACCCAACCCCTGACCCACCTCCCGGAGGGCAGGGAGAGGAATTTCCCTTAGCTGAAGAAGGTGATATTAAAGGAACAGAAAAAAGCGAGTCAGATATAGAGGTAGAGGAGGAAGAAATTGAAAATGCCCTAAGCGAGGATGACAGCGTACAAGTGGTTGCTAGCACTAGCTTGCCAGCAAAATGTACACCCAAAGTGAAACCTGTTGAAAAAGTGAAAGTGACCTCTGGAAAGACAGTTACGAAAGCAACCCTTAGATCCCACAAGACAGCTACTGCCAAAATGATGCCTTTACGGCAAGTCCCGGGGGTGCCTATAAAGAACGAAAATGATGAGGTGGTAGTGGGACCCCTAAGTTACGTGTACATCCCTTTCTCTACAACGGATTTGTTAAATTGGAGGTCGCATTATGCCTCCTATACTAGTAAGCCCCAGGAACTTACAGAATTAGTAACTACTATTATGGAAACCCACCAACCCACTTGGCCAGATTGCCGCCAGCTCCTGACCACCCTATTCATGACAGAGGAGCGAGCACGAATTAGAAAAGCAGCTATTGAGTGGATGGCAGATAACCCTGTAGCTCCGGGACCGGGGCAGGACAGAATAGACTATCGGGAAGCGGCCCAGAGAGAATTCCCAAATGAAGACCCCCATTGGGATCCAAATACAGAAGTAGGATCCACAGCCCTAGCCCGTTTTCGCCAAGGCTTTTTACAAGGTCTGAAAAGGGGGGGCCAGAAAGCTATGAACCTTTCCAAAGTTGCAGGAGTTATCCAAGGTGTAGATGAGAGCCCAGCAGACTTTCATGAAAGATTAATTGAAGCATACAGAATGTATACTCCCTATGATCCCGAGGCACCAGGAAGTTTATGTATGGTGAATTCTGCTTTTGTAAACCAGTCTCAACCAGACATCAGACGTAAATTACAGAAATTAGAGGGGTTTGCGGGCATGAATGCAACACAGTTACTGGAAGTCGCTCATAAGGTGTATGTGAATCGTGATAATGAAAGGCAGAGAGAATGTGATAGAAAGATGAAGAAGAAAGCTGATTTTTTGGCTGCGGCCATAGTTGAACAGAAAAGGGGAGGTATCCCTAGTCGACGGAGCAGAGGAAGAGGGCGGGGCGAGGTGGAGGCCGGTCCCAGCAGCTAGGCGTGAACCAATGCGCCTATTGCAGAGAAGAAGGACATTGGAGAGATGCTTGCCCGCAACTCGAAGACGCCCAGCAAGATGACGACAACAATCATCAATGGCGAGAAGAAAGACGAGGCCGTCCCCAAAACCGCGGAGGAGCCAATCGAGAACAATTCCAGCGAGAAAGAGGAGGAGCCATTCAAGCATTGGCCACAGCGATCCATGATGAAAATGACGTGGATTAGGACAGACCGGGCTCCAAGTTTGCTTTAGGTCTCCAGGAGCCTATGGTCGGAATACAAATAGGAGACCAAGTTATGGACTTTATGGTTGATACTGGAGCACAACATTCAGTAATAGATAAAAAGATAGCCCCATTTTCTACAAAAGCAGTCACCATTATAGGAGCAACTGGTGCCAAAGCTACAAAGTCTTTTCTTCAGAATCGTATATGCAGTCTAGGAGGACAGCAAATAACTCATCAATTCCTTTACATGCCCAAATGTCCAGTGCCACTACTGGGACGAGATATGTTAGCCAAACTCCAAGCACAAATATCTTTCTCTGAAAAAGGAGAAATGCAAATGACAGTAAATCCCCAAGCCAAGCCAGCAGGAATAATGCTGCTGACAGTTCCCCGAGAAGAAGAATGGAGGTATTACATTGATGACTCTATCCAAGACACTTATTTCGAACAAACTTTAAAGAACATTCATGCACCACCTGGAGTATGGGCAGAAGGCAGCCCCCCAGGCCTAGCCAAGCATATAGCTCCAGTGATTGTAACCCTCAAGCCTAGTGCTACACCAGTACACGTCAAACAGTACCCTCTCCCAAGAGCTGCAATTGAAGGCATTCACCGCCACTTGCAAAGATTGCTCGAGTATGGCCTACTAAAAGTATGTCAATCCCCATGGAACACTCCACTTTTGCCAGTAAAGAAACTGGGACGGATGATTACCGCCCAGTACAAGATCTAAGGAGAGTAAATGATGCAGTTGAAACTATACATCCAGTTGTACCCAATCCTTACACTCTTCTAGGACTGATACCTGCTGAAGCTACCCATTTCACTGTACTGGATTTAAAAGATGCATTCTTTTGCATAAGATTAGCCCCTGTAAGTCAAATATTGTTTGCATTTGAATGGCAGGACCCCATCTCTGGAAGAGGGGGCCAACTCACCTGGACACGATTACCCCAAGGATTTAAGAATTCGCCTACCATTTTTAGTGCTGCACTGAATCAAGACCTTTCAAGCTATCCAGTGGCCCCGGGGAAGAGAGTGCTTCTCCAATACGTGGACGATCTGCTGATAGCTGCCATATCAGAAAGTGAATGTATACTAGCCACCAAAGATCTCTTGCAGTTGCTAGATGAAGCTGGATACAAAGTTTCTAGAGCAAAAGCACAGCTATGCCAAAAAGAAGTAAAATACTTGGTCTTTCGTATAACCCAAGGAAGCCGAAGATTAGGCAGAGAAAGAAAAGAAGCAGTATGCAGAATTCCAACCCCAACAACCAGAAAGCAAGTCAGAGCCTTTCTGGGAGCGGCAGGATATTGCCGAATTTGGATACCCAACTTTGCCCAAATTGCCAATCCACTGTATGAAGCCACAAAAGGAGAAGAGAAGTCACCACTGGAGTGGGGACTTGAGCAGGATACAGCCTTCAAGAAGTTAAAGGAAGAATTGATGTCATCACCAGCACTTGGACTACCAGATGTCCACAAGCCTTTCCACTTGTTTGTCCATGAAGCACAGGGAAATGCCTTAGGCATGTTGACTCAGAAATTGGGAAATTGGGAGCGACCTGTAGCATACCTATCGAAACAGTTGGACACTGTGGCCAAAGGATGGCCGCCTTGCTTGAGAGCCGTTGCAGCTATAGCACTATTAGTGAGTGAAGCAGACAAGCTCACATTAGGACAGAACATACGAGTCACTGTGCCACATGCAGTCCTTGCCCTCATGGAACAAAAAGCAAAATTATTGGCTCACCAATTCCCGAATGTTGAAATACCAGAGTATGTTATGTGAAAACCCACAGATACAACTAGAAGTGAGTCATGCCTTGAATCCAGCCACCTTGATACCCATTAGTGAAGAACTCCCAGAACATGACTGTATCGAAGTCATGGAAACTGTGTTCTCCAGTCGACCTGACTTGACAGATGTGCCCATAGACAATCCTGACCAAATCTATTATGTTGATGGGAGCAGTCTCATTCTTGATGGACGACGCTGTGCCGGATATGCAGTCGTCACTCAACACGAAGTAGTTGAATCATCAGCTCTAGCCTCAGGCACATCAGCCCAAAAAGCCGAATTGATAGCACTCACCAGAGCATTATTGTTAGGAGAAAAACTTGTGCTAAATGTATATACAGATTCCAAATATGCCTTCACCACTCTACATGCCCATGGAGCTCTCTATAAAGAACGAGGACTCATCACATCCGGAGGAAAATCAGTCAAGTATGGTCCCGAGATACTGATGTTACTTGATGCAGTTTGGGCCCCAACACGTGTAGCTGTCATGCATTGCAGAGGACATCAAGCAGGAAAAGGAGAAGTTGCCCGAGGAAATAGATTTGCAGATGCTTCAGCACGACAAACAGCTATGACAGGACAGATTACCCCACAAGCTATGCCAATGCAAGCAGCATTGTTTCCAGTACCTCTGAATTTATGGACACCACGATATACCACCAAAGAATTAGATTACTACTGTAACAAGGAAAATGGAGTACTGAAAGATGGATGGATTGAGCTGCCACCAGAAGAGGGCAGTCAACCCCCTGGACGAATAGTAATTCCTGAACTGTTAGGACCATCTTTTGTCAAAGCCTTTCACGAAGCCACCCACTATGGGAAAAGTGCAATGGAAAAAGCACTCAGACCACATTTTTACATCCCTCTGATGACAACCATATCAGCTTCAGTAGCACGTCAATGTTTAATCTGTGCCAAAAATAATGCCAAGCAAGGCCTTATAACGGCACCCCGAGTTCAGTCAGGAGGTGTAACCCCCATGCACAACCTCCAAATTGATTTTACCGAAATGCCAAAAGCCAATGGATACCATTACCTATTAGTATTAGTTTGTACTTTCTCTGGGTGGGTAGAAGCCTTCCCAACTAGAACCGAGAAAGCCCGAGAAGTTACCAAAGTTTTAATGAGAGAGATTGTCCCTAGGTTTGGAATTCCAGCAGTAATAGGGTCAGACAATGGACCCTCATTTGTCTCCCAGGTTACTCAACAGTTAGCAAAAGCTTTGCAGATACAATGGAAACTCCACACTGCATACAGACCCCAGAGTTCAGGGAAAGTTGAGCGAATGAATCGTACCCTAAAAGCCCAAATGTCTAAGCTTTGTCAAGAGACACACTTGAAGTGGCCCCAAGTGCTCCCGATAGCTTTACTCAGAATACGCTCAGCTCCTGTAAAGTCAACAGGTTTTTCCCCTTTTGAAGTTCTGTATGGTAAACCCCCACCAATAGTGCAGGGAATCAAAGGAAGTTTAGCCCAAATTGGTTCAGAAGTAACCAGACAAGAACTCCTAGCTCTTAGTTTTGTTCTGCAGACTCTCCATGCGTGGATCCAAGACCAGTTGCCTATCAACTTGACGGAACCTTTGCATCCATATCGGCCTGGTACCTCGGTGTGGATCAAAGATTGGAAGAAGACACCGTTGGAACCCCATTGGAAGGGACCGTACACCGTCATCCTGTCTACCCCAACTGCAGTAAAGGTAGCCGAGATCGACGCCTGGATCCACCACAGCAGAGTCAAGCCCGCCGCTGATCCTGAACCTGAGCAGTGGACAGCAGAGCAGCATCTTGATGCACCCTTGCGAGTTACTCTGAGACGGCAACCAGCAACGTAGACACATTATCACAGTGCCTTGCAGTAGCCAAGTCTTTTGAAGAGGATTGCTGTTTTCCATGCAGCAACAGTTTTGTTTCGACGAACTCAATCTGTGCGTGATTCTGCACACTACTTTGATACTACATTGATTAGCCAGGCTTCACAAGCCAACTGAAATTGCTAATAAAGTTGGTTAATGTGTACTGGACAACCTGAGGATCTTCAATCAACACTCAGCACCCGTTAAATTGCTACATTAGCAAACGGGACGAAGAGAAAAGAAAGAGAACGTCGTGATCAAGATCAGCAAGCTGAGGATTCAGAAGAACTCCAATCAACATCAACATGCATCTTTACTTTTGCTTTGCCCTGGTTGCCTTCTTTGGAGGTTTTGAACTGACTTATGCTTTACCTCCATGCACTGCTTGCATTACTTCTACTCGAACTGGATTGAAAGTAACTCAGACTTTGATTTATCATTCTTACTATACCTGCAAGGGAAAAGTGACTCGGTGTATTTATAACACTACTGAACTAAATGTTTGCACTTATGGCAAGATTAGAGCATGCTATAATCCGCATCAGAATCCATCCTATTACACGTTGGAAATACGATGGAAGGATGCAGATGGACCTATAATAGCTGCTACGCCACCACTTAAGGACATTACTAAACCTGCTGTTTTGAATTTTGATGCATGTAATGTCATTAACAGAGATAGTTATTCCACCTGTGGTACTTGGGAGAAAGCGTATCGAAATGACCATAAGTACATGTGTCCAGAGGGTGCCACAGGATGGAGGAAGTGTACAGGTAAAAAGGAACCAGGCTATAGTACTGCCCCAGCAGCAGATTACTATTGCCCGGATTGGGAATGTGTTTTTTATGCTACCTGGAATAATGGTATAGTTGACGAAAAGATAGATAAACGAATGGCCACTTTAACCAAGTCAACAACAAATGATAAATGTCAGAAAGATGCTTGTAACCCTTTACACTTGCGCATACACAATCCCTATGCATATATCAGATTGAATACCCAAGCCCACAAGTCATCTAAATATCATATCCACAATACCTTCTATGAGGCCATGCATGTAAATAAGTTTGAGATCCCTCATCCTTCTCAGAATTTATTTTTAGAATTAGCTGGAGCAGTAGTATCTAGTCTTAAGATCTCAGATTGCTATTTCTGTGGCGGAACCCAAATGGGAGACCAGTGGCCATGGGAAGCCCAAGAATTGAATTATTCTTTGATTTACAATCAGACTGAATTACACAAGACTACTAGTGAATGGGTGTTAGCGCACTCAATCGTTGGACGTCTTTGCTATGCCAGAACTGGACCCCAGTTCACCCAAAAGGTAGGACAGCTGGTCTGTCTTAGCCAGAAGTACTATAATGCCACGACCAGAAAGACAGCATGGTGGTCAGGAATCAAACACCCTGAACCTCCTAACCCATTAGCCAGATTCCCTGAACTTGCTGATTTATGGACTAATCTTGCCAAAGCCCATGCCTGGCAAGCCCCGCCTGGCCTATATTGGATCTGTGGAAACCGAGCGTATGCACAACTCCCGCCACAATGGGGAGGAGCATGTGTCTTAGGAACCATCAGACCTTCTTTCTTTCTTTTAAACACTGAACATGGAGAACAATTAGGATACCCTGTATACACTACCCACCGACACAAAAGAGCACTAAGACAGAAGAGATCACCCCTCCAGGTAGGCAAGTGGGAGAAGTGGCAAGGTGATGATTGGCCACCAGAAAGAATCATTGAGTATTATGGACCAGCCACTTGGAATGATGATGGTATGTGGGGCTACTGAACCCCAGTCTATATGATTAATCGTATTATCCGCTTACAAGCAGTAGTTGAGATAATAACCAATGAAACTAGTCATGCTCTTACGCTTTTAGCTAGACAAAGTACTCAGATGCGCACTGCTATATATCAGAACCGCTTAGCACTTGATTATTTGTTAGCAGCTGAAGGAGGAGTATGTGGTAAACTGAATTTAACTAATTGCTGTTTAAAAATAGATGATAAGGGCCAAGTAGTTGAAGAGATTGCTAAAGATATGCAAAGACATGCTTATGTGCCAGTGCAAACTTGGCACTCATTGAAATTCCCTAACTGGTTTGCTAACCTTTTCTCATGGGTGGGAGGATTTAAAACTTTCATTATACTGGTACTAATTCTTGTTGTTGTTATCTTCTTATTACCATGTTTAATCCCATGTTGTATGCGTTCTCTTCATAATGCTATTGATAGTACAGTAGAGCGGAAGACCGCAACTAAAATAATGGCTTTATATAAAGCCAGTCCTAGTCGAAATCCTTCGATCATGATGTGATTCTTCTAAAGGTGATTTAATTCTCACACCTTATTAAGTAATAGGGTGAGATTAATCAAAGGGGGGAATGTGGCAGGTGCAGGCCTGTGATCCACAATGTCTGACATGAGCAGGCAGGCCTAACTGTGGCAGGTGCAGGCCTGTGACCCACGGTGTCTGACATAGGCAGGCCAGCATGGCTAGCTTGACCTGTAAATGAGGCCTGTGGAGAGGCATATAGGATTGCACATCCCCCAACATGCTGCTATTGTAAGAAAGAACTCAGTAGAAATATTGAATTAGCTTAGATAAGCAGAATTGCAGAATTAAGAAATGGAAAAATACAGAAAAGATGTGTTTTAAAGTTACTGATAAGAAAAAGTACATTTGCAGAGAAATATTGAGGAGTGCTGACAGATGAGTTACAGAACCTTGCTCATCTGCACGCACAAATGGTCCCATAGCCTTGAAAGTGTGAAAGTAACAAGTTGATGAACTGACCATTGTAATTGGGACTAGAAGGGGGGGCAGGCAGGTGTCATGCCTACAGAAGCCCACAGAAGGAACATAATTGGAGAAACTTATCAGTACCGGGACCAATAGAAGGGCTACGGGAGGTACGGGAGCGTACCGGGACCAATGAAATGTTTTTCTATACCTAGAATGGAACAGAAGTCTATAAAAGTTGTTGTAATGCTTGAAAACTTTGCTCAGCCATTTTGAAATTGCCTTGCTTGAGACTTGTGCACAAATAAATGATTTGGACCTTCTGAACAGACTCCTGGTATCATTGGTTTGTCTGCGCTTTGCTGCTACATATTCCTTGGTGCGTTGGCCGGGAAGTTGTGGAATCAAAGTGTATATAGGGCAATATACCACGACTTTCCGCCTCTATAGGCTTGGTCCTGCCGGGATCGCGCCCTTCCGACGAGGGCCGCTCCCTGGCGCCACCGGTCCCTTGTATCGGAGGGAGCTGGTCGGACCTCGGCGGGTGCCGGGCCCGGTCGGAGCCAACGCCTCGAACCCGAGTGAGGGGAGTCCGAGGTCCAACTCATGCGCCTGCTTGGGAAGTTTTGAGGACCGGATCCGGTGAGTATAGTTTTGATTTTGGGTCTAGACAGAAATAGAAAGAGCAGTACTGCCATTGGAACTTGGAATTTGGAATTTGTAATCTCGAGATATTGGGAATTGGTAAGAGAGCTTGATCAACTCTCAAGGAAGAGCCGAGTAGCCTGGCATGGGAATGCGCTAGGTGAAACCCTCATCCTTTTTGTAATTTGGGAAAAAGACTAGTCAGAACAGATAGAAACGAATGCATTCTGGGAATACGTTGCTAGCATGATTGTGTGAACGAAGTGTGAATGAGAGGTCTGGCAGCACGGACCAAGTGAAGGCGGACCCCTGATTAGCGCATTTCCTGACCGGGCGACCGCGTTCAGGTCGCGAAAAGGGGGAAGCGATTGTCGTCTTGTCTTGTTATTTGTATTCCCTATACGTTTCCAGGGCCGTGAGGACCCCTTACCCACGGTCCGACTTCCTTTTCCCTTCTGTCTGTTGTTGCGCGCACACATCGAAATGGGAGGGGCGGAGTCTACTAGAAACACTCCATTAGAATGTATGATCGCACATTTTAAAGAGGGATATTCAGGAGATTATGGTATTAAAATGACAGCAGCCCGTTTGCAGATTTTGTGTACTAGGGAGTGGCCCGATCTAGACCCCATCTGGCCCCGAGAGGGAACGTTCACCGTAGAGATTATCCAGTCAATACACCGTAGAGTGCGGGTAGCGCACCCCGATCAGTACCCCTATATAGATTCCTGGTTAAGTATTTGTGAAGATCCGCCCTCCTGGGCGCAGCGCTGTTATGAGGAAACAGTGCAGAATAATGTTAGCTAAAACAGATTCTAGACAGAAAAAGGAACAGCCTAGAATGAAAGAGCAGGATAAGAAAGCCAAGAAGAAACCCATCTTGGCAGATCCCGATTCCCCAGAAGTAGTCCTCAGGCAGCCCCGAACCCCAGGTCCAGTAAGAATAGCCCGGCGGCGTCCTGCCCCAGATCCCCAGAGACCGCCGGAGCCGAGGCGAGACCCAACCCCAGACCCCCCTCCTCCTGGAGGAGAGGAAGAGACAGAATTAGCGGGAAGAGAAGAGGAGGATGTAAAAGGTGAGCCAGAAGCGGAGCTAGAAGAAGAAGTAGGAAGGAATCCCCCAGAAGAAGAAGAAGAGGACAGTGTACAAATAATTGAGAAAGCCAGCACTAGCACTAGCAAGCCAGTGAAAGAAAAACCCAAAGCAAAACCAGTTGAGAAAAAGAAAGCAACTCCTGCAAAGACAACGACAATAGCCCTTAGATCCCAGACCCAAATGACGCCTGGGACGACAGCCAAACTGTTTCCCTTAAGGCAGGTCCCGGGGGTGCCCGTAAAGAATGATAATGATGAAGTGGTAGCGGGACCCCTAACTTATGTGTATATCCCCTTCTCTACAACTGATTTATTAAATTGGAGGTCGCACTATGCCTCCTATACTAGCAAGCCCCAGGAGCTGACAGAGTTAGTAACTAGTATTATGGAAACTCACCAACCCACTTGGCCAGATTGCCGTCAGCTCCTGACCACCCTATTCACTACAGAAGAACGAGCGAGAATTAGAAAAGCAGCTATCGAATGGATGGCAGAAAACCCTGCAGCTCCAGCGCAGGGGCAGAATATAATAGATCGTAGAGAAGCAGCTCAGAGAGAATTCCCGAATGAAGACCCCCAATGGGATCCAAATACAGATGAAGGATCCACCGCCCTAGCCCGTTTTCGCCAAGGCTTTTTGCAAGGCCTGCGAAGAGGAGGCCAAAAAGCTATGAACCTTTCCAAAGTAGCAGGAATTATCCAAGGAATAGATGAGAGCCCAGCAGATTATTATGAAAGATTAACTGAAGCTTATAGAATGTATACTCCCTATGATCCCGAGGCACCAGGAAGTTTATGCATGGTGAATTCTGCTTTTGTAAACCAGTCTCAACCAGACATTAGACGTAAATTACAGAAATTAGAAGGGTTTGCGGGCATGAATGCAACACAGTTATTGGAAGTCGCTCATAAAGTGTATGTGAATCGTGATACTGAAAGACAGAGAGAATGTGATAGAAAGATGAAGAAGAAAGCTGATTTTTTGGCTGCGGCCATAGTTGAAAAGAAAAGGGGAGGTGTCCCTAATCGAAGGAGCAGAGGAAGAGGGCGGGGTCAAGG
Organism: Ichthyophis bannanicus; assembly: GCA_033557465.1. Lineage (NCBI taxonomy): Eukaryota > Metazoa > Chordata > Amphibia > Gymnophiona > Ichthyophiidae > Ichthyophis > Ichthyophis bannanicus. The sequence continues at coordinate 86,814,597 of CM066042.1, forward strand.
CGGAGGCCGGACCCAGAGACTAGGCGTGAACCAATGCGCCTATTGCAAAGAAGAAGGACATTGGAGAGATACTTGCCCGCAACTCGAAGACGCCCAGCAAGATGACGACAACGATCATCAGTGGCGAGAAGAAAGACGAGGCCGTCCCCGAGGCCGAGGAGGAGCCAATCGAGAACAATTCCAGCGAGAGAGGGGAGGAGGAGCCATCCAAGCATTGGCCACACAGGCCCATGATGAGGATGACGTGGATTAGGACAGACCGGGCTCCAAGTTTGCTTTAGGTCTCCAGGAGCCTATGGTCGAAATACAAATAGGAGACCAATTTATGAACTTTATGGTTGATACTGGAGCAGAACATTCAGTAATAGACAAAAAGATAGCCCCATTCACCAAGAAAGCAGTCACCATTATAGGAGCAACTGGTGCCAAAGCCACAAAGTCTTTTCTACAAAACCGAATATGCAGTCTAGGAGGACAGCAAGTAACTCATCAATTCCTTTACATGCCCGAATGTCCAGTACCCCTACTGGGACGAGATATGCTAGCCAAGCTTCAAGCCCAAATATCTTTCTCTGAGCAAGGAGAAATGCAAATGACAGTGAATTCCCAAGCCAAACCAGCAGGAGTAATGCTGCTGACAGTACCCCGAGAAGAAGAGTGGAGATACTACATTGATGATTTGATTCAAGATACCTATTTTGAACAAACTTTAAAGAACATTCATGCACCACTTGAAGTGTGGGCAGAAGGCAGTCCCCCAGGCCTAGCCAAACATATAGCTCCAGTGATTGTAACCCTCAAGCCTAGTGCTACCCCAGTGCACGTCAAACAGTACCCTCTCCCAAGAGCCGCAATTGAAGGCATTCATCGCCACCTACAGAGATTGCTTGAGTATGGCCTGCTAAAAGTATGTCAATCCCCATGGAACACCCCACTTTTGCCAGTAAAGAAACCTGAGACAGATGATTATCGCCCAGTGCAAGATTTGAGAAGAGTAAATGATGCAGTTGAAACTATACATCCAGTCGTGCCCAATCCTTACACTCTTCTAGGACTGATACCTGCTGAAGCTACCCATTTCACTGTACTGGATTTAAAAGATGCATTCTTTTGCATAAGATTAGCCCCTGTAAGCCAAATATTGTTTGCATTTGAATGGCAGGACCCCATCTCTGGAAGAGGGGGCCAACTCACCTGGACAAGATTACCCCAAGGATTCAAGAATTCACCTACCATCTTTAGTGCTGCACTAAATCAAGACCTTTCAAGCTATCCAGTAGCCCCGGGGAAGAGAGTACTTCTCCAGTACGTGGATGATCTGTTGATAGCTGCCGTATCAGAAAAAGAATGTATATTAGCCACCCAAGATCTCTTGCAGTTACTAAATGAAGCTGGATATAAAGTTTCCAGAGCCAAAGCACAACTATGCCAAACAGAAGTGAAATACTTGGGTTTTCGTATTACCCAAGGAAGCAGAAGATTAGGCAGAGAAAGAAAAGAAGCAGTATGTAGAATTCCAACTCCAACAACCAGAAAGCAAGTTAGAGCCTTTCTGGGAGCAGCAGGATATTGCCGAATCTGGATACCCAACTTTGCCCAAATTGCCAAACCACTGTATGAAGCCACAAAAGGAGAAGAGAAGTCACCACTGGAGTGGGGACTTGAGCAGGATACAGCCTTCCAGAAGTTAAAAGAAGAATTGATGTCATCACCAGCACTTGGACTACCAGATGTCCACAAACCTTTCCACTTGTTTGTACATGAAGCACAGGGAAATGCCTTAGGCATGTTGACTCAGAAATTAGGAAATTGGGAACGACCTGTAGCCTACCTATCGAAACAATTGGACCCTGTGGCCAAAGGATGGCCACCCTGCTTGAGAGCAGTTGCAGCTACAGCGCTATTAGTGAGTGAAGCAGACAAACTCACACTAGGACAGAACATACGAGTCACTGTGCCACATGCAGTCCTTGCCCTTATGGAACAGAAAGCAAATTATTGGCTCACCAATTCCCGAATGTTGAAGTACCAGAGCATGTTATGTGAAAACCCACAGATACAACTTGAAGTGAGCCATGCCTTGAATCCAGCTACCTTGATACCCATCAGTGAAGAACTCCCAGAACATGACTGTATCGAAGTCATGGAAACTGTGTTCTCTAGTCGACCTGACTTAACAGATGTGCCCATAGACAATCCCAACCAGATCTATTATGTTGATGGGAGCAGTCTCATCCTTGATGGACGATGCTGTGCCGGATATGCAGTCGTCACTCAACACGAAGTAGTTGAATCATCAGCCCTAGCCTCAGGCACATCAGCCCAGAAAGCCGAATTGATAGCACTCACCAGAGCTTTGTTATTAGGAGAAAAACTTGTGCTAAATGTATATACAGATTCCAAATATGCTTTCACTACCTTGCATGCCCATGGAGCTCTCTACAAAGAAAGAGGACTCATCACATCCGGAGGAAAATCAGTCAAATATGGTCCCGAGATATTGATGTTACTTGATGCAGTCTGGGCCCCAACACGTGTAGCTGTCATGCATTGTAGAGGACATCAAGCAGGAAAAGGAGAAGTTGCTCGAGGAAATAGATTCGCAGATGCCTCAGCACGACAAGCAGCTATGACAGGACAAATTGCCCCACAAGCTATGCCAATGCAAGCAGCATTGTTTCCAGTACCTTTGAATCTATGGACCCCACGATATACCACCAAAGAATTGGATTACTATTGTGACAAAGAAAATGGAGTATTGAAAGACGGATGGATTGAGCTGCCACCAGAAGAGGGCAGTCAACCTCCGGGAAGAATAGTAATTCCTGAACTGTTAGGACCATCCTTTGTCAAAGCTTTCCACGAAGCCACCCACTATGGAAAGAGTGCTATGGAGAAAGCACTCAGACCACATTTCTACATCCCTCTGATGACAACCATATCAGCCTCAGTAGCACGACAATGTCAGATCTGTGCCAAGAATAATGCCAAGCAAGGCCTTATTACAGCACCCCGAGTTCAGTCAAGAGGTGTGACCCCCATGCACAACCTCCAAGTTGATTTCACCGAAATGCCAAAAGCCAATGGATACCATTACCTACTAGTATTAGTTTGTACTTTCTCTGGGTGGGTAGAAGCATTCCCAACCAGAACTGAGAAAGCCCGAGAAGTTACCAAAGCCTTAATGAGAGAGATTGTCCCCAGATTTGGAATCCCAGCAGTAATAGGGTCAGACAATGGACCCTCATTTGTCTCTCAAGTTACTCAGCAGTTAGCAAAAGCTTTGCAGATACAGTGGAAGCTCCACACTGCATACAGACCCCAGAGTTCAGGGAAAGTTGAGCGAATGAATCGTACTTTGAAAGCCCAAATGTCTAAGCTTTGTCAGGAGACACACTTGAAATGGCCTCAAGTGCTTCCCATAGCTTTACTCAGAATACGCTCAGCCCCTGTAAAGTCAACAGGATTTTCCCCTTTTGAAGTTTTGTATGGCAAACCCCCACCAATAGTGCAGGGAGTCAAAGGAAATCTAGCCCAGATTGGTTCAGAAGTAACCAGACAAGAACTCCTAGCTCTTAGTTTTGTTCTGCAGACTCTCCATACGTGGATCCAAGACCAGTTGCCTATCAACTTGACGGAACCCTTGCATCCCTACCAGCCTGGAACTTCGGTGTGGATCAAAGATTGGAAGAAGATACCGTTGGAACCCCATTGGAAGGGACCGTACACCGTCATCCTGTCTACCCCAACTGCAGTAAAGGTAGCCGAGATCGACGCCTGGATCCACCACAGCCGAGTCAAGCCCGCCGCCGATCCTGAACCAGAGCGGTGGACAGCAGAGCAGCACCCTGATGTACCCTTGCGAGTTACTTTGAGACGGCAACCAGCAGCATAGACACTTCATCACAAGTGCTTTGCAGTAGCCAAGTCTTTCGAAGAGGATTGCTGTTTTCCATGCAGCAACAGTTTTGTTTCAACGAACCCAATTTGTGTGTGTGATTTGACACACTACTTTGAGACTACATTGACTAAGCCAGACTTCACAAGCCAACTGAATTGCTAAGTTGGTTAATGTGTGCTGGACACCTTGAGGATCTTCAATCAACACTCAGCACCCGTTAAATTGCTTCATTAGCAAACGGGACGAAGAATAATAGACCGTCGTGATCAAGATCAGCAAGCTGAGGATTCAGAAGAACTCCAATCAACATCAACATGTATCTTTGCTTCTGCTTTGCCTTGGTTGCCTTCTTCGGAGGTTTTGAACAGACTTATGCTCTACCTCCATGCACTGCTTGCATTACTTCTACTAGAACTGGACTGAAAGTAACTCAGACTTTGCTTTACCATTCTTACTATACCTGCAAGGGAACAATAACTCGGTGTATCTATAACACCACTGAACTAAATGTTTGCACTCATGGCAAAATTAAAGCATGCTATAATCCGCATCAGAATCCATCCTATTACACGTTGGAGATAAGATGGAAGGATGCAGATGGACCTATATTAGCTGCTACACCACCACTTAAGGACATTACTAAACCTGCTGTTTTGAATTTTGATGCATGTAATGCTATTAATAGAGATAGTCAGTCCACCTGTGGTACATGGGAGAAAGCGTATCGGAATGACCATAAGTATATGTGTCCAGAAGGAGCCACAGGATGGAGGAAGTGTACAGGTAAAAAGGAACCAGGGTATAGTACTGCTACAGCGGCAGATTACTATTGCCCGTATTGGGAATGTGTTTTTTATGCTACCTGGAACACTGGTATAACTGATGAGAAAATAGATAAACGGATGGCTACTCTAACCAAGCCAACCACAAATGATAAATGTCAGAAAGATGCTTGTAACCCCTTACATTTGCGTGTACATAACCCCCATGCATGGAAACAAGGATATAAGTTTGGTTTACGTATTGCAGGAGGAGGAACAGATCCAGGGACCATTGTGTATGTTAGATTGAATACCCAAGCCCACAAGTCATCTAAATATCATATTCATAATACCTTTTATGAAGCTATGCATGTAAATAAGTTTGAGATCCCTCACCCTTCACAGAATTTGTTTCTAGAATTAGCCGGAGCAGTAGTATCTAGTCTTAAGATCACAGATTGTTATTTCTGTGGCGGAACCCAAATGGGAGATCAATGGCCCTGGGAAGCCCAAGAATTGAATTATTCCATGATTTACAATCAGACTGAATTACACAAGACAACCAGTGAATGGGTGTTAGCACACTCAATCGTTGGACGTCTTTGCTTCGCCAGAACTGGACCCCAGTTCACCCAAAAAGTAGGACAGCTGGTCTGTCTTAGCCAGAAGTACTATAATGCCACGACTAAAAAGACAGCATGGTGGTCAGGAATCAGACATCCTGAACCTCCTAACCCATTAGCCAGATTTCCTGAACTTGCAGGTCTATGGACTAATCTTGCCAAAGTCCAAGCCTGGCAAGCCCCACCTGGCCTATATTGGATCTGTGGAAACCGAGCATATGCGCAACTCCCACCACAATGGGGAGGAGCATGTGTCTTAGGAACCATCAGACCTTCTTTCTTCCTGTTAAACACTGAACATGGAGAACAATTAGGGTACCCTGTATATACTACCCACAAACACAAAGGAGCATCGAGACAGAAAAGAGAGGCCTTACGGATAGGCAAGTGGGAGAAGTGGCGAGGTGATGATTGGCCACCAGAAAGAATTATTGAGTATTATGGACCTGCCACTTGGAATGATGATGGTATGTATGGTTATCGTACCCCAATTTATATGATCAATCGTATTATTCGCTTACAGGCAGTAGTTGAAATAATAACCAATGAAACTAGTCATGCTCTCACGCTCTTAGCTAGACAAAGTACTCAGATGCGCACTGCCATATACCAAAATCGCTTAGCACTTGATTATTTGCTAGCAGCTGAAGGAGGAGTATGTGGTAAACTGAATTTAACTAATTGCTGTTTGAAAATAGATGATAAAGGTCAAGTAGTTGAAGAAATTGCTAAAGATATGCAAAGACATGCTTATGTGCCAGTACAGACTTGGCATGCCTTGAAATTTCCTAATTGGTTTGCTAACCTTTTCTCTTGGCTGGGAGGATTTAAGACTTTCGTTATCTTAGTACTAATCCTTGTTGCTGTTGTCCTCTGCTTACCATGTTTAATCCCATGTTGCATGCGTTCCCTTCATAGTGCTATTGATAGTACCGTAGAGCGGAAGACCGCAACTAGAATAATGGCTTTATACAAAGCTAGCCCTAGTGGAACTAGTAAGAATCCTTTAATCAGGATGTGAATTTTCTGGAAAGTGATTTAATTCTCACACCTTATTAAGTAATAGGGTGAGATTAATCAAAGGGGGGAATGTGGCAGGTGCAGGCCTGTGACCCACGGTGTCTGACATAGGCAGGCCAGCATGGCTAGCTTGACCTGTAAATGAGGCCTGTGGAGAGGCATATAGGATTGCACATCCCCCAACATGCTGCTATTGTAAGAAAGAACTCAGTAGAAATATTGAATTAGCTTAGATAAGCAGAATTGCAGAATTAAGAAATGGAAAAATACAGAAAAGATGTGTTTTAAAGTTACTGATAAGAAAAAGTACATTTGCAGAGAAATATTGAGGAGTGCTGACAGATGAGTTACAGAACCTTGCTCATCTGCACGCACAAATGGTCCCATAGCCTTGAAAGTGTGAAAGTAACAAGTTGATGAACTGACCATTGTAATTGGGACTAGAAGGGGGGGCAGGCAGGTGTCATGCCTACAGAAGCCCACAGAAGGAACATAATTGGAGAAACTTATCAGTACCGGGACCAATAGAAGGGCTACGGGAGGTACGGGAGCGTACCGGGACCAATGAAATGTTTTTCTATACCTAGAATGGAACAGAAGTCTATAAAAGTTGTTGTAATGCTTGAAAACTTTGCTCAGCCATTTTGAAATTGCCTTGCTTGAGACTTGTGCACAAATAAATGATTTGGACCTTCTGAACAGACTCCTGGTATCATTGGTTTGTCTGCGCTTTGCTGCTACATGACATGAGCAGGCAGGCCTAACTAGCTTGACCTGTAAATGAAGCCTGTGGAGAGGCTCATAGGAATTACACATTCCCCAACATGCTGCTATTGTAGGATAGAACTCTGCAAGAGTACTAAACTAACTTAGATAAGCAAAACTGGAAGATGGAAAAATACAGAAAAATATGTTTAAAAGTTACTGATAAGAAAAGTACATCTGCAAGGGATTTAATTGGGATTGCTGACAGATGAGTTGCAGAGCCCTGCTCCCCTGCATGCACAAATTGGCTCTATGGCCTTGAGAGTATGAAAGTAACAAGTTGATGAACTAGCCATTGTAATTGGGACTGGAGGGGGGGTGAGCAGGTGCTGAGCCCACTAAAGGAACATAATTGGATAATCTTATCAGTACCGGGACCAATGGAAGGGGTACGGGAGGTACGGGAGAGTACCGGGACCAATGAAGTGTTTTTCTATACCTAGAATGGAACAGAAGTCTATAAAAGTTGTTGTAATGCTAGAAAACTTGGCTCAGCCATTTTGAATTTGATTCTGCTTGAGACTTGTGCACAAATAAATGATTTGGACCTTCTGAACAGACTCCTGGTATCATTGGTTTGTCTGCGCTTTGCTGCTACAATATGATGGCTTAAATTTGTTTTCGTAATAATCCGCTAAGGTTTGGGGGTTTATGTTTTGGTTCTTTGAGCAGTTATTTTGGGTACATGTGAGGGATTTAACAATTTCAAATAATTCCCAATTGCTATATAGCTAATCTTTGAATATTGCACCCTTTACTCTGTCAAGCTATATCTGAGACCTTGTTAATAGTACACCATCCAGAACTCCTTTTGGTTGTAGCAGGTCTCTCTGCCTTATAGCAGCCAGATCCTCAGGACCTGCAGCTTTACATGCCTGATCTCAGGTAGGATCTGTGTCTCTCATCTCTAAATTATCTGTGGGTGCTGCTCTGGAATAGCTGATTCAAATGGTGACCGGCAAACATAGGGACTTAGCTTCAGCTCTAGAGATATAGATAGAGAAGATAGTCAACCATCAAGAACAATTCATCAACATCTTAGATATATAAGAGATAAAAGTGCCTGTGTATTTTTGATGATATGCTTGTACTGACATTATAAAATTCACTGTATGTGCGTCATTCGGTAATATTACAACACACCTTCAACACACCTCTTTTATACTAAACACAGTTAAGAGCAAACTACACAGTCTCTTTCTAATATTTCTGCTGTGACATAGTGAGTCCTTTTAGTCAGGCAGAAACTCCCAAAGATCAGCAAAAAAATGCAGGGCTGCAACATAAACAACAGCACATGGCTGGTTGTCAGGGAAACCAAGCCCCAGGGAGAGAAACAGGCCCCTGCTATCAGTTCAGCAGAGAGTCACTAGGTAATTATGAACACCTGCTAAGGGGTGGAGTCAGGCTTGACCCGAGGAAGCTGACTCATAAGGAGGCCCCAGTTAACACAGAGAGCAGTGCAGGAAACACGGAGAGAAAATCAGAGACGAGAGCTGAGAGCAGAACAGAGAAGGAAGAGAGAGACGGAGACGAGGAAAGGTCAGAGGCTCTGTGTGAGAGGTACAGCAGGAGCAGGCCTTGTCAGTGGAAGTCCTCTCTTAGTTCTGAACAGGAGAAAAGGCCAGGAAGGCCATTGAATTATACTCTGCACAAGTCAGGTTGGGAACCGACAGCAATTTACAAACCTCAGAGAAAACCTGATACAGCCAGAGTAAAAGGTAGGCCCAAGGGCTGGAAGTACAATAACTACTGGGGGTTTATTGCCCAGGAGAGTTGGGGCTACAGTACAGAGGACTATAATGAGAATGGTTATTTAGAGCTGTACCAAACCCAAGTGCTAATCCCAAGGCCTAGCGTGGGAACGGGCGTGGCTCCAGAAAGAAAGGAGCAAACAATTCCTGCCTCAGAAAGGAGGGCAGGGGAATTGAACTCTCTTTTGTAAATAATTCTTTGGAAATAAGGAACTGTATTATTTCAAGGACAGAGGAAATAATATCTCTGTGTTAATGTTTGATGCTGAAGGAAGCTGCTTTATTTTGTCCTTTTGTCTGCCAGAAGTGCAAGAATTTATGTTACCTTTTATCCTGGTGAAATCCACCCCGGGAGGGGAATAAATCCCTTTTTGCTTTACCAACTTGAGTCACACTACTCTTCATTGAGCTATCAAAGGAAATACATTTCCCTGCATGCAGTTCTACAGGAAATAGTAAACCTCAGTTCAAGAAGAAAACTTAACCTCCTTAAGCCCTACCTACCTACGGGTACTGGCAAAGGGGGAACATCACACTGCATGCATATAACCTCTCTCATTTGCTCATAACTCCAAAGTTTATGTACCTACACATCACCAAGGATTTTTAAAAACTTTCCTCTTTAATTCAAATGGGTAAAGCCTGTCTAGAATTTAGAGCAAACTTCAATAAAATGATATGCAGAAAGCTGTAGCACATCCTAGCCTGCACGGAGAAGTGTCTTGTCTCTGACCGGCAAACTTTCCACTGGGATTGCTAGAGAGATGGAGAAGAAAAGCTACATGTGTAAATGGTACAAAAATGATGACGTATGGAAGACCTTAGCTGACATGTTTTTAAAGCCCTGAGGCGTCTTACTACTGCTGCTTCATCTGTGGAAAAAATAAACAATGACAGTTAAAAAAAAGTCTCCATAAGCTTAGAGGCATCAACAGTGCGAATTAAATCTTTAAAGTGATTTTTAGAAGGGCTTTGTAGGAGAAGTGAAGAGCCGATCACTCTATTCCCACAGCCACCAGGGACCGTGTCTGAGCATGTTTCTGGATACAGTAGTTGTAATATGTGTCACACAGGGAAAGTAGAAGGATCTACTGGGAGTTATACAAAATTAATCAGATTTCATTATGAACTACAGCAAATCCTTTTTTACAGATGGAGGATTTCTGAGGATGCTATAGGAAGCGTTTGTGAAGTTATTATCAACTCGTGTATATAAAATAACTGACATTGCCAACACCTGCTCATGTCTCCACAGGAAAAGAATTCGATGTACAGTTATGTCTTTTTAGTCCTTACTCAGTCCTTACTAGTCCTAGATACAGGCAGGACCTGTGTGACCTTTAGGTTAACTAGGTGGTCACCTGAGTACCAATGGTCCAGGAGTGGCTCATTCCTGCTGCTGCCACTGCTCTCCGGGTCCTGCTGAGGCAGTGGCATCAGTGACTTCAAACAGTCCCGCAGTGCTTACCTCAACCTCCAATTCCTGATGCTGACTTCCTTTTGCTTGGGGGCGGAAGCAGCTGATTAGCCATTTCCACCCCCATGCAAAAGGAGGTTGGCACTGGATATCGGAGAGGGCAGAATCCGAACAGCCTCGGAGAGCTGGAAGTTGGGGTAAGCTCTATGGGGCTGTTTGAAGCCATTTCTGCTGCTGCCAGGACCCAGAGAGATGCAACAGCAGTGACATTGGGGAGGGGGCATGAGGTTCCCCTGGGGTGCCTTATATCTTTGCACCAGCCTTGTATACATGAACACAATAACAGAGTACTGGGTAGGGCAGTCGGCATTAAAGGAGTCTAAATAAATTTAGAATAAAGTTGTGTCATAAGCCATGTTTGTCTTTATTAATAGTAGCTAAAAAGAGAAATAAAAAAGGAAAATAAGGTGATATGTTTTTTAGTGAACTAATGTAATACATTTTTGCACTAACTTTCGAAAGCTAGTCCAAAAAGGTATTAAGATAGTATCTTTTTAGTGGGCTATCTTATTTTAATTTTTTCTCTTTTTATTTAATTAGGGGGTCATTCCAATCTGTGAATAGCAGGGGTGGACATCCGGTTTGGATGTCCAACTCCTGCTATTTGCAGGGAGCGAATACTGAAACCAGGCTCCCTGCACATACATCGGCTTTGTGCAGGGAGCTGTGGGTGTGAGCAGGAGGAGGAGCAAGAGCAGGGCAGAGGCAGAACCCTGAACCCGGATATACAAGTCGATTGTGATCGCAGCCCTGTACATCCAGGGTTGCATTCTTAGACAGGGAACTTAGTCCACCTTGGAGGTGGAATAAGTTCCCCCGGCGATGGTGGACAGCACGGTGGGACCAGCACTGATCTGGTGAGCGGGGCACAGGGAGCTCCGCTGCCCGATCCTGGCCTTGACAGGCCCAATCACGGGTTGGGCAGTGGGGAAAGGTATTTTGCACTGCTTGTGCCGAATTGGAGCTCCTGCATGGCGTCCCGGTGCCATGGTCTTTGAAAGGTCCCTCATGAGAGACTCTTGATAAAATTAGAAAGTTATGGGATAAGAGGCAGTGTACTATTGTGGTTAAAAGATAGAAAGCAGAAAGTAGGGCTAAATGGCCAAGTTTTTCAATGGAGAAAGATGCCTAGTGGAGTACCCCAGAAATCTGTGCTAGGCCCACTGCTTTTTAACATTTTCATAAATGACCTGGAAATGGGAATAACGAGTAAGGTGACCAAATTTGCAGCTGATAAAGTTTTTAAAACACTAGAGGATTGTGAAAAATTGCAGGAGGATCTTGATAAAGTTGAAGAACCCAAACTACGGTTACACAATGCAAGGTTCCACATTAGGAACCACCACCCAGGAAAAAGATTTAGGCATCATGATGGATATGCTGAAACCCTCCATGCAGTGTGCAGTGGCAGCCAAGAAAGCAAAATAGAATGCTAGGAATCATAAGGAAAGGATTAGAGAATAAAACCAAGGATATTATAATGCCTCTGTATCGTTCCATGGTGCGACTGCACCTTGAATATTGTGTGCAATTCTGGTCACCATATCTTAAACTGGATAAAGCAGAATTAGAAAAGGTACAGAGAAGAGCCACCAAAATGGTAAAGGGTATGGAAGGATATCCTTATAAGGAAAGGTTTAAAAGGATAGGACTCTTCAACTTGGAAAAGATATCTATAGATTAATGAAGAGTAGAATGGATAAATGTGGGCAAAACTGAAAGGGATATTTTAAGGGCAACCAACCTTTTTGTTAAAATGGTAAATAAAAGTAAAAGGAAAAGGAGACCGCTATGGCTTTCGAAAGAAGTAGCTGAAAAGGTGAAGGAAAACAGGGAGGCCTTCATGAAATACAAGAGATCACAGAGAGAGGAAGACAGGCATCTATATTTGAAAAAACTTAGGGGCTTGTTTACAAAGCCGCGGTAGCAGTTTGCGATCGTAATCGGAGCCGCGGCCCCATTGATTTCAATGGGGCCGCGGCTGCGATCGCGATCGCGAACCACTACCGCGGCTTTGTAAACAAGCCCCTTAGAGAAGCTAGCAAGGTAGTCAGGAAAGGGGCATCTTGAAGAATTTTCAGAAGACTGTGTTTGTGAGAAACTAGCTGAACTTAAAGTAGACAAAGCGATGGGACCAGATGGGATACACCCTAGAATACTGAGGGAATTTGGGGACGTTCTAGCAGCTCCACTGACTGACCTTTTCAATGCCTCGTTGGAGTCGGGAGTGGTGCCAAAGGACTGGAGAGAGGCTCATGTGGTGCCTTTACACAAAAGTGCAAGTAAGGATGTGGTTGAAAACTTCAGGCCGGTTAGTTTAACTTCGGTGGTGGGTAAATAACCGGGTAGCCGGACCCGGTACTCCCCCTCCCCTTGCCCCAACTCCCTTTTCTCCTTCTCCCCCACCCCCTCATATTCAAAAATACCACAAACAGCGATTCTTGGTGACAACTGGTCGCAGCTTTATTTCCAAACAACTAATTAACATTAAACAGAAATACTGATCCAACCAAACCCCCCGCGGATTGATGTACCGCCAGCCATACAATTAGCAAAGCGGCCACGCCTCCGCTCCAGCCGTGGTCCCCACCAACGGCCAAGTTCCAGCCACCCCTATCCGACTTCGCCATGTTACTAGCAAAAGTCTTCCAGGGGTTGTCCGGGTCGAGGGCACCCCGCCCCCTCCCCAAGTCGCCTAAGGCTCCGGACTCCGGACCTCCGGGATCATGCCCACACGCACCCCCCCACCCCCAGCTGCGACACCCCGAATACATTCCCCCCCAACCCTGCCAGAATGGGTGGGCGGGTGGGCTGCCGGTTGGGCGCCCGATCGCATGTGCTCCGGAAACGCCACGAGCTCCGGAGCACATGCATCACCCTCTGCACCTATTGGCTCCGCTCGTCACACCTCAAGCGGAGCCAATCATTTTGAATGATGCGCGCAGCGTAATAATGCTGACGCACATTGCCGTCCTCGCAATGCACGAGCAGGGTCCCGCGCCGGGCCGGGCCGGGCCGGGCACCCGGTTACGGGCGGGCTCCGGGACCCTGCCCACGCCCTGTCACTAACCGGGTAGCCGGACCCGGCGCTCCCCCTCACCTTGCTCCAACCCCCTTTTCTCCTTCTCCCCCCACCCCCTCATATTCAAAAATACCCCAGACAGCGATTCTTGGTGACAACTGGTCGCAGCTTTATTTCCAAACAACTAATTAACATTAAACAGAAATACTGATCCAACCAAACCCCCCGCGGATTGATGCACCGCCAGCCATACAATTAGCAAAGCGGCCACGCCTCCGCTCCAGCCGTGGTCCCCATCAACAGCCAAGTTCCAGCCACCCCTATCCGACTTCGCCATGTTACTAGCAAAAGTCTTCCAGGGGTTGTCCGGGTCGAGGGCACCCCGCCCCCTCCCCAAGTCGCCTAAGGCTCCGGACCCCAGACCTCCGGGATCCCGCCACCGGCACAGGGGACAAAATCTCCCTGTGCCGCCTCCCCCCTAGCCCGAAGCTGCGACCAGTGTGGCCTCTCTTGCACCACCATCTCCAGCACCTCCTGCCAATCGTTCAGGAGCAAATCCATTCCCACTGGAGATAAGTGCACCCCGTCCTCCCTGTACAATCCAGAGCAGGCCACTTCCACCCAGGGATGCTGAACCTGGAAACCTCCTTTCTCACAGACCCATCTCCCGATCTGCCTATTGATCTTGGTCAGCCCATGAGACCAGCGCCACTGACCCCAGCACGCAGGCCTCGGGATGATGTCCGACCATATTAACAACACACCCGCAAACATGCGGAACAATACAGCAAAGTCTTTCTTGGCGGCCCTGATCAGCTGCTTGCAAGACCAAGCTGCCAGATCGTTACCCCCCAAATGCACCAACAAAATTGCCGGCTGGCTCCTGATGTGCTCGTGATGATGAAGCAAAGGCAGCAGCTGCACCCACCGCAGTCCCCGCTCGCCCAGCCATGACACTGCCACCACCACAGGATCCAGACTCAAGTTCGCTCCACAAGGTCGCTGCGCCGTTCGCTGGCTGGCCCAATAGACGAAGGAGTGCCCCAACATCCAACAGCCCCGCACACACATACCCCCATCTGAAACAGAAAAGAACAGCATTAGCGACCCCCAGCCCCCCCCAGCTGAATACTCATAATCGCACATAACCCTCAAACGCCCTTGATCGCCACCTGCCTATGCTCTGTATCTGCTCCCCCGACAAGCCCGCCGCCGCTGCACTGGTCGCCGCCCCAATCTGAAAAGAGTGTGACGAAAAAAGACGAGGGTCTTCCCCAATACGCCACAAAACTAATCGCAAGACTGTTGTGACTTGAAAATGCGTAAGCGGACAGGCGTCCCCATGCACAAACAGACCACTTAACGCAGTCCGGGCGTACCGCCAAGTACTCTCGTATGGTGGAGACCGGGCATGTAAGCCCACCCATCGCCCTAAGGACCTCCCATAACCTTTTTCCCTTCTGGTCCGTTTTGGACTTTGCTAACAACACGCGCATACGCTTATTATCAATCCATACATGCTGCCGACGCAAACTACTCCCACTATCCACTCTTCCCGAATCAGCCACCAATTCGCTGACCCTGAAGGCCCCAAAAAATGCCAAACAGAACACAGCCTGAAAGAGCACGTTCTTGTATGGTGACCTCGCCACCCGCGCCAACTCTCGGCACAATCTCTCCAGTAATTCGTGTGTTATCGGCCGTCGGTGATCCTGCTGAGCTGGCTGAGACCGCTCCCAACCCTGGAGTAATCGCCGAGCCAGTAAGCCTCTGCCTCCAACGTCCCACCCAACCGCCTTGGCGAAGAATCCAAACCCCGCCAGATGACTTCTCACAGCAGACTGCGTGACCCCATGCTCCTTTGCCCAAACTACGTACCGCCCGAGCCACATGTCCGGCACCATCCCACCCTGCCAGCCAATCCCACGCAAAAAATGTTGCACTCGCTCACAACTCCGCTGATAAGCTTCCCAGGTGTTAGCAGCCACTGAGCTCTTCAAGAGGTGCCTCATCGCTGCAGGCCTCAGCTCCACAAGCTCAAGGGGACCACGAGCCCCACTTCGTCCGCCTCCAGCGCCAACTTCCGAAAACGCTCCAGCTGTAAACGGGAAAGAGCATCAGCAATTTCATTAACATGCCCAGGAATATGCTGCGCTTTCAACTCAATGTTCAGACGCATACAGGCCAATACCACCCATCGCATTAGCGAAGCCACGAGACCACAGCGAGGCGAATAACGATTGACGACATTGACCACCGCCTCGTTATCGCACCACCACAGAACCCTGCGGTTAACCAGCTTGTCCGGCCACAACTCTAACACAACCAATATCGGAAAGAGCTCCAAGAAAGTAATATTACTCAACAAGCCTTCGTCAGCCCAAGCCTGCGGCCATCTGTCAGCACACCAAGCCCCACCGAAATAGATTCCCAGACCAACTCCCCCTGCGGCGTCCGTGTACAGCTGCAAGTTGCTACTGGAGATCTCCGCCTCGCGCAGTACGGACGTCCCGTTGAACTCCCGTAAAAAGATGTCCCAGACCCACAGATCATCACGCATCACCTGAGACACGCGAATGCGATGATGCGGCCTTTTCACTCCTGACGTCGCTGCAGCCAAGCGCCTACTGAACACCCGCCCCATAGGAATGACTTTACAAGCAAAATTAAGGGAACCTAACAGTGCCTGCAGCTCTTTTAAAGTCACTTTTGACGAGGCCAAGACATTGGCCACTAAGACCCTCAGCTCCAACACCTTCTCTTGCGGCAACCGCGCCACCATGTTCAGTGAATCCAATTCGACACCTAAAAAAGTAAGCTGCGTGGTCGGGCCCACCGTCTTACCCACTGCCAGTGGCACCCCTAACTCTCCCGCCACCTCAATGAAACCATCCAACAGGTTACTACAGTTCTCTGACTCAGCCCCACCGACGAAGAGGAAATCGTCTAGATAGTGCACAACCTCGGAGTCACCCACCCTCTGTACCACCATCCAATGTAGGAAGGTACTAAACATCTCGAAGTAGGCGCAAGATATTGCACAACCCATCGGCATACACTTGTCATAGTAAAAGGCACCCTCAAATTGGAAACCCAGCAACCGAAACGCCGAAGGATGGACCGGCAACAAGCGAAATGCTGATTATATATCAACCTTCGCCATCAACGCCCCACAACCGGCTTTCGAGACCAACTCCACCGCCCTATCAAAAGAGGCATACCGCACCGTACAGAACTCTCGTGGGATAGAATCATTAACTGAAGCTCCGGACGGCGAAGACAAGTTGTGGATCAGTCTAAATTTACCCGGCTCCTTCTTGGGGATAACACCCAAGGGGGAAATAACGAAATTCTCCAGGACCAAGCAGGAAGTCAGTCCTCACATATGGGTGACGTCGGCGCCGACGGAGCCCTCGCGGAGCAATTTTCCCCAGCTTTCAAAGAAAGCCTTTGGGAATTGCAGCGTGCATGCGCAGTCCCCTTCCCGCCCAAAGGTGCCATCTTGGCCAGTCTTCTTTTTTCCGCGGAGCCCTACAGACGCTGTCTACAAGTCACCGCGGAAAAGTTGATTTTCTTTCTTTATTTTAGTATTTTCTTCGGTTCGACGCCGGTCCTTTTTTCACTTTTCCCTGGCGGCACGAACGTTCGACCTCGCAGGGGCCCTTTTTCCCCCGATGGCCGCCAGTGGTTTTAAAAAGTGTGTTCAGTGTAAGAAACTTATGTCTCTTACTGACACACATGATTGCTGCCTCCGTTGCCTGGGCCCAGATCATGAAGAAATGATCTGTGGAGCCTGTAGCAAGATGTCCGCGAAATCTTTGCGGAGTCGGCAGCATCAGCGGGAGAGAATCTTCTCTGACCCCAGCCGTACCCGGACCTCGTCAGAAGCTTCGGTGTCCAGGGAATCTGGCTCTGAACACCGTTGGAGCTCCTCTGAGCGGGGGTCTCCTACCCGGGAACATCATCGGAGGAAGAAACCCGCGAGGACGGCATTGGTGGACACTCCTGGCTCCGCGAGGGCCAGGTCGCATAGCCCCGATAGCCGTCCCGGGTCTTTGGAGCTGGAGCGGCCGTCCAAACAGCCTCGTCTGGAGATGGACTCGTCTGCTCACGTAAGTCCTGTTGTCCTCGTGGACTCGCCTCCGAGGGGTCCGACGTCGGGCCCGACACCGTCGGGGCCCGAGTCGGGGGCTGCTGGGTCTCCTGAGTTCGGACTCAGGTTGACGGCCTTGGAGAGCAGCCTGGCTGCCTTCATGGACCAGCAGCAGGCATTGATCGCTGGCCTCGCTGGCGCTTCTGCCCTGACCGCCGGGACGTCGACGTCTAAGTCGACCCCGGAGACCGAGCCGATCCTCGAGTCCATGCGGGCTCGAGTCGATCCTCGGTCGAGGTCCCCTTCGGCCTCCCGTTCGGGGCCGCGGTCGTCGGGGCGGATGGTGTCTGTGCCCGCCTGGCCAGAGCCGCTCGACTCCTCCTCCGGACCCAATTGACTACGTTGCGCGATACTTTACGAACACGCCCAGCCTTCTCATCTTCCTTCCATTTCTTTTTGCTATCCCCGGAGCGCTTCCAACCTTCGAGCAAGCGGAAAATGTCAATATACTTCCGTTTCACAATCTTTCGTCGCAACATTTTTGGGACACCTTCCCATAATTCAGCCACAGCCGCTAAAAAGGCTGAACCTGGACTCACAAGCCCAGAAGCCCCCCCCTCCCAAGCCGCTACCCTCCTACCCGCTTCGCCCGAAGAAGAATCAGAACCATCCGACGACGAAGACGATGAATCCGAGCTATGCCGCCGCCGACAAGCATGCTTCCTTTTCTTACGCACCTTCCAAGATCGCTCTACTCGCGACCTACCACCCCCACTCTCACCTATCTCCCTCCCTGGTGACTCACCCGCCAAGCCTCCAACTGCTGCTCCATCGGAAACCACTGGCCGCCCCTCACGAGGGTCCTCCGTCCGCTGCTGCGCACGTGCATCCTGTGCCCGCTCAACCACGCTTGTCGCCGTTCCTGTCACACCGCTTCCATAATCCATGCTCCTCACTCGTGCTGAATCTGCTGCAGGTGGTACACCTCGCGGTGAAGCCAGAAATGGGACCTGTGGAGACATAAAGGGGGGACACAGCGGGGAGAAACCCGGAGACCACGACGACTGCCAAGCCCCCACCCAATCTGTCCCCGATGAGCCTTGCCCACCAGCTAGCCACTGATCCCAATTGGCTTGCTGTCCAGGAGGCCCACTGTGGGAAACCCTGCCACTGCTCCCACCGCGAAATGCTCCGGCCCCTAGGCTGCTCCAATCCCAAGGACCACAGGCCCCTACTCCCCCACCACTCCCGAGGTCCCACACATTATCACCCCCCTCCCCCGAGGTGCCAGCAGCCTCTCCATCCCTTAGCCCCATCCCCCCAATAGCAGGATCAGGAGGCATCCTTACAGACCCCCCCATTCCTCCCAGAGCCCGTACACCACGGTCCCGAATTGAGCGCCCTCTTCTAGGCCCCCTCCCTGCCTCAGGAGACACAGCAGAACCCCTGGTAGTGCTCCGAGCTACAACAGCAGCTCGCCCTGTCCCCATATCCCACTGCCGTGATCTCCCCCCCCTGTCGGCCCCCCTCTCCCTTTGCACTCTCGCCCGCCCTACTAAAGCTACCCTACCAGCCCCCCGACCCCCCCAGAGTGCTTACCCCCCATCCTGGAGAGCCCCTCCGCCCCACTAATACTCCCTCCCCGTCTAAAGTAAGCAGTTGTGTTTCTTCTTTCTTTTTTTTTTTAAGCACCTTTAACGCCCCTTACTTTTTTTTTTTAAGTAATCAGCGCGCCAAAACCGGTGATCTTTAGCTCCCCGTTAGATTTTTTATTTTTTTTTTATACCGCAGCACCACCTACTCGCCTGCAAACACCAAGCATGCCAGCCGATCACCGCCGACCCTGAAGCCAAAACAGGCCCGCACTGCTCCTCCGCCTCAGGCCTGTCCTCATCTAACAGCCACGATGCTCCTACACCAGATGCTGCCGGTTGGGCGCCCGATCGCATGTGCTCCGGAAACGCCACGAGCTCCGGAGCACATGCATCACCCTCTGCACCTATTGGCTCCGCTCATCACGCCTCAAGCGGAGCCAATCATTTTGAATGATGCGCGCAGCGTAATAATGCTGACGTGCGTTGCCGTCCTCGTAATGCATGAGCAGGGTCCCGCGCCGGGCCAGGCACTCGGTTACGGGCGGGCTCCGGGACCCTGCCCGCGCCCTGTCACTTACTGGAAACGCTGCTGAAAGAGAAAATAGTGAGGTTTCTGGAGTCCAGTGGCATGGATTCACCAGAGGCAGGTCTTGTCAGACAAATCTGATTGATTTCTTTGATTGGGTGACTAGGGAGTTGGACTGAGGGAGAGCCCTTGATGTGGTGTATTTAGATTTCAGTAAAGCCTTTGACACTGTTCCTCACAGGCGACTTATAAACAAACTGAACACCCTAGGGATGGACCCTAAAGTTGTTAGAAATTGGTTGAATGGGAGATGACAAAGGATACAGGGAAATGGAGCTCACTTTGAGGAGAAGGACGTTACCAGTGGTGTGCCACAGGGATCTGTCCTTGGTCCGATTCTTTTTAATATCTTTGTTAGTGATATAGCGGAAGGACTGTCTGGTAAGGTTTGCCTCTTTGCGGATGATACCAAAATCTGCAATAGAGTAGACACCCAGGAAGGTGTAGATAACATGAGGAGGGATCTAGCTAAACTTTAAGAATGGTATAGAATTTTGCAGCTAGGATGTAATGTTAAAAAATGCAAGGTCATGCATTTGGGCTGCAGCAATCCAAGGGAGCAATATAGTATAGGGGGCGAAGTACTTTTGTCCACTAAAGAAGAGCAGGACCTAGGCGTGGTTATGACTGATGATCTTAAAGTAGCTAAACAGAAAAGGCGACAGCAAAAGCTAGAAGGATGCTCGGGTGCATACGGAGAGGAATGGTTAGCAGAAAAAAGGAGCTGATAGTGCCTCTGTATAAGTCTTTGGTGCGATCTCATTTGGAGCATAGTGTGCAATTCTGGAGACTGCACGTTCAAAAGGATATAAACAGGATAGTGTCAGTACAGAGGTTGGCTACCAAAATGGTTAGTAGTCTTCATTATAAAACATTTGAGGACAGACTTAAGGATCTTAATATTTATTTATTTATCCAGATTTGTATACCACTTTCTCCTTCAATCAAAGTGGTGGGTTACACAAAATGGGTTTACATTGAAAGGATGACATGACTTACAAAGGGATAAAGTATTACATTGATGCCTGGTTGTGCTATCTATACATTCAAGCATAGTTAATGGAGTTCATAAGCTACTTGGCTATACAATTCCATGCATAAGAAGGTCTTAAGGGATTTTCAAAAATCCTTTAGGTCTTTTATGGCCCACAATTCATCCAGGAGAGAGTTCCAGAGGTTTGGCGCTGATAGTAAAATGGCTCTGCTAGAGGTAGATTGTTTTGCTTTATTGTATCCAGCTGGTGTTCGTAATTTATTAATGCTGCTAGTTTGTCTGGGTCAGTCATTTGTGTCTTCGGATATCAGGCAATAGAGAACATCTGCCATGCATTGGTGATCTTGAATATGTTTGTAATGGTTTGGAACTTCGCTAGCGCAACTATTGGTAGCCAGTGCATTTTCTGAAGTATAGGTGTAATGTGTTCATTCTTGGCTGTGTCAGTTATGATACAGGCTGCAGTGTTCTGCACTAGTTGGAGTGGATGAGTAGCCTGCTTAGGTAGTCCTTGATACAGTGAGTTTCCATAGTCCAGTATTGGTGTGATGATTGCCTGGCATACAATTCGGAAATGGTCCTGGCTGAGTAATGGCTTGAGTCTTCTGATGAATTTTAATCGTTGGTATGCTTTTTTTGTGTTTTTGCTTATGTGTGTATGAAGGTTTAAATTCCTTTCTAGGTTGATGCCTAAGTACTTCACCTCATCCTTTATTGGAATAGTGTGATTCAGGATGTTGAGGGTTTGAGGTGGTTTAAAGTTGGGATTTCTGGATATCAACATTGCATCTGTTTTATCTAGGTTGACTTTCAGGTTGTTATCTGTGAGCCAATTGTTTAAATATTTGAGGCAATGGATCATGGAATTAAAGTCTGGTTCGAGTGTGTCTATTGAAGTATAAAGCATAATGTCATCAGCATAAATATGATATTGTAACATATGTTGTTTGATAATGTCATAAATCGGTTGTAAGTAGATATTAAATACAGATGATAGAGCTGATCCTTGTGGAATTCCTTGTCTAATGGGAAACTGTGAGGAATTTTCGTGGTCTCCTTTGACTTGCTGCATCCTGTTAGATATGATGTAAACCATTTTATTGGATTGTTGCATAGTCCAGTCTCCTGTAATCGGTTCAGCAGTACTGAGTGGGAGACTGTATCAAATGCTGCTGAGATGTCTATGAACACAAGTAAAAATCCATTCTTTATAGTGTCCAGACCCTTCAGTAGGTTGTCAAATAGGACTGTGAGTAGAGTTTCAACATTGTGCATTGGTTTAAATCCATGCTGTTGTGGGTCTAATGGAGCATGCAGATCAATGTGGTCCTGTAATTGCTTCTGTATCACTTTTTCAATAACTTTTGATAAGAATGGAAGACTTGAAATGAGTCAGTAAGATTTTGGATCCTTAGGACACATCCTTCCACCTTTGAAGTTAGGTCGTATCATGGCTTGTTTCAGCGACTGTGGTACATGCGCTTGTATCAGTGACTCTTTTACAATTTTGTGGATGTGTGTTGATAGCTGATCTTTAGAGTTTTTGATCCATTCAACTGGGCATGGATCTGATGGAGATGTGGTTGTATTTAAGGCATTCATGATGTCTTCTATTTGCTTTACTGTTGGTATGGTGAAGTTTTTCCAGGTTTGTTCTATGTTAGTCCCTTTTAAATTGGATATAACCATAGTACTTGTCTGGACTTCCATGGTGTTCTTATTCATTAGGTAGCGTGCATATTCTTGGGGGTCAATTTGATGGTTGTTATATCATGAGTGATCCTTAGTGAGTTTTTTTCATAATGCTAAAAAGCTCCCTTGGTTTATTTGTCACTTTCATGATGAGGTTAGTATGGAATTGCTGTTTATGTTCATTGATAAGATTGTTGTAATTTTGCTGTTCAGTTCTGTACTGCTGTAAAGTATCAGGAGATTTGTTATGTCTCCATTTTCTTTCTATTCACCTGAGGGAACACTTTGCTTCCCTGATTGTGTTGGAGTACCATGGGGCATGGGTTCGTCTGTGGGTAGATGGGTTTTCCTTTCTTGGAGTGGATGCGGCTTTGGATATGCAGCGTTTCCATTTGTCTATTGTTGCATCCTTGTTGAATTTGTGGTATTATTTCCTTTAGGAAGTCTTCTTTGTTATAGGATTTGAATCTTCTTGTTATATTTTTCTCCTCATAGTGTTGGGACATGTTTTGCAGCTGCAATGTGAATGTAAGGACACAATGATATGACCAAGGAACTTACGTAGATATTGGATTAGTGAATTGATTTAGCTTGATCAATTGAGTTGGAATGAAGATGAGGTCCAGTATAGTTCCATGTATATGTGTAGGTGTATTGACTGTCTGCTTGCATTCAAGTGCTTCCAAGGCTTTAAGGAATGCTCTGGTATGCTTTGGTGGCGCATAAGTTAGGTTAAAGTCTCCCAGAAGAATGAGAGGTTTGTGCTGATTGTTGGTTGCACCTTAGAGGAAAGGTGGGATAGAGGTGATATGATTGAGACATTTAAATACCTCCGTGGCATAAATGCACAAGGGGAGAGCCCCTTTCGATTTAAAACAAGTTCTGCTACGAGGGGACATGGGATAAGGGTGAAAGGGGATAGATTTAGGAGTGATATGCGGAAATATTTCTTTACGGAAAGAGTGGTGGATCCGTGTTATAGTCTCCCAGTGGAGGTGGTAGAGATGAGGACAGTATCTGAATTCAAAAAAGCATGGGACAAACACAGAGGATCTCTAAAGGAAAAAAAGGGACTGTTGTAGTTGTTGATATGGAAGGACAGACTAGATAGGCCATGTAGTCTTTTTCTGCTGTCATTTGACTCCATCAAAAAATAGAAAGGCAAGGGGGACACACAATGAAGCAGAGAACACCAGGGGAAGAAGAAGAACAACAACCCTCCGCAGAAATCACAGGAGTCACCAGAACAGTGCAGGGAGGCCTCGGCCACACCTCTTAAAAACAAAGAAACCTTTTATTTCGTAAAATCTTCAAAGGTACAGTCCCGACTTGGCCAAGTTTCGGCTGTCAATCTGCATCAGGGGTCAAAAAGCAAAACACATTTTTAATGTATTTTTAATATTCATGTGTTTTGTTTTTTGAACCCTGATGCAGGCTGACAGATGAAACTTGGCCAAGTCAGGTCTGTACCTTTGAAGGTTTTACAAAATAAAAGGTTTCTTTGTTTTTAAGAGGTGTAGCCGTGTCCTCCCTGCGCTGTTCTGGTGACACACAATGAAACTACAATGCAACCCATTTTAGAGTAATAAGAGAAAATATTTTTCACTCAACGCGTAATTAAACTCTGGAATTTGTTACCGAAGGATGAAGTAAAAATTGTTAGTAAAGCTGGGTTTAAAAAAGGTTTGAACAAATTCCTGGAGGAAAGTTCCATAAACCATTATTATAGAGGATGCAGGAAATCCGTTGCTTGCCAGAAAAAACATTTTGGAACCTGCCAGGTATTTGTGACCTAGATTGACCACTGTTGGAAACAGGATACCGAGCTTGATGGACCATGGTCTGATCCAGTATGATATTTCTAATGTTCTTACAGTATGGCCAGGCAGAATCAGGGCGTACAACAGTAGACCTGATTTTGATCCCATGGGGTCTAGATGCCCCTGCAGGATCAGAATCGGATCTACCAGCTTGGACGTGCAGGCCAGCCCCGATTCTGATCAGCTGCATGCCCAGCTGCATATCCAGCTAACTCAGCCTGGCTCCAAAATGGGAGATGCAGTGCCATGGCATCTCGTTGCCATGGCACCACAGCTCCATTACGGAGCCACAGACTCTGGCCGTTGCTGAGATTGTCCTTTCCCTGAAGCCAGACCTACGATCCGGCCTCCCATGGCCAGGGTCCAGCTGCAGGGAACCTCCTGCATGCTTCCCTGCCTTGTCCCCGCTGGCTGCCACTGCTACCCTGAGTCCAAGGGGAATTATTTCACCTGTGAGGTAGAATAAGTCCCCCGTCTAACTGCCATACCACGGACATACAGGGCCGACCTCAGAATTGGCCCTGTACATCCAGGGTGATGGCCTGCACATGATCCGCCCTCGTTCCACCTTCCACCCGCCCCCTCCTGCCCCTGTCTAAAGCTCTCTGTACAATAGGGAGCCTTGCACGGGGACAGCAAGGGCGACGAATAGCAGGGAGGGATGGTGATGAAATGATTATGGTTGAATTTAATTAGCAAAATCTTGGCTGGAGTACTAGAGGTCTAAAAGTTAAATTGTGAGGGGTCAAAAAGCTCAAGGTTCATCTAGGCCAGGGTATCTAATACCCTTGCACCGGACCTGAGTGCCATCACAGTTACCTGTTTAGACCTATTTGGTAAGCCTAAACTAAATGGACCACTTATCTGGAGAACATCTGACCATTGCTACTATCCTAATCATTTCTTTGATCTGCCCCCCCTCCTTCATCTCAAAACCATCCCCTTACATTACAGATAGGGTCAATTAGAGGGATTTGGGCCTGATACTATCTACATTGAGCATAATTCAATAAAGTGCGGCTAGATTTTCACAAATTTTTATGTGCATGAATCATGATATGTCAGTGATTTATGTGCATAAATGAACACTTACACGCAGAGATTAGTCACTGTTCTGAAAGTAAGCGCCACAGACCGATGGTTTGTATCTTCACTGTGGGCATCCATGGGGTAGAGTTTGGGTGGAGCATGGGAAACGTGCATGCACCTTATAGAATATGGCCCAACACACATCAGAAACATGTGCCTGAAAGCTTATGAAAATAACCCCAGCTTCATTTTCATGCATTCACAACCCCTTATGCTAGTATGCTATAAACTTGAAGCTACGTGGATTTGGCTTTATAGAATAGGCCAAAATCCCAAACCTCCGAAAGACAATGACACCTAAATACATCTAATAAAAATAGTAGTCATTGAAGAATTGTGACCAGGAGCTACCCTGGTGACTATGTTTCCAAAATCACAGTTATCAATTTTTGTCGGGAGTTACCAACCTGAGAGGGGGGAGAAAAAACCCACCTCCCCTTGTTGGAAGAGCCCTTTTATTCAAGAGAGCCGTAGCCCTCCTTTTCAAGGTAGTGTAACATGCACACTTGATTGGGTGAAGGCGTGAATTCCACAAAACCACCACTTAGCTTTAAAATGAAGGCCATTCCATTCCATCAAAACTTCAAAAGAAAGGCGATTATACACTCGTTCCGCCTCTGCTATTCATCTCCATCACACGACATGCATGTTTCGGACCTCCTCCGGGCCCTGTATCAAGTGATCCCATAGATCTCCAAAAGGTAATGGCCCTAATGCGCCCGTCTCCCAACGGTTCTTCAAATAGCTAGGACGTGATTAATGATTGGCTGAAACTACTTGAATATGTAATCAGAGGATCAACATGTAGAAGGAAACTCCTCCTCTCCAAAAAAACTCCATTCATATAAGACTCCACCAGTCTTGTTCTAAATTAAGACCCAATGGTGTTGCTGTTTCCAAACGATAAATCCAGTGCTGCTCCCTCCATTGCAACCGTTGTTCCCGGTTGCCTCCTCTAGGGTGCGGCGGGATCCAATCTATAACCCTCCATCGTAAGTCCAGGATAGAATGAGAAAACATCATACAATGCTTCACTATTGGTGCTGCTATGCACTTGGTTCAAATTTTTGAAGCATGTTCACCGATACGAATCTTTACTGGGCGGATGGTCCTACCTATATATAATAAATTGCAGGGGCATTGAAGCAAATAAACAACAAAAGATGTTTGGCAAGTCGAAGCCCCAGAAAAAGTATAGATCTGGGCCATATTGGGATGAGTCCAATAGATACCCTGTAAAGTGTTACAGCAATATTTACAATTGCTACATGCCCAATGGCCCTGATGTGAATCTCTCCCAAAAGGAAGGTCTACTCGCGGGGCTACTTGAACCAATCTGTCCCCCAAATTTTGCCCTCTCGTATAAGCGAATCTCACTTTCTTCTGAAAACATTCATGTACTTTCAAAACTCGCCAATACTTTCTTAAGACTCGTGAGACTTCACCCATATGTGTCATAAAGGGCAAAACCCCCATGATTTGCTCCGAGTCCCCATCATTTTGGTTCTCACCTGATGAAGAGTCAATGGAATGAAGCAACCATTCCCGATGTGAGAAACGAGCCCGATTATAGGCCGTTCTTAAAACCGACCTGGGGTAACCACGCTCTTCCAACCGAGCTGTCAAAAGTCTAGCCTGTGCTTTAAAATCTTGTAATGATGAACAAATTCTTCGAAGATGCAAAAATTGTCCCAAGGGAAGACCCTTTTGTAATGGATAGGGTGATGGCTGTGATATCGAAGAAGGCTGTTTCGCTGACTTGATTTACCAAACAAAGTTGTACAAAACTCCCCATCTCCCTTCTTCACCAACACATCAAGAAATTCAATCTGGAACTTATCAATATGCGCTGTAAATTGTATATTCTTTTTCAAAGAATTTAACCATGCTATGAAAAGCTTCAAAGTTTCCCCTGTAGACGTCCATAAAAAGAAAATATCATCCAAGAACCGCAACCAGAGTCTAACATGCTGAAATTCAGCCGCCCGATAAATCTGTTGTTCTTCCATTGCTGCCAAATGCAAAGTAGCAATGGAAGGGGCTACAGTTGCTCCCATAGCTATACCATGACATTTTTGATAAAATTGATCAAGATATCAAAAATAATTCTCAGTTAAGACCAACCTAGTCATATCTAACAAGAAAGATTTTGGAATTCGAGCCGGCGCTGTAATAAAAGCCGAATCTAGCAGAGATAATGCTTCTTCCTGGTGAATATTAGAATATAAAGCCACTACATCCAGAGTGACCAACCAGATATCTTCTAATGGCTCAGAGAAAGTGACCAAAATGTTCAAAAAATGGGCACCATTTACACAAGTCAATACGCACCTAAATCTAGCCACTACATACAGAATTACCCCATAGTGGCTGATAAGGCTGTTATTTGTTCACTAGATGCTGGTGAATGTATAACTCCATTTGAATATTTGATGCCAATGTTTTCACCAAGTAAATGTAGATGGTAAAAATGTCAAGGCTCTTCCTTCACTCCCATAGACCTTGTGGCCCTTTTACTAAAATACACTGTGGTTTTGCACATAGCATGTGAATAATGTGAAAATAAATGCATGCTGATTGCAAAGCCATCAGGTTAATCGTCAGGGGTGTGGAAGCATTTTCCCAGCAGTTAACACATGATGCCGTACCATAACACAGGGCGCTATTACTGCACGTGCCCTTAATTCCACCTAATTGTCACAGTGGCAGCACATGGTGTTTACCCCCCAAACTAACTGTGTGGTGCTCACTAAACCCATTCTCTGCCCTAACCCGCCAATTTACCACTTCACTAAGCACGGAAATTGGCATGTGCTGTCACAGCCACCTGCCAACAGTTACCACAGGCCACAGCACCCGGTTACCATTTCAGCAATTCCCAGAATTAGGAGACTTGATATTCAGAAGCACAAATGTGATTGGCAGCAGTGGCAACCACATTATCAAAAAAATATTTGCAGCACTTATATGGCTATCCTTCGACATTTAAATTGCTAATTTTGCCAAAGTCACTCATTTAAAAAAGGGGCATGATTGGGGGCATTTTGGGGCTGGCCAAAATGTTATGGGGGAGATATTCAAAGGGATTTATGTGGTTTGCAGACCTGAAACCTGTGTAAATCTTGCTCACCGGGATATTAAACAGCACTTACCTGGTTAGTGCTGCTGAATATCCCCTCCTAGGCAACTACACACCCCGTCACTAACCAGCTAGCAATGAGATGTTCCAGTGGTGGAGTGAGGGAGGCACTTTTATCTAGCTGGTCAGTGGTGATATTAAGCTGCTAACCAGCTAGCTAAAACGCCTAATGTTAGGACAGAGAATAGGCTGACCAGATAGCAAATCTGCTGACCAAGCCAACTGGATATCCAGATATGGTCTGGCGCTGAATATCTGGTTTTAAGTTAAAGTGGCAACAGCCAACTGCTTTAATAGTGCTAGCCTCTGCCTCTGAATATGCCTCCCTATCTGTTTAACTGTCGCTGTTCAGCTGCGGAACAGATAACTTATCTATATAAGTGGTGCCATGCAATTCATAGGAATAAAATTTTGCAGCTTTCTAATTCATTTAATTTTACCTGTGGATTTGCAGTGGCGCCACTAGTATAGAGAGCACCACTGAAAATGTGCATAAAGTTGAATTGGTAAGACATCTATGTGCTGAAGATTAACCTCAGGAATTCTAAGGCCTCATGCATAAGAGTGAACGTATCCGTCACCAGTCAGGCCACATGTTTAAATCAGTGTTGTATTCTGATGAACTTTGATTAATACAATTAGACCTTATAGAGGTGTTTCTATCTTGTAAAACGATCCACCAGAAGAGCTAAAACCTACCACTCTCACAATTCAAGGAAGTGTCCATGGACTCAGGGAAAGGAAAGTCACTTCTCTGTCTCACAGAGAACTGAAGCAGAAAACAGACTGAGAATAACCTTCTGCCCCCAATAACTGTAGTGCAGTATTTTCCTTGATGAAAGGGAACAGTCTGGGTTTTCGGGACAGAAGAAAATGACCTTTCTGTTAATTTGACCCAAGAGCTGATGAAGGATATAATTTTGGGGAAAGCCATACTGCTGGTGAATGTTGTCATTCAGTCCAAGAACTGGATATTAAGATTATGCTTCAAGAAGGATGTTTCCGGAAAAGAAAATTCATATCTTTCAAGATTTAATTCAGGATAAAGAGGTTAAAAGGAAACATTTTTAGATTTCACTCAGCTCTGCTCCAGATTAGAGCCTTATTTTTATTTAGGAGCCAAAATAAGTGAAAAATTATATATCAGACTAAATCAGATGTGTTTCTTCAGTTGCAGAGTATTATAAACAATAAGGGGTATGTTCACTAAGCTGGGAATAGCATGGGTTAACTGTTAGCCCGGCTTAGTAAATATTCCCCTTAGAGTAAGAACACAGAGTCTGTTTCAAGGTCTCTTAATCTTCCTAGCTCTGTAAATTCTTAAAGAAATTGCCTGTAAGAATTTGTCTTGGATATCATTTGTTTCATTTGAGTGTTCTTTTCTTTGATCTTATAATTAGCTCCTCCTGAAAATTAACATCTTGAATTCTCTTTTCTTACTGTGGACTTACATCACAGCACAGGGATTGATATGGAAATGACTTTGTGTAATTTTTTGTCTAGTGTTATTACAGTATGTTGTGTTTTCTTTCCATGATGTGCATCTTGAATATATTGTGAAAGTTTACAATGATTTTATTCTCTGCTCATGTTAACAATGTTCACTACTTAAAATTTGACTGCAAGTACACTTTCCTGCCTATACAGTCTTTGGAAATTCCAGATGTGGGTGGGGGGAAAGTGGGAACAATTTTATAAATGAGGCAGGCTACCGGGTCAAGGTCCTGGGAGGCCTTATAGTAACCAAGTGCCCCGGCACCAGTAGGCCCGACGAGTGACGATTAGGGAGTGGGGGGGGTGGAAGGTGAAGAGAGGCACGTGGCATTCTTTGAAATTGCCCTGCTTTGCCCTCCATCCTGACGAGGGGCGATTTGATTGTGCAGAGGAAGAAGTATGACCAGTGAGGGAAGAGCAAGCGTGGTTCTGCGAGCACATGTACCTGATGTCCCTCATGCGTTGAAGAGCAGGCACACGGTCTTCCAACCCTCCCTCCCTGGACTGGAGTAATGGAGGGGTGTTTAGGACATCACAGCTGGAGGGGCGAAGTCCCGAGCCAACGGACATGGTGACAGCAGGGCGTAATGGTATGTGGAACTTAGGGGGGTTGGGCAGAGATCTCGGTGGGGATCTTCACCTGGATCAAGAAAGGGAGGGGGGGCATGCCTTTGCTAATAATATGGCGAGGCTGGAAATGGGGGGGGGGAATGTTGGGGGAGTGGAGGATGTATCACTTTGCTATTAATATGGCTGGTGGTGGGCATTGTCCGGATAAGGGGGGTATTTGAGTTATTGTTGGTTTGGGTTGTGCTTAACAAAGTTATGTTAATAAAGTTGCAACCATTTTTGTTTACCAGCAGAGGTGTCTTGTCATTGTTGGGAAGGGAGCAAGGGCTAAATAAGTCAGGAGTGGTGGTGGGGGGGGGGGGGGGTTGTACTCAGAGTGGTGGCAGGTGTTCGGGCTGCCCCCTGGTTGCAGGGTACTTAAGACAAAAAGCCACAAAATGTACCTATTTTATGCCTGTTGTGGATTACCCTCCTGAGCTGGAGCCTTCCCCATGGATGTTTGAAGTCATGGTCATGTGGCTAAGGTCCAGGTTAGCTCTCTCAAGATGTCATGCTCAGGTGAGTTTTCCCATAAATAAATAAAACTATAATACTGATAATAAATTAAAATGATTGATAGAGAGAATTAAATTAAAATGATTAACAATTATTTTAAAAAATATAAAGTAATCAATTATTTAAATAAGTCCAGTTTCTCCCTTTAACCTGAAACTCAAATACCTTGTTTTGATTTTCTTTTCAGGTAATCAAAATCAACTTATAAAAGTTGATTTTGGAGTGGAGGAGTGGCCTAGTGGTTGGGGCAATGTACTTCAGGCCAGAAGGTTGGGGGTTCAAATCCCACTAGAGGACAGCAACCTTGAGCTGGAAGGACTGGGGTTTCTAGTCTCACAGGTGCTCCTTGTGGTCTTTGGCAAGCCCCTTAGCCCATGTTCCCTGTAAAATAGTTATCTCCAAGTTATAATGCCCTGTTCAATGTAATTTCAGTTTGTTCAATGTAAACCACACTGATGCAGAATAACACAGTATGTAAAAAAAATAAAAGACAATTACTTTGGGCAATCAACATCAGATAAGTATCAGCTATATTTATCTATAACTATTATTCAACAGCTCTGAAATTTATATTATTCAGTACAAAGAATGGATACTTTGTGTGTTTTTCCTTTTTTTAACAGAGATGTTCCCTCAGCACATTCTTCTTCTGAAGCAGGTAAGTAATAAACTCTAAGCTTGGCTTCTTTCTTCCTGTAACTCAAGTGGATACTGTGGGACCCTAGCCTGGGCCCTAGGGCTTACAGGCTTAGGGCTGCCTTGTAATGTCCTTAAATAAAGCTTTTCTGACTGTCCCCAGTGGAATTCTGGGACTTGTAGTTAGGCTTTTCTTGAGCAAGGACAAAATGTAGTGTGAGACCGTTGGTAAGGCATACAATAATATTTATTTTTCTATGGGGATTTCCAAGGCATTAAAATTCAAAAACTAGGCATTAGGATACTTCTCCAACAAAAAGGATAACAGAAGATAACTGGCAACTGAGGTAAACGGAAACCAAAAGTCCTGCTGAACCAA
Organism: Ichthyophis bannanicus; assembly: GCA_033557465.1. Classification (NCBI taxonomy): domain Eukaryota; kingdom Metazoa; phylum Chordata; class Amphibia; order Gymnophiona; family Ichthyophiidae; genus Ichthyophis; species Ichthyophis bannanicus. Next base: position 86,846,562 of record CM066042.1, read on the forward strand.
AAGTCCTGCTAACCTTAGCAGCTGTTTTTCATTAAACAAATCAGTACTCAGCACAGCTTCTTATCTCTTTCAAACAAAAGGTAAACTTTCTTCTTGACACAATTGTTGCTTTCCCTTTTAAACAAACTTCTGGTAACACACAGCTTTTGCACAACTGTGGTTTTCCCAGTTCAAACAAACTTCTGGTGACACACAGCTTCTTTGCTTTAGAAGAAAATTCTCACTTGGTAAAACACATCCTTGGCTTTAGAAGACTATTAGCAGTTACAGAGTTATGCACAATACAGCTTCTCACTCTTTCTCAACTCTGCTTAGTAAGGCTCAGTCTTCCTTTAAACAGAATGAGCAATCCATTGGAGAGATTCCTAGGTCAGACTCTGGCACATAAGAATTGACCTGCATTTCCTCCTGGGCTAAAGAATGCTCATTGCCTTCTACAGTCTTAAAAGCCTCCTCAGCTTCTCTGTCTTGTAGGAACTTTTGAAACTGGCTCCACAGCAAATCTTTCTGATTGGGCACAGTTACTTTGGGAGAATAAGCCTTTCTCTCAGGGAACACTTGTGCTAATGTTTCTAGTGTTTTTAGCTCAGCTGCTCTGCTCACTGCTGGGGTTTGGCTTTTTCCTCTCTCAAGCGTCTCCACCCACCTTCTGGCAGTTGTAGGGCTCAGGTCTGGCTCTTGTACACTAGCTGTTGCAAACTGTTCCTGTTCCTCTGTAAGCTGTTCAGCTATACATCTGTTGGCTTCACTTCTAGGAGCATTTCTCAGACATCCACTGCTTCCTTTTCTACTGACCTCTTTCAGCTTCTGGAAGTCAGACTTCTTGTGCCTTTCTCCACTCCTTCTCTCATGAGATCTCTCCTGAAAGCCTTCCTGTAATTCTTCCGCTCTGGGATATCTCTTCCCACTGGAATCCTCTTGCTCCAGGATCTCTCCTTCTCCTGTGGAAGTGACTCTCCCTTCCTTCTTTCTTCTCTGGTCAGAGTGAGATTTTAAAAAACGTTTCTTCCCTGCCACACCCTTGCCTTCGCACAGGCCTTTCCAATCAGTATCTAAGCCTGCCCCCACTTCAGAGTCTGGGCGTGGCTTAGCCTCAGTAGAGAGAGGATTTTTTTTCTTTGCTGCTCTGCAATCTCTGTGCACAGCTTCTCTGTCACTTGGTTTAAAGGCAGAAACATGGTTTTCTTCTATCTCCATCTGTTCTTGGCTGCTCTCCTCACCACAATACATACAATCAATTTAGTCCATACCACTGACGCCAGGGTAGAAAACAGTGGTGCACTTGCTCCTTCTGCTTCTGGTTCAGCTGTCTCATTCCTCTATCCCTTCCATCCAGCAGAGCTGATTCATCAAAACAACCTACTATCTAACGCCTTGATTTTGAAATGGAAGCCCACCTCACATGCTTGGTGCACTTGGACTTTCTCCTTAATTTAAGTGTCAGGCTTCTCTTTTGCACTGTCCCTAACTTGGGGAAAAAAACCCCAAAAATTCAAATGTCCCTAACTTCAGAGACCTTTGTTTAGCTGTTTTTCTACTTGCACCACCTCATGTACAATTTCAGTCAGCACAAGTCCACTTCTCTCGTTCTTAACTGAGTTTGTCTCAGCGGTCACACGCCTCAGCTGTCACGATATCACGGGGGGGGGGGGGGAGGGTTCCAATAAGGGATTCCACATCAGCTTTGTCAATTCAGGCCTTTACTACTCCTTTTAGGATCTAGCTTTATCAATTCTGTGACTACAATTTTCCCAGGTTTACCACACCAGATGCTTTCCAGGATAGGTTTTCTGTCAGATTTTATTATTTTTATTTTTATTATTTTTGAACATATGCTGTAATATACCTGTATATATATGTTGTCGCACCCCCAGGTGCCCTACCGGTGAGGCCTTGGTACTGCCTGAGGACTCCCCTGAGGGTGGTAGTTGTACCTTCTCTATAAACCACAAAAGACACTTGTGTTACAAACTCAGGGTTTTATTCCCCGTCCGTGAGGTATTTTCTCCTTGGCAAAACAAAGCAAACAACCCACTTCGGGCATATAACAGAAATCAAAAGGTTAAACAAAAATTGCTTACTTCAGCTTAAATGCAAAAAGAAAAGAATTAAACGTTCTCAATGTTTTTCACAGGCTTTCCTTTTTGCTGACACAGCACAGCTCATTCACATGGTTTTCTGTGAGACACGTTTTCCAGCCCACAACTTGTGACTCTTACTCAGGTTATCTTCAACCCTTTTCACCTTAAGGAAAACTCTGGGTCAATTACCGAGACTGAGCATTCCATGGGCTCAGGAACTGTTGCTAACTCTGCATTCTCATATTCCATAGATTCTGGTTCATTAACACTCACGTTTTCAAGGTCAGCTGTTTCAAAAGGATAATGTAGGTTTTTCCTCGTCAAGCAGGAAGTTGTTCTGTCCTTCTCTCTCAAAGCCTCCCTGGGAACTACCATATAGTTTTGTATGAGGCTTATGGGAGCTCAGCCCCTGCTGGTAAGCATAAGGACATTCAGGAACTTCCCTGGCTCTGCTGTTAGAGTGATTACGGTAGACTCTGAGCGTGCTCGGGTCTAGCCTTTTCCTCACAGCTGCCCTGGATTGCACTGCTCTATACGGAGGTTGCTCAAACTCTGGGAGTTTAAAGTGGATACTAGAATCTCTAGCTTTTCCAAGTAAGTGAGCTTCTTTTCTCCTGGGTTTTCTAGCACAAGGGAAGGGATTATTTCCAAAGCTTATTTCTGGGTGGCTTTTTCTATTGCTAAAGGGTTTTACCCACTCGGGTAGAAAACAGCCACTATCAACACTTCTGGCTTTGTTACCTTGTACTGCAACTCTCCCACGTCTCTCGTGCTCTTCACACATGCATTCAATATCTGGCTTCTGCCTTCCAAATGTTTCACTCTGGGTTTGAGACTCACTCAGACCTTCGTGTGGGCTTGCATGCTGTCCCAGTAATTCAGACTCTCTTTCATTCCACTTCCATACTTTTCCCAGCTTCTGCTGCGCTGACCGTTGTCTCCCCTGCTGTGAGACTTGCTGGTTCACCTCCTCTCCCTCTCTAACTATTTGGGAGCGTATTATATCTCTGTGTTTCTGGGCTCCACCTCTACCCAGCTGATTCCTATCAGGCAAAGCAAACTCCCTTTGCTTGCTATCTGGGTGTGTCTTCTCAGCCCTTACCCACGTGTGCCTAGGTTGTCTGTAGCAACCATCTGACAGTTTTTTGTTTATCCTGTCATCTCTTCTCTGATCACTACTGCTGATTTCCATTTTCTCAGGCTCCAATAGGTCCACCTTGTGACAATGTATATAGTTACCCTGTTATTGTACCCTGTTACAAATCCCCACGTTATATTGTAAATCCAGTGCAGACCTCCTGCCCTGGACAGTTGTGTTTGATGTAAACCGCACTGATGCAGAAGAGCGCGGTATATAAGAAAGTTAAATAAATAAATAAGATTTGGCAATATTCCAATGTCTTACATTGAGCATTAATAAGTTGCTATCTCATGGAATACTCAGTTTCCTTTTAACAACTTTCACTGTCATTCATGGTGATTTTAATACATGGATCACTTTATTTATGCATTCATTCAACAAACATACAACTCCTGCACTCAAAACAGTATTACTATTACCTTTCAGACCTTTACTTAGGCTTACTTAAGGTCTAGTGTCTCAGCCACTTAAACATAGGTCTGTTCCCTTCAACTACCTGGTGGTCTCTACCTGAAAGAAGCTTAGGTATCCTAGGCAATACTTCTTAATTCCAAGGGGTTTCTATGGTGTCTCCAGGGGAGAACCAGCACCCCAAGTGAATACAAACACACACGCAAGGACACAACAGACAGAGCACTCTCCATGGCTGCTCCAACAATATGGAACAAACTACCGGACGATTTGAGGGCAACTACAGACCTCAAGGACTTTAGAAAACAGCTGAAAACCATGCTGTTCATAGAACACTATGGACACATCACATAACCTAAGTGACTGTATAGCATCACATGTTACCGCCCAACACTGTATGTATATAAAATGTTTTTAGCACCACTGTATATAGCCCACATTGTACATAGCTCAAACCAATCTAGCACACAATACAACACGCACCCAACTAAATTTTCACCCTCACTGCATGTATAACACACTCACACTACCAGATTGTTTGCTGTGATACCACCTTGATTTTTATGATAAGGCGGTTTAGAAATACTGTTAAATAAAATAAATAAATAAAATGGGGCGTCGACTCTCCACTTCCCTCTAAGCTTGAGATTCCGTCCCTAGGCTGTGATGGAAGTTGGCCGTTTGAATTGCTACCATGGCATTACCATGGCAACCCCATTAAGCTATATAGGAAAATCACATTTTGAAATAAATTATACTGAAAATTATGTTAAAATGACCTAAACCCCCTTTAATAATAATCCCCACACTCTATTTATACTTCTACGCTTTTCTTGTCCAAACAAAAGCTGTTAACACCTCATAAACTATTTAAATAATTTTCTCATTAAAAAAGGTTTCACACCTCCTGTTCCTCACCACTAAAATAAATGTCACTGAAACTCCCAATTATACCTCCCATAGCTCTGAAAAATCTTTTTTATACCATTATTTTGTGATATTACACATTTTCCCAAATTAAGGTACTGTCTCTTTAAATTTTGGGGTAACCCCCCCCCCCATATCTCTTCTTAAAATCCCCTCTCAGCCCAATTCCCGAACACTGCATTCTATCGCAGCCTACTCAGGAGGCCTCATCCTGCCCCCAGGCTCCATTTCCTGGGCCCCAGGCCTCCTCAGCACCGCGGGACACCAGGTAACTATTTATTTAATATTTCTATGCACTGTCCACACCTGTTTTAGAAAGGCTATGTATCAAAATCACTCCATTTACCATAAATAGGACCTCAGTAAACTTAACTGTAATTTCACCTACATATGCAATCATCGGTCCAATGTGCTACAAGTCTCTAGTGTGCTTTTTGTGTGTGTATTGCCAGAAATATGGAAGGGTCCCCAAAATGTCAGGAATGGGGTATACTGGGTTCATTGTCTAGGTCTGTAAAAGTGAGGATACTCAGACAGCCCCAAGCTGGTCCTGCGTCCACTTCTCAGAGACAATCGGTATAGCAAAATGATACCCAGAAGCAGGTGTTTGTAGAATAAATGTTTTATCTAAGAAGTCAGCTTGTTACAGCATCTGTAAGAAGGTTACCATAGAGCTAGTACAGAGTGCATGTGTGTGTGTGTGTGTGTGTGTGTGTGTATGTTTTTATCTCTGTGTCCTTTGATGTCTGTATGGCCAGCAAATTCCTGAAGATAAAGTCTACTACACTGATATCACCTAAGCCCAGGAGTCAGGGCCTCTGATAGTGCAATACTTAGCCTTAGTCAGGCTAGCTCGGATCTGCTGAATTGAATTGTGGGCCGGTTTATACTAAACATCTAGGATTTCTAAAATTCAATTTAAATCCATTCAGATGATTAACAATCCCTTATCTTCAAACCAACAAATGAACATCAGTGTATGTAATGATGTCATCCCACTCATTACGACAACAATACAAAATTTTACAGAACCACCTATATCCTTTAAGTGAAGTAAAGTTATAATATTTGTTCCCTATTTATTAGATTGTCATAATTCATATGTCCCAAAAAAGGAAAAAGATGTATATGATAAAGATCTTTAGCCATCAACTAAAAAAATAAAATTAAAAATGAATAAAGTTTTATTTAGCTCTTACCTTTACAGTAGCAGTTCAAAGTGAATTCCATTCAGGTGCAGAGGGTGGTCCCCTGTCTGCAAAGTGTTTTTAATCTCTGTTTGTCCCAGAAGCAATGGAGGGTTAAGTGAATTCCCAAGGCCACAAGGAGCATCAATGGGTTTTGAACTGTGGCTTTCCTAGTTCTAGTTTGCTGTTCTAAGCACTAAAGTACTCCCCCATGTAAGTTTCTGCTCCCTGCAAAAAAAATGTTTTGTAAGTCAAACATTAGTGCATAATGCTGAAAAATATTCCATCTCTTTTTTTTATGCCCCTTGGTTGTAAAGGCTGTAGTTCAAAAATCCAGCACAGTTCAAAAGCCAGCTTGGTTTCTCTGTCACCCCTCCTATGTTCAGATCCGTGGTCCAAAATAAGCCATTGAGCATTTTCCCAACAGCGTCCTGCATCTAGCCAATGCAATATCAAAGGTGCAACTGTTTTTTTTCCTGTAGTCAGCCTAGATTTGTGCTCAGTAGGACTTACTTTTATTTTTCTGGTGTTTCTCCCACATAGATCTTACATAGGCCACATACATAGACCACCATGTAGTTATGTGTCTTAATTTGTAAATTTTGGTAGTAGTTGGACAAATCCAGTTACTTACACAACTTATAGATTAAGACACATACATACACGTCAGTCTGTGTATGTGGTATATGTTATTATATGCCCATGGTAGGTGATCTAAGTGGGCAGAACCACCAGAAAAATAAAAAGTAAGACCTACTGAACATAGATCTAGGCCATCTATAGGAAAAATGGGTGCTCCTTTGGAAAGATGCAAAACATTTTCATGAAAATGCTTAATGGTTTATCTTGGATCATGTATCTGAACACAGAAGTGATGAAAGAGAAACCAGTCTGGCTTGCTGTGAACTGTACTGTTTTTTGAACCAAGGTATATAAATTAAGAAATTGAATGATTTTTTGGCAGACAATAGAAACTTCAGTGGAGAAGTAACCTATTGGTTAAAACAGCGAAAAACAGCAGTTCAAAACCCACTGATGCTTCTTGTGGCCTTGGGCAAGTGACTTAACCCTCCATTGCTTCAGGGACATACAGAGATTATAAGCACTTTGAGGCCATGGGACCACCCTCTTTCCCTGGATGTAATTCACCTTGAACTGCTACTGGAAAGTCATGAACTAAATACACCTTCAATATTTTTTATTTTATTTTTGAGCTGATGACTAAAGATCTTTATCAAATGCAATTTTAGAACTCATGGACATCTTTTCCTTTTTTGTAATATACCAATCCAATTATTAATAGGAACAAATATTATACTCTATTTAAAGGATATGTGGGGGTTGTGTAAAATATTATATTATCGCAGTGGGTGGGATGACATCATTAAATATATTGATGCTCTTTTGTTTTACAGAGTGGACTTGGCTTTAAATAGCAGAAGATGAAGCAGTGCCTATTACAAGGACAGAATATGGCCGACAGAGAGGTTCCACTTTGGATTTGAAGTAATTTAACTCTTGGAACAGTCAATCATATTTGAAAAAACTGGAGTTGGGTGGTAGGGCATTTGAAAGTCAGTTTGAAAATAAATGATAATCATTTGAATGGATTTTAATTGTATTTGAGAAAACATACACATAAAAAGCAAACTAGAGCAGTGGTTCCCAAACTTGTGGTTAGGACCCCAAATGGGGTCAGAGAAACATGACCATTCCCCCTTCTTTCTAAACTTTCACTGTGAGCTATGCCAAGTAGTAGCAGTCACTAGTCAGTCTGTGAACCACCTTTGAACATGCATAGGCCTTTGCCCCCACCTGGGTAAGTTTCCTGTTGGACTGGGAAGCCATGCTGAGCACTTTGGTCTGTAAACACACACTGCACAATGACACAAAGGACCCTGTACTGACTGCTGTTGTTGCTGCTTTATTTATTAGTATTTACAATAGCTATTGTCATTCCAGTAGTAATTCAAGGTGAGTTACATTCAAGTACTGTAGATATTTCCCTATCCTTGGAGGGCTTACAGTCTAAGTTTGTACTTGAGGCAGTGGAGTGTTAAGAGATTACCCAAAGCCATAAGGAATAACAGTTGGATTTGAATGCTGGTCTTTCTGGTCCCAGACTGTTGCTTAACCACTAGTTATTTATTTAGCTGCATTTATATACTGTTTTTCACTAGGCTACTCCTCCACTCCAGGGAGGGAGGAGAAGGAGGCTGGAGACCTGCTATTTTGATTTCATCATCACCTGGGGTCACATGAATTTTCAGTTGCTAAATTGAGTCATATCAGATAAAAGTTTGGAAAGCCCTGCACTAGAGACTTGTAGCACCCTGGACCAAAGACTGCATTGTGTAAGTGAAACTGCAGTCACAGTTTACGGCAGTCATTTCCTTCATCTGAGGTCCTATTTATAAAAAATGTAGTAGCCATCTTTCAAAATGTTTGCTAGCAGAGGAAAGAAGCAGTAATTTGCAGCTGGAAATTTTGGACTCTAACGTAGAACCCCATAAAAGTGGAAAAGGTTCAAAACATGGTACTGTGTTGGTCAAGGATTTAGTTAATGGACTTTCGAGTAATGCTCCTCAATGGAAAACTAAGTATATGTGTGTGTTGAATGAGGCTCCATATGCTGAATATGTTCTTAAATACTTCTACAATATGGACTATTTTCATAGCATGCATGCTTTATGATAAAAAGATTTGAGGGCTGCACACAAATGCCCTCATGACAATGAGTCTGACAAAAAAAGATTTCTGTAAATGAGAGACGTTTTGAGATTTTGATTCTGATTTGATCAGCCACAGTTTGGGAATATTGCAATTTTTTCCTTAGGCAATTTCAAAGCAGAACTATAGACATATTTTCACTGTGAAAGTTAGTGCAAAGCCTGCAGGTAACAAATGTTCACGTACTTTGCATTTATGTGAATAATTTGATATGTTTACAGAACTGCCACTATTAGAATCTTATGTAACTTTCAGCACTTCAGGACCTTGGACAGAGCCAATGCAAAACTGACTCAACCAAGTTTCCTTTGCTTACTGACATTAAACATGTGGACCTGAGATACAGTACAAGAGGAGCATGTTAATTAAAGTGTATGCCGGTAGTGCGTGCTTGAGCCATAAAACTAATACAAAGGCCCCTGCTAACTTTAGGGGGCATGTATACCTATCCCCCTTCTGTTAGCACATTACTAATATCCTTGCTAATGGCAACATTCACAGTTAGCAAGCTCCTACAAGCCAGCGCCAACTGCAATGAACCATCAATACCCATGTTCTGCATCTGACCTATCCAGTGGCACACTTAGCATGGAATTTTTAGCACAGGGGCCCACACTAACTGTTAGTGCAACATGCTTACTGTGTGGCCAATCCCTTGCTAATGGTTAGCACACATTAGTAAACATGCCCCATGGTATTGAACATGGCCATTAATCTACTAGGGAGCAGAACCATTCAGCTAGCCTAGAATCTCCCTACTTCATTATTCAAACACATGAAGGTTTTTTGTGGCAATAAAGTATTATTTATTATTTATTTATTTAACAATTCTTCTATACCGCGCTATTTCAATCAGTGCGGTGTACATTGAAACAAGAACATACTACAATGCATACAAGTAACATTGAGTTTTACATTGAACAGGAAGATTCAACATAGGACAACCGGGGGAACTATGTACAGATTGACTTAAATAATATATACAGTGATATAAAACATGATTTAGATGTTGCAATGTGGTTGACTAATAGGACTAGAGAGAAGATTGACCAACTAGCCCTTTTCTGGTTGTATTGAGGTGCTAGTATTGTTAATGGCTAGGTTGACTTCTGGGTAGCATTTTGTGAATAAGTGGTATTTCAATGCTTTTCTGAATAGGATTAGGTTTTTGATAGCACGGATTTCGTGCGGTAGTGCATTCCAGTTTAGAGGTGCAAATAAGGAGAAAGCCCTGTTGGAGGTGGCCTTAGTGCACTTCGTTATTATTTTTGGGACTATTAAGGTGTTCAATGATGTAGTTCTCCTTTTTCTGTTTTCCAGGGTGCCATGGATGAGTTTGCTGATTGGCGTAGGGGGGTAGTTATTTAGGGCCTTGAAAGTAAGAACTAAAGACTTATACTGGATTCTGGCATGTAATGGTAACCAGTGCAGTTCTTTCATGATGGGTGTTATATGTTCAGATCTTGATGAGCCGGAGAGGACTCTGGCGGCTGTATTCATGGCTAGGCGGAGCGGATTTAAAGTTGATTTAGGGAGGCCATGGAGGATGATGTTGGCAAAATCCAGGTGTGGGAGGACTAATGCCTGGAAGGTTGTTCGGAAGTCTGTAGGATCTAGTAGGGGGCGGAGGTGACGTAACGATTTGATCTTATAATATATAGTTTTTGTGATGTTCTTGACATGTGTTGTCATGTCCAGGTGTTGATCCAATGTGATGCCAAGGTAACGGATTGTAGATTTTGCTTTCAACTCCACGTTGTTGACGAGTAGTGATGGAGGAGGTATGAACTTACGGTTCCTTGTGACAAAAAGAACGTCAGTTTTGTTGTGGTTAATCCTAAGGTTTTGTGATAGCAACCATTCGGCTACAGCTTCAAAACAGTTGATTATTGGGGAGAATACTGGATGTTCAATTGAGAATGGCAAATAAAGGAGGATGTCATCTGCGTAAGCAAGACATTGTACATTAAAGGATCTGATCAAGTCACATATCGGCTGCATGTAGATATTAAACATTAGTGCCGATAAGGACGATCCTTGGGGTACTCCCTGTGATTGTATGAATGGTTCTGAGGATGCGTGGCCTGTTTTTACTTGTTGCCACCTGTTAGATAGGTAGGATTTACACCATTTGAGTGCTGTGCTTTGAATCCCCTTATCTTCCAAGCGTTGTAGGAGTATGTTATGATTCACAGAGTCGAACGCGGCGGAGATGTCCAGGAAGATGAGGACGAATCCCTGTTGTATGTTATTTATTCCTGTTACCAGAACATTGAATAGGGTTGTAAGGACTGTGTCGACTCCATGTGCTTCCCTGAAGCCATGTTGAGATGGATCTAGTGGTGCTTCAGTGTCGATATGATGTTGGATTTGTTGTTGGGCAGCCTTCTCAATGATCTTTGCAAGCTGTGGGATGCTCGAGATAGGCCTGAAGGATTCAACCTTGGATGGGTCAAGTCTATTATTCTTCAGTAGGGGCTTGATGGAGGTGTGTTTCATACTCTGCGGGAATGAACCTGTAGAAAAGGACTGGTTCAGTATTTTGCTCAGTATTTGACTGAGGTCATGTCGCATGTCCTTGATCCAGCTGGCTGGACATGGGTCATTGGGAGCTGTGCTGGGATTAATTGAGGCAATAATGTTCACAACCTCTCTATTTGATACTGTGGAGAAGTTGTGTAGCGGCATTCCATGGAATGCCTTAGGTGAAGTGGAGGCGTTATTGACATTTATGTCTGTGTTGGTTTTAATCATCTTTGATTGCAGGTAGTTTGCGTAGTCCTGCGGCTGAGGCATAGGGGGTTGTGCTGATACCGGTTCTCCTGTTATGGATTTTACTATGTTGAACAATGCATGTGGTTTATTGATGGAGCGTTTTAATAAGCCTGTGTGGTAAGTTTTCCTGCTCTGTGTTATCTTTGCTCGGTGGGTAGTTAGGTATGAGCTATATGTAGCCAGCGCCTCAGGGGAGTGAGTTCGTCACCATTGTCGCTCAAGTTTGCGTAGATGGTGGAGAGATGTACGAAGGTCTGTGGAGAACCATGGAGTATGTTCACGTTTTCGAATTCTCTTTTCGGTGAGTGAAGGACAGGAGGCAGCTCTCAGGTTTTCATCCCATTTGGATATGAGATCATCTAAGTCCAAGGTTGTGTTGGCCATGAGTGGTCTGAGATTCTCTAGGACTACGCTCTGATTGAGTGGTCTAAAGCGGGTTGTGTGGATTCCAGATGTGTTAGAAGACTTTCGGCTTTTGTGTGATGTATTAATGGGTATATTGAAACTGAGGAGACTGTGGTCCGACCAGGGTACTGGTGTTACAGACAGTGCAAGAGTTAGGGGTATTGTAGCGTTGGAGAGAGGTGCGAAAATGAGGTCTAGTTTGCCACCCTTAGTGTGGGTGGGGGAATCAACAAGTTGTTTGTAACCTAGGTCCTCCAGGGCGTCAAGGAATGCTGCCGAGTGGCTGTCTTGAAGAGATGGGAGATTGAAGTCACCGATTAGCCAACTTGGTGAGCGTGAGGTGGAAGTGGTACATGCCTGTTCAATTATAGTTGGAAGATCATCTGGTGAGGGGGAGGGTGCCCGATAGAAAAGGTTGATTGTGCATAGCTCATTAGCTATAGTGAGGGAGTCAAGGTGAGTTGAGCTAGAGGAGTTGCACATCTTGAAGTGTAAATCAGCTTTGGCCAGGATGAGGGTTCCTCCTCCTTTCTGACTGGATCTGTGGGATGTGTATATCACAAATCCTGGTGGCAGCATCTGATTCAGTAATACGTTGTCACAGTCAGATAGCCATGTTTCCGTGATCATCAAGATGTCGAGATTATGTTGGGGTATCAGGTCGATGGCTGCGGGCCATTTAGATCGTACTGATCTGGCATTTATCAGTGCACATTTTAGTATGCGTTGGTGATGTTGCTTCTCGTCTTGTATCCTTTTGATGGTTTGGAGAGGAATGTTGAGTAGATGGGAGTGGGATGTAAAGTTATTTTTTGCAGTAGTGTGGTGGGGGAATTCGGACCATCTCCTTCCGTATGTGCGTAGGATTGGTATATGATATGTATTATGGTTGAATGCATTTGAGGTGAGAGGGAGACCAAGGGTAAGGAGGGTCAAGAATAAGAGCAGAGTTTTGTACATTCTCTTGGTTGTTAGTAATGAGAAGGATAATTGTGGAGATGTTGGCTACAGTGCAGTGTGATGCAGTATTAGCATTCAGGAAAGATTACTTGCAGTAGTACTGTAAATGAAGGTGGTAATAGCAATAGTGGTAATAGTACAATAAGGATTCTAATTGCTGGTATACAGTAAGATAGTTGCATGAAAAGCAGTACAGAATATGCAAAAACGTTATCAATAGAGACAATGGTACAAGGGTATTGTTGCTAGTAGAGTTTAAACAACAAAACAGCTACCTGATACCGCTAATAGCTCGAAGTGATTGTTGGTTAATGATCAAGGCGAAGGCTGCTTTCTCAAAAACGACAACAGTTAGCTGAGAAGGACTCGCTTTTTCTTGGTATTGGTGGCTGGCTCTGGTCCAGGTGAGTTGTGGTTTCGTATGTGGCTTTCTGGAGTGCCACCGCCTAAGGGCCACGCCAAAGGGCCCTCTGGCGAGGCCCTCAGGCGCGGGCCCGCCAGTCGCGGGCGCGCCTGCCGGCGCGAAACTTTAAAGTGTCCCCAAAGTGCCCCGATTGGGTACTGGTGGTGCGTTGGCCCCTCCCGCCGCTGGTAGCTCGATCCCCGGGAAGGGGAGAGCTGCTGGTGATGGCGGGGGCTTGCAGAGGATCAGCGCCTGCCGGCGCGAAACTTTAAAGTGTCCCCAAAGTGCCCCGATTGGGTACTGGTGGTGCGTTGGCCCCTCCTGCCGCTGGTAGCTCGATCCCCGGGAAGGGGAGAGCTGCTGGTGATGGCGGGGGCTTGCAGAGGATCAGCGCCTGCCGGCGCGAAACTTTAAAGTGTCCCCAAAGTGCCCCGATTGGGTACTGGTGGTGCGTTGGCCCCTCCTGCCGCTGGTAGCTCGATCCCCGAGAAGGGGAGAGCTGCTGGTGATGGCGGGGGCTTGCAGAGGATCAGCGCCTGCCGGCGCGAAACTTTAAAGTGTCCCCAAAGTGCCCCGATTGGGTACTGGTGGTGCGTTGGCCCCTCCCGCCGCTGGTAGCTCGATCCCCGGGAAGGGGAGAGCTGCTGGTGATGGCGGGGGCTTGCAGAGGATCAGCGCCTGCCGGCGCGAAACTTTAAAGTGTCCCCAAAGTGCCCCGATTGGGTACTGGTGGTACTTGTGACTTTGCTCAAACTTCTTCCTTCTCTCTATTAAATCCTATCTGTTTAGCCAAGACTTTAAATATTATCCATCTTGTCTTGTTTCTAGTGGATTATTTAAATTTACAAAAAATGATATTAAGATAACTTGAAACTGAGATAAATCTTGGGTCACAGAGTATAATATGACTCAGTCAGGATATAGAACTACCCCTACCAATCTATGTCTGTTTTCACATATAAACTCAATGAAGCCTCACTTATTTGTTTATATGTCCATCTTATATCCCACTTTATTGCTTAGGTCAAAGCAGATCACAATGAACATAAACACAGTTTACTGGCAGTAAATATCATCATCACATAGTATATGACATCATATGAAGACTAGTATGGTCCCTCTAGTCTGCCCAGTAAGATGGCTAGAGTGCTTCTAACTGCAGCTCCATGCAGGTCACCCCCTCCACGCCTGTGTTTAGGGTTGTACCTGCTGCTCTGTGCAGGTCGGTCCCCCTCTATTAAAATATATTTGTTTGCTTTGATTTCATCCTCTTTCTATAAAGGGATCCACTGTGTCTGCCCCATACCATTTTGAATTCTGTCACTGTATTTTCCCTCATGACTTCCATCGGGAGGGCATTCCAAGCATCCACCGCCATTTTAGTGAAAAAGTATTTCCTGATGTTACTTTTAAGTTTATCACCTTGCAGCTTCATCGTATGCCCTCTAGTTTTACAGCATCCCCTTCTTTGAAGAAATTTTGTTCATTGATACCCTTTAAGTATTTAAAAGTCTGTATCATATCTCTCCTGTCCCTCCTCTCCTCTAGGGTATAAATATGACTACAATACATGCAGCAAACCCACAGGCCTATTCCTAATTGTCCCTCCAGTCTAGTTCTGAACGTCTGAGTTGTCATCCTCTCACAGAGGCTTGGAGACTGAGAACACCTCATCTTTTTTCCTGATGACAACTGGTATATCCTTCCTGGATCTACCTCCTCACTCCAGTTGTCTCAGTCTCCAAGCAGCTGGAGGTTGGGTGAGCCCAGAGGTCCAGGCTCACTAGAGGAATGATTAAGAGATAGATTATTTGAAGAAAAAAAAAAGGATAATAGGAGTGGGGTTCCATGGAATACTTTTTGCTGAGGTCTGTGCCCCTCCTCCCCCCCCCCTCCTCCTTTTATTATCTCACTGAGGAGATTTAATAAGTGGGGAATTAGCCTGGGACCCGGGGGACAAGCGGCTCTTCGGTTCATCGATCCTGGGACAAGAGTAAAGGAGCCGGTGGGAGTGTCAGTCAGCACCTTGCAGAAGTCCTGCCTGCTCAGCGCTGTGAAGATCCTTAACCGGCGTGTGCCAGGCCGCTTCATTTTTTCTTGCACTGTTCTGCTCCCGACGCTGACAGGCAGCCGGTCGGTAGAGCAGAAGCACAGGATCTCCCCCAGGGTACCGACTGCATGTTGGTGTGAAAGCGCCTAAGGTAAGGACTGCTCTCCACCTCTGGAGCCGCCGTGAAGAGGGTTGGTAGCGGTTTAGAGGCGGTTGCTTGTTTGGGTGGCGGACCTACCGCATGTCGGCAGTGCGGGAACGGCCGCGGCTGATTTCTGTGTTTTGGCAGGACCTAGGCTCATGGGAAAGCCTCGTTTAGCACCTTTTTTCAAGTTTTATAGCTTGGGGGCCCTAGTAGGAGCTAGTCGGCCATTTCTTTGATATTTTGAAAAAAAAAAGGACAGCAAGACCCCGCGTTTTTCTCTTTTTCACTTTTGTTTTCTGGCTCTGCAGGTATACTTGTGAGTGTTGGCACAGTGTGGGGGCCACAGGAATGCCTTCTAAGCCGCGTTGCCTTGTCTGCAGTTCTAGGAAGGCTTCATTGGCAGAGTCAGGGGTCTGCAGGGGGTGTACTCTGGAGGCTACGGCCATTGAGAACTCCTTGGAAAGGGTGACAGGGGGGGCAGAAGATGGTGCTGGACGGGCATGAGGCTGCCTCCCTGAATTTGGCGCCGGGTGAGCCTGTGGTGGGGCCCTCG
The DNA here is from genome assembly GCA_033557465.1 of Ichthyophis bannanicus. Lineage (NCBI taxonomy): Eukaryota > Metazoa > Chordata > Amphibia > Gymnophiona > Ichthyophiidae > Ichthyophis > Ichthyophis bannanicus. Next base: position 86,862,330 of record CM066042.1, read on the forward strand.
TCCGCGCCAGATCTTCCGCCTTCCCAGCTGGCGTTACCGGGGGGCCTCATGGCCATTTTTTCCTTGGAGTTTGTGGCCCTTATTCAGCAAGCTTTTGGGGGTCAACGTGGAGGTCTAGTAATGGGATCCAAGTTTGGGACCAGGGGAGAAAAGAGACCACTTACCCCTCTGAGTACGGAGACAGCTGGCGGCCCAGCTAAGAGAGTCAGGAAGGAAAAGGATCGGAAGGATTCTACGTTGAACTCAGAGGGAGGTCTCTCCGAGGAGGGTGATCTCGAGGACGAATTAGAGGAGGACCTAGAAGAAGGTGAGATAATGGAAAGAGAGGATCAAGCTTGGGTTGTCCGTCTGTTCAGAAGAGAAGAGCTTCCGGCACTCATCTCAGAGACGCTAAGGGCTCTTAATATGCCTACTCCTGGACCTGTGGAAGATGCTACCTTGGAGGATCCGTTGTTGCAGGTGTTTCAGAAGACACAGAGGGTGTTCCCGGTACACAGGGTTATTCGGGAAATGATCCAGGAAGAGTGGGATATGCCCGAGGCAAGTTTAAAGGGTTCCAGGGTTATGGGACGCCTTTACCCTTTGGTGGACCAGGATAAGGAATTGTTTAAGTCCCCAAAGGTGGATGCCGCTGTCTCGGCGGTCACCAAAAAGACTACAATTCCAGTAGAGGGTAGCGCAGCACTCAAGGATACTCAGGACAGGCGGTTGGAGGCCTTGCTGAATCAGGTTTTTGAAGTGAATGCTTTGTCTATACAAGCAGCCATTTGTGGAGCATGGGTGGCGAGAGCTTCCCTTCGCTGGTCTCAGAGGGTGCAAGGGGACCAAGGGAAGGCTGCTGTCGGCGACATGGCGAGACTGGAATCCGCAATGGCGTATTTAGCTGATATCCAGTATGACCTCATTAGGGGACTGTCGAAGAGCATGGCGTCTGCTGTTGCGGTGCACCGTTATCTTTGGCTGCACAATTGGGCGGCGGATGGTTCCTCCAAGTTCCGACTAAGAAAGCTGCCTTTTTGAGGCAAGTTACTGTTTGGTGAGGATTTGGAGAAGCTAGTGAAAGAGCTTGGTGAATCCATAGGGGGTCTTCTCCCAGAAGATAAGCAAAAACCTGGGAGGTCTTCCTATACCCCAAAAGGGCAGCAGAGGGAATTTAGGAGGTTCCAATTCCCTAGATTCGGCCAGGCTCCGAGAGCACGTTTCCCTAGCAGAACGCAGGGGTTTTGTGGATTTCTGGGAGCCGGAAGGGGTTTTGGTGCGCTGTCCATTTCCTCAAATCTGCGAAAGGCTCAATGAAGTCATGCGGGCCCAGGCAGGCTTGGAGTCCGTAGGCGGTTGCCTGCAGGAGTTTCTTCCTGCCTGGGTCCAGATTATGTCAGACAAGTGGGTGCTGGAGGTCATTCAAGAGGGGTATGCCTTGGAGTTTCAGTGTCCAGTAAGAGAATTCTTTGTTCCGTCCCCATGCAAGTCGCCTGTCAAGACCGCCGCAGTGAGAGAGACGCTCAAGAGACTGCTCGACCCCAAGACGGTGGTTCTGGTCTCTCAAAACCCACGCGGGATAGGTCGATACTCCATTTATTTTGTGGTGCCAAAGAAGGACAGAACGTTTCATCTGATCTTAGACCTAAAAGGAGTGAATCGGTGTCTCCGGGTGTCCCATTTTCATATGGAGACCTTGAAGTCGGTTATAGTGGCAATATGAAAGGGGGAGTTTCTCACCTCCCTGGATCTGTCGGAAGCCTACCTGCACATCCCGATTCACAAAGAACATCAAAAATATCTCAGGTTTGCGGTGCCTATGGGGCATTTTCAATTCTGAGCCTTGCCATTCGGTTTGGCCATGGCCCCGAGGAGGTTCACCAAGGTGATGGTCGTGGTGGTGGCAGCATTGCAAAAGGAGGGTATGCTAGATCATCCGTACCTGGATGATTGGTTGATTTGGGCAAATTCCAGAAGCAAAAGCATATCGACAACAGCGAAGGTGGTAACATTCTTGCAGGACCTTGGTTGGGTGGTCAACATGGCAAAGAGAAAGTTGGTTCCATCTCAGGAGATAGTGTACTTAGGAGCCCGCTTCGATTCGCAGGCAGAGAGAGTGTACCTGCCCCATAAGCGTGCGCTCAGATTACGTTGTTTAGTCCAGCGTTTTATGAGCAGAGCATCGACCACAGCGTGGCATTACCTGCAATTGCTCAGGACCATGGCAGCAACAGTAGATCTAGTCCAGTGGTCAAGAGTGCACATGAAGCCGTTACAAAGGGCGTTGCTCAGGCGTTGGTCTCACCAGACCGATCGGTTGTCCTAGCGGTTACCCTGATTACCGGAGACACGTCAAGCGTTGCAGTGGTGGCTTCAGGCGAAGCACCTCGACAGCGGGATGCCGTTGGAAATGTCTTGTTGGCTCCTGCTGACTACGGATGCCAGTCTCTTCAGATGGGGAGTGCATTTCCAAGGAATGTTCGCACAGGGTCAGTGGTCAGAGGACGAAAGGGCCTGGTCCATCAACAGATTGGAATTGAGAGCAGCGAGGCTCGCGCTGCAGGCGTTCCAGCCTTCTCTTTGCAACGTGGCCATTCGAGTTTTTTCCGACAATGCCACGGTGGTAGCCTACATCATTCGCCAGTGGGGTACCAGCAGTGCTCCTCTGGAGGAAGAGGCAGGGCAGTTGTTCGAGTGGGCCGATCAAAATCTATGAGCAGTGTCAGCGGTGCATGCAGCAGGGGTGGACAACGTGCAAGCCGATTGTTTGAGCCGAGTGCAAGTGGATCCAGGAGAGTGGAGTCTGCATCAAGAAGTGTTCGAAATGCTAGTAGTTCGCTGGGGGACACCAGTGATGGATCTCATGGCGACCTTCCAGTCGGCAAAGGTCGATCAGTTCTTCAGCAGAAGAAGAGAGCGGATGTCGGAATGTCTGGATGCTCTCATCCAAACTTGGCCGCAGGAGCGGCTGCTGTATGTGTTTCCTCCAGAGGTGTTGATAGGAAGGGTCATCCACTGTATCGAATGTCACAAGGGCAAGGTGCTGCTGATAGCGCCGGATTGGCCAAGGCGTCCATGGTACGCAGACCTGATGCGGCTCTTGGTGGGGAAGCCGTGGCGGCTTCCACTTCGGGCGGATCTTCTGTCCCAAGGACCGCTTTACATGCCTCAAGTGGATCAGTTCTCGCTTAACGGCCTGGCTCTTGAGAGGGCTAGGCTTATGGTGAGGGGATATTCTATGTCCGTAATTTCCATTTTATTAAGAGCAAGGAAAAGATCCACCTCTTTAGCTTATGTGCACGTCTGGTGGGTCTTTGAGGCCTGGTGTGTGGACAACCAGGCACTAGCGATGAGGGCCTCCATGCCGCAGGTGTTAGTGTTTTTGTAAAGGGGTCTGGAGAAAGGTTTAGCGGTCGCATCCCTGTGGGTGCAGGTAGTGACCTTGGCCTGTTATAGGGGTAAGATAGGCGGTAAGCCACTTGGTTGTCATCCTGATGTTAAACGTTTCTTACGGGCAGTGACTCTTCTTCGGCCACCCCGTAGATTGGTGATCCCCAGTTGGAATCTTCCTCTGGTCTTAGAGGCATTGGTTAAGGAGCCGTTTGAGCCATTGTCGGGGGTGTCTTTAAAGGATCTTACCGTTAAGGTGGTGTTCCTAGTAGCGATGTGCTCGGCAAGGCGCATTTCGGAGTTACAAGCTTTATCTTGTCGAAAGCCCTTTTTGGAGTTCTTTGAGTCTAAAGTAGTTTTGTGGCCCGTGCCGTCCTTTTTGCCTAAGGTAGTCTCGGTGTTTTATGTAAATCAGATGGTATCGTTGCCAGTATTCGTTGCGCAGAGACTCCATCGCTTGGATGTGCGGCGGGCCTTAAAGATCTACATCCGTAGAACAGTAGCTTTTCGGTGATCAGATCAGCTTTTTGTGCTATTCGGAGGACCGAGGCGCGGGCAGGCGGCTCCTAAAGCCTCCATTTCTAGATGGATTAAGGCGGCTGTCGCATCTGCATATATTTTGAAAGGAAAGCCCGTACCTGAGGGTTTGTGGGCTCATTTTACGGGAGCGAAGGCTGTGTCCTGGGCTGAATCCCAGTTAGTACAAGCGGTAGGTATCTGCAAAGCGGTGACATGGTCATCGCTGAATTCTTTCGTCAAGCACTACCATCTCGATATTGAGGCGGAGAGGGATACTTGTTTTGGATCGGCTGTGCTTCAGGCTGGTCTGGCGGGTCCCTCCCTTTGAATTTCTTTACTGCTCTGTTACATACTCAGAAGTTTGGGACTAGACTGGAGGGACGATTAGGAAGAGTAAATTAGACTTACCTGCTAATTTTTGTTCCTGGAGGAACTCCAGTCTAGTCCCGCATCCCCCTCTGGTATTCGGCAGCCTAAAGCAATGGAGCCTTTACAGGTAAGCATTTAATGTTGGCAGCGGGGAGATTTCTTTCTTAGTTTCCTTCTCTCTCGTTTAATGGGGGGGGTGGACCTCAGTACTTTTCACTGTGTTAGTGATGGGTCGGTGACCCTCTGTTGTAATTTTTAAGCTAGGTTTTCTTGTTAAAGGTTAATACTTAATGGTTGCTCTGGTGAGTCTGCTTTGTCAGTAGGTTACTGGAGTGAGGAGGCAGATCCAGGAAGGATATACCAGTTGTCATCAGGAAAAAAGATGAGGTGTTCTCAGTCTCCAAGCTGCTGTGATAGGATCACAACTCAGAAGTTCGGGACTAGACTGGAGTTCCTCCAGGAACAACTATTAGCAGGTAAGTCTAATTTACTCTTACAGTGTCTTTGAACATAATAGCCTGTTTATACAATATCAAACTTTTAATATTCATTAAATAAATGAGTTTTTAATTCTTTATGAAAGGCCTTGAATTCATTGATGGCTTGAAATGTTATTCAGAAGCATATTCCATAATCCAAGTGCATAGAAAGAAAATGTTTAATGGGCTATTAAAATCTTGCTATATCACCCTTTGTAACGTCAGAGCACTTTCCATTAAAACAAACATCTGTAGTTTCCAAGATCGCCTTTGAAGCTCTTTAAAAAAACAAACAAACCAATTAGTGTTACATTAGTAACTCTTCAATCTTTAGAGATCATTAATACTAATGTTATGATTGAGCCTGGCTGATATTATGAATGATCACTATTAGACAAAAATTAGCTAGGTTAAGACACTTTGATTTGGTTTTCTGCACTATGTTATCAGAGCGCAGCTTGCCCATTTGGCGGGAACACTGCCCATCTGGGCCATCTGGGGAAAGGCCCCTGCTGGGGATTGTGAGAAGTGTTGCTGGATGGCACAGTCCGGGGCTTAGTGTTCCAGGGTCCTGGAAGGGTTGATAGCGGCAGTCAGGCCTCCCTGTCTTTGCTATGGCGGTCACCTAGGTTCAAGCGTCCTGTGTTTTGGGTGACAGGAGTGGGACACCTGGACATGTGGTGCTGGATGTTGGATAGGCTCATACTTCTTAGGTGCACTCTCCTTGAGTGCGTCTGCATGTCCGTGTTCCATCTGTGATCTCATGCTCAGGTGATTGTTGCAGCAATGACAGAGATCGCTTGGGATATCGTGAGCGGGGTTGTCATGGTGTTGCATGAGGTTGCCAATGCAAGACGGGGCCATCCTGAGGAGTTTGGGCCTCAGTCATCAGCTTTCCCTTCGGTGGCCCGGCTGTCCAGGAGGCACCCCTCCAGATCCGCCGGTCCAGTTCTTCTCTGCCTCTTCTCAATGTGGGCAGGGGGGCTGGCAGATCTGGAAATTCACGTCCAGTGCACGTTCTACTGTTTTACCTCTGTCTTGGGGTTCTGAGGTCATATATTCCCAATCATTTGTTTGGTGGGGTGCTGCTGTCTGTTGTGCAAGACAAAGTGGTCAACAGTCGGAGGCTGTTGTCTATTCCCCTTACCCCTGAAGGTGCTCACAATTTAAGTTTTTTGTACCTGCGGAGGTGTATGTTGTTAAAGGCTAGCAGGCGCACCTGTGGGACCAGAATCCTCGGTTCTTCCGACCTTCCGTTGAGGTGCGCGTGTGGGGTATACTCCCTTGGTCGGCTAGCAACTTGCTTCACCCATTGGGCCTTCCCTTTCCTCAAGGCATCGTTGCGTCCCACTTCTTCGTGGGGGCTCGCCGCAGGGCCTGGAGTTATGCTCAGCCGGTTCCAGCCAGGGCTGAGTCCTTGGGGAGAGGCTCCGATCCTAACGATACAGGGAGTGCTGGGATCCGTTCAACCAGGTTCCTTCGGGCCCAGCGTACGTCGTCTTTTGCTGGCCGGTTTAGGTCTTCGGGTCATGGCGGTGCTCCGAGAAGACCAGTAGGCTGCACAGTGCTTGTCTTGGAGCAAGCGCGGGATATCTGTAGGTTCATGTTCAAAGCCGTCCGGTTACATGTCCCTCCATTGTGGAATGCTGTACTAGTAGGCATACTTCATATGCTGGGCTTACAAGTTGGCTTCTGCGCTGCTCGGCATCAGCCAAGGTGACTGCCGGTTTAGGCTGTGGAGTCAGCCTGGAGGAGGGGCCTTGCGTTCTCTGGACAATGCCCTGTTCGGTTGTGTGCCTTGTGGCCCTTATGGAGTTGTAAAAAAGAAAAAAAAAAAGAATAATCAAACAGGAAAGCCTTCCTAATTGTCCCCACTTCTTTTTTATAAGGTTCTGTCCCTTTCTTCCGGGAGCTTGGCCGGAGCGTGGTTAGACTCAGCTACATTTTGGGGATCCTTTATGTACAAGGCGTTTTAGTGTACGCAGTATGCCCAGTGTTCCATCGTCTGACTGGAACGGTACGCGGTACGTCAGCCGTGGCAGGCGTTCACGGACACGGTAGCGGATCGAGCGCTGTAGGTGCCGTCTGAGATCTCCGGGATGGTGGCCTATTTCGATCGGCAGGGTGGAGTCGGTCGGGTGGTCAGGGTGGCCCGAGCGAAGGGACAGCGTGCGCGGTTGAAGCCTTGGCGGCCTGCGTTTCGGTGGGGACACTGTGGTGGCGAATGTCCTTAGCGGGGTCCAAGTGTTTGCCGGAGGAGTGAGATTGCATCAGGCGGTGTGCGCGCCGCGTGTGCTCAGATGCGGTCAGCCCATATTGGACCTCATGGCGACCTGTCAGTCTGCGGCGACGGGTCGATGTTTAGCAGAGGACATATGAGGCTACTGGATAGCGTCGACGCATTGGTACGGGGCCGTGGCCCGGTCCATTCTATGCCTTTCAGAGGTCATAGTGAAAATGGCCGACTGGGTCTGGTTGCTAAGATATGTGCTCTTCATTAGTCAGTGTTACCAGTGTATTCTGCAACATTTGCGTGAGCTTGCATAATCTTTACTTGCAACCAATCGAAATAACTGTCCAAAACCAGTTGATGCAGTCACTACTTAAATTTGCCTCGCTTGACAGTAAAAAAAAAAAAAAAAAGACATATTTATTTTATACGGATAGGTCACTCACAGCATATTTGGCGATTCCTCGTCCTGGTGTTAATCATGCAGATAATTTCTGCTCTAGTTGTGGTGATGTGACTTTTACATCACAAAAATGGCATATGACTGTGGTGGTTCAGAAAGCCTACAATTTATATTTTGGCTGAAGAATAAAAGATCAGGATAAAAGCTAGGCGCCACACATATGCTGCAATACATGTGTAGCAGATCTCAGGCTGTGGATGGATGGGAAAAGACCATCAAAGTCTTTTGCGGTTCCAATGATCTGGAGAGGGCCCATGGATCACGTCGGCGATTGCTACTTCTGCATGGTTCCTCCAATTCCGGAGGGCATATCCAGGTGATGTAAGCGGTTGGCCTACTGGCATGGCATCGTGGGCATGGCTACCAGAGTCTCCTTTCTTTTTTGTCACACCATGTAAGACTCCACATCTTCTGAAACAACGCTGGACTCTGGGGCACTTGACACCCTCTTAGATGCCCTTGGTGGATCACGCTTGGTTTATTGCAACTCATTGCTTAGCTGCATTCCACATTCTCAATTAAAAAGACTCCAGCTGGTCCAGGACATAGCTGTAGAGCTACTTTGTGTTGCAAAGAATAAAGCCCTTAAGAGGTGTGACAAATAGGGTGTTTGACGCTGGTGGTTTTTCCATTTCCCTCATTTTGCTTCCCACCTCTGTCTGGATGGACCTCGGTTCCGTTCTCCCTCGTGGACTCCGGCTGTGCCTGTTTAGTTGTCGGTTTGGGACTTACGCAAGAACACTTTGCTTGTAACCTGCGTTCCTTGGACCTTAGGTGAGGTTCCGTCGCTTTCTGGGAGGTCTCTTCGCTGCCTGTCCCTCCGTGGAGGCGGGTTCTGCGGGAGAGAGCAGCGGTTGCTAACACTTGACACCCTGGTGGGGTCGAGAGCCAAGGGGGAGCTCAAGCGGATTTTTCAGGCGGAGCTCCGGTAGCCTTCTCAGTAGGTCTGTTTCTAGGGCGTTCAGTGTGTTTGCGATGGCGAGTTTGTCTTTCTGAAGCACTAGCGCTGCTTGTGGCAGAGTTCTGTGCTGTTTTCACCAGTGAAGAGGATCCAAGTGGGCTCTCGGTCGTGTCTTCCTGGTTGGCTTACCGCCTGTTGACGTGAGGAGCGGGCTGGGGTCGGTGCCTGCTCTGTTCATTTAGGGGCCGAGCCGACTGGATAGGTCCCTCCCAATGATTACTGCTCTGGTACATCCCAGTGGTGGAGGACTGAACTGTAGGACCGATAAGGAAATGGAAATTACACTTACCTGGTAATTGATGTTCCTTGAGGGAGTACAGTTCAGTCCTCATTCCCGCCCGGGGATGGATGTTTCAGACGCGAGGCGTCAGTTCCGAGTATGCTTTCGGATCCTAGAGTCGGCAACGGGCTCTGATTGGCAGGTAATCGCGAGAGCAACCTTTTCTGCCTATACTCTTCCTTAGTTCTCCTTCCTTCTAGCTCTCTGTCTTCCGCTGTTTGGTGCGCAGGGGGACAGGGGCACGGAGGAGGGTGTTTTCGGCCTTTCTTTTTGGGGCCCTGTGATTTTAAAGTTGAAGTTTGAGCATAGCTTTATATTTAGTACTTTAACTGGTTGTTTGTTTGCTCCTTTGAGTCTGCTTTGACAGTAGGTCACTGGGGGATCATGGGAGAAGACCAGCAGGATATACCCGGTGATGTCACAAGTTTGACTTGTCCAGTCTCCATGTTGCAGGAGGAGGTGCACTACCCAGTGGTGGAGGACTGAACTGTACTCCCTCAAGGAACATCAATTACCAGGTAAGTGTAATTTCCATTTTTTTTAGGCAGGCCTTGTAATATGTCATTACAATAATCCAGATGTGGCATTATGATTGCTTGTATTATTGATCTAAAGTCCGATAGTTCTAGGATGTTTCGTAAGGGCTGTAGAGTTCTTAGTTTGTAGAAAATGGTTCTATTTAGAATTCTTAGGTGGGTTTCCATGTTAAGTGTCTTATCTAGAGTGACACCTAGGTACTTTAGTTCTTGTTTAGTGTTATAAGTTGTATTATTTAGTATGATTGTGGGGGGGTGTTTAAACTCTGGGTTTTTGGAGATAAACATTACTTCAGTTTTTTTGTGATTGATAAGCATATTGTTTTGTTGGAGCCATTGTTGTGCTTCATTAAGGCATTTTTCTAAGGGACTGTAATCTGGGTTACATATATCCATTTGAGTATAAAGCATTTTATCATCTGCATAGAGATGATAGTCAATTTTGTGTTTTTGGAATATTGTGCAGATTGGTCTTAGATATAAGTTAAATAATATAGCGGATAATGTTGAGCCCTGTGGGATACCTTGTGTCTGAGGGAAGGTATTGGATAGGTTTTTATCAAAGTAAACTTGTTGTATTCTGTTTGATATATACGACGAGAACCAGTTAAGGGGGGTTCCATATATACCTATTGTTTCTAATCTTTCAATATCCCACCTATAGGCTAAAAGTTAAGTGCCTGGGGGAGCAAGAGGAAATCCTGTTAGCAGTGGTGCCTAGGCTACCCTTTGATTTGGTTCTAGGAAGAGACTGGCCAAGATTTAAGCAGGGTCTAGTGGAAGAACTAGGAAAGAAGGAGGGAGAAGGTTTAATGGTAATAGCTCCCGGGCCTTTATTTGGAAGTCCTCAGACCCCAGCTAAAAAGATGGTTAAGCGTCCAGAAGACCAAGCTACCCCAAAGCAGACATTCGTCCTAAAGTACCATAGGGTCACAGAGAAGGCCCAAGCTCCTAAGCGGGCAACCCCTCAAGCTGCTGGGTTTGACCTGTGCAGCATAGAAAATATGACTGTACCTAGCCAAGGGAGAGCCCTGGTGGACACTGGTCTCCAAGTGGAAATACCTATTGGATGCTATGGGAGAGTAGCCCCAAGGTCCGGATTAGCCCTTAAATATTTCATCGATGTGGGTGCGGGAGTAATTGATCCCGATTACAGGGGCAATATTAAAGTTCTGTTGTTTAATTTTGGACAGAATGATTATCACGTGAAGACAGGAGACAGAATTGCCCAATTGATCTGTGAGAGGCTGGGTTTTCCACCTGTGGAGGAAGTCACATCCCTGGAGAATTCTGAACGTGGAACCAAAGGCTTTGGTTCTACTGATGTCAAAGGGGTTAAAAGCCTAGCTGCCACCTGTGCCCGAGAGAGGGAGGTGAATGAAGAGGAAGATTTGGGACCCCAGGTATCTGATTGTAAAGAAAAATCAGAGCCCCAAATAGGTGAGGACCTGACAGTGGTACAAAAGGAAGAAATTAGGAAGTTGCTTAAAGAATTCCCAGATGTGTTGACACCCATACCTGGGGAGACACATTTGGTTGCCCATGAAATAATAACTCCACCTGGAAATTAGTTCGTCAAAGGCCATACCGCTTGCCATAGTCCTGGTGCCGAAGCCTGATGGATCTTTAAGATTTTGTATTGACTTCCGGCAGGTAAACGCCATATCAGTTTTTGATGCATATCCAATGCCAAGAATTGAAGAGCTGTTGGACCAGCTGGGACAGGCTCAATACTTAACCACCCTTAATATGACAAAAGGATATTGGCAAATCCCTCTCACCAGGGAGTCGAAGCCGAAGACTGCGTTCAGCACCCCCGTTGGCCTTTTCCAGTTCAAGAGGATGCCTTTTGGACTGCATGGAGCAGCGGCTACCTGCCAAAGGTTAGTGGATCAGGTACTTCGACCCCACCAAAATTATGCTTTTGCATATATGGATGATGTCATAATCCATAGTAACACCTGGGCGGAGCATCTGAAGAGGATCAGGGCAGTCTTGTGCTCCATGAAGCAAGCGGGAATCACTTTAAACCCGAAGAAGTGTGCCTTTGCAAATAGGGAGGTAAAATACCTGGGCCACCTAGTGGGAAGAGGAAAAATTAAACCTCTAATGAGTAAAGTAGATAGCATCAGGAATTTTCCTCCTCCAACAACAAAGAAACAACTAAGAAGTTTCTTAGGACTTATTGGATACTACCGCAGGTTTATACCGCAATTCGCAGAGAAAAGTGCAATTTTCACGGATATGCTGCGGAAGAATTGTCCAAACCAGCTAAAGTGGACACCTGAAGCTGAAAAAGCGTTTTCAGTCTTAAAAGGAAAATTGTGTACAGGGCCGGTACTGAAAGGGGTGGACTTCAAGAAACCCTTTCTGGTTCAAACCGATGCATCGGATGTAGGGCTAGGAGCAGTTCTATCCCAGTGTCATGATGGGGAGGAGCATCCTGTGATGTACCTGAGCAGGAAGTTGTCACCGGCTGAACAAAAGTATTCCACAATAGAAAAAGAATGTTTAGCTATCAAGTGGTCAGTGGAGGCGTTAAGGTTTTACCTTACAGGGAGAAAGTTCCAGTTGGTCACGGACCATGCCCCACTTAAGTGGTTGCAGCAAATGAAGAACCACAATGCCAGGTTGACACGCTGGTACATGGCCTTACAGACATTTGATTTTCAAGTTGAACATCGTGCTGGGAAGTTACACAAGAATGCGGATGCCCTTTCCCATATTACGGACTGTAGAGAAGAAGTTTCACCAGTGACACCAGTCCGTAATAACTTAAGCAGGGGGGTATGTGATAAAGAAGCTTATCATAGCTCAGGAAGGAGCTATAGAAAAGGTGAAGTGACTCTGAACAAGCAACCTGTCAGTTCTGGTAGAAATAAGAAAACAGAATTTTCCCATAAAAGACTACCAGTCCCAGAATGCACCAGGTTTCCAGCAGCCATTAGAGGAGCTGAAGTGAGGAAACGTGTGTTCAATCAGGAGGGCTATGAGGTAATCCCTAAGCACTCATCTCAGAGGGCAGGGCCTGATTCAGCACAGCTGCGCTGTGTTAGGGAGGAGCACTCATCTAAGCAGAATAAGAGTAGAGTTTATTCTACAGATGACCATCTTCATGATCACCTTGGATATCCAGAGAATTGTCCTCAGTATCCTGAGAATCAGCTTGAGTTTGATCATCAGTTTCATCTGAAGGATCATCAGAAGAAGAAGCCAAACCGGACGGACAGAGAGGGAAAGAGACCCTTTGGAAGAAGGAAGAGAAAAGCCTTTGAGAGGTCTAGAAGAGTCCAAAGCAGTACGTATACTGGGAGGTATTCCAAGGGCCAGCATACACCATTGGACTGGGGAAAGCCAGAGGAATGGTGCTGCAGAGCTAGGAATCACCAGAGGCTACCTGTGAGGGAGACGGCTGCACGTGGAAGGGACCCTAAGACCTGTGCCAGAAGGTATGTGAAGAGAGATCCAGTGTCCAGGGATCTGGATTGGAAGGCTGGACATAAGAACTGGACTACATACTGGCCAGGCTATATAGAGAGGAACTCTAGCAGCAATGGAAGCTCAGGTATGAACACTGATCTATGCCCTAGCTATAACCTTGAAAGACAGCAGGGAAACAAGTATTCTCCTGAAAATGCTCCATTGAGAGATTCATCTGTGCCAATCCATGATATTGAACCCATGCTTGTTGAACAAGGGGGAATAATAGCAGATGAGGATCCTGTTTATATGGACTGCTCTCTATCTAAACTCCGTTGGTAACTTTCTGTTATAAAGTACAGCAACCATCACAAAGAAATACAAATTTGTTCTTTAATCTACTCAGAAAAGCTCCTGAAGCAGGATTTGACCCACACAGTGGAAGGCAAGCCAGCTAAGGGGTTTCAGCTGGTAACTGCTAGCAATTAAGCCTTACCTAATTGCTTCTGAGCTAGGAGAAAATCACTTCTGTATCTATGTGGGAAGTAATCAGAAGTTAACCTGAAAAGAACAGTTTGTTTCTTGCTTTGTGGCTTTTCATTTGTTGTTTTCCTGATTTTGACTTTGTTTTTCCAAGTTAACACTGAAAGCAAGTAACCTAATTTATGTGCTACCAAGCATATCTGTGTTGGGAGAAATAACCCCATAAATAAAAATCTTATTGGCTTTACCCAAGAGCACAACTAAATTATTGTCAGCAGCTGTGTCTGGTGTGAATGAACTACATTGCCCACAATACCTTGCAAATCATACAGATATATGCACTTGCCAAGACTGTGAAGATTTTCACCCAGGCAGCGTCTGACAGTACTGCGGTGCTGCAGATACATGCAGGCAGCATGCAATGGTGCACATAGGGGAGGTATCCAGGGGGCACCCCATGGTCCAAACAGACAGCACACACCAGCATGAGGCAGGGCAGGAGCTGTTTCCTTGTTGCGCAGCTACTTGGCAGCAGCCCATGTAGGTCACATCCATGTCTATCACCATCCCAACCTGCAAACCCTCCTACACATGTCTCAAAGCCATGCTGAAGATACACCTGCCCTGTGATGCCACTGATCCCCTCCCTTGTCATCATGAGAACATTTTGCACAATCCCCCCTCCCTTACTTCTATGCATGCTTGCTGTACAATCTAGGAATGGCCCTGCTGTTCAAGCTAATATGTGTTTTTATGTTGCTTTTTATTGTATCTGCCCTGCTAGTAGATGGTGTGATATATCACATAACTAATACCCCAGAAACCATATACCTTCCCAGCACGTGTGCCATGCTTAGGTGCACATCTTACATTGCCCCACAGGTGACCATGGATATTCTCTCAGGATCTGGCTGCTGACACCACTGCAGCACCCCAGGACCCCACAGGAGGAGCGATACAATGTGGCCCACAAGCAGACCAGGGCGGTCGTGGAGAGAGCCATCAGGGTCCTGAAGAGCCACTTACGGTGCCTAAACTGCAGTGGGGCGAGCTCTTATATAGGCCAGAGCATGTCTGCATCATCTTTGCATCATGCTGTATCCTGCACAACTTGGCGAGGCAGCGAGGCATACTGGACCCTGAGCCCAGGGAAGTAGAAGACTGGGAGGCCACAAACGCAGCTGAGGGGGACAGAGCACAGTCAGAGAACCAACAGCAGGCCCAGGCACTGCCAACAGTGCCTGTCTCATACGTGAGACATTCTAATTACAATGCCAACACACACAGTCCACCTTAATGTGACTCGAAGAAACTACAGTGAAGGAACTGTGTCAGTATGTGTCTTATTTCCTATAATTCATTCCTCTAATATTGGTCATCTCCCTCTCTTATCATTGTGGGCTAATGAACATTGTATGGTAAATATCCCACCCTAAGGTTTGGGTATTTGTATAATGCTTGCATTTATGTTCCTTTCCATAGCAAGTGTTTCTTGTGTTATGACTTTGAAATTGCATAAATAGTAAACTTTAAAATAAAAACTACAGTGTGCATAGGGTTCAGGTTCCCCCTCACGTGCCCCCACCTTCTGAGGCCGCAGCCTGCCATGGGCGTTTGGATATGCATCTTTTGCAATGTAGTGGAACAATGTCAGGAAAGGTGCTGGCATCATCATCACCCTCCCCTGTGAGGCAGACTGTTGCTGATGGGTCTGGGCTACCAGGTGGCTCCAGTGGTGCACTGCGCACCCCAACCCCTGCCCCCTGGACCTGCTGGAGGCCCACCAACAGGCATAGAGCACTAGCAACAGTGACCTGGTAGGCCGCCATCTCCCTCACCAGAAGCAGTTGGGCCTCCTGGTGGTGCCCCACACTCAGTCGGTGTTCCCACAACACCTGGAGCTCAGCCTCTCTCACTTGTGCTGCAGCCTGCAGGTCCTGCCAGATGCCATGCAACTCAAACTGGATGCCCTCAGTGCAGGACAGCAGACATGCCTCCTCCTGCAGTAGCTCCTGGTCCATATCGTCACACCCTACTTCCTCCAGCTCTTCCAGGACATGGAACTATAGCTTGGCCAGTGGTGGCTCCTCTGTCTCTGGCTTCTCCTCCCTGGCAGCCATACCAGCTTCTATGGCTGTGCTGCATCCCGGCTTCACAGTAGGATCATCAGCAGTGGGTGGTGATGCACACCCCACCCCATATGTTCAAGGCTGGGTGGGTTCGCTCTCTGGCAGATCTGTGGGAGAGAAAAGGTATCAGAGGGTAGTGCCTGGTGGTGCAGTGTGGGACTGGGGGGGCTGCCAGCCACACTGTGCAACAGGCAGGGGGACCCCCTGTCATGCACTGTCCTTTGCACCCCCCTCCCCATCTCACCAGGATGGAAAAAAGACAGATCCTGAGTGGACAGATCCATGGTGGGGACCCACACATCCCCATCATGGTGCCACCTCTACTCACCCTCTTGTGTGCTTGGGGAGAGCTGTTGAAGTCAGCAACTCCGGAGATGGAGACCATATCCATGAACTGTAGAACATGTTCCTCCAGGGCATTGGGTGCACAAGCACTCAAGTGGCAGCCTGCTGTTGCTGGCCCATTTCTCCTTTGCAGCCTGCCATACCACCCACTACTTCTTCTTAATATCCTCCACATCCCTGTTGCTGTGGTAGATGGCATTCACTCTCCTGGCAATGTCCCACCATGCTAGCAACTGTGAGCCAGCATCCTCTGCTGCAAAGAGGGTGGCATGCTGCTGAATGATGAGCTCAGAGCCATGGAGGTCTCTGCGGAGTAAAGTTTGCCTTACGTGTTCGCTTTGGGCCTTTAGGCACTGTGTATTTCATTGTGATGCCAAGGAGCCAAGGCAGTGTTGGGTTACCCATGAAGGTCCTTTTATACATACACAGATATGATGCACAGTTATGCCACGCCCTGTCCAACCCCATATCCGGTAGCTGCGTAACATTTTGTGCACTAATGCTTTGAAAATCAGCATCATGGCATGCCACTGTACACTGACATAGGATATGCATACATGGACATCCAGACCACACTACCCGGATAGAACCAATAGCACCTGTCTTATGCCCATGACCCGTGGCCTACCACCCGTGGTCCCCAGCACCACCAAGGCAGACATACAGCCCTGTTCTGTCAAGAATGATGACACAGAGGGCCACAAACCAGAGGCACTTTATTGCAACACATGCTAACATACAACATTGGCAACATCTGTAGTCTACTACACTACAGATCCTATCATGGAATGCCACCTGTGGTGGACCACAGTGACCCTCTGTATACACTATGGCTCCTACCCTTGCAGGGCCTGTGCATCTCTATGGCCCAGGATGACCAGTCCGCAGGTTGGTGGCTCACAGCTATCCATGTCCTGCCATGGGATGGGCCTATAGTGCAGGGGGGCCCTGGAGGTGTTCTCAGACCACAGCTATCAGGGTGTCCAGGCACCTGCAGATGGTCTGTGCTGCTGCTTGGACATCCTCCCTGAGGAGGTGCACCTCCGCCATGAGGGTGGCCAGTGCCTCCTCACCGGGTGCCTGTGGGGGCAGTGGTGTTGTGTGGCATCTCCATCTGGCAGACCCCCCACAAGGGGCTGCGTGGGTAGGTGCGGGATGTGAATCTGGGGCCACTGCTGGTGGTATATGGCCCTATAACATCATTCCATACCATGCCATGGTCCAGTGTGTGCATGTCTGGTTGTTCTGGGGGCCTGCAGGTGCACATCATACATTGTAGCACTGAGGTGTGGCCAGGCCCCACCCAGCGCATTTCTATCATACACCGTGGGAGATCTCCCACCGATTGGTCTGCCTATACTATACATGTAACTATGGTTGCTGCTCCCTGTGTCTGCTGGTGTCTGCCGTGTGACTCACTGACCTGCTTCGGCTGCCAGCTGCTCTCTGATGTGTTGAAGTTGATTGGGCCACTGGCAGTGCATCATTCTGTAGCATCACTTGAAGTTGGGGTCTACATGGGGTCAGTTGAACATTACCAGCTCACCTATTGTGCATTCCTATATCCTGACGGTGCCTAGTGGGCTGCTCATCGAGGCAGCGGGAGCATTTCCATGTGTATCCTGTATGGTGTGCATGTGCTGGTACACCACCAGCATCTGACCCCAGATTCGCCCCTGCTGCTACCTCCAGTCCCATGCCACATGCCCTGTCCTACCACCTTCCTCAGCATCTATACCACGCATCCACCTTTGTCACCCCTCTGGATCCCATATCCTGCTCAATTCAGGATGTCCTAGTTTTTGCAAGCTGGGCATTGCACATGTCTTGTCCTGTAACATCACATTGTCTACAAATGTCATCTGTTCTGCCTGTGATGTAGTGTGGGGGCTGGGCATCCACTGTGTGTAGGGATCCAGTGCAGCCCCTGTGATGGTTACAGACCCCCAACAGGGCCAGCCTGTCCACCTGCCTTGCTAAAGTGGTGTAAATGGCAGTGGCATATGGTGGTCAGCAGAAGCACATAGTGGGCAATGACGCCACCCCTCCCAGCTGCACAGCCTCCATTTAGGTGAGGCAGGCAGCAGCAGTCATCCAAAATGCAGCAGCACACAGCCACCACATTTATGAATACTACCACTAGCCCCCTCAATTCCCAGCTGGGGGGGAGGGGTGCATGGCAGCTGCTTCTGCCTCTGCTGGCAGGTACCCTGGTGGTGCCCCTGCCCAAATCGCAGCTCCCCAAGTGCAGGGCCATGCCTCCACTTTGGCTGCCATGTGATCTTTATCTTTATCTTTATTAAAACATTTGATAAACCGCTACTGCCGAAGCATAGAGCGGTGTACAATAAAAGGTCTACACTGCAAATCATAGAAAAGAACGCCATAAAATGAAAGGAAAGTAAAGCACAGCACATGATGCTGCTGCCATCCTCCACCAGGGGAGCTGGAGCATCCACACATGCCATGTCTGGGCAATGTTACTGCTATGGCCAGCCAGGGCTGGCAGGGTTGTACTTTGTGTAGTATGTCCCCTCTCTGGCACCTGTTCAGCTCCCATTTGTAATGGCACCAGCATGTGCCTTGGATCCACATCCCTGTCTGCAGGTGCAGAAACACATCAGTGCCTTTTCAGATGTGTCTGCCCTGGCCTGGTGCTTAGCCCCTCATCCCTGTGCACACTGCCCATTCATGTCTCCTCACCTGTGCAGGCAGAGTTGGATCCCCCTCCAGATGGCCATCTACAGCCTTAGGTTCAGCCTCCAGCCCCCCCCCCCCTTGGGTACAGCACCCCCTCATACCAAAGCACAGTCCGTATAAGGGTCTCCTCTTCATCTGGGCTGACATTTGCCATCCTCCTTGATGCCATGCCACTACTATCTATCAGCCTAGCAACAGGGGCTCCTGCACAGGCAGCTCATAGGGCTTGCCTGACGGTGGTGTTGCCACTGCTCGGGTACTCCGGATAGGAGCTACATAGGTTTATCCCCATGTCCAGTCCCTGCTTATCTGCCCAGCATTTGGGGCTCTTACACGGGTATTGCAGTATAAAGTTTTGTTTTACCCCTACATGAGTAATCCAGATTCGGATCCCTGCGCTTCCCCATCTATTCTGCGCTATGCGTCTGCCGCCAAGCTAGGTTTGGGTCTCATTTTCATTGCTTGACCATTTAGGTGCTGCCTGACTCACGATTTCAGCACTTTTATTGTGCGGGTATCTTTAGCTGGGTAGGCCCTGCATCGACACCTTGTTCAATATTGGGCCCGATATGACTAGAGTGAGAATCAACGTGGTGAGGGCTGCTGAGGAAAGAAAATGGCAAATTGACCGGATACTGGTCAAAGAGCAAGAAACAAAAATTCTACACCACAGTGCTTATGTGGTTGTGAAAAGAAAGGTGGGAATCTAAGATGAAACAAAGATATCTGAAGTTAGGAGTAAGTGTGAAAGTGGTATCATTTAGCAGTGGGTCAATGACAGGATCTGAGGCCCCAGTAAACCAGTAATAATACGCTGAGATGCCACAGTCTTGTATGACATGAGGAGGGATCTAGCTAAGCTTGAAGAATGGTCTAGAATTTGGCAGCTGGGATTTAATGTTAAAAAATGTAAGATCATACATTTTGGCTGCAGCAATCCAAGGGAGTAATATAGTATAGGGGGTGAAGTACTTTTGTCCACTAAAGAAGAGCAGGACCTAGGCGTGGTTATGTCTGATGATCTTAAAGTAGCTAAACAGGTATAAAAGGCGACGGCAAAAGCTAGAAGGATGCTTGCGTGCATACGGAGAGGAATGGCTAGCAGAAAAAAGGATTGGTGTGACCTCATTTGGAGTATAGTGTACAATTCTGGAGACTGCACCTTCAAAAGGATATAAACAGGATGGAGTCAGTACAGAAGGTGGCTACTAAAATGGTTAATGGTCTTCATTATAAAGCATATGAGGACAGACTTAAGGATCTTAGAGGAAAGGCGGGATAGAGGTGATATGATTGAGATGTTTAAATACCTCCGTGGCATAAATGTACAGGGGGAGATCCTCTTTCAATTGAAAGCAAGTTCTGCCACGAGGGGACATGGGATGAGGGTGATGGGGGATAGATTCAGGAGTGATATGCGGAAATATTTCTTTATGGAAAGAGTGGTGGATCCGTGGAATAGTCTCCCAGTGGAGGTGGTAGAGATGAGGACAGTATCTGAATTCAAAAAAGCATGGGACAAACACAGAGGATCTCTAAAGGTAAAAAGGGGACTGTTGTAGTTGTTGATATGGAAGGACAGACTAGATAGGCTATGTGGTCTTTTTCTGTTGTCATATTTCTATGTTTCTCTTGTGATGCAGCGGACCCTCTGCTGGAGAGAAAAAAAGTTTTAAACTCTGAAAGAAAAAGAAATTGCCTGCAATTTCCAGAGAACTTACCTAGAGGGAGCAGGAGAGCTAAGACAGAGACCACAGAACCACGCCCTAGTGGGCAGGACTCTTATTCCAAAAGCTCACATTTAAGAGCAGGCAAGCCAGAGTTTAGAGGCAAGCCAGAGTCTGGAGGGAAGCCAGAGTCTGGGAGGAAGCCAGAGTTTGGAGGCAAGCCAGAGTCTGGGGGCAAGCCAGAGTTAGGAGGCAAGCCAGAGTTTGGAAACAAGCAAGAGTCTGGAGACCAGCAAGAGTCAAGAGGCAAGCAAGAGTCAAGGGACTTGCCTGTAAGGAGCTCAGCTGCCAAAGCCTCATCAGCTGAGAGGAAAAGGACAGGCTGGGAGAAGAGAACCAGTCCTGAGAGAGAGAGGACAGGCCGAGAAGGCCGAAGCCAAGCCAGACCGGGCCCAGAAGCCCACAAGAGAACAGGCCTTAAGGGCCAGAGAAGGAAAGACTGGGAAAGCAGGAGGTATATTCCAGAGAGCACCGATACTGAAGGCAGCAGTCACGGTACGCCTCCAGCCTCACCCCAGAGAATCAAACACAAAGCAAAAGGTAAAACTTTTAACCTTTGTCATTGTATACCTGAATTTAAGCAAAGAGAAGAATCCTGGGAAGGAGATTCTCCATATAGAAGACAAGAGCAGAAGCAAAAGTCAAAGGATAGTTTGTGCAACAAAAGGACTGTTAGAGGAAAACATAGAGATAATGTTTTTAAACCTCTTGAGCAAGCAATGCCTTTCTGGTATGCCACTAAGCTGAATCGTGGGCCTAGACAGACTGCTAAGCCATGGGAAACAGTAAGACTAAATCACATGAAGGACACTTGCCCTGATACCTCAGAGCAGTCAGAGGAGGCCATGCAAGTGGAATCTGTGTATGAAGACAGTGATAGTCCCATGGAATGCACATACTGTGCTGGAAGCGAAATAGAGGCCTTCCAGAGTCATTGAGCGAAGGAAGCTTTTTTTGCTGTTACATATTTGAATACTGTGAAGTTAACAGTGTTTGGTTATTTTATTTCTCACCTTTAAAAATCTGCTGTAAAGACTTACTTTGCCACGTACCGGAGTGTATATCCTTTGTTTTTGAACCCTTAGTGCTTAAAGGGGAAAATAAAGCCTGTTTTTTTTCCCACCACTTTTGTGCAAGTCTGAATCTCTTCAGGAGTTGGTAACGAGGCTGACACAAGGCTCTGACCCACGACCCTCGCACCTGGCCAACCCTGATTACCATCATCTTAGTGACCCCCCCGGCTCCAGCCCTCCGGTGGAACTACTACGCCGCCACCAGGGGGTGCTGTGCGGCCGGGGCGCCGCGTCACACTCTGTAACAAGAGGTGAGATATATTAAATAGCAAAGGTGCTAGTATAGACCCCTGAGGGACACCACAGTTGAGGGGATGTAAAAGGGAAGAGACAGAGCCCAATGAAACTGAAAATAAAAGGTCAGAAAGAAATTATTGGAACCACTGCAAAACAGTGCCGTGCAAACCTTCATCAGAAAGATGAGAGAGGAGAACAGAGTGATTAAGCTAAAGCAGAAGAAAGATCTAGGGAAAACACTAAAGAGATAGTTCCTTACTCAAGAGGTATGAATTTCACTGAAGAGAGATATTCAAATAGTTTCTGTAAAATTGGCCAATGTAATGGTGGGCCAGCTCTGATAAGGTGCAGGCCCCATAACATGGCCGCCGGAGGCGGAGGGCATGGGTAAAAGCAGGCAGTGAGGAGGGGGAGGAGCAGCCCTGTCGATAAAAAGGAGGACTCAAAAACTGTGGTCCAGAAACAGAGTGTTAAAACCACTAAAATATAATATTCAAAAATCACTCTGATTTTAACCAATTGTAGCTGAAACCTATATTATGCTAGTACTGCAAAGCAAACAATAAATCTTTACTTAAGGGCAGGTCTCAGACTGGTGACTAGCTTATCCTCCATACGGAGGGAGCAAAATCTGATGGCATCAACGACCGCCCTGTGTTTTTTCAAAAATATATAAAGTGCTTCCCAGTAGTGCTTATTCAAGTTCCTAATAAAGTTTCAACATTTCTTATTGCCATAAAACGATGGATAAAAAAATCAGCTTATCTTTTATTGAGGAATAAAACGTGGTCTGGAAAAGTGGTCTGGGAAAAGTGGTCTGGGAAAAGTGAACCAGGTCCAAGCCATTGCCGCAGTCCACAGAGCGGGATGTGTGCAGGCTCTCCTGAGTTCGCTAGATGGAGCGCAAGCCGGGGGAGGAGGAACCGTAGAGGAGATGGTTTGGTGCCAGACGGCTACAACCTAGGGAGAGGAGTCAAGGGGTGAGTATGCACATACTATTTCACTAGCTGGGTGAATGGGGGGCAGAGGGGAGGTAGGGGGCAGGAGGCAGGGCCACAAGGGGCGGGTGACAGCGGGTGTATGGGGGTAAGAAGGGCAGACGCTGGGGGGGCTGGTGGGGGCAGGCAAGGCAGTCAGAGCGGCAACACAAGTTTGGGGAGTAAGGGGGGTGGAGAGAGTTCAACATGGTGTTGAGGGACTGCTACAGGCCTTGCTGTTAGTATAACCGGGTCCAGCATGGCAGCAGCTAGGGTGGGGTGACCCAGAGCATGGCCGGGGTGGCTAACAATGAGATCCCAAGCCTCCCACCCCTCAACGGGTCCCTAGCACAGGGTAAAATGGGGGTCACGTGAGCGGGACGGTGCCGGGAAAAAGGGGGTTGGTACTGGAATTTCAGCTGGCGGAAGATATGTGCCTTACCAGCGTGTTAGACAGTCACATGCCACTCGCTCAAAAAGAAAAAAATCTGGAAGGGCGAATACATAGACATTTTCTCATTCCTCATCTGGAATGAGGACGAGAACTGTGAGTGTTCCAGCTGCCGCAAAAAGTGCAAGCTGGTCTCTACAAAAGCGAACAGTGTCCCACAGGCAATTGCAAACTGGTGTGAAGCCTTTAGAGTGCTGGCCAGTGAGGTGGGTGAAAGACACCCAGAACAGTGCAGGAGGCCTTTGCAGTACCAGGACACCATTTGCGACACCTGGCTGGAGTAAAATCAATACTTTCGTTGGAACATGGCAGATAACCACGGGCTGGGCTGGGATAGGAAAAATATCAACCTTTGGATCTGGCTGATGACACAAGAACAGCGGGGGTGCTGGCCAGGCAGGGCCTCGAGTAACGGGTGACCCAGCAAGCCCGTGGGGCCCCAACAGCCCTTTTGGGGGGACAGCAGGTTTGGCTTGGGGGAGGGCAGTAGCCTCCCCTTGCCACCTGATGGCATTATCCCCCTGCTCCCAATTACCCCAGACGCTGGAGGGTGTGCAGGCTCTTTAATGGCGGGTATTGCAGATTTAATAATACCTGCAAATACCGCCATTCTAAATATTTAAACAAGCAAAACTTTTTCAAAAGACGGGGAAGCTGTAGGAACTAGAGGAATTAAAATGAAACTGCAACGAGATAAACTCAAAGTCAATGTCAGGAGATACTTTTAAGGAAAGGGTGGTGGATGCTTGGAATGCCCTCCCAGTGAAGTGAAGTTGTTGGGGCGAAAACAGTGACCAAATTTAAAAAGGCATGGGACAGACACAGACGATTCCTATATAGCAAGATGATGGAATCAAAGTAAACTTAAATAACTTTTATGCTTAAAGGAAAAAGGAGGATAACCTGCACTCAGCTACAGGTACAACCTTAAACAAAGGCACAGAAGGGGTAACCTACATGGAGTGGCGGGAACAACTCTGACTACCTCACTGGTCAAACTAGATGGACCATACTCGTCTTTATCTATTACTATGTTAAGGCTGATAACTTAGATAACTGGAGTGCTGCTGAATATCTCCAGGTGGAGCCGCTAGATCCCTGGCTAGCATCAGGGCATTCTGGAAGCAAACCGGTAGTAATACCCAGGGATGGCCAGGCAGCTGCGATATTCAGCTACTGCCCAGCTATCCCTAAATGGCAAAAGTAAGGCATCTTAAAGGCTGGCCTAGCATGCACTGCAGAAGTTAATGGGCAGCGGCTGAATAATTGCCATTGCCCAATCAGCTTTGCCGCTCTCCAGTCAACCCGGATATTCAATGCCCTTGGCCATCTGTTCAGTCTCATTCTAGGATCAATGTTATCTATACAAAATTTGGAAGATACATACATGCTATCCAGTGAACATATATCTCTCTTCTTTGAAATATCGGCCTGAATGAATAAATTGAAAATATAAAATGGGAACACAGGATAATAGGAGATACAGGAGCCTATTGAGTAAGCCGTGTTAGCTGTTTAATTGGGAACTAGATCCCCAATAGGAGTAGCCTAGTAGTTAGAGTAACAACCCCTTACCCAAGAGATCAGGGTTCAGTTCCCACTGGCATTCCTTGTGACCTTGAGCAAGTCACTTTACCCTCCATTGCCTCAAAAGAAAAGGCCTGGTAATTTACTTCTGGTCATGCCTTACAAAGAACACCCAGGGGCTGCTGGATCACCAGGAGTCAACATTGATTAGATGTCACTTAAAAAAAAAGTTAAGAAAGGTTTTGTAGTTACGGAACATTAATCATGTCAATTACTGTGTGGCAGTGGCATACCCAGAATTTCTTGTTTTGGCAGTAGGCTAGTCATACTCTTATCTACAGACAATGCCTTAGAGTTCACCTGACAATGAAGATCTAAGTAGCCTGCAACAATTGTCAATGTCATGCATGATGGAGGATACTTTAAGAATCTTGAACTTAATCACTTCAAGCACTTACCAATGCTAAACCTTATACAGTACATAGATATGGAAACATTTGTCTCAAGAAACAATATTCCATAACTTGAAGTTGTCATTATCGCAGATTGTATCTTGTCAAATGTATCAATGCACATCACATCCTGCAAAATGTTCTAAAACCCCATCTGATGTTATAACAAATCTCCAAAATTTAGCATACATCCATTAACTTGTTATATGACAAATGGTTTCTTAATGTCCCAGGACTCAAACAGCAGGTACTTGACCTATGAAAAAGCAGCACTGCAAATATTACACCAAGCCCTAGGACTCCACTATGTCTCCTGTTGTGGCACAGCACAGTCCAGATTATTACAAATCCGTACACTGAAACTGTACCGTACCTTGGTCTCTCACACACACACACACACTGTACCGTACCTTGGTCTCTCTCTCACACACACACACACACACACACACACACACACACACACTGTACCGTACCTTGGTCTCTCTCACACACACACACACACACACACACACACACCCTTACCTA
Source organism: Ichthyophis bannanicus (assembly GCA_033557465.1). NCBI lineage: Eukaryota > Metazoa > Chordata > Amphibia > Gymnophiona > Ichthyophiidae > Ichthyophis > Ichthyophis bannanicus. The sequence continues at coordinate 86,887,582 of CM066042.1, forward strand.
AGACACAATAAGGGACTGCAAATTAGCAACATAACCATGCAAATAAAAACTGTAGAAGGAATCCTCCCCCCTTCCCCCCCCCCAAAAAAAAAACAGGCAGTAAATGAAAACTGAAGAAAATGTATTTCTTCCTGTACTAAGCAAAAAACAAAAATATAAGAAATGCACATTCTCAAAGCTGACCAGGACTGTTCAGTAAGATTCGGAGCACTATCTGGACAGTGCCACTAAAATCAGCATTATGCAGAGTACTGGAGTATTCTGTGTTAGGGGAAAAGGTCTAGCTCCATAATCAAATAGTGTTGTTCTCCAGAGTTCTTTCTAATACTGTCCTTTGGCCGGGCGATAGTTATTGTCTTAAGCTTTCTTCAGAAGTATGTTGAACTTTGGTCTCGGGAAGATCTTAAAATTGCCTTTTCAGATCTCCCATTCTGCAACCAGCACCATTAATTGACAACATTAGAACAGAAACGCTGTAGGAAGGAAAATGCTTTCCATAACACTGGAAGGAAGTGTTATGCAGTGATAGATTCAGGGGCAAGAAACAGAAAAATGAGAAAGCAGACCTCATTTCATAGTCACTTGTCCCCTTGTAAACCAAGTTACATTATGAAGTAAGGTCGTAAAAAGATTCACCTTCCAAGGGATTTCATTTCAACCCAATTAGTGTAGTACGAGGATATAGCCTCACAAACCAAGCTCTGCGTCTTTGGTAAGGATGTGAATGCAAAGGCTTACTGCCTATACTAACCTTTGCAGTATTGCATTTCCTCTACAGAATAAGATGTTCAGGCTATCCTGACAGTGTTTCAGTCAGACGATGAAGCCATTTTTCATATTCTATCTCTGGTATTTCTCTTCAGCTCCCCATGGTAAAAGAGTGAATTTCTTAAAATGGCTGTCTGCAACTTTTAATGGTGTTAATCTGTCACTAGGTGCTAGAGGGAAAACACTTTGTCTTTGTTTTCTAACTGTAATAACTACATATTGAATACTGTAGGTGATTTATTAACAAAGAAATTTTACAAGCCAGCCCATACTGATGAATGACTGCAATTTTATGCACCAAAATCGATATTCTTTAATCGAGTCAAATCTGAACAAATTAAATTAAAGTAAGGTTTCAAAATAACCCGAAAGCAAAGAAATGAATTTGTGTTAACTCTACCACTTGGTTAGAGCACTAGTGGGGTTTCTTAGAGGGAGAGCAGTACAAATTGGATAGGCTTTCTACTATAACTGATAATCATTTAACTCCTAACCTTATTATAAAAGCATTGCTCTTTCAAGGGGGGCAGTTCTATGGCAGAAGTCCCTACTACTTCAGCTGCAGCATGCTTTCAGACAGATAAACTCACGCTATTCTCCTGGAAAACTGACAAAATTGCCCACCACTTCCTCCACCAAATTTTCTCTATTAATCCATACAGAATGTTCTCACTATATGGTCCATCAGTCTGGAATGCAGTCCCAGACAACTTAAAATCCATCAATGAAATAAAGGAATTCCTCAAGAAACTGAAAACTCATCTCTTCTTGGAATATTCAGAACTAACGAAGTCCGCCACAGCAGCAAACCACCCAACCAATAACCATCCCCCCTTTAGAGACTAAGCTCCCTACACCCTCCCACCAAAGTTCACAACACAGCGTCCCCTAGCCATTTCCCCAACTCCTCCCCCACCCCTCCAACTCCCTATCCACCCTCTTCTGCTACACCATTATGATTCTCAACAATCACAAGTCAGACAAGTATTAACCACAATATGCCTTAACCAATGTGCAAAAGTTCCCCCTCAACCTGTAGCCCAAACAACTGAACCTGGTTAAACTGTTCAAGTTATGTTCACTAAAAGTTATTATAAGGTCATAACGTTTAATTTGTTTCCATTTGCCTTAAAGTTTGCTGTAAATCCATAAACCACATTTATTGTAAACCGCTTTGACACCATAAAAAGCAACATCAAAGAGATGTTAAAAATAAATAATAAATAAATGATGAATGGACTAAACTAAGCCAGAAGGGGATAGACAGATATCCAGGTGGTTACAAATGAAGACTCATGATGCTGGATCCCTAGTTCTGAATGAGCTGGAAGACCAGAGAAGAGAAGGAAGCGACGTTCCTGTAAAGATTAATGACTTTTGTGTAAAATCATCAGTCCATGTGCAAAAATTTCCTCTGATGAAATCTATGACCAACTGCGTGCAGTGGAAGCTAGTGACTAGAAATTATGGGCCCGATATGCGGCAGACCTACTTATTGCCGGGTGTTGTCCTCACTTCACCCCTGGGATGCCCTGGCTAGCATCAGGGTTTGTACAGCAGCACCCATGGATGTTCGGTAGCACGAACCATATTAGGGTTGCTGAATATCCTGATCAAGGCAATTAACATGGTTGTCAGGTCTGCTAACCGCGTTAATCCCTTTAAATACATATCGAGCCCCACAAAGTGAATAATTAAGGAAATTGCTATTGTTGTTAGCTTCTCGAAATATTCACATTTTTGCTCTTAAATAAAAATCATGCCTGCCTATTTTATAGACATTATTTTTTCCATACTTCCCTATAATAATTTATGTAGTTGCTATCACTTTCATTAAAGAGCTGATATCCTACTTCTGAGCCTATGAGTGGCTTTCTGCGGTCTCCCATAGACTAAGGATGGTGAGACAGATGTTGCTCCCCTGTCCTTTCTGACCTCAGACCTGAACCTCTATTCTTTGTATTGTATTGTTAAGATCTTTGATGTATATACTGTAAATGCCTCTCACATACCTCTGTCTTTCCTCTCCCCTAGGGTATACACTTTGAGTCTCATCTCACTGGTGCTTTCGGTGCAGACTTGGAACTGTTTGGGGGCTATAGGGTTTATTGTTTATTTGACACTATTTCTAGTTGTGGATGGATAAGGGGCGAGAGATAAACAGGGGTACTTTAACCTGTAGGGGGACACTGATCTGGGGGTGGGAGGAGGATTTATGTACACAAACATACAAACATGTATGAAACTGCCTTCCTCTGGACTACTGTGCAAGCGCTAAACCCTGCACCGCTGCAATTCACTTCCTCTGTGTTGCTTTATAGCACCTAATTAAAATATGAAGCAGTAATGTATTTTCTTGTATGCTATGTTTTTCCATGTGTAGGGGGGTTCTTGATCTGACAGATTAGATGGAACAGTGATAGAAAAAATGTTCATTCCCCTCCCCCCCATACAAATATATATCCATTGTTTGCCCAATAAACCACCAGCGATGTTGTTTATTTGGTTCATCGGGCAAAACAGTGATTATATATTTGGAGCACGATATTCTGTGGCAGCAGCCACCAATCTAACATGGTTAGCCCCCGCCACCAAACTTTAAACCTGAATGTTGAATGACAGGGTCACATCTGACCTCAGCATTGAATATCTAGCTTGCCTGCATTTGCAGGTTAACCGGGCAGCGGCAGTATTGAGCTACTGCCCGGTTAGCTTCCACAGTGAAAGTTAGGCCAGCCTTTGCTGCGCTATACTTTAGCTGCATAGCCATAATTGGGCAGTGGCTCAATATTGCCGCCTCCGGACCACTAATTGATGTTAGTGCCGCTGAATATCCCAGATAGAAGGAGTAACAAAGCAGACCAGCTTGATGTGTTACTCCCTTTGAATATCAGGCCCTTGGTTTTACTGCGCAAACAAAGATCTATCAAGTGTGACAAACGGAGCAGTAAATGTGCTTCAGTTTTGCGCTTAGGGGAGCGACAGGGAGCACAGATGAGCTCTGAAAGAAGGTTCTCTCATAGGAATCCTTGGAGTTCTAGCCCTCTGGGAGCCCTAAATTGACAGAAGGTGAGCTCATGTTGGAGACAAGCAGTCTGGGAGATGTGGGAAGAAAGCAAAGTCTCAGAACACCAGGGGAAAGTAATTAAGCACCTGGGGCCAATCAGTCTGCTAGTGAATGAAAGAAAAAGCCCAGACCGTTGCTACAGACTGCAAGGAAGGAAAGAGCCTAGGCGAGGCAGAGCTGCAAAAATGCCCAGGAAAGTTTCTGGAGTGGGAAATATACAGTTGGAATGCTGAGTTAATGGTAAGACCCTAAAATAAGCCAGAAACCTGAAAACTGTTTATCAAGGATCTCTCAGGGATTGGGCAGTGATAGAGGACTAGTGCGTTTGTCGTGGGAAGGGTTCCAATTAGAAGTCAAAGGGAGGCATTCACTTGGTATGTAAAGTGTTTTTTGCACATGAAAACACATTTTAGAAAGGCTACGTAGATAAAATCTGGGACGACCAAGTCAAAACATTTGAAAATCAGTGGGAGGGGCAACAGAGAAAGCCGGCATGTGCAAGCGCCTTATAACAATCAGCCATTCCCAGTCCTGAAAGACGCACATGTCCATGAAAAGGGAAAAGGAGGACATGCACAGTAATAGGTCAGACACATGCAGGTTTTTGCCCGATTTAGATATCTGTATATGTCAGATACGGACATCCGCCATTCCAGGAACATAGATTTGCCCACTGCCCTATTTCAGAATGCACTCATGTATCTCTTAGCACATGTACATCCCAGTATAGCTTCTTGAAAATGGAGACGTGCAGTGGAGTGAGGGTTAGGACAAATGCCTTTTTTGCAGTGCTTACTGCCATGTTTTTTTGAAGGAGTAAAACATATCGGGGGAGTGAAAGAGCATTCCCCTCTTCTCCTTATAGTTGTTGGTTTGCCGAAATGAGCACTTTTCAGAATCATAATTAAACTTAACAATCGTGATCATCACAACACCACCCCTCTCACAGCAATCCTGTAAAAATGCCTAGTTGAACATCATACTTTTTTAAACATTAAACTTTGTTTTGTATGTATGTGTACCTCCTCAGAGGTACGAGAATGTGCTGATGGTCCTTTGAGTTTGTGTGGCTGTCAGGGTCTATTGTTTTTCTTCAATTGCTGCTTCTTTTTGCCACGCCTCAGAAGCTGCCGCTCAGGTAGCCACTGAGTCTTCCCTAATGGTTGGTTGGGCCTGTCCCAATAAATCCACACACTTGCAGGCATCAATGCCCCCCACCCTCAAAATCCCCTCCACATATTCCCTATATCACTATATAGGCATCTCCCCAACCCCCAAAACAGCTCCGTGGCCCAAACCTCCACCCCAAAATTCCCAATAACATATCCCCATCTACCATCTCCCTATAGACACAAATACGCATATTATAACTCACACACATACCCCTATCATACACCATTATTCACCACTCAAACTCCATACACCCATCACCCATAAAACCATTGACACCCTACTGAGACACCATTTTACCATCTCTCTGCTCACTGAGCTTTCATACAGATATGCTCGCATCTGTGAATGGAGGATGGGGAAACATGATATTGTATTACATTTGAAATATTCACTTCTCAACCCGCTTTAAAATGCTTTAGCAGTAATTAGAGTTAATCAATTTTTGTTTGAGTAGATTCATCATCCATTATCTTGTTTTGTTTTGTTTTTTAGCAGTCAGAATACAACTCAGTGCTATGAAGCCAGACACCATTTTCCGTATCAGAAGAGCACATATACAGGTGCAACCCCAATCAAAAAGCCAGATAATCTCACTTTTAAGAGCAATTAGTGCTCATTTGTTAATGTTTAAATGTACTATTATGCAAAAACCATTTTCAAGCTTATGTTTGTTCAAGCTTATATCTCATCTAATGTCAGAGTAGCTTCACGCAACCTAACATTTAAGGTTGTTTTAATGACTGCACTATCATAAATCATAACAAATAAGGCTCAAAAGTCATCTAAAAAAGCAAAGAAACAAACAAACCAGGAATTATAATTAGAAAACTAGCAATAACCTTCTGTTTCAGAAATAAAAACAAAAAAGTACAATGGACTTCAAATCCCCAACACACATTAGCACTCACAAAGCTTTGGTGATAAACATATGGCAGAAAAGTTTAATATATTTGCTACATGGACTTGATTTTCAGTAGACCAAGTTTTGTACCTTGGTTGACCATTTGTGTCTTTATTATCAATAAGGGGCCAGTTTTATAAGGACTGTGTGGAAGGTTGCATGTATTTATGTAAGTTTCTATTTTAAAGGACTTACACATTTGAATGATCACTTAGGTGCGCAGCTTGAGTGATCACTATTCTGAAAGCATGCGCTTAAGTCCATCGTTTGTTCTTTACATTGGCGTGTACATGGGGGAAGAACTTGGGAGGAGCATAGGCGGGGACTTTAATTAACACACTTAAGTTATACAGTAGTAAAAGTGGCATATGTTTTATGAAAATGTAGGTGCAATCAGTAACGCCTTCTCCAAGGCTGGCCCTATCACCAGGCAGACAAGGCATTTTCCTCGAGTGGCAGGCTTCAGGGGTGGCAGTACAGCATCTCCCAGACACTCCTGACCTTTTGCCAGCCTAGATTTAAAATCATGGTAATCAGCATTGAGATAGTGCCATAGTGCTACTGCAAAAGGTCAAAATGCCAAATAGGGGCTTTTCTCCCTTATTTAGCAGTTTCATCCCTATTGGTAATACTGGGACACTATAATTAAGGTCGGAGCTGCCATTTTGAATACAGGCCAGCAAAGGGGCGAAAGCATCTGGAGATCACTCTTTCCCTGCCACAAAACCCACCAGGAAAACCTACCAGTAAGTGCTGGTGGAGATCGGGGGTTGGGGAGGGTCAAGTGCGCTCTTGAGAGTGAGGCAGATGAAGAGGTGATGCTGATTAGGGAGGGTATTAGAGGGATCAGGAGGTGATGCTGCTGTTGATCAGGATAGAGGTTGATGCTTGGAGGCAAATTCCATATGGCTGGCTAGCTCCAGTGAAAATGTTTAAATCAGGCATGGGCAGAATTCACAGTTCATCTATACCCATGGCTGTGAAATCACTGCATATACATGTCCAGCGTGGCACATCCAACATGCTGTTCAGCTGGGCCATGCATGTATCCAGCCCAAGATTCACGCATGTGTGCAGGCATGGCCATAGAGTGAAGTGTAGAAACACCCCCCCCCCCCACTAATATTATGGGACATGGGTAAATGCTGAAATCATTTTGGGTGTCCCTGTGCTCACCGTATTCTGAAGCATTGCATGTTTCCAATCATGCCCGTCTCCACGATATACCTGTGAACGCCACACATCCTCAGTTAAAATGTGCATCTCCTAAGCTGCTGTTCTTGCTGACACTGTTTTGCTGATGTAAACTGGACATAAATGATGATGATACATAAATGCTGATAAAAACTAGACTAGATATACTAACCTGTGTCATGCACAGAACACTGCAAAGTAATCTCAGTGTACTCTAATGTGTTATAAGATCAAGTAAATATTAATATGTTTGTCATGACATACCTTACATCACACATTACTTGGCAGTATAACACTGCCTCTGTTATTCTTGCTTTGGTCATCTCCAAAAACACTCCTTAAAATGTTAAGAATGGACCCTTACCAACCTCACAATAACTTAAACTAACTTTGCAATTCTCCTAAGGATGCATTTTATTGCTGAGCGACAAAACTATGGTCCTCTAATGACTATAAGCCTGATTCTGCAATGCGGATTGTGGGGCTGCACGTCTCGGTGGGGCATGCAGCCCAGCAAGCCGTCCGGGCCTGATTCTCCCTCTGGCTCTCTCCGGGAGGGAGCGGGATCTGGGCAGAGTGGGGGCGGGCCAGCCCAGCAGGACATACAGGGCCGATTCAGATCACAGCCCTGTAAGTTCTGCCGGGTCAATGGGGACATGCTGTTTATTCCATCTCTAAGGTGGAATAAGCAGCACAAATCTGGTAATCAGGCCCAGAGATCCCCCACCCAGGGCTGGGGCCAGGTGCAGGGAGGTCCCTGCCACCTAATCCAGGCCTCGGCAGGCCAGCCATGGGTCAGGAGGTGGGGAAAAGGGGGGCCGAAGCCTGAGGAGTTGGGGGTGCCTGCGGGGAGGATGTCCCTGCAGGTGTCAGGGGCATGCCGGGCTGTCCACAGCCCCGATTAAGAACATAAGATATGCCATACTGGGTCTGACCAAGGTCCATCAAGCCCAGTATCCTGTTTGCAACAGTGGCCAATCTAGGTCATACGTACCTAGCAGTTTCCCCAAAAGACACAGGTTCCACCACGCTTGTAATGGGTCAAGCATTGATATCCTGGGTCCCTTTTTAGTAATGGTTTATGGACCTTTCCTCCAGGAACTTGTCCAAACCTTTTTTAAACCCAGCTACACTAACAGCCTTTACTACATCCTCCGGTAACAAATTCCAGAGCTTGATTACACGTTGAGTGAAAAAATATTTTCTCTTATTTGTCTTAAATAGTTTACCCTGTAGCTTCACTACATGTCCCCTAGTCTTTCTATATTCTGATAGCGTAAACAATCGATCTACGTTTACCCGTTCTACTCCATTCATTAATTTATAGACCTCTATCATATCTCCCCTCAGCCGTCTCTTTTCCAGGTTGAAGAGCCGTAACCTTTTTAGCATCTCTTCATAGGAGTAGCCTTCAATCCCCTTTACCATTTTGGTGGCTCTTCTCTGTACCTTTTCTAATAACGCTATATCCTTTTTAAGATAGGGCGACCAGAATTGCACACAATATTCAAGGTGCGGTCGCACCATGGAATGATACAGAGGCATTATAATATCCTTTGTGTTATTTTCCATTCCTTTCGTTATGATACCTAGCATTCTATTTGCTCTTTTGACCGCCACTGCACACTGGGCGGAGGGTTTTAACATGTTATCCACGATGACGCCTAAATCGTTTTCCTGGGTGGTGGTTCTCAATGTGGAACCTTGCATCGTGTAACCGTAGTTTGGGTTGTTCTTTCCTAAGTGCATAACTTTGCACTTGTCCACATTAAATTTCATCTGCCATTTGGATGCTCAGTCTTCCAATTTATCAAGATCCTCTTGCAATTTTCCACAACTTTAAATAGTTTTGTGTCATCTGCAAATTTTGTTATTCCCCTTTCCAGGTCATTTATGAATATGTCAAAAAGCAGCGGACCCAGCACAGATCCCTGGGGTACTCCACTATTCACCTTTTTCCATTGGGAAAATTGGCCATTTAACCCTACTCTCTGCTTTCTATCTTTTAACCAGTTCCTGATCCACCATAGTACACTGCCTCCTATCCCATGATATTTTAGTTTTGCCAAAAGTCTCTGATGAGGGACCTTGTCAAAGGCTTTCTGAAAGTCCAGATACACTATATCAACCAACCAGGGGCGGCCCAAGGGGGGTGCGGGGCCATGTGCGGAGACTCGGTGCGGGGCCTCATTTGCATAAGGGAACTCATTTGCATAAATATTTCCATAATGCTAACATACACTAACTTTTAGTAAACATGTCTCTTAATGAGTGTATGGATAAAGACAGACTAAAAGATTTCTACATTACTATATTCCAGTGCCAACAGCCAGGCACATTAGGAACTACTACAAACACTGCCCATTTAGAACCCATAGCAAACCCGCCGTATCCTAACAGCACTACCAGGACTCACAAAGCACCATACCCTACCTATCAAAAGGCAACACTGCAAATATTAAACCAATACATTTCAGAGAACAATACATGACCTACTGGGGAAAGAGAACAAGTGACAATGTCTAATAGGAATTACATAAACAGAATACCTCAGCTCAGTTACACATGCAGAACATAGACCATCACCAAACAAGGAATCACAATTTAGAAACAGGAAGGCAATAATTAAACTGGGAACCCCAAAAGCCAAACATGGAATGTACAACAACACTGTAGAAATAAAACTATAAATTAATTTCCTCTTGTACCAAACAAAGCACAGACGTTAATGATGTACATTTCCCAGAGCTTTCATATTCCAGGTAATAAATTCAAAATAAAGAGATATCTTTCTACCTTTTGTGCATTTTTTTTCAGTTGCAATTGCTCCAGCCACTTTCTTCTGGTTTCTTCATGTTTTCTGCTAACTCTCCATCATCTGCTGTCCATTTGTCCTTTCTTCTCTCTTCTAGTTTTTTTTCCATTCTCTCTCTCTACATCTGCTTTAACATACTAATCTTTCTCCTTTCTCCTTTTGCTCTTTCCTCATTCCTATTTCATCCACTCAAATTTTACCCCTCCATCCTCAATCCCCACTTACTCTCCCAATACCTGGCCAATTGTAGATTTTTTATCCCTCCCACACAAAATATTTTTCCCCTCTCCATTTTACTCTCCCAGCCCCATCCCATTCTAATCCTCCCCCAACATCAGTTCCCTTCTAGTTCCAGCCTCACCCAGTATCCATTCCCTTCTAGTCCCTGCATCAGCCCATTTCCAGTCCTAGCCCCCCATCAGCCCATTTCCAGTCCTAGCAACCCCCAACCCAATACCAGTCCTAGCCCCCCCATCAACCCACTTCCAGTCCTAACCCCCCATCAGCCCACTTCCAGTCAGCCCCCCATAGCCCATTGCCAGTCCTAACCCCCCCCATCAGCCCACAGCCCATTACCAGTCCTAACCCCATCAGCCCACCTCAAGTCCTAACCCCTCCCCATCAGCCCATTTCCTGTCCTAGCCCCCCCATAGCCCATTATCAGTCCTAACCCCCCCATAGCCCATTACCAGTCTTAACCCCATCAGCCCACCTCCAGTGTTAATCCCCCATCAGCCCATTTCCAGTCCTAGCCCCCCCATAGCCCATTACCAGTCCTAACCCCCCCAACAGCCCCAGCCCATTACCAGTCCTAACCCCATCAGCCCTCCTCCAGTATTAATCCCCCCAGCCCATTTCCAGTACTAGCAACCCCCCCAACCCATTACCAGTCCTAGCCCCCCATAGCCCACTCCCAGTCCTAATCCCCCTCCCCCAATTTCAATTTAAGCCCCCCCATACCCCATTACCAGTCCTAACCTCCCCATCAGCCCACTCCCAGTCCTAATCCCACAGCCCATTTCCAGTCCTAATCCCCCATCCCCCAATTTTTAGTTTAAGCCCCCCATAGCCCATTGGCAGTCCTAACCCCCCATCAATCCACTTCCAGTCCTAATCCCAACAGCCCATATAAAGACTTAGCTCCCCCATAGCCCATCACCACTCCTAAGCCCCCCCATAGCCCATCACCACTCCTACCCCCCCATAGCCCATCACCACTCCTACCCCCCCCCCCCAGCCCATCACCACTCCTAATCCCCCCCCAGCCCAGCCCAGCCCAGCCCAGAGAAAAGTTTAAAAAAAAAAAGCTGTCTTCTCCCGCTGCGGGGGCCGCCGCGGCAGAATCGAGTGTGCCGCGGGGACCCCCTGCCCAGCAGAGCCTGCCCTCCCCCGTATCACCTCTCTTCGTAGCTGCAGTCACACGCGCCGGCTTTCAGAGCGCAAAGGGACTAGTTTCCCTTTCGCGGCTCTGTTAAGCCCGCGGGGGCTGATGGGCACTTCCCATCAGCCCCCGCGGACTTAACAGAGCAGCGAGGGAGAAACTCTCCCCTCGCGCTCTGAAAGCTGGCGCGTGTGACTGCAGCTATGAAGAGAGGTGATACGGGGGAGGGCAGGCTCTGCTGGGCAGGGGGGGCCCCGCGGCACACTCGATACTGCCGCGGCGGCCCCGGCAGCGGGAGAAGACAGCTTTTTTTTTTTTAAATTTTACTTTAGGATCAGAATGTTTTTTGCGCGGGGTCCCCTGAAACGCAGGGCCCTGTGCAAAAAACATTCTCGCTCAATGGACGGGCCGGCCCTGCAACCAACTCACCTTTGTCTACCTGTTTATTCACACCTTCAAAAAAACATAATAGATTAGTAAGACAAGATCTTCCTTGTCTAAAGCCATGTTGGCTGTCTGCCATTAGGCCATGACTATCTACATGCTGAGTAATTTTGTTCTTTATGATGGTTTCCACTATTTTTCCCGGTACTGACGTTAGGCTCACCGGTCTGTTGTTTCCCGGATCACCCTTGGAACCATTTTTAAAAATTGGCGCTACATTGGCGATCCTCCAATCTTCAGGTATTACAGATGATTTTAATGATAGTTCACAGATTACTAATAGCAGGTCTGCAATCTCATATTTCAGTTCTTTCAACACCCTTGGATGTACACCATCCGGTCCAGGTGATTTGCTACTCTTCAGTTTATCAAATAGTTGTAATACATCTTCCCGGTGTAGCGATATTTCTTTCAATTCTTCTGCAGTATCACCTTTAAATACCACTTCAGTCATGGGTAATATCCTTACATCTTCCTCAGTAAAGACTGAAGCAAAGAATTCATTCAGTTTTTTCGCTATAGCCTTGTCCCTTCTTACTGCCCCTTTTACCCCTCTATCATCTGATGGTCCAACTGACTCTCTCACAGGTTTTTTGCTATAAATGTACTTGAAAAAGTCTTTATTATGCATTTTTGCTTTCGTAGCAAGTTTCTTCTCAAATTCTTTCTTTGCCTGCCTTATCATTGCCTTGCATTTAACTTGCCAGTGCTTGTGCTGTTTCCAGTTTTTGTCATTTGGCTCTTTTTTCCATTTCCTGAAAGATGATTTTTTGGCAACAACAGCCTCTCTGATCTCACCTTTAAACCATGCTGGCAGTTTTTTGGACTTCCTTCCACTTTTCTTAAAGCGTGGAATACAGCTGGTCTGGGCTTCAAAGATAGTATTTTTCAACAACACCCAAGCTTGATGTAAGTCTTTAACCTTTGCAACTGCTCCTTTTAGTTTTTGTTTAACTATTTTCCTCCTTTTATTATAGTCTCCCTTTCGAAAGTTTAAAGGTAGTACTGTGGAGACTTCCGGTGATGTCAGCGGACTGTATGGTGGCATGAGGATGGAGTTCTGCTGCCAAAGCCTGCCACCAAGGAGCAAAAATCCCCAATGTGGAGGGCAGAAGCGGCGATTTGAAGCGGAGGCAGTAGGTAAGTTCCCTGGCTGCTGGCGGGAGGTGGAGAAAGCTGTGACGCCTGAAGGCTCAGCAGAGCAAATGGGCAGATAAGCGGCCCACTCCAGGAAGCACGTGGCAGGGCAGAGAGGAGGGCTGAGCACAGCGCGCTGATGCGATCCTGGGAAGGCGACAGATGAAGAGCAGAAACGCTGGATTGGCGAGGCAGCAGCAGAGGTGATGAACCTGAGGGATGGTGGAGACAGCAGAGCGAGTGAAGGAAAAAGTTGATTCAGGCAAGCCATGGTGAGGGAAGAAAACCTATAAATCATTATAGTAGTCCCCAATATAATAAAGAAGCACAAGCTAAAAACAGACTACCTCGCCTATATTGCAAAAAATATTGAGAGCTAAGCATCTGTGAAATAAAGGGACGGAATATCACCCGGAGATTCAAAAACAGAGATGCTCAAAGGGAGAAAGAAGCTGTAGCCCCAGGGGACTGAGCATCACAGAAGTCCGTGGTACACAGCAGGGGGCGTAAGAGGGTAAGATGGAGAAGTCCAAAGGCAGACTATAAGTGAAAAAAAAACCTGGCGGAATTCAGATCCTCCTATGCCCCATCGAGAGGAGGGAAAGAAGGGGAGAAGGAAGGGAAAAAGGTGGCGGAGCAGGAGATGGAGGGTCCCTGGAGCCCTGGGGTAGCTGACATGATTAAGATGTGGCTGAATGAGCTGAAAGAGGAACTTAAAGTGGAAATCAGCGGAGTCAAAACTGAATTAAAAGAGACACTGCAATCTCTGATGCAAGATATAGTGGATCTAGGAACCAGGGTCAAAGAGGCAGAAAATCAGTTGGAACAACAGGGGAAAGCAATGGAGGAGCTGCAAAAAGGTTGTGAGGGGTTAAAGTAAGCCCATGAAGAACTGAAAGAGAAGGCAGAAGATCTGGAAGATAGATCAAGGTGAAGTAATATAAGAGTGAGAGGCATTCCAGAGGACCCCCAATATAAAAACTGTGAAGAAGTTATTACAAAAGTGTTTGGAGCATTGTTACAAGTGGTGGAACTGGAAGAAAGGGGGGGGGGGGTGAAACTCTGCAAATTGAAAGGGCACATAGGGGGCTTGGGCCCATAAGTGACAACTGACCAAGAGACATTGTGGTATGTTTGCAATCCTTCAAAACCAAGGAAAGTCTCTTGAAGGCTACGCGGAAAAAGGGACATTTTCAGTGGGAAGGTCACGCGGTGGAATTGTTTCAAGATCTGTCAATGGGCACACTCTAGCGTCAGACAGAGATGAAGGAGGTGACAGCCTACTTGAGGAGGGAAGAGGCGCGCTATAAATCGCTATACCCCATTGGCCTGCTAATTACTGTGAATGGCAAGTCAACAAAGGTGAAGAACAGTGAGGAGGCCTGGGGTGTGCTTAGAGATTTGGGACTGACTAATCTACCAGTGGATATTGAGAGCCAATTAAGAACAAAGGATGCTATAACTTCTGGATCTAGGGAGGCGAGTCAGAGATGGCAAAGAGCTCCCAGCAACAGTCGGAGGCTAGCGAGAATGACCAAGGGCACCCAATGAGCGAAAGCGATGGTGAAGGACGTCAGCTGAGGAGGAGGACTTTGAGGAAATTAGTACAAGAAGGGTCAACAATTGAACTGGGGTGAAGAACAATGCTGAGTGATTTGTAAGGGATCATGTTTGAAGGGAGGGGTGGAGGGTGGGGGTGAAAGGGGAGGGGGAGGAAGCACGGGCTAAAATAATGTTTTCCATGTAAGTTACTATTGGGCGGGGAAGATAGGGGTAAGGTGTGGGGGGGATGTAGGAGATAAAGGGGGCTGGTAGACTGCATAGATGAGTTGAGTGAGAAGGGGGGAGGAGTAGGCTGGGGGGGGTGGTAATGGGAGAGGTTGGCTGGGATTGAAGGTGGTGTTTGGGCAAGAGGGGGGGAGGTGTATTAGGAAGGCAAGGGTGGGTTGAGGTCCGACAATTAGTCACCACTTATGGAAGGCATGTCCACTAAGGGGGGGGGAGGGAGGGGGGAAGGGAGGCGGGGAGGGAGGAGGGAAGGGAGAGAGGGTGGGAGAGGGGAAGGAGGGGGAGGGGGAGGTGGAAGTGGGCAAGAGAAGGTGGGAGGAACAAATTTTCAAGGTGAGTTAAAAATAGTTACTTTAAATGTAAAAGGGCTTAATTCACCATTTAAAAGGCAGAAATTATATAAAGAATTGTCATGCCAAAAGGTGTCGCTAGTGCTAATACAGGAAACACATTTAAACCGGGCGACAGAATACCTGGTTAAACCTAAGGGATATGGGGTATGCGTCCATGCATCAAACACAGTAGAAAAGAAGAAAGGAGGAGTAGCAATCTTAATTGATTCAAAATTAAAGATGGAATTACAAAAAGTAGTTAGGAATAAAGAAGGGAGATATATATTAATGCAGTTAAAAATGGGGAATGAATGGTATTGTATAATGAATGTCTACGTGCCTACCAGGGTGCAGGGAGAATTTTGGACAAAGCTCAATGAAGAGGTGGGAAAATTAGGAGATGGTAAACTCATATGTGGGGGTGATTTAAATTTAACTTGGAACCCCAACAGTGATGCAACGGGCAAAAGAAAGGGGAAGAAAGCAGATAGGAATAAATATCGCAATTTTGTAGCACAACACTGCTTGATAGATGCATGGAGATTTCAACACCCCCAGAAAAGACAATTCTCATACTTTTCTCATGTACATGGTTCATACTCTAGAATAGACGTCATTTGGGTAACTAAGGAGGTGGTGGGTAGGATTATGGAGGCGGAGATGGATTCAATAACGTGGTCAGACCATGCTTTAGTAGAGATAAGGATGACAATGGAAGGGGGGAGAGAGAGGTAATCAGTTTCGGAGGCTAAACAAATCTCTATTGGAAGATGAGAGGGTTAGAGAAGAAATAGAGCGGGAGACAAGGGAATATTTTAGATGGAATGATAATGGGGAGATGGCATGGGGTGGAGTCTGGGATGGATATAAGGTGGTAGTGAGGGGAGTTTTAATTAAATGGGGGGGGGGCACACAAAGGAAGGAAAGAGAAGGGAAAGGTAGGGAACTGAGAGAAAGGTTAATGAAATAGGAAGAATTAGATGCTCAAGATAGAAAAGGAATCTATAGAGGCCAAGTGTTGGCGGTAAGAACTCAGGTGAATGTCATGCAGGCAGAAAAAAAAAAGGTATCACATGCAGTTACTGAGACAGGAATTTTTTGAGGGGGGGCAATAAAGCTGGGAGATATATGGCGCAGAAACTGAAACAGCGGAAATTAAGATCATCAAATATTGAAAGTTAGAGATTCTGGGGGGAAGTTGGTCCACAGGGATGGGGATATACGGGAGGCTTTTAAGAAATTTTAGCAATCGTTGTATGAAGCAAAAACCCCTCCGGAGCCGGAAAGGGTACAGAGTTATTTAGACTCCATAAAGCTTCCGAAATTGAAAGAAGAGGAACAAAAAGACTTAAATAGAGCTATAACGCCAGAGGAAATAAGGTGTGATAAGGAAGACTCTAGTGAGCCCATGGAAGTAGAAGAAAAGAATGATTCTACCTTTAGGAAAGGTCACAGCCCTGAAAAGCACACGTTCCAGCATTTCTCTGGAGAAAACAAACACAGGGATTCAAAAGCTAAGCTGACACACCCAAGCCCTGATGACGTAGCAACAGGCTTGGAAACTGATTACAAAAACCTGTCTAAAGAGTCAGGGAGGCTGATCAGAGAAGAGGAATATAAACCAAGGCTAGAGAGTGAGTCAAGAGAGCAACACGGGAGGCAACAAAGGAAGCCACACGGAGAGCAACATGGGAAGCAGCACAGAGAGCAGCCTAGATGGGCGCACAGCTGGAGGAAACACAGTAACTGGAGGAATGAAGCCACGTGGAGGAAAGGAACTGAAGCAAGCAGTGCAGAAAGGGAGAGGATAGGAAGGTGGTCTGGAGTGCTCAGAGAGAAAGAGCAGGAAAACCTTCAAACCCCAGCACTGAAAGAAAAGCTTCAGAGAACTCAGAGGTGGGTGCCTAAGACTCAGTGCAGAAGTCTGCAGAGCCCAGCCTGGAACGGAGAACCGTGGCAGAGCTCCACGGAAGAACCTAAGCTAAGAGACAAGGGACTGTTTCCCCAGAGCTGGCAGGAGATAGCTGCACAGCCGCAGAGAGGAGTTTCCTCAGGCTCAGGTACTGCTTACCCCTATTCACTAGAACTGTGTTTAAAAGACCCACAGGGAGTTCTAGGGAGAAAACACCCTGAGACATGGGCCAGTAGTTATTGGCAAGGCACTGCAGCACAAGAACCTGAAGCAATGCAAGTGGACCCTAAGGAGAGTGATTCCTTACAGTCAGAACAACCTATGGATTGTACTTTATGCTTTGCAGACAGTATTGAAAGCCTTTGCTAAACTGTATAGTAAAAGCTGAGTGTAACTTAAAGAAAAGAAGATATTTTCTTTAGTAAAGGAAGCTGCCAATTTTTGTTCTTTTGCTGTATGCGTGAGAAACAGCTGCATTTGGATTGAATGAATGTAAAAGCTCTGCCAGCACACTTGTATAAAGAACCTTTTTGAACAAATACTGGAGAAGTATCCTGATGCAACTTACTTTGAACCTTTGCTTTTGGGAGAAATAAACTTTGTTATAGTTTTGCCTATAACCCTTGCTTCATGACTATTTTCTATCAGAAGGAAAACTACTTTTTCCAGCATGCATCACGAGAGGAAAGTTAGTTAATTTATCCTTCAATAGAGATAAATAATGGCAACCCCAGCCCTCCAAGCCTAAGGCAGAGGGTGGGGTATGACAAAGGGCAGCGATAAAAAAAGTTAAAAGTAGATAAGTCACCGAGACTAGATGGGCTTACAGCGAGGTTCTATAAAAGATTTGGAGAGATATTACTTAGACCTTTAGTGAGATTGTTTAATTTGCCAAGAGATGGAGGGGTGCTAGCAGACACCATGGGGTGGGCAGGAATAACAGTCATCCATAAAGATGGAAAGAACTTGCAAGAGTGCTCATCGTATAGACCAATATCATTGTTCAACTTAGACGCTAAGTTATTGGCGAAAATACTGGCTATATGACTAAATAAGGTGATTGGGAAATTGATCCATCACGACCAACCGGGATTTATCCCAAGTAGGCAGGTAGCAGACAATATCTGGAAGATATTGAACATTATTTGGTCGATTGAACAAAGTAAGAAGGAGGCATTGTTAATATCTTTAGATGCAGAAAAAGCTTTCGACCAGGTGCCCTGGCCTTTTCTATTTCGGGTAATGGAAAGAATGGGGTTGGGGGAGGAATTTATGGGATGGATACAGGCGTTATACCGAAACCCAAAAGCCTGTGTTCGGGTGAACGGACCTTATTCTGCTTTTTTTGAGTAGGGGAGAGGGATGAGGCAAGGGTACCCTCTGTCACCGCTGCTATTTGCCCTATGCGTGGAACCTTTTGCGGAGAGGGTAAGAGAGAGGGTGGAATTAAAAGGCATTGTAGTAGGGCAGAAAGAATGGAGAATTTCATTGTTTGCAGACGATAAAATTATGAGTGTGACTTGCCCAAGTTTTTCTATACCAATATTAATGTGGTAATTAGAAGAATATGGAAGGCAGTCAGGGTTTACTATAAATTGGACAAAATCTGAAATATTGAATTTGTCAGTAACAAAGAAAGCACAGGAAGTTTTACAAAAGAAATACCCATTTAGGTGGGCCAGGAGTTCTAGTCAATGTTTGGGAATTAGAATAAGCAATAGGTTTGAATCATTATATGATTTAAATTATCAAAGATTATTTGGGCAAGTTGAAAGCTTGATGAATAGGTGCGGGCAGGGATATTTTATTTATTTATATTCTCTTATATACTGTGCTATTCTGCATCAGTGCGGTTTACATTGAACAAACTGAAATTACACTGAACAGGGCACTATAACTTGGAGATAACTATTTTACAGGGAACATGGGCTATGGAGGGTTAAGTGGCTTGCCCAAGACCACAAGGAGCACCTGTGAGACTAGAAACCCCAGTCCTTCCGGCCCAAGGTTGCTGTCCTCTAGTGGGATTTGAACCCCTGACCTTCCGGCCTGAAGTACCTTGCCCCAACCACTAGGCCACTCCTTATCTTGGTTTGGGTGTATCACAACTATAAAGATGATGCTCTTGCCTAGATTTTTGTTCTTGTTTCAAACATTGCCAATATCGGTACCACATAGAAAACTAAAGCATCTGCAAAGAATTATTAATAGATTTATATGGCAAAATAAGAGCACCAGGGTTTCTATATCAACCTTACAGAGAGCTAAGGGAGAAGGGGGGATAGGAGTTCCTAATTTTCGAAAATATTATGAGGCAACACAATTGAATTGTGAGGGTAGGGAGGGGAGGAGGGAAGGGGGGGGGGGAAGCAGCAAAATAGCCTAAAATATATGTTGTAATAATTAATAGAAGATAAACCTAAGTTGGATTGTAAAAGGGTTGTGGAAAGTGTATAAAGTTGTATGAAGCAGATGTTTGTATTATCTACTGAAATACTTAATAAAAAGTTAAATGGAAAAAAAAAGGTAGTACTGTGGATTTCCTTACCATCCCTCCTTCAGTAATTAAATCAAATGTGATCATGCTATGATCACTATTGCCAAGTGGCCCCAACACCCTTATCTCTTGCACCAGATCTGGTGTTCCACTATGGACTAGGTCCAATATGGTTTCCCCTCTGGTCGGTTCATGAACCAGCTGTTCCAAGAAGCATACATCTAGGGACTCTATCTCCCAAGCATGTCCTGCCGTGACACTGACCCAGTCGATACCGGGGTAATTGAAATCACCAGTTATTATTACTGTGCTGTAACTTTTGTTAGCTTCCTTGATTTTTTTGAGTATTTCATCATCCATTTGTTCATTCTGGCCAGGCGGACGATAGTACACCCCCACTGCCATTGCTTTCCCCTTCTTACATGGAATTTCAATCCATAGAGATTATACAGCAAATTTTGTTTCCTGCAAAACTTTAATGCTTTCTGACTCAATGCCCTCTCTTTTCTATGCACCATGGGAACATTTTGTTCCCACAGTCTAGAATCGGGTCCAAACATCCCCCTTACCTGAATCAGGCGCCATTGGCTTTCTGGCTATGGCATCTGTTTCCCACATATCTGGATACTGGTATTTCTCACAGCTGTTCCCTACATGTAGCTACACCTGCCCCATATATTAGCCACTCTATGTCCTGGCTTATTTATTTATGTATTTATTTATTTAACATTTCAATCTGTATACATCTGCTATCTCTGGGGCAAACCTGCTTGCCCTCCCAGAGCCTGCATTGTTGCAATGCTCCCCTAGTCAGGCCCTTTGTGGGCATGGTAGGGGGAATCCCTGTGCCATCATACCAAGTAACCAGCTTCCAGATATATCACCATTCTTGCAGCTTGCATAGATCCTGGACTGGGTAAGGATGTAAGCCTCATGGCACTTCACAACAGCTGTCAAGTCTTCCAGTGCCTGGCATAGCTGCTGTATGGCTGCCCTATCATAGTAGCACCTGGTAACACTGCGGTCATCCATAAGGTCCTCGGACTGGCCAGGTATTCATGTGCCCCCTGAATAGCAGATGAGCACACCAGATCCTCCCATGCAACCCTCAATACACACACACACACACACACTCTCTCGCAGTCACAAAAGACATGATTCTGCCAAAACGATGCTCAGAACCTATAAATAAGATCGTCCTTTCTCACTCAAACAAGATTCTTTTCTAGACTCACTCACATATAATTCTTAACATTCCCATTTTCCATAGCACAGGAATTGTTAGGATCCCCTCGATTAGCTCTTTTAGCACAATCAGCAAATGTCAGCATGGCCAGATTGATCGCTATTTCTCTTCTTAATATTTCTTTAAGGGTACTGTTAATGCCTCTTTAGCATGCAAGATTCCTTCACCCCTGCTGTCTGCATCTTGTGTTTTTCCAGACTGCAGTCACACCAGTTTAAAATATACTTGCCACAACCTTTACTCAATCACAGCAGGATATTTTCTAGGTACTGATCTTATTCCACTTCTGCGGGGAAATAAAAAACTTGTACAGAGGCCTTTCCTGAATATGCTATATACATCTCTGCGGCAAAACCACGTCCTCCATCTGCCCCTCCTGGGCACGTTCTGACTTCTTCATGTAAGCGCCGTGGACATACAGAGCCACCTGTTTCAGAATATGGGCGTAGATGTTTTTGGGAGATACATGTCTCGTGAGCACGTGCAAACGGCCTATTTGAGTTGTGGAATAAGCCCTTGGGTAACACTTTTTTTTTAAACACATAAGCTACTGTCTGTCCTGTGCAATAAATGCAGGGTAGAAGCTAGCGCACTGCCAACATTTACTCTATAGGCTTTGCACATACCGTATGTTAACTGTTGCACCTAAAATGTGTTGTGCAAAAACATACTACGCTTTAGTAAGCATTCAACCAAATTCATTTTTGAAAGACAGATAATTTCAAATGAAGTATACAATATTGGGATTCTTCTAAAACAATTTTATTTATTTAGTATACCGCTACTTCCAGCGATCAGCAGCAGTTTGATTACAGATTGGAAATTGTCAAATCATGACAGGAAATTTTTGAGGTATAAACACATTGATTAGACAGGAAAGCACAGCACACAGAGAACTATTTTACAGGGAACATGGGCTATGGAGGGTTAAGTGGCTTGCCCAAGACCACAAGGAGCACCTGTGGGACTAGAAACCCCAGTCCTTCCAGCCCAAGGTTGCTGTCCTCCAGTGGGATTTGAACCCCTGACCTTCTGGCCTGAAGTACCTTGCCCCAACCACTAGGCCACTCCTCCACTCCAATTGAAAAACAGAGCAGAGATCTGATGAAATACTAGAAGAAAAGTTGAACAGAAAATGTTGCAGATGACAATTTTTCATTGCATTAATTTAGTACAGTTGTAATTAGCTTTTAACAGGCTGCAAGTTCTGTAATAACTAGAGGTCCTAACGGAAACAAAGGTGGTTACATAACTGGGTCTGTCTGACAGGCTCCACGGGAGTACATAGGATGCTCATTAGTAGTAGCAAATATTAAGATAAGGCTATGATGATATAATCGGTTTGGTAGCTGGCTCTTTCTGATTTTCTCCAACTAGATTTGCAGGCCCTTTGGGTAGTGCAAGCTAAGAATAAGACTATTCTAGCTAAGATGTTAGAGCATTTAGAGAACGTTGCCTGGAGAAATAATTTGAGACTTTCAAACTTTCTCAAATCTCCCTTTCTCTCTCCACTTGAGATGGCAAGGAAATATTTCCAGGAGGTTTTAAAGATCCCTTAAGGTAATTTACCTGCTCTGCCTAGAGTACAATATATATCTGTCAGTGGCTCCCCTCAACTATCTGAGGTTTACTGGTGTGAGAGACAGCCTGGGGACTTGGATTTGACTGAGCTCCTGGAGAGTTCATTGGACGTCATCATTGAGAGAGCTACCCTGATTGTGACTTTTGCTCTGGAGTCAGATAGAGACTTTGTAGTGCGATAATTTTATAGGAACATTCTGCAGTTTGTTGTGATGGGAGGGCTTACATAGTAATATAGTATATGACGGCAGATAAATACCCTCCATTGTTGTCTATTGACAGATATATATGGTCTCTCTCTTCAGTGCTAAACTGCTGCTTATTTTATGATTTCATTCACTCAAACTGAACCAAAGGGTATACACCCGCCTTCCTTTTATTCACGTAGTGACTTCTTTTATATCACTAGAAAGTCTCAGACTCTACAGCATTGAGCCAGAAAAATTCCAGCAATCATGCTTTTTTTGCATCAACGACCTTCGTTTGTGCTGATATTTTCTTTCAATCGACGTGGGTATTCATGAAAATGCTTGCACTTATTATATTCAAAAATCTCCCACAAATGACCTATAAAATCCCAACGCCTCCAAGAAGTACTGCTTCTGCGTTTCACCCAACGTTTCTTCAGGGGTTGTTTGAAGAATCCAGTTGAGAAAGTATGCGAGAATGGTTGTACATGACGTGGGCAGCATTTATCCGTCTTGAGAATAACCCCTGAAGAAACGTTGGGTGAAACGCAGAAGCAGTACTACTTGGAGGCGTTGGGATTTTATAGATCATTTGTGGGAGATTTTTGAATATAATACGTGCAAGCATTTTCATGAATACCCATGTCGATTGAAAGAAAATATCAGCACAAATGAAGCAAAAAAAGCATGATTGCTTGAATTTTTCTGGCTCAATGCTGTAGAGTCTGAGACCTTCTAGTGATATAAAAGAAGTCACTATGTGAATAAAAGGAAGGCAGGTGTATACCCTTTGGTTCAGTTTGAGTGAATGAAATCATAAAATAAGTGGCAGATAAATACCAGCATGATCCATCTAATCTGCCGAGTAAGGTGGCTAGAGTGGTAGTAACTGCAGCTCCATGCAGGTCACCCCCCTCTATTAAAAGATATTTAAGTTTGCTTGGATTTTATCCTCTTGCTATAAAGGGATCCACTGTGTCTGTCCCATGCCATTTTGAATTCAGTCACTGTATTTGCTTGTATGCGTTAGTGATGCTGAGAGCTAAGTTATCAGTACTGTAACTATGGCAGGGTCTCCCAAGATGGACAGGTCTCAGCTGAGGTGCCAAACAACCTATCTGGGCAGCAGCAGAATGGGATGGTGTTGGCGATGGATCATATTTCTATGACAGTGCCAACAACACTAATATTACCTGTGTGGGAGAAAGGCCTGGCGATCTACTCCCGTGTCTTGCCATGAAAACCCAATGGATAGTCACAACAAAACAAATTGCATTATAGTGCTGTAAAATGAGACCCCCAGGTCAGAAGGCACTCAACTGGCTAATTGGGATGAGCTGAAGACTTTTCAGAGTAAAGACGGTATTTATGAAGTGGTTAGATCAAAACCCTTGAGATGTCTAAATGCTAATGTAGCTGTGAATGAAATGAAAGTCAGAAGCTGCAAAGATGTTTTACATATTGGGACAAGGAATGTGCAAAGCATGAACCAAGAAAAGTTGGAGATGGTCAAGAATGAAATGAACATCATGTGAAGAGAGAGGATCATTAAAGAAAGACATCATACTTGGCAAGGTTGAAGGTCAATGCGAAAGAGTATGGCCAGCAATGAGATGGACTGATACAAACAGCAGTTATGAATGCCACTCTATCAGGAATGAGCTGCCTAAATGAAGACCAAACATAATTTGGGACAGCTATCCAGAAGGTCACCATGAGTAGACACCAACTCAACGGCACTTAAACAACAACAACAACAACATTCATGATCAGTTCTTGGGACCAAAAGTTCACATTTTCCAAGATGTTTCCACGGATACCCAGAAAAAGGAGAGGGGTCCTGCAGAGTTTGTTTTTCGAAATCAAACAGCTCTTTGAGTTTATCTTCTCTAAGGAAGAGATTGTTAAGCTGTGATGCTTCCATTTGGCTGCTACTACTGCCAGGGCCAGCCAAACCATTAGGCAAACTAGGCAGTTGCCTAGTGTGACAGCTTCTGGGGGAGGCAAAGATCATGGCATTCAAAGCTAAACAATAGAGTCTGACAGCCGGGGGGGGGGGGGCGCTAAGGCTTAAGGTTTGCCTTGAGTGTCAACATTTTGAACCAACTCTGGGGCTGCCCTTAGCCGCTGTCCCCTTGTGTTCTTCTGTTCAGATTTTCTTTTTTCCTAATTTCAGATTTTGTTTTTCTTAATTGTCTCCTGATGTGGGTTAATGTATTTTGTTTTTCTGTTGCCTCAGTTATATGGATGCTTGTTTCGTTTTTGTAATTCTAAAATCATTCTGGTATTTTTTTAAGGTTGTAATATAAAAACTGCATAACTAAAAAATATAAAAGCCCTAAAGGACATGTTTACTAAACTGCAGCAACGTTACAAAATGCACGTTATGTAACGTTAACGCACAGTATCGTAACCTAACGATCGTTGACATTCCGCGGCGCGATAAACACCGCAGAAGGTGGAGAGAGGGTGGAGAGAAGGGGTCAGTGGGCGGAGTGTGGGTGGGGAGAGGCTCCATTCACACTAACGCGCTGATCTGAAGAGCCAAATCCCAACACGATTGAAAACCTGCCGTTAGATGCAGGTTAACTTTAGAATCCAGCAGAGAGCTTGTAGTTTAAATTTCATAGTCACTCAGGGCCTAGCATCAGCAAAGTACTTTTAGTTCCAATTTAAAACACAGAAGAGAGCTTTCTGGTTAAATTTAGAATCCAGCAGAGAGCTTGTAGTTTAAATTTCATAATAGGTTAGGGCCTAGCATCAGCAAAGTACTTTTAGTTTCAAATTAAAACACAGAAGAGAGCTTTCTGGTTAACTTTAGAATCCAGCAGAGAGCTTGTAGTTTAAATTTAATAATAGGTTAGGGCCTAGCATCAGCTAAGTACTTTTAGTTTCAAATTAAAACACAGAAGAGAGCTTTCTGGTTTAATTTAGAATCCAGCAGAGAGCTTGTAGTTTAAATTTCATAATAGGTTAGAGCCTAGCAGCAGCAGCAAAGAGCTATAATTTAAATCAAATCAGAATATAGCTTACCTCAGCAGCACAGGACAGGGTACTGTGTAGCAGCCCTCTTTAATAAGTGTTATATCCCTCCCTCCCTCCCCACACCCACCCTCCCCTGGGATAATCACAGCTTTCTAGGTACTTGCACAACTTAAAAGACAGGAGGTGCTCTCAGGTGAAGCTCATTACCCAAATCAGTCATACACTAAGGACCTGAGATTAATTAAGCTTCAGGTGAACAAGGTATATTAAACTTATTAGGTACAGTTTTAGTGGTATAAATATCCATAGCACCCTTTAGTACGTAAAGAACTTAAAGATCTAAACAAAAACTTAAAACTAAGATGCAGACAGCAGTCCAGCAGCGGGATGAGGGCTTTCCAGTCTTTTGCATTGAGTGTCACATGTATGATTTTCTCCCAGCTGGTGAGAGGTCTTACGTGTGCACTAGGTGCAAGGAGCTCTTTGCTCTCAGGGAACAAGTCCGTTCTCTAGAGGCTAAAGTAGCAGACTTGGAAAGCATAAGACAGACAGAGAGGTACATAGACGAGACCTACAGGGATATAGTCCTGAAGTCCCACCTCCAGTCTGGCAGCATTCCTGTTGCCATGGAGGAGAGAGGTCACGTGACAGGAGAGCATCACCCTGGTGTGGCAGGAAGTGATCCTGTAACTAGGACCTGTCCTCCAGGTGATGTAAACCCCTCTCGCACCGAGGAGGTTTCTCCAGGGCCAAGTGCCCATGAGGGAAGGGTTAGGACAGCAGTTATAGTTGGTGATTCGATCATTAGGCATGTAGATAGCTGGGTGGTTGGTGGACGTGAGGATCGCCTGGTAACATGCCTGCCTGGTGCGAAGGTAGCGGACCTCACGCGCCACCTAGATAAGGTCTTAGATAGTGCTGGGGAGGAGTCTGCTGTCTTGGTACATGTCGGTACCAATGACATAGGAAAATGTGGTAGGGAGGTTCTGGAAGCTAAATTTAGGCTTTTAGGTAGGAAGTTGAAATCCAGAACTTCCAGGGTAGCATTCTCTGAAATGCTTCCCGTTCCACGTGCAGGACCCAAAAGGCAGGCAGAGCTCCGAGTCTCAATGCGTGGATGAGACAATGGTGCAGAGATGAGGGGTTTGGATTTGTTAGGAACTGGGGAACATTCTGGGGAAAGGAGGGGCTCTTCCGAAGGGATGGGCTTCACCTTAACCGGGATGGAACCAGGCTGCTGGCATTAACCTTTAAAAAGGAGATAGAGCAGCTTTTAAACTAGATAATAGGGGAAAGCCGACAGTCGCCCAAGAGCGCATGGTTCGGAAGAATGTATCCTTGAAGGATACTACAAAAAGCAGAGAGGTTCCAAAAAAGAGTAAAGTAGCCCAAATGCCCTCGAGTATGGAGCAGACAGAGCTTAAAGATCCCAAATTACCCATGTCTACCAATAGCCAACTTAATATAAATAAAATACAGTCTCTAAAATGCTTGTATGCAAATGCTAGAAGTCTAAAAACAAGATGGGAGAGTTAGAATATATAGCACTAAACGAGAGGTTAGATATGATTGGAATATCAGAGACATGGTGGAAGGAGGACAACCAGTGGGACACTGTGATACCTGGGTACAAACTATATCGTAATGATAGAGCTGATCAAATTGGTGGAGGGGTTGCGCTCTATGTTAGAGAGGGCATTTAGTCCGAAAGGATTAAAGTTTTGCAAGAAACAAAATTTGCTGTAGAATCTCGATGGATTGAAATTCCATGTAAAAAGGGGAAGGCGATGGCAGTGGGGGTGTACTATCGTCCGCCTGGCCAGAATGAACAAATGGATGATGAAATGCTCAAAGAAATCAAGGAAGCTAGCAAAAGTTACAGTGCAGTAATAATAATGGGTGATTTCAATTACCCCGGCATTGACTGGGTCAGTGTCACAGCAGGACATGCTAGGGAGATAAAGTTCCTAGATGAAATAAATGACTGCTTCTTGGAGCAGCTGGTTCATGAACCGACCAGAGGGGAAGCCATATTAGACCTAGTCCTTAGTGGAACACCAGATCTAGTGCAAGAGATAAGGGTGTTGGGGCCACTTGGCAATAGTGATCATAGCATGATCGCCTTTGATTTAATTAGTGGAGGAGGGATAGTAAGGAAATCCACAGTACTACCCTTTAACTTTCGAAAGGGAGACTATGATAAAATGAGGAAAACAGTTAAGAAAAAACTAAAAGGAGCAGTTGCAAAGGTTAAAGACGTACATCAAGCTTGGATGTTGTTGAAAAATACTATCTTGGAAGCCCAGACCAGCTGTATTCCACGCTTTAAGAAAAGTGGAAGGAAGTCCAAAAAACTGCCAGCATGGTTTAAAGGTGAGGTCAGAGAGGCTGTTGTTGCCAAAAAAGCATCTTTCAGGAAATGGAAAAAAGAGCCAAATGACAAAACCTGGAAACAGCACAAGCACTGGCAAGTCAAATGCAAGGCATTGATAAGGCAGGCAAAGAGAGAATTTGAGAAGAAGCTTGCTGCGGAAGCAAAAACATGAAATAAAGACCTTTTCAAGTACATTCGTAGCAAAAAACCTGTGAGAGAGTCAGTTGGTCCATTAGATGATAAAGGGGTTAAAGGAGCACTAAGAGGCGACAAGGCGATAGCGGAGAGACTGAATGAATTCTTTGCTTCAGTCTTTACTGAGGAAGATGTAGGATGTTACCCATGACTGAAGTGGTATTTAAAGGTGCGGAAGAATTGAAGGAAATATCGATACATCAGGAAGATGTCTTACAACTATTAGATAAACTGAAGAGTAGCAAATCACCTGGGCCGGATGGTATACATCCAAGGGTGTTGAAAGAACTTAAATATGAGATTGCAGACCTGCTATTAGTAATCTGTGAACTATCATTAAAATCATCTCTAATACCTGAAGATTGGAGGATCGCCAATGTAACACCAATTTTTAAAAAGGGTTCCAGGGGTGATCCGGGAAACTACAGACCGGTGAGCCTGACGTCAGTACCGGGAAAAATGGGAGAAACCATCATAAAGAATAAAATTACTCAGCATGTAGATAGTCACGACCTAATGGGAGACAGCCAAAATGGCTTTAGACAAGGAAGATCTTGTTTTACTAATCTGTTATGTTTTTTTGAAGGAGTGAATAAACAGGTGGACAAAGGTGAGTCGGTTGATATTGTGTATCTGGACTTTCAGAAAGCCTTTGACAAGGTCCCTCATCAGAGACTTTTGGCAAAACTAAAGAGTAATGGGATAGGAGGCAGTGTACTATTGTGGATCAGGAACTGGTTAAAAGATAGAAAGCAGAGGGTAGGGCTAAATGGCCAATTTTCCCAATGGAGAAAGGTGAATAGTGGTGTACCCCAGGGATCTGTGCTGGGTCCGCTGCTTTTTGACATATTCATAAATGACCTGGAAAGTGGAATAACGAGTGAGGTTATCAAATTTGCAGATGACACAAAACTATTTAAAGTTGTTAAAACCCAAGAGGATTGTGAAAAATTGCAAGAGGATCTTGATAAATTGGAAGACTGGGCATCAAAATGGCAGATGAAATTTAATGTGGACAAGTGCAAGGTTATGCACCTAGGGAAGAACAACCCAAACTATGGTTACACGATGCAAGGTTCCACATTAGGAACCACCACCCAGGAAAAAGATTTAGGCGTCATTGTGGATACCATGTTAAAACCCTCGGCCCAGTGTGCAGCGGCAGCCAAGAGAGCAAATAGAATGCTAGGTATGATAAGGAAAGGAATGGAAAATAAAACAAAAGATATTATAATGCCTCTATATCTTTCCATGGTGAGACCGCACCTTGAATATTGTGTGCAATTCTGGTCGCCGTATCTTAAAAAGGATATAGCGATTTTAGAAAAGGTTCAGAGAAGAGCCACCAAAATGGTAAAGGGGTTGGAAGGATACTCCTATGAGGAAAGGCTAAAAAGGTTAGGGCTCTTTAACCTGGAAAAGAGACGGCTGAGGGGAGATATGATAAAAGTCTATAAATTAATGAACGGAGTGGAACGGGTAAACGTAGATCGATTGTTTACGTTATCAGAATATAGAAAGACTTGGGGACATGCAATGAAGCTACAGGGTAAACTATTTAAGACTAATAAAAGAAAATATTTTTTCACTCAACGTGTAATCAAACTCTGGAATTTGTTACCGGAGGATGTAGTAAAGGCTGTTAGTGTAGCTGGGTTTTAAAAAGGTTTGGACAAGTTCCTGGAGGAAAGGTCCATAAACCATTATTAAGAAGTGACCGAAGATATCAATGCTTGACCCAGTACAAGCATTGTGGAACTTGTGTCTCTTGGGGAAACTGCTAGGTACATATGACCTAGATTGGCCATTGTTGGAAACAGAATACTGGGCTTGATGGACCTTGGTCTGACCCAGTATGGCATATCTTATGTTCTTATGTTCTTATGCACATATGCAGGAGAGAGAAACCATTTACGTGTCAGTAATGTACAGCCCAGGCAGGGAGCCGAAAAACTGTGATAGTAGTGCTCCATGTACAGCAATACCACAGTGGTGAGAGACAATTGGGGTTTCCAGACCTAACCCCAGCATTGCTGCTGGTCTGCCACTGACCCAGTCATAGGTATGCCTCTGACCCACCAACCCTGGAGGGCTGTCTTGTACAAACAGGATGGAGGTTGCTTCCCTGGGGTGGGGGCACTGTTCTTTACCTACAAAAGAGTGATGTGGGCCCTTTGGAGTATGTAGTGTATACCACTGTGACCTATACAGCCACTGCTACACACACCTCATGCAATTCTGGGAACTCCTCTGCCCTGCTAACAGCTGCCCATGTCAGCCAGACCCTCACACGCGGTACACACTAATATGGCTGGTGTCTGGGTCCCACAGGGCCACATGTGACTGCAGAATACAGATGGATACCAAATTACCTCCAGCTGCACTGCACGGAACACCTATCACACACTGGTAGTGATGGGGATGTACAGAAGGACCTATCACTAGCACCACATGTACTGCGGACCTAGTGCTGGGCACTAATCCTATCCCTCAGGGTGACCACAGAACCTGCACAATGGCATGGTCTGTAGCTACTCTGTGCCAGTATCACACACTGTCAGTTCATCTTTCCCAGCTGAGGTACCGGAGAGGTGCAGACCCCATTTAGTGATCAGCTGTAGACTGCTATTCAGCATGTGCATTGCATCATGGGTATGGTGGGGTTACCCTATCCTGGCACTCAGAGCAGACAATTTGTGCGGTGACCTGCAGGCCTTCTGTACCCAGACATTACTGTGATATATACCATGGAGGTATAGCCTACTGGTTAATACATTGCCATTCCTGGCAGTGTTCATTGGTTCAGTTCCTCATTGTTCCCTCATCTCATGCCTGTCCTACTCAAATAGTGTGCATGCCTGTGGAGGTCATATTTTTGCAGATCTGCGCTTCCAGCCCATATTACCCTCGCCACAATTGCCAGCATTCCTTCGGTCCATCTATCTGCATCTGTCAGCTGTGTAGAGTCCTGTCTGCCAGTGCAGGCTGCCACCCCATGTCATACCCATTCCTGCATTGCGCCTCTTCATGCTTGCCTCGCCTGTGCCTGATCTGCATGGCACCACCACTCCTCTGTCCACCCATCATTGTAACTATCCTGCCACCTCTGCCTCCACTTGGGAACACGTATTCCCATTGTCTGCCACCAACTGTTTTTCTGGTATGTTACATTGCCAACACCCTGTGCTGTGGTATAGCTGCCCCACCATGTTTGTCATCAGTACTGGCAAGCACATGGGATGCCCGCAGATATGGCAGGTCCAGCGGCTCCCACTTCTCCCTCCTTCATTCACCTGTTCATTGCCTTTCCTGAGTGCTCTATCTAGTGTTAGGGCTGCATCTGTCTCTGTTCCGCACAGGTCATGCATGTTATCTTGAGGCACCTTGCAGTCCCTAGGGCACACTAACCTAGGACACCATAACCTTGTTAGGCCACCTTAACCTATGGTTCCATAGCCCAGGGTGCCTTCTGCGGTGACTTGTCCAAGGGTGCCTAATATGGCGCTTAGCCTAGGAGGCCCTATATGGCGCCTTATGAGGCACCTTACAGGGCACCTTATAAGGCACCTTACATGGCACCTTATAAGGCACCTTACATGGCACCTTATAAGGCACCTTACAAGGCATCTTACAAGGTGCCTTATAAGGCGCCTTACAAGGTACCTTGCAAGGCGCTTTACAAGGCGCCTTGTAATGCTTGTTAGTCTAAGGCGCCTTGTAATGCACGTTAGCTGTCAGCTTGCTGTAATGATGCAATGCCCATGCCTTTATATGGGCATCTCTACCTTTACTGCGGAACCTACCGCGAATGACATTACCGCAGTTAGTAAACATACCCCTAAGGGGTATGTTTACTAAGCAGTCTTAACGTGCGCTCTGCCACATTATCGCGCGATAAGGTACCTTATCGTGCAATAATGGCGCTTTATTGGGCGCACAGGTACCTTAGCGCGTGATAACACGTGCAGCAGTGCAAATGAGCGCTGAGGGTGGTGAAAGGCTCCCGGAGGGCGGAGAGAGAGGGTCAATGGGCGGAGAGTGGGAGGGGAGAGGCTCCCCGCACACTAATGCTGTGAAATATGAGGCTCAAAACTAACGCCAGTGAAACCCTGGCGTTAGAGCTAATTTAAAGGGAAAAGAAACCATTTTTGTCAGCAATGTACAGCAAAACCAGGGAAACCTACAAAAAGTGATAAGTGTGATACATGCGCACAGAACAAAAGGACAAATAAACAGTGAAAATGACCAGCAGAAAATGTAATAAAAACATAACCACGCTGGCCAGTAGTGATTTTAATGGGAAACATAAAAAAACACTCCCGAGAAAGCTCCAAAAAAAAAAGATATGAATTTTGGAAGGGTCTATGCTCCGTCCCCATACAAGGTGAATGAGCCCACAGTGAAACTGCGCTGAGCAGGGTTTTCCCTCTCCATTGGGCAGGTTTCCTATGGTGTGCACATATTCCACAACAGCAGGGCAGGCATGCCGGAACGGGCAACTGGACAGATGCTTGAAAAGGGGACACAGAGGGCTGCAGGCGGCACATGCTGTGGTGCAGCTGGCCCACAGTGCGGACTAGGGTGATGCCTAGGTGGCCCATAGGAATGCTGAAACAGTAGTGCAGCCAGACAGCAACTGATGAGGGCCGAACATGGGCATGAGTGTGCTTCCCACAGTTTCACAGGGGATAGTACCCAGCAGGTACCCCCAAGGGCACAGAACATTGGCAGGCGGTGCTGGGGGGAAGCGTGGACAGCTATGCAGGCACCCCTACCCCAGAACCTGCACCATAGGCAGCTGCCTACACGCAGACTGGATGACTTGAGACTGCGCTCCACCAGCACCACCAGCAGAAGAGCATGTCAGCATGGTGGCAGAGTGATACTGGTGGTGGAGGGGGCAGTGGCAGCTGCCCAGAGCAGACCGGGGCCTAGCCCTGTTCAGATGGGTGCCGTGTACTGCAACAGACAGGCCCTGTCTGACGAACAGTCATGGTATCACCAGGGAATGCACTGTCTCTGTGGCAACATGGTGGTGCAGTGCATGCAACCAGTGTGTTTAGAAGCAGAAGGTCACAGGTTCAAGTCCCAGCTGTGGTTCCTGCCAACCCAGTGCCCATATTTTACCCACTGCTAATACATACAGAACCTTTATTGCAGATGATGTAAACATGCCCAAAACACCTACATTTTACCCTACAGAGCACAGACATCATAAACATGCACATTACCTAGAGCAGAGTCTCTCAAATGCAGTCCTGGAGGGCCACAAATCATTCAGGTTCCATGCTGTCTCTAATAAAGATGCCTGTGCTGCATTTCTATGCGCCGCCCCCATGGTATGCAGATGTATCTCATGCATATTCATGAGGGACAGCATGAAAACCTGAACAGTGTCTGGCCACCAGGACTGGAGTCGGGAACCTCTGCCCTAAAGCAGCGGCCAACAAGGGCAGACACACCCGCACCCACAGGCTCCATTATCCAATGCCTCCTGGAGAGGCAGGATGTTGGGCGCTGCGTGCATCTCCCAATACTAGCACTTGCATACCTTAGTAATGCCACCCTAAACCTGGGAATACAGTACACAGCTATCAAAAGGTTGCTATGATTACTGGCAGGTAGCAATTCCGAAGTTAAGTACAACTTTCTGATTGAGCTGCATCATAGCAACCTTTCTGATGTCTGTGGAGTGTGCTACAGGCCTTGTGTCTGACAGTGTTTACCACCCTGCGGAGTGACCCGAACAGTATTGCATACCAAAGCCATGCCTGCACTGTGCCCAGGATTGATGTGGTGGCCAGGGCTGCCAAACACCTCTATAGTTGCACAATGCTGGCATAGGTGTGGGGAGTGTGTGTCTGTCTATCCAGTGTGTGGTGGCTGCAAACATCCTCCACAGCCCACACTTCTATCACTGTTGCCAGTATTGGCCTGCCAATGTGCATAATGAGGAGCAAGGTACTGTGGGAATAGCCTGGATAGGTTGGCCTGGCCTGGATTCATCTGTACAGAGCATAGGGCAATGGCTCAGACATTGTAGTGCCGGGCCACCACCTGCACGGACAGGGTGGCCACAGCATGTCCTTGACTGAGCAGTGACCACGGCATGGCTAGGTTCCCCCATAGTGCTATATAGTATTTCTCTCATGTGATATTTATGGGTTCTCTTTTGGGGCCCAATCACTGACTTATCTGCTTGGTGTGTATGCTGACATCCCAGTTCTGGGTACACGCATCTCCTCCAGGAACATGCACTATGGACTAGCTAGCAGACTGTCTGCAGCAAGTATGTGTCTTGCTGGAACACCTTGCAGGGTGCAGTGACTGGAGGCTTACTGCTGGAGAATGTCAGGTAATGGTGGGGGGCAGCTGAGCATTTCCAGGCCTACTTTCTGTTTGCTATTGCTTTATGGATGTGTACAGCTCTGCATTGCCTGCCCTGTAGGGTCTCTGTTCCCCAGCAGGACTGGGGTTGATGGCCCCCTCTACTGCCCCCATTGCAGGGTGGTAGAATGTGGTTCTGTTGGTAGGTGATCCTGTGTCCCACCCTGAGCCCCAGAGGGTGTGTTGGGTGGTGGTATATAATCTGCCTATGGGTCCAAACCTCCCTCCCTCCTCCCCCCCTCCCTCCTCCGCCGCTCCCCCCTCTCCTGCCCCCCCTCCCCCTCTCTCCTCCACCTCCCCCTCCCCCCTCTCCTCCCCCCCTCCCCCTTCCCCCTCTCCTCCCCCCTCCCCCCTCTCCTTCCCCCTTCCCTCCCCCTCTCGTCCCCCCTCACTCCCCCTCCCCCCTCCCCCTCCCTCCCCCCCCCTCCCCTCCCCCCCTCCCTCCCCCCTCCCCTCCCCCCCTCCCTCCCCTCCCCCCTCCCCCTCCCTCCCCCCTCCCCTCCCCCCTCCCTCCCCCCTCCCCTCCCCCCTCCCTCCCCTCCCCCCTCCCCTCCCCTCCCCTCCCCTCCCCTCCCTCCCCCCTCCCCTCCCTCCCTCCCCTCCCCTCCCCTCCCCTCCCCCCTCCCCTCCCCTCCCCCCCCCCCTCCCCTCCCTCCCCTCCCCTCCCTCCCTCCCTCCCCTCCCCTCCCTCCCTCCCTCCCTCCCTCCCCTCCCCTCCCCTCCCTCCCTCCCCTCCCCTCCCCTCCCCCCCTCCCCTCCCCTCCCCTCCCCTCCTTCCCTCCCTCCCCTCCCCTCCCCTCCCTCCCTCCCTCCCCTCCCCTCCCCCCCCCTCCCCTCCCCTCCCCTCCCCTCCTTCCCTCCCTCCCCTCCCCTCCCCTCCCCCCCTCCCCTCCCCTCCCCCCCTCCCCTCCCCTCCCCTCCCCTCCCCTCCCCCCCTCCCCTCCCCTCCCCCCCTCCCCTCCCCTCCCCTCCCCTCCCCTCCCCTCCCTCCCTCCCCTCCCCTCCCCCCCTCCCCCCCTCCCCTCCCCTCCCCTCCCCAATGTAACCATGGCACCAACACAGGATATGCACTATTCTGGGTGCATCATAGCCCATAAGGGCAAGACATGACTGAGAAATACAGAAGGACCCAGATGTATCCTAGGTGTGTTTGCAGAGACTACCTATCACACACAGTAGCACTGATGAGGACCTGCAGCATGGCCTATTTCAGTCATGAAAGGTGCTGTGGACCTGGTGCTGGGCGCCCCACCTCACCCTCAGGGTGAGCACAGTACCCACACAACGTGACGGTCTGTAACTACTCTGTGCCAGTACTACACACGTTCAGTTTCCCCTACCAGGCCGAGGTGCTGTGGGGGTGCATACCCCATCTTGTGCCCATCTGTAGACTGCTGATTTGCATGTGCAGTGCATCATGGGTGCGGGTGGGTTAACCCTATCCTGGTAACCACAGCAGACTGTTTGTGTGGTGACGTGCAGTCCTTCTGCAGCCAGCCAGGAGTTTGTTAGCAGCTGTACCTCACTGGTTACTTCATTGCCTGTGGAGTCAGAGGTCATGGGTTCAAACCCATGGTGGGGTTATTTGATAAGGCTGTCAGAGGCATTGTCTATTTTTAATGTACATTAGTGCTGCCAGCAAAAACACCCTCAGTGTACTGTAACCATAAGGCACCCTATAAAGCACCTTATAGGGTGCCATATAAAGCGCCTTATAGGGCGCCCTATAAAGTGCCTTATCAGGTGTCCTCTAAAGCGCCTTATAGGGTGCCCTATAGGGGGACATTATAGGGTGCCTTGGCAGACAGTGCACTTTATTATGTGCCCTATGGAGTGCCTTATAGGGTGCCTTATGCGGCACCTTAGGTTACGGCACGTGAGGGTGTGTTTGCTGGCAGCACTAATTAAACTACAAATAAAATGCCTCAAAAATCAATACTTACACGTAAAAGCTAATGCTTCAGCCAGCCTTATGGATTAGGCATACTGAGGGATCAAACTCATGACCCCTGTACCATCAGTCATTGTATTAACCATTATGCTACACCTCTGTTTATGTGTTTGTATGTCTGCGCACCTACTTAAGATTACTGCGTGTTAATGTGCTTGGCGGCATCTCGCCCGATAATGTGCACAGCGCACGTTATCGCGCGATAATCACATTTTGCTACTTTAAGACCGACACGCCCACTCCTTTTATGGCATCCTGCACACTAATGCCGGGCGAACGTTAAGACAGTTTAGTAAACATGCCCCTTTGACTTAACATCTGAAATACCGGGGGGGGGGGGGGGGTGAGGGGTGTGATGGTCACAGAGCATGAGGCCTGAGAGACTTGCAGAGTTGGCCCTCTAACAGAGGTTTGCCAGGAATCCTGCCTTCCCTCCCTCTAAATCTCTTAGACTATAAGAGAGGGGGATATTCTACATGATTATCTTGGTTAGCAAACTTTCTAACCACATTAATCATGGTCACAGGGATATTTAGTGGCACCACCGCAGTTAATACCGCTGAATATCCCCAAGTGCCCTGTTGCTTGATGGCTAGCATCGGGACATTCCAGGAGGAGCAGGGACAGTGGCAATATTCAGCCACCGCCCAGTTATCCTAACTGGCTAAAGTTAGGACAGATGAATGGCTATCCTAATTTTAGCTGGTTTGCAACCTGGCCAGCATCTGAAGATCACCGCTGATCAGATTGCCTGGATTGCGATTGTGCAATCTGGATATTCAATGCTGGGACCTGGATATGGTCCCAGAACTGTATATCTATGGCAAAGATAAAGCAGTAATGGCCAGCTGCTTTAACTGTGCTGGCCACTGCCACTGCAAATCCCCCCTCCCATTATTTTTTATTGCTTTTTAATGCTACAGTTTTGGCATTGGGGATGAAAGTAGCCACTAGAAGTGGGCATCATCCCGGAGAGACTGTGTGCCAAGTTAACTCTCAAAAACCTAGCTAGAAGACATGCTGAAAGCAGAGTATGTGGGAAACTACCCCTCAGAATAGCTCTATACTCCTTACTCCTCCCAGTCACATGAAAATGAAGGGAAACCAAGCAAGGGGGGCTTGCCAGTCCTAATCTAGTTCTTATTTGATCATCACTATTTAGACAATCAAATAGATTAGGATTGGTAGATATCTCTGAAAGCATACTTAGACATCGTTTCACAGACTTTCTGGCACAAGACCATGGCAAAATCAAAATCTTTGGAGTACATCTTTATAGCAGGAGTCAATAGATTCATAAAGCAAAACATCCAGTTAGCATTTTCCATAGAGCTTCCTACCATACAAACTTTAAACCAATCAAGAAACAGGAAGGAAGATCATCAGCAATAGAAGAGTAGGTTGGCTAGAGCCAGCCCCCATAGAAATAAATGCAATGGCTTTTCTGCAAGATGCCTGCCTTTTAACCCACAGTTCACTGGTTAGAAACCAGCTTCTGGAAGAAAAAAAGGCCAGTTGGGGTTTTTTATTTGCCTGAAACCTTTAGTAATCTTTCAACTATGTTTTACCTCTAGAAATCTTTAAGCTATGTTTTTAGGCAGCTGCCACAGGTAAGTCTTTTATTCACAAAATTGCCCTGAAGTGAAAATTTATAGAAATGAAACAAAACAATTTTATTAAACAAAATTAAAAGAAGCAAATGACATAGGAAATGGAACAAAATGTAAATTTTTTGCCTGCATACTCCTACTAATTTGCGTAAGTAATTTTATCAAGGAAAAATATGTGCATGCTTTTGAGAAAAAGAGATACCCACTTCCACTTCAGTGACTATCTCTTCTCCCTGCAACTGAAGTTACATGTGTAGTAAAACTGCACACATGAGTTTATCAATACATACCCAGGGAAATGTTATGAAACCTATTTCTGCTAACCTAAAGATGCAATAAGCTAATCCTGTAAACATAAGCATATTCAGC
Source organism: Ichthyophis bannanicus (assembly GCA_033557465.1). NCBI lineage: Eukaryota > Metazoa > Chordata > Amphibia > Gymnophiona > Ichthyophiidae > Ichthyophis > Ichthyophis bannanicus. The sequence goes on from CM066042.1 coordinate 86,925,877, forward strand.
GAATCATTTGCAACTTGTTTGCTGCATTTTAGGATTGTGCATGGAAAAAAAATCTTTCATTTCCCCTGACCTTTTGGCATTATTTTGATTTGTTTCTCAATTAGGTTTAATACATTTTTTAACATGCATTGGAATTTTTTAATTTGTGTAAATTGATTATATGCATGTTAAATCGTAGGTTAATGTTCATGTAGGAGGTTATTTTATATTTCTTTCTGTGGGTAAACCTTTTTATGCATAGAAAAGGGCTTTTATAAAGTTGTATAAACACATGTAAGCGTAAAAACACATACGGGGATAAGAAGACTGTACTTTTATGTGGCATGCATGTAGATGGGTCATGAGTAGAGCACGGTCAGAATCATGAATCCAATATGTAGTTTATAAAACATCTGCCTATGTGTGTATATTTATATCTGCTCCGATATAGGCATAAATGCACATGGGTGCATTTTAGCCATTATTTCTACTGCAAAACTTAACATATGCTAAGTGCAAAGCCTCCAGAACCACTGTCTGGGGTGTGACCAGCATGTTCGACAGTAACCACAAGGACATGTCCCATAACACACATTAGGCCCGTGAGCAATTATTGAAGTGCACACTGCCACCCACTGAGGAGACGGTAAGCGCATCCATGGCAATTGCAACATTGACCGCATAGCAATTGCCCCATGCTAAATGCAATGTGTTCTTCATGTCCCCTCTCCTCTTCTAGCCTGCTCAGTCTATACTCCATCACGCAATGTGTGGTCACCGTAGAAATTAGCACATAGTAACTGTCATGCCACACCAATAGTCACAGTATGCTAAAACACATACTAAGCACACAGCACACTTAAATGTCTTTATAGACTAATCCCAAAAGTGCGTGCTAATGAATGTACATCGCTACTGACTTTAACTTCTACAAATTTAAGGACACATATATTTTACTCATGAAATACTAGACTCAGCAAAGTACAAAATCATTGACTTTTGCTCTTCTTCCCCATTGCATATCAATAGTGGCTTCTTTGTTCCTTTTTTAAATTTTTTCTTCTCACTGTTGAAAGCACTTCCATCTTGCAACTTTCATTTTCAAAGTATCAGCAATGTCCTCTTCCTTCACTTTGCTGCCTTGATGTATTTTTAATGGCCACCTTGTTTATCCATTATCCATTGTTTTTATGTCTGTTAATCTCCTGTAAAGTGTTCTATTTTCTAAAGCATAATAAAGTCTTTTAGAGATAACGTCCCTTTCCTGCTCAACTCCCTGGGTTTCTGCCAGCATTGGACAAGGTTATCTACTGCCCCAGGCAAACCATTGGCCATATGGCTCCCTCCACTCCCTTTCCATAGTCCGTGCACCAACTCCTCCTCGACATCCCCAATATCTAGCATCTGGCCTACTCCACACTCTCCCCCTAAGTTTTCAGCAGTTCTCCCCCACTATCTCCCCTTACCATCAGTACTGCCACATCCACCACCCTACATTCATGGGAGGCCCAATAATTTGGTTTTGGAGGAGCTGAAGCATGACTGAATAACCCCAGGAAAGCCCTTTAAAACCTCTCTCAATGGTGTGCTTTTCAGCGTGTGTGTACATGCACATGTGCACATGCTCAAGGTCTGCCAAATCAGGATGGCTCTGGCCTTGGGCATGCATGCATGTGTGCACACAAATGCTAAAAGTCCAAATGATGTCAGCAGTTTTTAAAGGTCTTTTCTGACATTATTCAGTGCTGCGTTGCCACTCCCTGAAGCCTAGGCTGGGAAGGTAAAGTGATGTGGCGGCAACAGTGGTAGTAGAGGGGTGGGAAGAAGGGGACATACTGTGTTGCTGCCCTCTGAAACTTGCCTAGTGCTAGGGCTGGCTCTGGTTTCAGCCATCTTTATCTGTTCCGAAGTTGAGCCATTCTAATAGGGTTGCCAGCTCGCCAGGATAACTGGATAGGTTGATCTTATTTTAATAGCTATACCTAAGAAAGAGTGTGAGGCTGCTGGGTGGAAGCTCCGCCCTCTCTTTTGTCAGGACTTCTCTCTCATGAATCCCTATGGGAATTCTCCTGGCCCTAGGGAAATAGAGAAATGTAGTCTTTATCCAGTGCATTTGTCCTAGGAAAAAAAGGTCTGGGTACTCATATGCAGGGCACTTTCATTAATACATGAGAAACATGGATCAATTTTAGCAGGCAATTAAAGAGGTGTGGGTGCTCTATACACTGCTTACACCCTCAAAAAAGCCCTGGTCTTATCTGTTCTTACTATGTCTTTTACCCTGAGGGTTACAACCTTCTGGCCTCTCTAATACATAGGAATTTCCCCATTTCGTCTCTCCTCAGATTCACCTGGCAGCAGTTTATCACAGGACCCAACAATATCAGCTACAACATCAGAGGCTGATTCACTTATTCATTCTCCAATGTAATAGATGCCATCATCTTCCAGAAACGTCCCTCTGCTGTCAAAATGCAGCTGCCCAACAATGTGTACAGTCATGGTGGGTGGGTGTGGATGTGGGGAGGGAGGGAGAGTAATAATTTAAACCACAAAGATTTGTCCAGAAACGTTCTAAAAAGTTAGCTAGACAAACGTTTAGAATATTGATTTACTAATATCTATTAAACTGTCGGGATGGTAACATTACTAATCCTAATCTATTTGCAAACTTGCATCTTCCACAGTGTTTTTCCTGCTGGTTGGAGACTCTGGACCCCCAGTCCCCAGCTAATGAATCTATCTACAAAGAATGTTTCAGTCCTAGCAACAAAATGGATGACTCCAGAAATGGATGCTACATTGGGCTGATTTTACAAGAGATGTGCAAATGTTACAAGCAGTTTATGCATATAATCCCTATTTTAAAGTGTTTATGGGGGTCATTCTGAGGCACAAATAGCAGGGATGTATGTCCTGCCTGAATGTACATCCCCACTATTTGTCTCCCTTGCCATCCCCATGCAAGGCACCCTTTATGAACAGCAGGTTGTAGGAGGAGCCTTAGACGGGGGGCAGGAGGAGGAGCGAGGGCAGTACGTGGGTGGGCCATCACCCCGGACATACAGGGTTAATTCTGAGGTTGGACCTGTATGTCCTGGGTCAGCCTTCTAGATGGGGAACTTAATCCACCTCGGAGGTGGAATAAGTCCCCCTGGACATCAGGGGACAGCGGAGGCCAGCGGCGGCAAGAAGGTGAAAGGGTGCAGAGGGTTCCCCACAGCCTGATCCTGGTCATGTTAGGCAGTATTGGGGGTCGGGCTGTGGGGAAAGGGGGTCTCTGTCCTGTGGCCAGCAATCGCAGCTTCATTCAAGAGCCTGACTGAGTTAACCAGGGATCTGTAGAGCATACGACCCTTCAGAATCGGGTCTACCGTCCTGCACATACAGGCCAGTAGGCCCGATTCTGAGGGACCATACAGGGGCTGGATGTCCAGAAGGGAATTGGCCTCCACGTGTGCAAATGACCACTTATGTGTGTGTTTTCAGCAGCAGTCATTATTCTGTAAGTGCATGCGTAAGATCCATAGCGTGTGCTTTCAGTTGGGGTGTGCATAAGGGTGGAGCTTGGGCAGAGTGTAGGCAGGGCCTAAATTTACATGCCTAAGTTATAGAATATTATGACATAAGTGTTTTTCTGCCCAGTTTAGGGGCAGGTGTAATTGCCGCAACTAGGTTAAGGCATATCAATACGTCCTTATTTTATAAAATAAAGTATATGAATGCTTAACTTTATAAAATAAGCCCTAAATACACTTGTGGATAGGTACTGTGCAGGAATCTCTAAAATTACTCTTCCCATGTCATATATCTCTAAATCTATATACATACACACACATATATATATAAATACACATATAAATGTGTCTATACACACACACATATATATATATATATGACATGGGAAGGGTAATTTTAGAGACTCCTGCACAGTCGACATACCTATCCACATGTATATTTAGGGCTTATTTTATAATGTATATTTCCAGTTCATACTGCTAGACCAGTCCAGACAAGCAGGTTATGTTCCCCTGCTAGCAGATGGAGACAGAGAATAAACACTCCAGAGCTGTGATTGGTTGGGCTCTGGGTGACATTGGAGTGCCCCTAGAGGACTTAGGGGCATGTTTACTAAACCGTCTTAACGTGCGCCCGGCGATATTGTGCAGGATGCCATAAAAGGAGTGGGCGTTTCGGTCTAAACGTAGCAAACCGAGATTATCGCGCGATAACACGCGCTGCGCACATTATCGCCGCTAAGCACATTAACGCGTGGTAATCTTAAGTAGACACACAGACATGCAACCACAGAAACAGAGCTGTAGCACAATGGTTAATACACTGACTGATGGTACAGGGGACATGAGTTCAATCACCCAGTGTACCTAATGAACAAGGCTGGTTGAGGCATCTCCCTGTATATTTAAGTAGTGCTTTTTGAGGCATTGTAGTTTTATTTTAATTAGTGCTGCCAGCAAACACACCCTCACAGTGGCGTTACCTAAGGTGCCGCATAAGGCACCCTATAAGGCACTCCAGAGGGCACATTATAAAGTGCACTGTCCGCCAAGGCACCCTACAATGTCCCCTATAGGACACCTTATAAGGCACCTGATAAGGCGCTTTATAGGGCGCTCTATAAGGCGCCCCATAAGGTGCCTTATGGGGCGCCCTATGAGGCACCTTAAGGTTACAGTACTCTGAGGGTGTTTTTGCTGGCAGCACTAATGTACATTAAAAATAGACAATGCCTTGGACAGCCCTATCAAAACCCCCCACTGTGGGATAGAACCCATGACTTCTGGCTCCACAGGCAGTGAAATAACCAGTGGGCTACAGCTCTACAGCTGCTAGCAAACCCCTGGCTGGCTACAGAAGGACTGCATGTCACCACACAAACAGTCTGCTGTGGCTACCATTATAGGGGCAACCCACCCATACCCATGATGCACAACACATGCATATCAGCAGTCTACAGATGATCACAAGATGGGGTATGCACCCCACTGCACCTCAGCCTGGTAGGGGGTGCCAACGGTGTGTGTTAGTGGCACAGAGTAGCTACAGACCGTCACATTGTATGGGTATTGTGCTCACCCTGCGGGTGAGGTGGGGTGGCCAGCACCAGGTCCACAGCACCTTCAATGGCTGCAATAGGCCATGTTTCAGGTACCCATCAGTGCCAGTGTGTGTGTGATAGGTAGTTCCTGCAAACACACCTAGGATACACTAGTGTCTATCTGAAGTTGTCAATCAGGTCTGGCCCTTATTGGCTATGATGCACCCAGAATAGTGCATATTCTGTCTTGGTGACATGGTAACATGATGTATGCAGCAGGGGGTGTTTGGACCCATAGGCAGATTATGTACCACCACCACCACCCAACCCACCCTCTGGGCTCAGGGTGGGAAACAGGATTCCCCCACCAACAGATCCACATTCTACCTCCCTGCAACAGTGGTAGTAGAGAGGGGCCATCAACCCCAGTCAAGCTGGGGAACAGACACCCTACAGGGCAGCCAATGCAGAGCTGTCAACATCCCTAAGGCAGGAAGACAGTAGGCATGGAAATGCTCAGGTGCCCCCCAACACCATCTGACATTCTCCAGCAGCAAACACAGTGAGTCAGCAGCTGCTGCACCCTGTAAGGTGCTCCAGCCATACACATATAACTGCAGACAGTCTGCTAGCTAGTCCACAGTGCATGATCCTGGAAAAGATGTATGCACCCAAAAGCTGGGATGTGAGCACACCCACCAAGCAGATAAGTCAGTAATTAGGCCCCAAAGAAGAGAGCCTATATATTTCACTGAAGAAAAATACAATATAGCACTATGGGGGAGCCTAGCCATGCCATGCCATGGTCACTGCTCAGTCAGGGTGAGAGTGACCTCCCAGCAGGGCATGCTGTGGCCACCCTGTCGGTGCAGGTTGTGGTCAGGCACTACAATGTTCGAGCCATTGCCCTATGCCCTGTGCTGATGCATCCAGGCAAGGCCACCCTGTCCAGACTATACCCACAGTACCTTGCTCCTCATTATGCACATTGACAGGCCAATACTGGCAACAGTGCTAATAGTGTGGGCTGAGAAAGGTGTTAGCGGCCACCACACACTGGATAGACGGACACACACTCCCCACACCTATGCCAGCATTGTGCAACTATAGAGGTGTTTGGCAGCTCTGGCCACCACACCAGTCCTGGGAACATTGCAGGCATGGCTATGGTACGCAATACTGTTGGGGTCACTCTGTCAGACACCAGACCTGAGGCACATTCCACAGACATCAGAAAGGTTGCTATGATGCAGCTCAATCAGCCAATTGTGCTTAACGTAGGAATTGCTATCTGCCAGTTATCATAGCAACCTTTTGATAGCTGTGTACAGTTTTCTCAGGTTTAGGGTGGCATTGCTAAGGCATGCAAGTGCTAGTATTGGGAGATGCACGCAGGGCCCAACATCCTGCCTCTCCAGGAGGCTTTGGATAATGGAGCCTGTGGGTGCGGGTGTGCCTGCCCCTGTTGGCCGCTGCTCTAGGGCAGAGGTTCCCAACTCCAGTCCTGGAGGGCCAAACACTGTTCGGGTTTTCATGCTGTCCCTAATGAATATGCATGAGATACATCTGCATACCATGGGGGTGGTGCATAGAAATGCAGCACAGCCATATTTATTAGAGGCAGCATGGAACCTGAATGGTGTTTGGCCCTCCAGGACTGCATTTGGGAGACTCTGCTCTAGGTAATGCACATGTTTATGGTGTCTGTGCTCTGTAGGGTAAAATGTAGGTGTTTTGGGCATGTCTACGTCATCTGCAATAAAGGTTCTGTCTGTATTAGCACGTTTTAGTAGTGGGTAAAATATGGGCACTGGGTTGACAGGAACTTGAACCTGTGACCTTCTGCTCCTGAACACACTGGCTGTGTGCACTGCACCACCGTGTCACCACATAGACAGTGTATTCCCTGGGGATACCATGACTTTTTGTCAGACAGGGCCTGTCTGTTGCAGTGCATGGCACCCACCTACACAGGGCTAGGCCACGGTCTGCTCTGGGCAGCTGCTACTGCCCCCTCCACCACCAGTACCCCTCTGCCACCCTGCTGACATGCTGTTCTGATGGTGGTGCTGGTGGTGCACAGTCTCAGGCCATCCAGTGTGTGGGTAGGTGGCTGCCTATGGTGCAGGTTCTGGGGTAGGGGTGCTTACATAGCTGTCCACGCTCCCCCCCAGCACCGCCTGCCGATGTTCTGTGCCCTTGAGGGTACCTGCTGGGTACTATCCCCTGTGACACTGTGGGAAGTACACTCATGCCCATGTTGGGCCCTCATCAGTTGCTGTCTGGCTGCACTACTGTTTCAGCATTCTTATGGGCCACCTAGGCATCACCGTAGTCCGCACTGTGGCCCAGCTGCACCACAGCATGTGCCGCCTGCAGCCCTCTGTATCCCCTTTTCAAGCATCTGTTCAGTTGCCCGTTCTGACATGCCTGCCCTGCTGTTGTGGAACATGTGCATGCCATAGGAAACCTGCCCAATGGAGAGGGAAAATCCTGCTCAGCGCAATTTCACTGTGGGCTCATTCACCTTCTATGGGGACGGAGCATAGACCCTTCCAAAATTCATATCTTTTTTTTGGAGCTTTCTCGGGAGTGTTTTTTGATGTTTCCCATTAATATCACTATTGGCCAGCATGGTTATGTTTTTATTACATTTTCTTCTGGTCATTTTCACTGTTTATTTGCCCTTTTGTTCGATGCACATGAATCACACTTATCACTTTTTTTAGGTTTTCCCTTGTTTTGCTGTACATTGCCGACGGAAATGGTTTCTTTTCCCTTTAAATCAGCTCTAACGCCAGGGTTTCACTGGCGTTAGTTTTCAGCCTCGAATTTCACAGCGTTAGTGTGCAGGGAGCTTCTCCCATCCCACTCTCCGCCCATTGACCCTCTCTCTCCGCCCCTGGGGAGCCTTCCTCCGCCCTCCGGGAGCCTTTCTCCACCCTCAGCGCTCATTTGCGCCGCTGCGCGCGTTATCGCGTGCTAAGGTACCTCTGTGCCCGATAAAGCACCATTATTGCGCGATAAGGTACCTTATCGCGTGATAATGTGGCAGAGCGCACATTAAGACGGTTTAGTAAACATACCCCCTAATCTGTATTTTCTCTGTCTCTAGCAGATGAAAGTCTTAGATAAGTTTGTCTACTTATTTTCTTTTCTTCATTTTTATTTCCTGGATGCACCCAGAGTACACAAGAGGTGTTTCTCTGGGTTTCCCAGGCTTCCCTCCTTAATAGCTGTATTTTCTGTAATCAGCAATACAGCAGGGGTTGAGTTCCTGATTTCACTGTCAGTGCAGCTCCCCTTCTCCCCATCCCTTCTCAGAAACACATTCCAGCCTCTGCCATGAGGGTCTAAGTGGCTGCAGAGGGATCAAACTCTAATTTCCCTACCTTTCAGTCACTGTAATTACCTTACACTGACTTTGAAAGTTTCTCTTCTCCTCCGTGGGAACTCAGCTCCTCTGTACCAGCACTGTGAGTAACTGACAGTTTCTTTCTCACCTCTGTTTTTGGTGATTCAGGGTTCATCAGGATTTGAATTTTTAAGTTGCTAGCAGCACACCTTGCCTCTCCCCGAGCAATTTCGCTGCATTTTTAAGGTTTTTAGAGCTTAGGAAACTTTTATTTTGCAGTTTTTCTGTGCCAGCAGCCATTTTGAAAATCGGGAGAGATTTCTCTTCAGTGTTTTTTTGGAGGGAGCAGCTCTGGGCAGCCATTTCAAAGCATTTAAACATGCTGTGAAGGGACAGGGAGTTTCAAAATCCCTTTTCTTTGAAGAGTCTTCTGTTTCCCTAAGCCTACCTTGACTTTTGTTTAAAAAAAAAAGGTTTAAGCCTCTGCAATGCCTGTTTCTCTGCACAGGTGTATTATATGTAATAATAATAAGAAGGAGTTAATAGATCGCTTATGTTCCACCTGTATGCTGCATCCAGGAGAATCTTCTTCCTCCATACCCACTGCGCAGCCAGGTAGGGACATCAGTGCCTTAACTTCTCCCTCCTTAGAGCCCCTGCAGCCAGATCTACCTGCAGAAAGGACTCAGTCAGCTCCCATTTTGCTTCTACAGCTGCTGGAAGCCACAGCAGCTTCTGCAGACAGTTACTGACGCTCTTCCACCAGGCATGTCACCTGTGGTGTTCAGAGTCTTTTGGTATACCTCCAGCACCTACCCGGTAGCAGACAAGGATATGGCGGGGTCTCGCAAGTGGTCCCAAAAGACCTCAGACCTTAAAGCAGTACGTCCTCCCAGGAATGTTGCACGTGGCTTGTGGGACACTATGGATATTCAAGAAAACTTTAAATCTTCGGAGGTGAGCCCTGATTCGTCAGAGAAAGAAGATGGGGAATATTCTCCATCTGATTCTTCACTGACAGTTCAAGAGGACTCTCAAGATATCAGACTTTTTCGGAAAGAGGAGTTGCCGGCCCTAATCACACAGGTGATAGAGTCGCTACGCCTAGACGACATGCCTGATCCTCAGAGTTCTCAAACCCTTTTGCAGCCGGATCCCATTTTGCAGGGCATTCGTAAGCCTTCCAAAGCTTTTTCCTTTCCAGCCGAGTTACAGCAAATGGTATCTCGAGAGTGGGACTCTCCAGAGTCCTCTCTAGGTACGGCATGCCATATTGGTCAGTTATACGCTTGGTCTCCCTCTGACTTGGACTGTTGGTTGACATACCCAAAAGTTGATGCATTAGTGACCGGGCCACCAAGCATACCACAATTCCAGTTGAGGGCGGAGCGGCACTCCACAACCAGCAAGACCGAAAAAGTTGAGAGTCTGCTAAAGATGGGTTTTTCGTCATCCGCTCTTTCCCTTCAAGCAGTGGTGTGCGGAGGTCTAGCGGCACGGTCCTCCCTTTGATGGATTCAGCAGCTTACAGACGATCCCGAGTTGGCTCGTTTAGAATCCGTCGCTGCATTCCTGGCAGATGCCTTCTATGATCTCTTGTGGCTGTCAGCTCCCTCCGTAGCAGCGGTGACAGTGGCTCGGAGATGGCAGCGGATGTTGCTTCTAAGATGCGGCTGTCAAAACTTCCTTTTAAAGGGAGACTCCTCTTTGGCGAAGATCTCGATAAACTGGTAAAAGATCTGGGGGAGGTGAAATCACAACATTTGCCGGAAGACAAGCCAAAGGCATTCTTCTGTCGCTGGTCTCGGTCTCAAGGCTTTCGATGATTTTCTAGAACTCGTGACTCTCGGAGATACAGATCCTTTAAGCCAAGTACTTCATCCACTCCTACCAATTGCTTTGGACAAAGATCGCAGTCCTTTTGGGGAGCCCGCAAAGGAACTGACTCCTATTCAGGCCAAGAGAAGTTTACGGGAACCTCCTGTCCTTCCCGCTGACGGGACGAGACATCCACTCGAGATGCATCCGCCTGTTGGGGGGGGGGGCGGTTGGCTCCTTTTTCTCGGCAGTGGGCACGCATAACTCCAGATCAATGGGTCCTCAACATAGTTTCTCACGGCTATTCTCTCGAATGTTGCCGACCCATTCACGATGCGGAAAAACGAGTGGCCATTCAAACTACCATTCAGAAGCTCCTCTCCTTAAAAGCCATTTGTGCAGTCCCTCTGTTAGAAAGAGGGTTAGGCCGTTATTCCATCTATTTCGTGGTGCCCAAGAAAGATGGCTCTTTTCATCCAATTTTGGACCTCAAAGGCGTAAATCGCAGCCTTCGAGTACCACACTTCCGGATGGAGACCCTACAGTCAGTCCTTCACTCAGTATGCCGGGGAGAGTTTCTAGCATCCTTGGATCTAGCAGAAGCATATTTTCATATTCCCATTCGAGAAGACCACCAGCGCTTCCTGCGTTTTTCAGTCCTCAGCCAGCCTTTGCAGTTTCGGGCAATGCCCTTTGGCCTAGCCTCGGCACCTCAAACCTTCTCAAAGGTGATGGTGGTTGTGGCAGCAGCCTTACGCAAGCAGGGAATCAGAGTACACCCATACTTGGATGATTGGCTCATTCGTGTGGACTCCTTTCCAGAGGCTCACAAAACTGTTTCCAAAGTAGTGGCCTTCCTACAGCAGCTTGGTTGGGTGATCAACCGCACCAATACTTGCCTCCATCCGTCTCAAAAGATCAAATTTCTCGCAGCATGCTTCAATACCTCTCAAGGGCGTGTATTCCTGACTCAAGCCCATTTCCTAAAGCTGACTTCTCAGCTCCAAAGTATTTTGGCCCAAAGAGCCCCCCGGACATGGGATTACCTCCAAGTCCTTGGATCCATGACTACCACCATTGAGCTCGTGCCTTGGGAAAGGCTCACTTGTGTGGTCTACAGTCCGCTCTGCTTTCCAGATGGTCCCCAATGACAGAAGACTACCAGACCCGTCTCCCGTTACAGCTGCAGGTCTGGCGCAGTCTACGGTGGTGGCTTGCATCTCACAATCTCCTCATGGGAGTACCATTGGAAAACCCACGCTGGATCTTGTTGACAACCAACGCCAGTCTGTCTGGATGGGGAGCTCACTGTTGCACTCACTCAGCGCAAGGAACTTGGATGACGCGTGAAGCGCAATGGATGGTGGATATTTGTCTCCTGTGACACCTTGCTGTGAGTTCTAGCTGTTTATTAATTATTTATTGTTTGTCTAACTGTTTATTTAATTATTTATTGTTTGTCTTAGTGGTGTGCTAGTTCAGCCTTCTCAGCTATAACTTACCTTGCCTCTCTCAACTAACTGGGCTTTGTGTGGTACCCCCTTCCCCCCTGCTGAGGGTTCAGGACAGGGTACCTTGTAACTGCCCTCTTTAATAGGACTTATCTCCCTCCCTCCCTCCCCAGCACCCACCCACCCCTGGGGTAATTGTAGTTTTATAGGTACTTGCACATCTTAGAGGAAAGGGGCTGCTCTCAGGTGCAGCTCGTTATCCAAATCAGTCATACACAGAGGACCTGAGATTAATTACTTAAGCTTCAGGTACACAAGGTGTATTAGGGGTATTAGATACACTTTTATTGGTATAAGCATCCACACCAATCCTTATTATATACAGAATTTAAAAGACCTAAACACAAGCTTTAAATTAAGATGCAGACAGAGGTCCAGCAATGAGATGGGGGTTCTCCGGTCTTTTGCATTGAGTGTCACATGTATGATTTTCTCCCAGTTGGTGAGAGGTCTTACGTATGCACTAAGTGCAAAGAACTCTTTGCTCTCAGGGAACGAGTCCGTTCTCTAGAGGCTAGAGTAGCAGACCTGGAAGACATAAGAAAGACAGAGAAGTACATGGACGAGACCTACAGGGATATAGTCCTGAAGTCCCACCTCCAGTCTGGCAGCATCCCTGTTGCCATGGAGGAGAGAGGTCACGTGACAGGAGAGCATCACCCTGGTGTGGCAGGAAGTGATCCTGTAACTAGGACCTGTCCTCCAGGTGATGTAAAACCCTCTCGCGCCGAGGACGTTTCTCCAGGGCCATGTCCCCATGAGGGGAGGGTCAGGACAGCTGTTATAGTTGGTGATTCAATCATTAGGAATGTAGATAGCTGGGTGGCTGGTGGACGTGAGGATCGCCTGGTAACATGCCTGCCTGGTGCGAAGGTAGCAGACCTCACGCACCGCCTAGATAGGATCATAGATAGTGCTGGGGAGGAGTCTGCTGTCTTGGTACATGTTGGTACCAATGACATAGGAAAATGTGGTAGGGAAGTTCTGGAGGCTAAATTTAAGCTTTTAGGTAGGAAGTTGAAATCCAGAACTTCCAGGATAGCATTCTCCGAAATGCTTCCTGTTCCACGTGCAGGACCCAAAAGACAGGCAGAGCTCCGGAGTCTCAATGCGTGGATGAGACAATGGTGCAAGGATGAGGGTTTTGGATTTGTTAGGAACTGGGGAACATTCTGGGGAAAGGGGGGGCTCTTCCGAAGGGATGGGCTTCACCTTAATCAGGATGAGACCAGACTGCTGGCATTAACCTTTAAAAAAGAGATAGAGAAGCTTTTAAACTAGAAATTAGGGGAAAGCCGACAGTCACCCAGGAGTGCATGGTTCGGACAAAGGTATCCTTGAAGGATACTACCAAAAGCAGTGAGGTTCCAAAAGGGAGTATAGTAGCCCAAATGCCCTTGAGTAAGGAGCAGACAGAGCATAAAGATTCCAAATTACCCCTGCCTACCAATAGCCAGATTAATATGAATAAAATACAGTCTCTAAAATGCTTGTATGCCAATGCTAGAAGTCTAAACAATAAGATGGGAGAGTTAGAATATATAGCACTAAATGAGAGGTTAGATATGATTGCACTCTCAGAGACATGGTGGAAGGAGGATAACCAGTGGGACACTGTGATACCTGGATACACACTATATCGTAATGATAGAGCTGATCAAATTGGTGGAGGGGTTGCGCTCTATGTTAGAGAGGGCATTGAGTCAGAAAGGATTAAAGTTTTGCAGGGAACAAAATTTGCTGTAGAATCTCTATGGATTGAAATTCCATTTATGAAGGGGAAGGTGATGGCAGTTGGAGTATACTATCTGGCCAGAATGAACAAATGGATGATGAAATGCTCAAAGAAATCAAGGAAGCTAACAAAAGTCACAACAGAGTAGTAATAATGGGTGATTTCAATTACCCCGGTATCGACTGGGTCAGTGTCACAGCAGGACAAGCTAAAGAGATAAAGTTTCTAGATGGAATAAATGACTGCTTCTTGGAGCAGCTGGTTCATGAACCGACCAGAGGGGAAGCCATACTGGACCTAGTCCTTAGTGGAACGCCAGATCTGGTGCAAGAAATAAGGGTGTTGGGACCACTTGGCAATAGTGATCATAGTATGATCATGTTTGATTTAATTAGTGGAGGACAGATAGTAAAGGCATCCACAGTACTATCTTTTAACTTTCAAAAGGGAGACTATGATAGAATGAGGAATATAGTTAGGAAAAAACTAAAAGGAGCGGTTCCAAAGGTTAAAGACTTACAGCAAGCTTGGGTGTTATTTAAAAATACTATCCTCGAAGCCCAGACCAGCTGTATTCCACGCATTAGGAAAAGTGGAAGAAAGTCCAAAAAACTGCCAGCATGGTTTAAAGGTGAGGTCAGAGAGGCTGTTGCTGCCAAAAAAGCAACCTTCAGGAAATGGAAAAAAGAGCCAAATGATGAAAACTGGAAACAGCACAAGCACTGGCAAGTTAAATGCAAAGCATTGATAAGGCAGGCAAAGCGGGAATTTGAGAAGAAACTTGCTACGGAAGCAAAAACACGAAATAAAGACTTTTTCAAGTACATTCATAGCAAAAGGCCTGTGAGAGAGTCAATTGGACCATTAGATGATAGAGGGGTAAAAGGGGCAGTAAGAGGAGACAAGGCTATAGCAGAGAGACTGAATGAATTCTTTGCTTCGGTCTTTACTGAGGAAGATGTAGGGATGTTACCAAGACTGAAGTGTTATTTAAAGGTGATACTGCAGAGGAATTGAGAGAAATATCGCTACACCGGGAAGATATATTACAACTATTTGATAAACTGAATAGTAGCAAATCACCTGGACCGGATGGTATACATCCCAGAGTGTTGAAAGAACTGAAATATGAGATTGCAGACCTGCTATTGGTAATCTGTGAACTTTCATTAAAATCATCTGTAATACCTGAAGATTGGAGGGTCGCCAACGTAACACCAATTTTTAAAAAGGGTTCCAGGGGTGACCCAGGAAATTACAGACCAGTGAGCCTGACGTCAGTACCAGGGAAAATGGTAGAAACCATCATAAAGAACAAAATTACACAGCATGTAGATAGTCATGGCCTAATGGGAGACAGCCAACATGGCTTTAGACAAGGAAGATCTTGTCTTACTAATCTGATATGTTTTTTTGAAGGTGTGCATAAACAGGTAGACAAAGGTGAGTCGGTTGATATAGTGTATCTGGACTTTCAGAAAGCTTTTGACAAAGTCCCCCATCAGAGACTTTTGGCGAAGCTAAAAAGTCATGGGATAGGAGGCAGTGTACTATTGTGGATCAGGAACTGGTTAAAAGATAGAAAGCAGAGGGTAGGGCTAAATGGCCAATATTCCCAATGGAAAAAGGTGAATAGTGGAGTACCCCAGGGATCTGTACTGGGTCCGCTGCTTTTTGACATATTCATAAATGACCTGGAAAAGGGAATAACTAGTGAGGTTATCAAATTTGCAGATGACACAAAACTGTTTAAAGTTGTTAAAACCCAAGAGGATTGTGGAAAACTGCAGGAGGATCTGAATAAATTGGAAGACTGGGCATCCAAATGGCAGATGAAATTTAATGTGGACAAGTGCAAAGTTATGCACCTAGGAAAGATAAACCCACACTATAGTTACACGATGCAAGGCTCCACATTAGAAACCACCACCCAGGAAAAAGATTTAGGAGTCATCGTGGATAACATGTTAAAACCCTCCGCCCAGTGTGCAGCGGCGGCCAAGAAAGCAAATAGAATGCTAGGTATCATAAGGAAAGGGATGGAGAATAAAACAAAGGAAGTTATAATGCCTCTGTATCTCTCCATGGTACGACTGCACCTTGAATATTGTGTGCAATTCTGGTCACCGTATCTTAAAAAGGACATAGCGTTATTAGAAAAAGTACAGAGAAGAGCCACCAAATTGGTGAAGGGGATGGAAGGCTACTCCTGTGAAGAGAGGCTAAGAAGGTTAGGGCTCTTTAGCCTGGAGAAGAGACGGCTGAGGGGAGATATGATAGAGGTCTATAAATTAATGAATGGAGTGGAACGGATAAACGTGGATCAATTGTTTACGCTATCAGAGTATAGAAAGACTAGGGGACATGTAATGAAGCTACAGGGTAAACTATTTAAGACAAATAAGAGAAAATATTTTTTCACTCAACGTGTAATCAAACTCTGGAATCTGTTACCGGAGGATGTAGTAAGGGCTGTTAGTATAGCTGGGTTTAAAAAAGGTTTGGACAAGTTCCTGGAGGAAAGGTCCATAAACCACTATTAAAAAGGGACCCAGGATATCAATGCTTGACCCAGTACAAGCATTGTGGAACCTGTGTCTTTTGGGGATATTGTTGGTACGAATGACCTAGATTGGACACTGTTGGAAACAGGATACTGGGCTTGATGGACCTCGGTCTGACCCAGTATGGCATGTCTTATGTTCTTATGATGATCAACAGGCTCGAGGCAAGAGCTGCTCGATTCGCCTTACTGAAGTTTCACTGGTTCCTACAGGGACAAGCGCTTCGGATCCTATGCGACAGTGCAACTGCAGTGTCCTACCTCAAATGCCAGGGCGGCACCAAGTGCACAGGGGGTATCGAAGGAGATGTCCCTTCTCTTCCCTTGGGTGGAAAGGAACCTTCAGGCTCTCTCAGCACAGCATATAGCGGGGACCATCAACCGTGAAGGCGGATTTTCTAAGCTGACACACTCTCGATCCCGGCGAATGGAAACTGGCCCCACAAGCATTCCAGACTATAGTTCAGAAGTGGGGGCAGCTGAAAGTAGATCTCATGGCGTCAGCCAAGGATGCGAAGGTTCCGATCTTCTTCAGTCGCTGGAGGGAACACAGATCTCAAGGCATAGATGCCTTGGCACAGCCATGGCCGAAACACCAGTTGCTCTATGTATTCCCACCTTGGCCAATGATCAAAAGAGTCCTGCAATGGATCAGGGAACACCATGACCCAGTAATCTTAGTGACCCCGGACTGACCTAGAAGACCATGGTATGCCGATCTCATAAAACTATCTCGAGTCCCTCCTCTGCGACTACAACTTACGGCTTGGCTCTTGAGTGCCATAAATTAGTCCATAAGGGTTACTCTTCCAAGGTTGTGTCGACTCTCCTCAACGCTAGCCGTATGTCTATGTCGTTAGCATATGCTAGAGTGTGGCGAGTTTTTGAGTCCTGGTGTACTCAACATCTTCTTTCTCCTTGGAGTACAGACATTCCAGACATTCTTGCCTTTCTTCAAGAGGGCCTCGACAAGGGCTTAGCTCTTGGCACTCTACGGGTACACATTTCAGCACTGACATGTTATAGGGGACCAATTCGCGGTCGTTCTTTTGTGTCCCACTCCGATGTGTCGTGTTTTCTTAAAGGAGTCAAGCTTCTACGTCCTACGGTCCGTCCAGTTGTCCCTGCTTGGGATCTTGTCTTTGTACTATGGGCTTTGATGTCTCCACCCTTTGAGCCTCTAAAGGAAGTTACCTTAACGGATTTGACACTTAAGATGGTTTTCTTAGTGGCTATAACTTCGGCTCATTGCATTTCGGAACTGCAGGCCCTCTCTTGCAGGGATCCGTATTTGTCATTCTCCGCAGAGGGAGTATTCCTTCGCACTGTTCCCTCATTCTTGCCTAAGGTGATTACTCCTTTTCATGTCAATCAGCCTCTTGTTGCCTGCCTTTTCTAAGGAACAATGTTCTGTTCGTTCCAAGAATCTCCAGGCGGTTGATCTCAAAAGGATTCTCCTTTGCTATCTCAAAGTCACCAATTCTTTTCGCAAGACCGACCATCTTTTTGTGCTTTTTGCGGGACCGCGCCGAGATATGGCAGCTTAAAAATCTACTATCACCAGATGGTTGTGCCGTACCATTGAATCAGCCTATATTCTGCAAGGCAAGCCAGTGCCTGCCGGTCTTCGTGCACAATCGACTCAAGCTCAAGTTATATCTTGGGCCGAGCGATCACACATAGTCCCTCTTGATATTTGTTGAGCGGCAACCTGGTCTTCCTTGTCTGCTTTTGTCCAGCATTATCGTCTGGACTTTCAGGCACGTGAGGACAGTCATTTTGGGGCTAGTGTGCTGTCAGCGGCTCTCTCTGCCCACCCTGGGGTTCATTAGCTTGGATACTTCCTGCTTGTCTGAACTGGAAGGAGAAATTTCACTTACCATCAATTTCCTTTACTGGAATACTGCTAGACCAGTCCAGAACCCACCCCATTGTTAGTGTCATGACTGCTGGTGCAGAGGAGCCGACGTTCTTCTTACTTCAGATGCAAGCAGTTACATATTCCGGAGAAAGTCCACAACAGTGGATTCAGAGGTTTTTTCCAAGGAATGATGTTTGATCCTTCTCCACCCTTCCTGGTTCGAGTTGAGGGTTTTAATTGAATTAGTTGTTACCTGTACATAGTTGAGTTGGTTAGTCAAGTTTTCTCCTTATGTTGGTGCTTATCAAAAGAATACTGACTAGGTCCTCTAGGGGCACTCCTATGTCACCAAGAGCCCAACCAATCACAGCTCTGGAGTGTTTATTCTCTGTCTCCATCTGCTAGCAGGGGAACATAACCTGCTTGTCTGGACTGGTCTAGCAGTATTTCAGGAAAGGAAATTAACGGTAAGTGAAATGTCTCCATATATATATTTGTTTAATTTAATTATTATTTTTGCTTTACATCAAATCTACATCTGTTCTTCCTCCTATCGCAGCATGCTATATAAAGGTAGAAGTCCTTGCTCCCAATAATGACTGGCAGAAATGGAGAGACTATAACCCACAGTAAAGATATCAGCCTTCTTGGGGTATAAAACAGTCTTCAGGCTCTCACTGGCCTCTTCTGATCTGGTGATAGAAGGGAAGCTTGCTGTAATGTAGCTGAAAAAGACTCATTTGATTCCAACTGAATCCAGTGATTTACTGCTTTTATTTTACTGCAGGGAAGTAATTTTCCATGATCTAGCACAATGCCTTGAAGCAGGGTATTGTTAAATAAAGCAATAAAAATACCATACCAAGTTAAAACTATCGAAAAAAGATGAATGT
Organism: Ichthyophis bannanicus; assembly: GCA_033557465.1. Classification (NCBI taxonomy): domain Eukaryota; kingdom Metazoa; phylum Chordata; class Amphibia; order Gymnophiona; family Ichthyophiidae; genus Ichthyophis; species Ichthyophis bannanicus. Next base: position 86,944,651 of record CM066042.1, read on the forward strand.
CATCACCTGAATATAAGGTAGTTTATGGGAACTGCGTATGATCATTTTAATGTTTAACTACTTGGATTTAGTTCACAGTATTACTTTCGGGTATAGCAGACATTTCCCTATCCCCTCCAGTATTACATTCTAAGCTGCCAAACGTGAGGTAATAGAATTTTAAGTGACTTGCCCAAGCTTACAAGGAGCATCAGTGGAAAACGCAGGATTTGAACCCTGGCTTCTCAGCTCGCTACTCTAATTTGTTAGAAAGATCTAGAACTTAGAGTCTTCTTTGAAGTCAGGCTGAAGACTCTCCCAGTGCTATGTTACATTGCCTACTGGAACCATGGAATGAATTATTGGCATGTAGCACAGGGGTTGCAGTTTGTAGGTTCCCTGGTTTGCAATTGAAGGCGAACTAAGGTCCACCCATTTTTTTCCATGGTCCTGCCATGCTAAGGGCTCTAGTTTAATTCCTTGCTTGGGTCCTGATCTGGGATTGCTGTAGAGATATCATCCGCAGGCCCTCGGGGAAGGAAATCATGGTCATCATGCTATGGTGATGCTCAGGGAGTAATTTTATAAGAGACTTGAACACATAGGGTCCGGTTTTCTTCTGGGCAGGCTATGCACTACTATGGCACATAGCCCTGCCCACTCACCCTTAACTCCAGATATTCAATGCCATGGGGACAGCATCGAATATCTGGGTTGTGTGCCAAGGGGTCAACACCGTAGAGAATAACCATGTGGTAGCAGTATTAGACCACTACACGGTTAGTGGTCTATGGCTAGAACTAGATGAGCCAAAAGGTGGCCTAGTTTTAGCCGCGGACCACTTCCTGTGTAGTGGTCGAATATCACCGCTACATGGTTAGTGGCAACCACCGCCTGCCCCAGAATGCCCCCAACACTCCCTGATGCTCACGGGATAGCATCCGGGCATGTAAGGGATGGAGTCAGGGATATTCAACGACACTAACTGTGTAGGTGCCGCTGAATATCCCTGTTTAAGCCATTTACACAGTTTACTTGGCTATAAACCATGTAAATGCCTTTCAAATATTGGGCCTATAGAATATAATTTATATGCTCAAGCAGGAGCTTATAAAATTTCCCTGGTATTCAAAAAATACATAAAAGTAGGTGCTATGGAAAGATGATATTCAATGCTTTACACTATACACATAGGCATTCTTGGAAAGGGAGAATAAGTGGAGCAGGGCCGGGATCTGCACTTGTGCATGTATCTTCTAATATATACACATAAGCACCAGGCTTACCAGCACAAATATGCACAAAGTTACTCCTTCCTCAACATAGCTGTAACTTTTTACAGGAGCTTTCGGGAAACAATAGGCGCTTGTGTTGCCTTTATAAAATGGGTGAAACCTCTGGGCCTTCCTTGCTTAGGCACCCTGTTATAAAACTACCCTCCCACTGCCCAGATTTAAGGCCCATGACTGCAGGTTTCCAGTAAATTGAGAAAGAAGAGAAAATCCTCAGGTTTTTGTGAATAAAGGGCTTTAATTGAACTGGAAGCCCAAAAAGGCAGAGGAAACTGCAAAATGGACCTGCACAGCCAGTGGTGAAAGTTCTAGTTGCGGGCTCCCAAACAAAGTTTTGCTGAGGGCCCACCTATTTTTGCCCCCTCTTCATGGTGCCCCTCCCCCCGCTCCCCCCCCCAACCCCTCGCACTCCGGCAGCAGAAAGGCAGCAGTAGCGGAGGCCCTGTGTGGCAGAGTTACATTTGTTTGCTGCGCTGCATCCATTCCAGGTCTGGTGGTGTTCCTCCTGGGTCAAAGTCTTGTGGTAAAGCTATTATTGTGAGTCTTCGCCCTGTGTGTTAACAGCCAGGCCTAGAACAGAGTTAGCAAACAAATAAAAGTAAGTGTGGTGCACTACCGTGTGGGTTCCCTTCCTGCTTTGGCCCTTCCCCCCATCGTGGGAGCTGCTTGGGTGGAATTTATGCTACTGTTCACAGCAGATTTAACACTCTATTGCAATCTATTGTATAACTAAATGGGTTTGTGAATTTTAATCCAATTGCCAAAATGTGGCTATGTCCTGCTTTCTTCTTGGATAGTGGTCTGTAGCCATTGCGCACCCATCATTAAGGTTCTTTAGGCATGATGCAGTTTTTTATGCTTTAAAAATTTTCTTTGTTAGTTTTATTATGGATTTATATTTTGTTATTTTAAATGTTGTGTCTTGTTTTACATTTTGGGGGTAATGCCATCAAGAGCAGGGAGTTGGACTGAGGGAGAGCCCTAGATGTGGTATACTTAAGATTTTAGTAAAGCCTTTGATACCGTTTCACCCAGGCAACTTATAAACAAACTGAGGACCCTAGGGATGGCCCTAAAGTGACTGACTGTTAGAAATTGGTCGAGTGGGAGGCAACAAAGGGTACAGGTAAATGGAGCTCGTTCTGAGGAGAAGGATGTTACCAGTGGTGTGCCACAGGAAACTGTCCTTGGTCCGATTCTTTTTAATATCTTTTTAGTGAAATTACAGAAGGGCTGTTGGGTAAGGCGTGCCTCTTTGCGGATGATATCAAAATCTGCAAAAGACACCCAAGAAGGAGTAGATAACATTGTTTATCACTGTCATTTATTGTTTCTTGATATACCGCACCTTTGAAGCAGCAGGACAGTGTACAATCCAAAATAAGGAGGGATCTAGCTAAGCTTGAAGAATGGTTGAGAATTTGACAGCTGAGATTTAATGCTAAAAATACAGGGTCATGCATTTGGACTGCAAAAATCCAAGGGGGCGATACAGTGTAGGGGGTGAAGTTCTTCTGTCCTTGAAAGAAGAGCGGGATCTGGGCTTGTTTGTTTCTGATCAGAGCTGTACCAAGGGCTGTGTGAGCAGTGCAGCCGCATAGAGTGCAATTTCAGGAAGGGTGCCGATGTCCTCAGTGGGTTTACAGGAAGCTCAAAAAATGTGCATTACTATACATGGCTGGGGCAGAGGGGGGCACCATATTTGTTGGTCGCACAGGGTGCATTTCTAACCTGGTACAGTCCTGTTTCTGATGACCTTAAAATGGCTAAACAGGTAGAAAAGGCGACAGCAAAAGCCAGAAGGATGTTTGGGTGCATGGGGAGAGGAATGGCCAGCAGAAAAAAGGAGGTGATAGTGCCTCTGTATAAGTCTCTAATGCAACCTCATTTTGAGGATTGTGTGCAATTCTGGAGACCGCACCTTCAAAAGGATATAAACAGGATGGAGTCAGTGCAGAGGGTGGCTACTAAAATGATTAGTGGTCTTTGTTATGAAGTATATGAGGATAGACTTAAAGATCTTAATATGTGTATGTTAGAGGAAAGGCAGGTTAGAGGAGATATGATAGAGACGTTTAAATATCTCCGTGGCGTAAATGCCCAAGAGAACCTTTTTCGACTGAAAGCAAGTTCTGCTTCGAGGGGACATAGGATGAAAGTGAAAGAGGACAGACTCAGGAGTAATATGTGAACATATTTCTTTACGGAAAGATTGGTAGATGAGTGGAATACTCTCCCAGTGGAGATAATAGAGATGAGGACAGTATCTGAATTCAAGAAAGCATGGGATAAACACAGAAGATCTCTAAAGGAAAGAAGGGAACTATTGTAATTGATATGGAAGGTCATGTGGTCTTTTTCTGCCGTTATGTTTCTATGTTTCTAAGAAGGGTCCCAAGGGTCTCACAGTCAATGAACCTACCCACGTGAAAGGAAACAAGTTGGACCTGGTATTCACCCCACTGGCTGCCATCGACTCAACCCACGACCCCATACTGTCCGTGACCACAGTCCCCTGGTCAGACCAAAAACTAATCAGATTCCAAATACCCATGCACAACTACTGCCACAAGAGTGCCAGAAGTCCAGCCAGCACCCCCAGAGCACCACCACGAAAATTCCGACCTTTTGACAAAGAGGTTATCTTGAGTAAAACCCTCCTGCTCCTCTCCTTGACAGCTCCCAGACTTGATGATTTGATCTCAAGCTGGGATAATAGCCTCAGCTCTGTTTCTCAACTCCCACCCTCAGACAAGCACTCAAGGAAACGAGCTGCCTCATCCTGGTACTCCACGGAGCTATAAACATCACTCCTCCGTCTAAGGAAGCTGGAAAGACGCTGGTGCCGGTCACGCTCCAATACAGACCTGACGGCATACAACTTGTACCTGACAAAGCACCGCGAATTAGTGACAGAAAAAATGAGACAATTCCACACTGACACCCTGAAACGATCACTAAACAAACCACATGACTTGTTCAACCTGGTCAATAACTTAACAAAAGAACCATCCCCCAACCAACATAGCGAGATCCAGCCCCAAGAATTCACAGACTACTTGCAATCAAAGTTATGCCAGACCAACAAAGCCACAGCAGTCACCACCTCACACAAGTCCCCCCACCCAGCAACACTGACCACCTTCTCCACCCCTTCTAAGAAAGACATTGAGGACACCATCGCTGCTATCAACACCACCTCTGCACAAACTGACCCCTGCTCAGCCTTCTGGATAAAGGTGCTATGCAGAGAATTTAGCCCGTTCATATCCAGAATCATGGACCTATCATTCTCAACAGGCTCGTTCCCGAAAAGCCTCAAACACACATCTGTCAGACCTCTGCTGAAAAACAACAAACTGGACCCCCAGAAGGTTGAATTGTACTGGCCTATATCAAGCATACCACTACTGGCCAAGATAATTGAAAAAGAAGCCCAACGCCAAATACAATGCCACATCGAAACCGCCGCTCCGCTAGACCCCTGCCAACATGGATTCAGGGAGTCCCACGGTGTTGAAACACTCCTCACCACCCTCTTTAATAACATAATGGCTGAAATCAACAACACCCGACAAGGGTTTGCCCTCATCTTTCTGGATATAGCCGCTGCGTTTGACTCAGTAAGCCACAAGCTCCTCCTGGTGCGACTTAAGGAGAAGAGTATTCGTGATGCAGCCCTAAATTGGTGCAAGTCTTACCTGTCTGACAGATGGCAGCATGTACGATCCAGTGCCATAACATCAAAACCATTCCACCAGTGGCAGGGTGTACCACAGGGATCCTCCCTCTCTGCCCTGATGTTCAACGTATACATGCAGCCCATCTGCACCCTTATCCGATCATTCGTTGACTGCTTGATATATGCTGATGACGTACTGCTTTATATGCCATTCTCAACCGACCAGCCAGACCTCTCCCCGCTGACAAGTTGTTTTGATGCCATAGCCAACTGGCTCCAGTCTCAAAACCTTCAAATGCAGCACAAGAAGACAGAAGTCCTCTTCATCACGAGGAACCACAACTTCACCCCTCCAGCCTCCTTAAAGGTCAAGGATGTGGAGCTAATAACTAAACCCACAATCTGCTACCTAGGAGTCACACTAGATCAACACCTTGACATGAAGGCCCACATAAGCAACACAGTAAAAGCAGTCTACCACAAGATTCGGACACTCAGGCACCTACGCTCCTTGCTTGAGCCCGATGACTTCCGGACAATATATCAAGCGCTGGTGATCCTGCATTTCGATTACGCAAATGCAATTCTACAAGGGCTCCCGCAATCCACCCTGAATCCACTCCAGCTGGCAATGAACGCCGCCACCAGAGTTCTACACGGTGCCTCTAGGAAGGATCATGTGACACCCATCCAGAGACATCTACACTGGCTCCCCATCCAAGGCAGAATCTTGTTTAAATCCCTACTACTGACATTCAAGGCCATCAACAAGGTCTCCTCCACCTCTCTCATGGAGCTTATCCATCCGACCCCCTCTAACAGATCCAGAAGAACCACAACAGGCAATACCCTGGTAATACCGAAGGAAATAACACAATGCACCCAGGCAACGACAAACATGGCATTTATTTCTATGCGCCTAAATGCTGGAACGCCCTACCACCTAACATATGCGCAATCTCCGACCTGGCCCATTTTAGAAAGGCATTGAAGCATCACCTTTTCCTCAAACACTATTCGGATGACAGCGCACAAACATCCACCCCCCTCCCCCATGCACACCACACACAGCAAGTGATGTGGCATCCATACCCATGGGCGCCATCGTCAACTATGCTTACTTGTAGATTACATCATGTATATATCCCTACCCTGGTAAAGCAGAGACAGCCTTGATTATACGCTCCTTGTAAACAGTAGCATGTAAATACACTCTGTGAATATATGTATATAAGCTTTGTAAATAGTTACCCCAGCGTTGTCCAAGTTATAGTACCTGTTTCTAAGTAAATACAGCGCAGCCCAGCCTGCAATGTATAATCTACTGTTGTATTTAAACCGCACTGATATTAAATAGCACGGTATAGAAGAAACATTAAATAAATAAAAGATACGCACTATCTGTGCACGTAAGTCACAGTATTCTAGTAACTTACACACATGGCTAGGCATATTTTATTTATTTAATTTATTTATTAAACATTTCTATACTGCATTTTCCAAAGATCAAGCGTCGTTTACAAATAACAACAAACTGAGTAGTCCATGAACAGATATACAGTGGTGTAAGGTACCTTAAACTATATATACAAACATAATAGAGATCAATCTAGTACAGAAGACTGAACTAAAACTTTATACAGCTCGGTGTGTGAGGTGAAGATTATATGTACACATACATCAATTAGTCATTCTGTAAGTACATGTGTATGTGCCATCACATGTAGCTATGGAATGGGCATGCACAGGGGCAGCACTGGGGTGTAGTTTGCAGATAAACATGTAGGTGGCAGAATTCTCCAGCCTATGCATATGTCTTCCAAAATCTAGGCACTGGCATTTATACCTGCCATAGGGCTTGCACTTAGTGTGTATGTGTGCATGTTAGGGGCCACTTGCTCCCTATTCTAAGCTTCTTTATAGAGTCGGCACACCAGGCATGCGCATGTCTGCATGCATCTTAGGCACACCATTATAGAATTACTTTCCTGATGTCCTTAATAGTTTTGCATTTTGACTTATTCTTTTTTTATATTCCTATTACATGTGTTCAGTTGTAAGCTGCCAAGATAAGAACATAAGAACATAAGATATGCCATACTGGGTCAGACCAGGGTCCATCAAGCCCAGTATTCTGTTTCCAACAGTGGCCAATCTAGGAACTGTATGAATGGAACTGTATGAAATATACATTTTTTAAGTAAATAAATAAAAATCACCGCAGGTCAAGTTTAACAACTGGACAGTGCCAAAGTGGTCCTTAGATTGGACAAGGGCAGTCGCATCACTAATTCGTTAATTCTGACTCCTAGTTTAAACCAGTTAAATTATTCAAGTCGGTGAGCTGGCCATGCACAAGTTGACGTTGCCTTCAAGCTGCAGTTTTAAAAACTAAAGATTTGTCTCAGTAATTCCTGTAGTTACCTGGATTTTTTGAATATGAATCCCAACACTGATAACAGGTTATGATGGAAAGAAGGAGAGATGGATTGGGATGCAAGAAACTGCTGAGGGTTAGGTGAGAGGGATTCAGCTATCTGTGTTTATGTGTATACCAAGAAAGAAAGTAAAAAGGGTATTTCAGAGAAGGGATTGTTTCCAGAAGTGGATGGTTGTTTGAAAAGTTATCAAATTTGAGGAAAAGAGTGAGAGAGCACCAGGTATGGGGTTTCAAAGAAAGAAAAAAAAAGACTGGGGTTCTTTAAAAAAAAAAAATCCCCCTTAACATGTGTTAATTGTATTAATGCATGTTAAAACCTTTAGTAAATATACTCCATTGGTGCTTGTGCATCTTTATAAAAAAGACACCTTCTTGCCATCTCAATTTATCCAACCTGTTAGAAAATTACCCTCTTAAATTACTAGATGGTCAAAGTTATCCATTTTAAAAAGTACACTTTTAAGGGGTGTTCCAGAAGTAGCCATAAAGTTATCCACTTGAGCAGCAATATTAGGTGCTAAACAGATACATAACTTATCCTTCCGAGTGGCCCCCCACAAACAGCAAGTGTAAAGCTAAATGTGCATTTTCAGCAGCTGGGTTTAAACAGCGCTACTGCTAATCCATGTGGAAGGTAATTTTATAATAAGGTGCTTATATGAGAAGTCTAAGAAGGTACCAAATGCTGCTTAGGGGCATATTCAGTGACAGCAGCCAGTGCTACTAAAGCAGCTGGCTGATGCTGCCTTAATGTACCAGTTTCGCAATCCAGTCGTGGCAATATTTTAGCCGTTCCACCCAAGATATGTCCCCAGAAATGCTGTGTACAGGTTGCATAAAAGTAGGTACATTCATGCTATTTGCATACTTTTTACATGTGCATGTGGTCGCATGCGTGCAATAAAAACTTTATAAGTTTACCAAAGTTAAACAAGTATATTTATTACAACGATACCTCTTTATTTGGATGCAGATAGGTCTCTAAGTATGTTTTTTTGTCCTGTTGAGGACTGTGCTGGTTATTTTAGAGCATCCCCACATGTAGATAGCATAGGTAGATTGACATACGAGTGTGTAAATGCCATTTTAGAAAAGGGACTATTTACACATGCTGATGCACATGTTTAATTTGGCAGGTGACATAGCAGGAATGGGGAAAGGACATGTTTGGGTGGGCCTAACATACTGGTGTAAATTCCCCATCTTTGAAGGTGAATCCAGGTTGATATAAAAAAAATCTAGATTTCAGCATTTGCACCTGCCCTCCGGCATGAATAAGTGCCTGCCTGAAAGGAATAGCGTAAAATCAGAGGTCTGGCCCCCTGATAACCCCATAACTCCCCCCATACACACACACATGCACATACATACACACACAGCATCAGATCCCCCTGAGACTCTCCTTGCATGTGATCCCCCAACGCCCTCCCTTAAGTATTCGATCATCCCAGCTTCCCCACCACTTTCTCCAGATCCCCTCTACCCTGGCTTTTATTAGAGTCTGATGGTCCCTGGTGTCTAGTGGGAGCAGGAGTGATCTCCAAGTATTCCTGCTGTTCCTATGGTCCCACGTTCCAAAATGGCCACCATGACCCCTGGCAGTAATTTCATGGTATTACTGCTAGGCATCAGGCAGCCAAATAAGGACTGGAGGTCATGGTGGCCATTTTGGAATCTAGGGCCATGAAGAACAGGAGCGACTATGGATTGTTCCTGCCCCACGAGACACCAGGGACGATAAAGTTCTCTAGGAGCTAGGAGGGGCTGGGGGAGTCTTATGGGTGGAACTATGCCGAAGGGCATCAGATGTAAGTTTATGGAGGTCAAAGGATTTTCATTTGCTTTTGAGGGGTGGGGGGGGGGGAGTGGATGTCAGGTAGGGTCATTGCTATTAGGGGACTCGTGTTGGGTGGGGAGGAAATGATGCTGTAGGGTCAAGTATGTGTGCAGATTGGGAAATAGTCCCTTGAAGATGTGGGGAGTTCTTACATGTTTTTCCCCCGGATGTAGCTTTATAAATATCACTGCTCCTTCTGGGCATGAGGAGCAGTCAATGTGCAGTCCTGCACATACATATCTTTCAAGAGGCTCTATGTTGGCCAGTCTCGTCTACAATACTATGGGAATTTTCCACATTCTGACCTAGACATCCAAATTCCACAATCCATATCTTATTCAAAATCTGCCTTCACATGTCCAAAATGAATTTATTTACATTCTCTTATATACCGTGCTATTCTGCATCAATGCAGTTTACATTGAACAAACTGAAATTACATTAAACAGGGCATTATAACTTGGAGATAACTATTTTACAGGGAACATGGGCTATGGAGGGTTAAGTGGCTTGCCCAAGACCACAAGGAGCACCTGTGGGACTAGAAACCCCAGTCCTTCCGGCCCAAGGTTGCTGTCCTGTAGTGGGATTTGAACCCCTGACCTTCCAGCATGAAGTACCTTGCCCCAACCACTAGGCACTCCTCCACTCCATATGAATATGTTAGTTGTAAACTTGGAATTAGTAGGACATTGTCACCACTAACGATGGAGAAAATTATTCTGGCAGCGTAGAGCACCTTGCATATTCATTTCCTTTCACGTTGGATTTTCTATTTCAGAGGAGAGATTTATCTTTACACACTTTGTAATAAAGTTCCATAATCAATCCTCTCACTATCAATGTATTGGTGTCTGGCTATTAATCATTAGAAAATAATTAGCATAGTTTCATTTGCTGCAATGAGATGACAGATCATTGGAAATCTTAATGGATGCAATAGGTGAAGCTTTCTCTACAAAGGCAAAAGGTTTCCACAGAGGTCTCCTTACTGAAGTCTAAAAATGTACGTTTGATCTAAGAAAACATCACATTAACTTGAAGAGTACCACAAATGAGAAAAAAATACACCAAATAAAGAAATGTTTGGATTCTTTCCTCTTAAAATGCACATTTCACAGAGAGGCCCCCGATGTTTAATTGTTAACCATTTGTTAGCTTTGACCGTTAGTTTTGATTATTTTAATTGTAAGCCACTTTGCTGCCTTATGCAAATGGAAGTATATCAAGATTTTGATTAAACTGAAGTAAACCAAACCAAAGTTTATCCAGTTAGCAGCACCCGCTATTTGAATAAGCGCTGCTGACTCAGTACTGTTCAGATGCTTCTTGTGCAGTCCATGGGCGGAGCAGGGGAGGAGTCAGGGATTATCTGTATATCTTTGTTATTCAATACCGCTATACAGATGAATATCCAGATGATTTAAGACAGTTAAAAGGCTGTTCTAAGACGTCCCGAATAGCCTTCCTTATAGCATCACTGAATATCGCCTCTGTATAGATAGCAGCTCTAAGCTCTGGTTGCAGTATCCAGATATTCAGTGCTGGCCACTATCCAGATACCAGAACTGAATATCCAGTTATTTTATAGCCATTGTGGCTGGCCGTTAAAAATTAATAACCTCTGCATCTTAATACTGACCCGAGTATTTATAGGATACATTCATGTCGACCCTGTGCATGTTCATTCCATTTATTCACACCTGGGAATGCCTACACTTATAAAGTCACCTAAAAATATTGATTTCTCAAATATATTTTTTAAATACAGTGGAGCCAACCAACAAAATACATCGTAGACTATAAAGGACCTCAAACAGTTCTAGAGCTAGACCCTCTAGTATATCAGCCTCCGTGGCCAACACTTGTTTGCTCGATAATCATCATCGGTTCATTTGTTTTCAAAACCTTAACAGTGAATAGTGCACACAAATAATAATTCTATTTTATAACAAAATTAACGTTAAAACCCAACATTTAGTGGCTATTTTGTTAGGCTGTTCAGCACACTCCCCTGATGCAGATGGGTGAAATATTATTTCTTATCAAAACACAATATTGTGTCAGGTTTTAACATTCATTTTGTTATATAGTAGAACTATTTGTGTGCACAATTCACTGTTAAGGTTTTGATATAAAATGGACCGATGATTATTGAGCTAACTAGTGTTGGCCTTTGAGGCTGATATACTACAGGGTCTGGTGGGACCTATATTAGCTCAAGAACTGTTTGAGGTCCTTTAAAGTCTAAGTTTTATTTTGTTGGTTGGCTCCACTGTATTTAAAAATATATTTGAGAAATCGGTATGTTATAGGTGAGTTTAATTTTTTATTTCTCTTGGCTTTATTTTTTTTAATACACATATAAAGAGGTATTTAGAAAGGACATCCAGGTAAAATTTGGGGTATACAGGTTAAAACAGCCAAAAATATGCCAGGGACATTTACCTTTCACCCTGATTTTAGCAACTTGGACATTCCTAAAATGGACCGATTCATGGACCATATAGACATCCCTGCTAAAAACATTTGGGACAGGGACATCTATCCTATGCCGAATGCATGCTATTTTGCATGTGGGGATGTGCATCAGTGTACTGAGCTGAAAGTAAGTGTTCTCATTTTCCTGCAGTTTTCGTTATCATGGAAAGAATAGGGACTATCAGAATACCTTTTTCTCTATGCCCTCCAGGTGTCTAGATAGAAACATAGAAACATGATCACAGAAAAAGACCACATGGCCTACCTAGTCTGTCCTTCCATATCAACCACTACAACAGTCCCCTTTTTTCCTTCAGAGATCCTCTGTGTCCCATGCTTCTTTGAATTCAGATACTGTTCTCATCTCTACCACCTCCATTGGGAGACTATTCCATGGATCCACCACTCTTTCGTAAAGAAATAGTTCCACATATCACTCCTGAATCTATCTCCCTTTCACCCTCATCCCATTTCCCCTCGTAGTAGAGCTTGCTTTCAATCAAAAGAGGCTTTCCTCCTGCACATTTATGCCACGGAGGTATTTAAAGGTATCAATCATATCACCTTTAATCCCGCCTTTCCTCTAAGGTATACATATTAAGATCCTTAAGTCTGTCCTCATATGCTTTATAGTGAAGGCCACTAACCATTTTAGTAGCCACCCTCTGTACTGACTCAGTGCTGTTTATATCCTTTTGAAGGTGCGGTCTCCAGAATTGCATACAATGCTCCAAATGAGGTCGCACCAAAGACTTATACAGAGGCACTATCATCTCCTTTCTTCTGCTGGCCATTCCTCTCCCTATGCACCCAAGCATCCTTCTAGCATTTGCTGTCACCTTTTCTACCTGTTTAACTACTTTAAGATCGTCAGACACAACCATGCCTAGGTCCCGCTCTTCTTTAGTGGACAAAAGTACTTCACCCCCTATACTATATTGCTCCCTTGGATTGCTGCAGCCCAAATGCATGACCTTGCATTTTTTAACATTAAATCTCGGCTGCCAAATTCTAGACCATTCTTCAAGTTTAGCTAGATCCCTCCTCATATTATCTACGCCTTCCTGGGTGTCTACTCTATGCAGAGTTTGGTATCATCCACAAAGAGGCAAACTTTACCCGACAGCCCTTCCGCTCTACCGCTAACAAAGATGTTAAAAAGAAACAGACCAAGAACAGATCCCTGGGGCACACCACTGGTAACCTCCTTCTCCTCAGTGTGAGCTCCATTTACCTGTACCCTTTGTCAGCTCTGGATGGCAGAACAAGAGCTTTTCTGATGTCTATTCATGCTCTGGAGCAGGAATAGGTATGGATAGTCCCGCTAGTGGGTGAGGATGTGCTCGCTGTTTCTGAAAACGGGAGCGCACATACAACTTGCTTGTAACACCCCCAGTCATACCCCCATCAGACTGCTTCACAACTTAGACATCCTTGCACAGGGGATGGCTATAGAACCAGCTTCTATAATGGCTCTGGGGATTTCTGCAATTTGGACATCTGCATGGCCATTTTCAGACATCCAAAGCACAAATTCTAAAATATCCACCATAGAGGGTAATTCTATAGGGAGCCACAGAGTTAACATTCCAATGCCAAGCCACAACCACACTCAAACAATTTATAGTACCAATCCAGAGCTAAATGTAAAGGAGTGGAGCAGAGCTGAAAAAAGAAACCCTCTAGGCCAAAACCCCTGATGAAGGCAGTGCCGAAACACGGCCTTGTCTGGTAGTGTCTCTTATAATCTTCTGCAATAAAACTTTTCTTGTTATACACCTCACTCTGGACTACCACAGAGTTAACAATTATTTTTTTTGTATGTGAACGATGCGTATTTTATGAAGTAAAATCTGTACATTTGTGAATTTAAGCCTGGTCACTTACACCAGCTCCAGAGCTCGCGTAAATGATGATTTGTATCTCATGCGCATTTCATCATATTCTATAAGTTATGCAAAAACATGCATGCTTATGCTGCACCCATGTGCTCAGAGAATCACGCCTGCATTTTATATACATGTGTTCATTTATTCATAAATTATTAACATACTTGATTTACATGCTTAAAAGATGCATTAATTTGCACAACTCATAGAATTACCCTCATATTACATAAAAGAACAGGTATGTTTTCTAAGCACCTATTTTCATATGTGTATACAGTACATGATGGAAATGTATTAGTCATATCTTTAACATGTAAAACACTGTTCTACTTGCTCAGTTTGCTTATAAAATTACCCTGTCTCCAGGAACAAGCAGGAATGTAGTCTTCACATATGGGGTATCGTCGGTACCGATGGAGCCTGCGCGGGAACGCTCCCCAGCATCCAATAGGAAAGCTTTTGGGAGCATCCCACAATGCCTGCGTGCTACCTTCCTGCCTTTCCCAACTGTCCCTCTCCAGTTCTTTATTTTCCGCGGAGCCGACAGGTCGCACATCCTGTCACCGCAGAAAAAAATCCCTTCTATTCTTCTTTTTTGTGGTCGCGTCTGCCTTCCCTCGACGCTACACTGGTACCGCCGGTTCTTCTTTCTTTTTTTCTTAAAAAAAACCCAAAACCTTTCTTCTGGAGTCTTTCCTGTAATTTTCTCTTCAGGTGCCATGCGTCATTTTGGGCACTAGGCCCAACTTTTTCCTTCAAAATGGAAAAACCCGCTTCGGGTTTTAAAAAGTGTTCTAAGTGTGGCGCTACCATCTCTGTCACCGACACCCATGAGTGGTGCCTCAAATGTTTATGTCCTGACCGCTCTATCTCTGAGTGTGTTGCCTGTGGGATGATGTCGAAAAGGGACCAGCAAAACCGAGCTGCTAAACTTAGCACCCTTTTTCCCTCCGATGCAGCCTCCGTGGCATTGACGTCTTCCAGGGCTTCGGCTTCCTCCCATGGATCTCAGGTAACTAAACATAAATCTAGCCAGTCATCAAAGAGTAGATCTCCTTCTAGACATCGAGATGCCTCTGGCGTTGCCCTTGAGGGACTTTCACCGGCAAAATTGCCCTGGCGGGAGGCTTCAGCTTCCAAAGCACTAACGGGGCTTCAGGATGTTCTCGAGGCTTCAACCTCGGCAGAACTACTGGTGCCATGCTCTGGGGTATTGGCCGCTTCATCCGGTACTGATACCCAAGCATCGGCAGCGTCGATAGACCAGAGATTCTTGGCTATTGAATGCAGTCTGGCAGCTCTTCTCACAGCCTCGATGCCCCTGAAACCGCTTCAGACAATTCAACCGGTACCGGCACTGACTACGGTGCCGGCACCACTGCATCGACATTGGCAGGTATTCTACTGGGACCGAGTCATGCGTGTCTATCCGGCATCGACAAGTCAGTACCGGACCACTCCGATGCCGACTTTGATCGGTACTAGTACCGTGCTTTGCACGATCACCCGGATCGGAGATACATCAAATCCTCGGATGAGTCTGAAGACTCTGAAAGCTCTGCTGATACCAGAGTACTTCTTCCTGAGGATTTCTCTTCTCCTCAGCATAGGATGTCTCCACCAGAGGATATGTCCTTTCAGGATTTTATCCGCGATGTGGCCCGAGGTCTTTCCATCACAGTAGCTCATGAAAAAGAGCCTAGGGCAAAGGAATTAGAAATCCTGCAATACCCTAAAGCTCCCAAGGAGGCAGCTACTTTATCTATTCATGAGATCTTGCATGATCTCATGTTAAGGATGTGGGAAACACCTCTCACCACATCTCCTCACTCTCGAAGACTCGACACCATGTATCAAGTTCCTCTTTGTCCTGGGTTTCAGAAGACTCAATTACCACACCATTCCATGGTGGTGGAATCTGCTATGAGAAGGATAAAGAGTGCAAAAAGGCATGCATCTAATCCTCCAGGACATGAGTGCAGGACTCTTGATGCCTTTGGACGTCAAACCTTCCAGGCTTCCATGCTTTCTGCTAGGATCAGTTCCTATATCTTATATATGGGGATGTTCCTTAAGGAGGTCACAGGAGATTTAGAGCTTATGAGCACTCTCCTTCCTGATGATAAGAGGCAAGATTACCTCGCTCTTGTCAAACATGCCCAGGATGTTTCCAAGTTTGTGAATCGTGCAGCCTTTGACTGCTTTGAGTGCATAAGCAGAACCTCTGCCATTGCCATAGGTGCACGTAGGATTGCCTGGCTCCAGGCATCTGACTTGGAAATTTGGGTACAGGATAAACTAGGGAATATTCCTTGCACAGGAGAGAATCTCTTTGGCAAGAATTGGCAGGAAAAAGCTAATGAGATAGATGCTGACAATATCACTTTGGATAGATTGTCTAACTCTACAGCTGATCCTGCAAGGAAAAAATCCTATAAGAAACCATTCTTCAGTAAGAAGAAGAAGTTTTATCCCTCCTATACCCAGCAGGGGCATCGTTTAGGTCAGTCTGCCCAAAAGGGACAGCAGCAACAACCTAGGCAAAGAAAGACAAAAGCAGCTAAGCCTCAACCGGCTCAGCAGACTCAGCCTCCACAGGGGCTTTGACTCCTATCTAGAGAACTTTGCCTTCCTGGCCCTGAACGGCCCAGAACCCTCCACCATCCCAGGAAGGTTATGTCATTTTGCCCCCAGATGGGATCAGATAACAGCAGAAAATTGGACTCTGTCTATTGTAAGAGAGGGGTAAAAGCTTCATTTCCTCAGCATGCCCCCTTTTACAATGGTAAGACAGTTCAATTCTCAGACCTCTCTCAATGACCAGTTAAGTCAAGAGGTCACTGTGCTCCTTGCTCAAGGGGCAATAGAAGAGGTACCCATTCCACAATGGGATACAGGGTTTTACTCCCCCTATTTCCTTATTCCAAAGAAAACAGGAGGACACAGACCCATTTAAGACCTCAGAGAATTGAACAAATTTCTGTTCAAAGAGAATTTCAAAATGATTTCTCTAGGAACTCTGCTGCCATACCTTCAGAGTCAGGATTGGCTTTGTTCTCTAGATCTCAAAGATGCGTACACTCATGTTCTCATCCATCCAACTCACCGAAAGTTCCTTCGCTTTCTGTTTCAAGGGAACACTTCCAATAGAGGGTTCTTCCCTTTGGCTTGGCCTCTGCACCAAGGGTGTTCACAAAATGCATGGCTGTGGTGTGTCGTGACCCCAGCCCTGGCCGAGGGCCTAGAGGCATAGGGCTGCCAATTTTAGTCCTCTAATAAAGGAATTAAACATTATTCTTGTCCACAGGGAGGCATTCTGGGACTTGTAGTTTTTCCTCGTTCAAGGATAGTCGTGTAAGCCAAGGGTTAAAGGCAAAGACAAAAGTTTATTTTTCCCCAAAAAGCACTAAGGTTCAAACACAGAACGTCAGGATATTCTTCTCCAAGCAATACTTCAGAAATTATACATAAGCTGGAACTGAGGAAGATTCATAAGCTTTTAAAACATGTGCAGTTTTTTCATAAGGTAATCAGCAAAACAAAATATAGCTTCTCTGTTTAAGTAAAGTTAAATGTCCTCATTTACCTTCTGCTCCTTTAAACACAAAAATGTAGAAGCTGGCAACGTTCTCTTGAGTTAGTAGGTATTTCTTAGCAAAACAAAACTAGGTTCATTCACACTGCTTCTCAAGACCTTTCTTTATCAAGCATTTCTTATCAACAGACTTTCATAGCTTCTGTCTGGCATAATGTACAATCCATTGGCAATTCACCTGATATGGAGTTTTGCTCCACACAGTCCACTTGCATATCCTCTTGTTCTAAGGCATCTATGTCTGGCTCTGAACGCCCACAATCTGCTCCTCAGTGAATACTCTGGGGAAATCCCTGGACCTCCCTCCAGCACTGGTTTCCCCGGTAAGGAATGTCTGTACCGCTAGTATGGGATATCTCTCCCTGGTTCAGTTGCCTTGATTCCTCTCTGCTGTTCAGCCACGGTTCTTTGCTCCAGGCTGGGTTCTGGTTACTTCTAGCTATAGCCTTGTTCACCCACCTTTCAGCAGCTTGAAACCTTCGGTCCAAGACCCGAGGTAGAAGACTTCCTTGCTTTCTTTCTCTAAGCAAAGCACACGTGGCTTCTTGGCTCTCAGGCTCCTTCCACGTCCTTCTCCTTCCCCTGATGTTTCCTCTTCTGAGTTCCTCTCTCTGAACTCCTGGAATAGCTGAAACACGCTGAACTCTCTGAACTTGCCCATGATTCTGGACTGGAACTGGAACACAAACAGTTTGAACCACAACCTGATCCTGAACCCCTTTCTCCCCTTCTGAGCAGGGTTTATAAGGCTGCTTCTTAGCTAGCCTTTCTCTGTCTCTGCACAGGTGTTTGTCATTACCCCCTAAGCTTGCACTTACGTCAGCAGAGCTTGGGTGTGGCAAACTGGCTCTATCAACTTCGTGCTTTCTTTCTTTGACTGCAGTCTGGAACCTGTGAATTTCAGGAATGTCTCTTTCCTTAAAGGTATGCTCACTATCTTTTCCTATTTCCATCGGTTCAGCAGGGCTCTCTTCATCACAGGTGGCAGCATTTCTCCGCACCCTGGGAATATTCGTCTTCCCTTACTTAGACGACTGGCTCATTCGAGCCCCTTCAGAGCCAGAGGCCAGGGTTGCCCTCTCTCTCACAATGCGCATCCTTCAGTATTTGGGACTTGTCATAAACTTCCCAAAATCCAACCTTGCTCCCACTCAGTCCCTAGAGTTTATAGGAGCTCTGCTGGATACCAGACAGACAAGGGCCTACCTTCCACAGCCCCGCTGCCTTCGCATTGTGCAGTTAGCTTCCCAAGCAGTGCTAAAACCTCACCTCACTGCTCGGGAAATGTTACAGTTGCTAGGCCACATGGCATCCACAGTGCATGTGGTTCCTTATGCTCGCCTCCATATGAGGGCAGCCCAGTGGACTTTATCCACTCAGTGGACTCAGGCGTCAGGTTGCCTGTCAGACAAAGTAGTAAACTCAGATCACCTTATTTTGTCCATCCAATGGTGGCAATCACCCCAAAACCTTTTGATGGGGTCTCCCTTTCAGCAGCCCCCAACCCAGGCCACTCTAACAACAGATGCTTCACAGGTGGGTTGAAACACCCACCTGCAAGGCCTCTCTACCCAGGGTACCTTGTCTCCACAGGAGGCCTATCTACACATCAATCTCATAGAACTCAGAGCAATTTTCCTTGCTCTTTGAGTATTCCACACCCAGCTCAGCTACAAGACAGTCCTAATTCAAATGGACAATCAAGTAGCTATGTTCTATGTGAACAAGCAGGGTGGAACAGGCTCTCTGTCGCTCTGCAACGAAGCTTTGCAACTACGGGCCCTCGCCAGAGAGATTCATCTCCTTGCGGTGTATCTTCCAGGCATTCAAAACTCTTGGGCAGATATACTCAGTCGAGTTCTGCTTCCACACGAATGGTCTCTCCATGCAGACCAGGTGGCCAAAATTTTTCAAATTTGGGGAACCCTGGACATAGACCTTTTTGCAAGTCTGCTGAATGCCAAACTTCCCCGGTTCTGTTCCAGAATTCCGGCTCAGGATTCTCAGGCCAGGGATGCTTTCCTCCTCCATTGGGGTCAGGACTTCCTGTATGCCTTTCCACCCATTCCCCTAATTCCCAAAACCCTGTTCAAGCTTCAGAGAGACAGAGGTCGTATGATTCTCATAGCTCCATGTTGGCCACGGCAAATGTGGTACCCTCTGCTCCTACATCTCTCTCAAGCTCCACCTCTAGAGTTAGGATCTGCTCTAAATCTCCTTTCTCAAGAGGACAGGATGCTGTGGCATCCCAATCCCCAGTCTCTGCATCTCAGGGCCTGGTTGCTGAAAGCCTAGAACTCCACGGTCTTAACCTTTCCCAGCAGGTAATGGATATCCTTTATGCTTCCAGAAAGCCTTCCACAAGACGCTCTTATGCATTTAATTGGAAAAGGTTTACCATATGGTGCTCAATGAAGGGTCTTAACCCTATGAAGACTATATTCCTGCTTGTTCCTGGAGATAGCATAGTTACTCACCTGTAACAGGTGATCTCTGGGAACAGCAGGAATTTAGTCTTCACAACCCATCCACCTCCCCTAGGAGTTGTATCTCTCTGTCTCTCTCTCTTTCCCCCTCTCTTTGTCTCAGCTTTAAACTCAACTGGAGAGGGACAGTTGGGAAAGGCGGGAAGGCAGCACGCAGGCACTGTGGGATGCTCCCAAAAGCTTTCCTATTGGACGCTTGGGAGCGTTCCTGCGCAGGCTCCATCGGTACTGACGATACCCCATATGTGAAGACTAAATTCCTGCTGTTCCCGGAGATCACCTGTTACAGGTGAGTAACTATGCTTTATGGGATATATTCACTAAACTGCATTAGGAACTTAACGCAGTTTTTAATGCATGCTAACAGTGCAGTGCTAATTTTAACGGTTAACACAGGTCATTAACTCTTAGCACATACTAATTGCCACATTAAATCCCTAGGAACCTAACTCCTAATGAGCAACTACATTATTGCAAATTCTCTGCCACAAAGTCTATTGCTTAAAATGGGATCTGTGGCAAATAACACACAATAATGACATTATCCCACAATAAGCACTAGTAAATGGGGCACTACTAATACAGAAATTCTGATTGGGAAGCATGGTACAGATCAGGATTGATCAGGGAATTGTACCTTGCAGTTAATGAGGTTGTTACCACAGCTGAGGGGAGATAAGATAAAGGTCTATAAATTAATGAATGGACTGGAATGGGTAAACAGATTAGTTTGCTCCTTCAAAAAGTAGAAAGACTAGGGGACACTCAATGATGCTACAATATAGCCTATTTAGGACTAATAAGAGTAAATATTTTTTCATTCAATGTGTAATCAAACTGGAATTTGTTACTGGAGG